>OX244029.2:49520265-50748782 GCA_945859785.2 Tridacna gigas
GTGAAGATCAAAGTTCAGACTCGGTGTTTGGCGTATTGTGATCTTGATCTGCACTGGCCGCAAAGGCAACTGAAGTAGTGACAGGCGCTCTTAGGGTTAATGGCTGGTTTGGGAGTTTGGAAAAAAATATTTTCGCACTGAAATATTCATAAAAACATTTTAAAGGAAGATACATCGGGTACAAGGTTAGGATTGGGTATTATTCATCACCTCAACTATGTGGTTGGAATATCGAAAGTAAGATGTGATAGTGATTTCAGGTATATTATTTTACATACAGCATGGCAGGAGCAACATAACGAAATTATTATGTCTGAAAGCGTGTGGAAAAAAGAACCCTTGAACAAATGAGAGCCAAGACTTTACTTGGTGTGAAAAACATCACGGTGCATTAAACACTATATAATTACCTTTTTACCGAAACATTTGATAGATGTACTATTATAAGTCCAATTTACAGAACTTGTCTGTTACCGAAATATTTACCACCCATTATACTTCTCGTCTGCAATTAGGAAAATTTCAGTACTGGAGAAGGAAGTATAACAAATATAAAATGTATTTAGAAGGAAGTAAAATGCTACTAGAAACATGCAGCAAGCACTTGGAAAAAAGACAAATGCAATGACGCAGTAGGAAGTAATCAGGAAGAATTAATCATTCATAATCAACAAAAACACAATAGTAAATATGATAAAGTTATAATAATGATGCAGGCAATTAGCACCAAACAGTATGCACTAGTAATAATGACACATGAGATGCAATATGCATGTAAGATGTAAGAAAGAAGATGAATAGACATCTAATGTTCACAAATAAGAATGTCATCTAGACCCATAGAATTTTGGCGGATATTCCCCTCCATACACACATTCGTGTATGTCCTGGGTTTCAATTTTGTGGTTAGCAACTGCTTTCAAAATGGATGTGTCTACAACTTTTAGTTTAGTAAAGAGTTAAGGACAAATTCTATCATCTGCACCACATTTCACTTGTAGTCTACAAATGCTTCCAATATGGAAAAGCCCAACATTTTCTTGTCTGGTATGGAAAAGACAAAAGGTGCCCTAATGAAGAAATAGGTTAACTCTTTACTGGACAAAAAAAATTAGACTTGTCCAAATTGGAAGCATTTGTAGACAACAAATAGGACTCAGTGTTGATATTTGTCTTGGAATGGGAAGAAAAAGTGGGAAAAGGAGAAAATTGTGGTTACCAGCATTTTGTCCTCTTCCCACAATGTTTTCATTGGCATTCTTCCTCAGGGTCATTTAACCAAACAAAAATTTTTTGGCTATTTCAAATTCAAAACATCTGCAGGCAGAAATTTCAAAATTGGTACAAATGAGCTTAAGCTCTCGGATAGGGTGGAATTGTGGAAAAAGGAGAAAATGCTGGTTTCCTTCTCCCACAATGTTTTCAAAAGCCTTCTCTTCCACGGCTGTAAAAACATGGGATTGTTTGGTAAAGGGTTAAACTCAGAATTATGTGGTTAAGGGTTAAGGCAATTGACACATCACCTTCACAAAAAACTTTGCTGCTGAAGATTTTCAAACAAATCGTAAAATACAGATAATCAACACAAGTTAAGGTTTAATGCATGAATGCACATGAAAACATTGTAGCAAAAGGGAAAAAATTATAGAGCTGTTTTTCCCTGCACAACTATGCATTCAACAGTGGTAAACTGCAAGACTGAGAAGAAATAATATACATGTAAACACACAAAAAGTCTTGTTGTAATGTGACCTAAAGGCTATCTATAACAATTAAAAGATCAAATTCCACATGTAAGCACTAGCTTTAGTTCATAATCATGTTTACAATATGACCTTTCATTTTTGGAGAACAAGAAGTGGATAACACCATAAAACAAAATTTTAGACCAAATGGAAAACTACCAATTGGACATGATTTAAATAAAGGAAAATGTCATGGAACGGGTAGAAAACATTGTTGGAAAAGCAGAAAATTCTAGTTGACAGCATTTTCTCCTTTTCCCACAATGTTTTCAAAAGCCTCTTCTCCAAGGGTCTTCAGAACTTGGGATATTGTTTTGCAAAGTATTAAGACAGTTCAAACAAAGATCAGGCTTCACGTATAGTCTGTTCTTTGATATACAATGATTTTATTGTGGTAAGATAATCTTACAAAAGGAGTCTTGAGAATCCAATACCTAGGGTTTTTACCAACCCGATTTAGACATATTTAAAGATTTGCTGTGAACCAAAATTACTTGTTAACTCTTTATCACACAATCCAGACTTTTAACAACCCTGAGGAAGAAGGCTTTTGAAAACATTGTGGGAAAGGGAGAAAATGCTGGTAACCAGCATTTTCTCCTTTTCCTACAATATTTTCTACCCTTCCTAAAACAAACTTCAATTTTTCAGTCACTTTTATTTTGTAATCTGCAAATGCTTTCAATTTGGACCAGTCTAAAATTTTGTTGTCTGGTAAAGAGTCAATTAACCTCTGAATATCTGTTAAGCATAAAGAAAGAAGATGGCCACATTCAGTAACTAGGTACGATTCTGGCATTTATAATGATGGCCCTGGACGCTCAACTGAGTCAATAGGCGAAATTCACTCAACGTGCATAATTCAATTTCTGACCAATTGTCAGGTCAATTGAGCTTAAAATGTGGCCTCTAGAGCGTCCACAAGGAATTTCCGTAAGTTGACCTAGTGACCTAATTTATCACCCCACGTGACCCAATTTAGAACTCATCAAAAAATTTATCAAGACAAACATTCTGAACAGTTTTCAAGTTAATTGAGCAATAAATGTGGCCTCTAGAGTGCCCACAAAGTGTTTCTTAAATTTGACCCAGTAACCTAGTTTATGACCCCAGCTGACCCAATATCAAAATCACCCAATATTTCATCAAGACAAACATTCTGACCAACTTTCAAGTCAATTGAGCAAGAAATGTGACCTCTAGAGTGCCCTAAAGGTATTTCTTTAATTAGACCTAGTGACCTAGATTATGAGCCCAGGTGACCCAAATCCGAACTCATCTAAGATTTCATCAAGACAAACATTTTGACCAATTTTCAAATCAATTGAACAATAAATGTGGCCTCTAGAGTGCACACAAGATATTTCTTTAATTTGACCTAGTGACCTAATTTAAGACCCCACATGACCCAAATTTGGACTCATGTGAGATTTTATCAAGACAAACATTCTAACCAATTTTCAAGTCAATTGAGCCAAAAATGTGGCCTCTAGAGTGCCCACAAGGTATTACTTTAATTTGAACTAGTGACCTAGTTTATGATCCCAGGTGACCCAAATCCAAACTCATCTAAGATTTTATCAAGACAAACATTTTGACCAAATTTCAGGTCATCTGAGCAATGAATGTGGCCTCTAGGGTGCCAACAAGGTATTTCTTTAATTTGACCTAGAGACCTAGTTTATGACCCCAGGTGACCCAATTTCAAACTGACTGGACATGTTGTGCTCAGGTGGGCTAACAAACTTAGAACAGGTTCACTACATACCAAATAACAAAGCTCTATGCCTTCAAGGTTTAGAAGAAAAGAATTTTAAAGTTTTCCTTCTTTGTTCCTATGTTAGAACTTGTGACCCCCGTGGCAGGGCCAGTTTTGACACCAGGGGCAACGTATGAACAAACTTGGTAGAGGTCCACTAGAAGATGCTACATACCAAATATCAAAGCTCTACACCTTCCAGTTTCAGAGAAGAAGAATTTTAAAGTTTTCCTTCTTTGTTCCTATGTTAGAACTTGTGACCCCCGGGGCGGGGCCAGTTTTGACCCGAAGGGGGTTCATATGAACAAACTTGGTACAGGTCCACTAGGAGATGCTAGATGCCAAATATCAAAGCTCGACGCCTTCCAGTTTCAAAGAACAAGAATTTTAAAGTTTTCCTTCTTAAGTTTGTTCCTATGTTCGAAATTTGTGATCCCCCGGGCAGGGCCAGTTTTTACCTCAGGGGTATCGTATGAACAAAGTAGGTAGACGTCCACTAGGACATGCTACATACCAAATATCAAAGCTCTACGCCTTCCAGTTTCAGAGAAGAAGAATTTTAAAGTTTTCCTTCTTTGTTCCTATGTTCGACACTTGTGACCCCCAGGGCAGGGCCAGTTTTGACCCCAGGGGCATCATATGAACAAACTTGGTAGAGGTCCACTAGGACATGCTACATACCAAATATCAAAGCTCTACACCTTCTAGAATCAGAGAAGAAGAATTTTAAAATTTTTTCTTCTTTGTTCCTATGTTCGAACTTGTGACCCCTGGCGCAGGGCCAGTTTTGACCCCAAGGGCATCATATGAACAAACTTGGTAGAGGTCCACTAGAAGATGCTACATACCAAATATCAAAGCTCCAGGCCTTCCTGTTTCAGAGAGGAGGATTTTTAAAGTTTTCTTTCTATGTTAGAACTTGTGACCCCCGGGGCCGGGCCAGTTTTGACCCCAGGGGCATCATATGAACAAATTGGTAGAGGTTCACCAGGAGATGCTAGTTGCCAAATATCAAAGCTCCACACCATCCAGTTTCAGAGAAGAAGAATTTTAAAGTTTTCCTTCTTTGTTCCTATGTTCGAACTTGTGACCCCCGGGACGGGGCCAGTTTTGACCCCAGGGGCATCATATGAACAAACTTGGTAGAGGTCCACTAGGACATGCTACTACATACCAAATATCAAAGCTCTACGCCTTCTAGAATCAGAGAAGAAGATTTTTAAAGTTTTCCTTCTTTGTTCCTATGTTCAAAACTTGTGACCCCCGGGGCGGGACCAGTTTTGACCCCAGGGGCCTCATATGAACAAACTTGGTAGAGGTCCACTAGAAGATGCTACATACCAAATATCAAAGCTCCAGGCCTTCCTGTTTCAGAGAGGAGGATTTTTAAAGTTTTCCTTCTATGTTAGAACTTGTGACCCCCGGGGCCGGGCCAGTTTTGACCCCAGGGGCATCATATGAACAAATTGGTAGAGGTCCACCAGGAGATGCTAGTTGCCAAATATCAAAGCTCCACACCATCCAGTTTCAGAGAAGGAGATGTTACATACCAAATATCAAAGCTCTATGCCTTCTAGAATCAGAGAAGAAGATTTTCAAAGATTTTCCTATTTTTTGCCTTTCTGTTGCCATGGCAACCAGAGTTTTGGGTGGAATTCAATCTCTTGAATAACTTTGGTAGAGCTTCACCCAAGAAACATCCCTGCCAAGTTTCATCAAGATTGGCCCAGCGGTTTAGGAGGAGAAGATGTTTAAAGGAATTGTGGACAGATGGACAGACGGACAGATGGACGCCGGACAACGACCCATCACAATACCTCACCTTAGCACTTCGTGCTCAGGTGAGCTAAAAACTGGATGGTTGCATGCTTTGAAATAAAGAATTCTTCTATTCTCATGAGACCAGAATGCCATCATCCTACCAGGGTTCATATTCACCAACAATTCTCAAGAACATTCTTAGTCTTATTCTCCAAGATTTTCTTAATTTGAAAGAAACACAACTTCTGACTGGCTTAACTAAAATAATATAGCCAATCAGAAGTTGTGTTACTTTTAAAATTTAGAAAATTCTGGAGAACAAGAATAAGAACATTCCTAAGAACAGTTAGTAAATACGGGCCCTGCCTTTTAGAAAATAACCCCACATAAACAACGCTTTTAACTGACTATTTTACACTCCAACATGCCTTTAGGAAATTCTGGCCTGTAAAATAAATATAGCTTACCTCTTTACCAAACAATTTTCTGTTTTAATGACCCTGAGAAAGAAACCCTTTGAAAACATTTTAGGAAAACAAGAAAATGCTGGTAACCAGCATTTTCTCCTTTTCCCGCAATGTTTTCTATCCTATCAACAAGAGGACCATGATGGTCCTAAATCGCTCACCTGAAATGCAACTCAGGTCAACACCATAATGCTACATGCCAAATATGAAAGCTCTAGCCCTTATGGTTTGGGACAAGAAGATTTTTAAAGATTTCCTTCTTTATCTCTATGTGAAATCCAAGAACCCACAACATAGGGCCATTTTTAACACCAGGGCCATAATTTGAAGTATTTTGGTAGAGGGTCACTAGATGATGCTACATGCCATATATGAAAGCTCTAGCCCTTACGGTTTGGGACAAGAAGATTTTTACAGATTTCCTTCTTTATCTCTATGTGAAATCCGAGAACCCACAACATACGGCCAATTTCCACACTACGGCCATTATTTGAAGTAGTTTGGTAGAGGGCCACTAGATGATACTACATGCCATATATGACAGCTCTAGCCCTTATGGTTTGGGACAAGAAGATTTTTAAAGATTTCCTTCTTTATCTCTATGTGAAATCTGAGAACCCACAACATAGGGCCATTTTCAAGACTAGGGCCATAATTTGAAGTATTTTGGTAGAGGGCCACTAGATGATGCTACATGCCAAATATGAAAGCTCTGGCCCTTACGGTTTGGGACAAGAAGATTTTTACAGATTTCCTTCTTTATCTCTATGTGAAATCCGCGAACCCACAACATACGGCCAATTTCCACACTAGGGCCATAATTTGAAGTATTTTGGTAGAGGGCCACTAGATGATGCTACATGCCAAATATGAAAGCTCTGGCCCTTATGGTTTGGGACAAGAAGATTTTTACAGATTTCCTTCTTTATCTCTATGTGAAATCCGAGAACCCACAACATAGGGCCATTTTCAAGACTAGGGCCATAATTTGAAGTATTTTGGTAGAGGGTCACTAGATGATGCTACATGCCAAATATGAAAGCTCTAGCCCTTCAGGTTTGGGACAAGAAGATTTTTACAGATTTCCTTCTTTATCTCTATGTGAAATCCAAGAACCCACAACATAGGGCCATTTTCAACACTAGGGCCGTAATTTGAAATATTTTGGTAGAGGGTCACTAGATGATACTACATGCCATATATGAGAGCTCTAGCCCTTATGGTTTGGGACAAGAAGATTTTTACAGATTTCCTTCTTTATCTCTATGTGAAATCCAAGAACCCACAACATAGGGCCATTTTCAACACTAGGGCCATTATTTGAAGTATTTTGGTAGAGGGCCACTAGATGATGCTACATGCCAAATATGAAAGCTCTGGCCCTTACGGTTTGGGACAAGAAGATTTTTACAGATTTCCTTCTTTATCTCTATGTGAAATCCGAGAACCCACAACATAGGGCCAATTTCCACAGTAGGGCCATTATTTGAAGTATTTTGGTAGAGGGACACTAGATGATACTACATGCCATATATGACAGCTCTAGCCCTTATGGTTTGGGACAAGAAGATTTTTACAGATTTCCTTCTTTATCTCTATGTGAAATCCAAGAACCCACAACATAGGGCCATTTTCAACACTAGGGCCATAATTTGAAGTGTTTTGGTAGAGGGCCACTAGATGATGCTACATGCCAAATATGAAAGCTCTAGCCCTTAAGGTTTGGAACAAGAAGATTTTTACAGATTTCCTTCTTTATCTCTATGTGAAATCCGAGAACCCACAACATACGGCCAATTTCCACACTACGGCCATAATTTGAAGTATTTTGGTAGAGGGCCACTAGATGATACTACATGCCATATATGACAGCTCTAGCCCTTATGGTTTGGGACAAGAAGATTTTTAAAGATTTCCTTCTTTATCTCTATGTGAAATCCGAGAACCCACAACATAGGGCCATTTTCAAGACTAGGGCCATAATTTGAAGTATTTTGGTAGAGGGCCACTAGATAATGCTACATGCCAAATATGAAAGCTCTAGCCCTTAAGGTTTGGGACAAGAAGATTTTTACAGATTTCCTTCTTTATCTCTATGTGAAATCCGAGAACCCACAACATAGGGCCATTTTCAACACTAGGGCCATTATTTGAAGTATTTTGGTAGAGGGACACTAGATGATACTACATGCCATATATGACAGCTCTAGCCCTTATGGTTTGGGACAAGAAGATTTTTAAAGATTTCCCTCTTTATCTCTATGTGAAATCCGAGAACCCACAACATAGGGCCATTTTCAACACTAGGGCCGTAATTTAAAGTATTTTGGTAGAGGGCCACTAGATGATGCTACATGCCAAATATGAAGGCTCTGGCCTTTACGGTTTGGGACAAGAAGATTTTTACAGATTTCCTTCTTTATCTCTATGTGAAATCCGAGAACCCACAACATACGGCCAATTTCCACACTAGGGCCATTATTTGAAGTATTTTGGTAGAGGGCCACTAGATGATACTACATGCCATATATGACAGCTCTAGCCCTTATGGTTTGGGACAAGAAGATTTTTACAGATTTCCTTCTTTATCTCTATGTGAAATCCGAGAACACACAACATAGGGCCATTTTCCACACTAGGGCCATAATTTGAAGTATTTTGGTAGAGGGCCACTAGATGATGCTACATGCCAAATATGAAAGCTCTAGCCCTTAAGGTTTGGGACAAGAAGATTTTTACAGATTTCCTTCTTTATCTCTATGTGAAATCCAAGAACCCACAACATACGGCCAATTTCCACACTACGGCCATTATTTGAAGTATTTTGGTAGAGGGACACTAGATGATACTACATGCCATATATGACAGCTCTAGCCCTTATGGTTTGGGACAAGAAGATTTTTACAGATTTCCTTCTTTATCTCTATGTGAAATCCGAGAACCCACAACATAGGGCCATTTTCAACACTAGGGCCATAATTTGAAGTATTTTGGTAGAGGGCCACTAGATGATGCTACATGCCAAATATGAAGGCTCTGACCCTTACGGTTTGGGACAAGAAGATTTTTACAGATTTCCTTCTTTATCTCTATGTGAAATCCGAGAACCCACAACATACGGCCAATTTCCACACTAGGGCCATTATTTGAAGTATTTTGGTAGAGGGCCACTAGATGATACTACATGCCATATATGACAGCTCTAGCCCTTATGGTTTGGGACAAGAAGATTTTTACAGATTTCCTTCTTTATCTCTATGTGAAATCCGAGAACCCACAACATAGGGCCATTTTCAACACTAGGGCCATAATTTGAAGTATTTTGGTAGAGGGCCACTAGATGATGCTACATGCCAAATATGAGAGCTCTAGCCCTTACGGTTTGGGACAAGAAGATTTTTAAAGTTTTTTCTCTCGGTTGCCATGGCAACCAGAGTTCTTCATGGAATTCAAATTTTTGAAGTATTCTGAAAGTGCGTCACCTAAGGATCGTTTCTGTGAAGTTTCACTGAAATCTGTTGGGCGGTTTCAGAGGAGAAGATTTTTTAAGTAATTGTTCACGGACACACGGACGGACGGACAGACGCCGGACAACAATCGATCACAATAGCTAACCCTGAGCACTATGTGCTCAGGTGAGCTAAAAAAAGGGGGTCGAAAAAAAATAGCGGGGGGGGAGGGGGTTACCCGAGCAGAGCCCAAATATGACCCAAAAGAGATAATTTTAACAATTTTTATAAAGGGTCACCAAATGATGCTACATGCAAAATATGAATGCTTTGGCCCTTATGGTTTGGCACAAAAAGATTTTAAAAGATTTCCAACTTTAATTCTATGTAAAATAGTGTGCCCCCGGCCAGAGCCCAAATACGACCCCAAAGGGATAATTATAACAAATTTTGTAAAGGGTCACTAGATGATGCTACATGCAAAATATGAATGCTCAAGCCAATATGGTTTGTCACAAGAAGATTTTAAAAGATTTCCTTCTTTGTTTCCATGTAAAATAGGGTGTGCCCTGGCAGAGCCCAAATATGACCACTGAGGTTTAATTTTCACAATTTTGGTAGAGGATCACCATATAATGCTACAAACCAAATATGAATTCTCTAGGCATTATGGTTTGTCAGAAGATGATTTTTTAAAGATTTCCTTCTTTGTTATTATTTGAAATAGGGTGCGCCCGGGCAAAGCCCAAATATGACCCTAGGGGATTAATTTTAACAATTTTGGTAAAGGGTCACCCAATGATGCTTCATACAAAATATGAATGCTTTCGGCCTTATGGTTTGTCACAAGAAGATTTTTAAAGATTTTTTCCATTTTCAGCCATTTTGTTGCCATGGCAACCACAGTTTTTCATGGAATTAAATTCTTTTAACAATTTTTGTAGAGCTTCATCCAAGGAACATTCCTGCCAAGTTTTATCAAGATTGGCCATCTGGTTTTGGAGGAGAAGATTTTTAAAGAAATTGTAACGGACGGACGGACAGATGGACGGACGGACGGACGACGGACGATGACCGGTCACAATACCTCACCCAGAGCACTTCGTGCTCAGGTGAGCTAAAAACAAATCTCTCCATCTGAGCAATATTCAATTCGTCATCTGCAAATGCTTTCAATTTGGACCCATCTATGATTTTGTCGTTTTGTAGAGTTAAGAAACTACAAATGTTTCTTTTTCACTTCTCTCTCACTTATGGATGGTTTGCAACTATTGCCTCACTTAATTCTGGGGTAACACATTTCTGAAGTTTGGTTTGAAATTCTGAATAGGCCCCTGAATGTTTATTTCATTCCTCAGAGTTACATTTAAGAACATCTCATAATGGCAATTATTAAGCTAGTGTATAAACCTCTAAATTTTGTGAATGAAAACTTCTTTCTTTTTCGATCATTATTTAACAAATCAATAGATTTCATTCTTATGAAATAATAATGATGTCTATGAATGTAAAAGTGAAAATCTCATCAATTTAGGTACATCTTCTTACCTGTAACCGAGGGGGTGGGGGTCCTATCAATTTGTTTTCTGTCAGCTGACCATCTAAGTTCACTGTAAATGCAACTGACTTTGGAACTGAAATGAAAAGAATACTGTTTCATAAATGAAATGCCAACTCTCTAAATGGATGTTTAATATTCAGGACATGTGGCCATAGCACAGACAGTTGAAGTTTGCATGGCTCTTGTTCAAGTGCCATTCCCATGATCATATAGCTATTCACATTTCTGGACCTGTATTCACCAACCATTCTAACTTGCATTCTTTGTATACATGTACATCTAACTTTTGAAAGTAATACAAGTTCTGATTGGCTAAAATGTTAGGTTTACCCAATCAGAATTTGTGTTACTTTGAAATTTACAACATTCTTGAGAACTAAACTAAGAATGCAATTTAGAAAAGGTTGGTAACTATGAACCCCAGATTGCTTGTGACAACACTGAGGTAAAAAGCAATTGCTTGTGAAAAGCAACTGTTCCATGACTCTTTACAAAACGACAAAATTCTGGACTTGACAAAATCCGAAGTATTTGCAGATGTCAAATTGAATAGGATTCCAACAGTGAAAATTGTCCAGGTCTTTGACAGGACAGACAACATTTTAGGAAAAGGAGAATGTACAAGTTACCACCATTTTCTCCTTTTCCAAAAATATTTTCAATTATAAGCCTCTTTCTCAAGGCCATTAAAACTTGGGTATTTGTGGTCAAGGTTTAAAAAAAAATCCCTCCAGTATGTCTTCAAACAATGTGTATCATTACATGCAGATCCTGAGACCAATCTGTAGCAAAGATTCAAGCCTTTCAGCACCATTTGCAAAAACAGGGCTGCTGCCAACTTCATAGATTAAGATATTTAGACTGCACAGAATGTGCAGTCTGTCCTTTGCTCTACACAGTCTGTTTTGCTGAGATATGATGGACAAAAGCAAACTTGATTCCTGACTCAGTAGGGGTTTTATTGTTGACTCAAAATGTCCCTTTGGTTTATTTAGCACTTTAACCCTTTACCAAACAATCGCAAGTTTCCCAACCTCGAAAAGAGAGGGCTTTTAAAAAACATTGTTGGAAAAAAAGAAAATACTGGTAACCAGCATTTTATTCTTTTCCCTCAGTGTTTCTTCCCTGACAAAAATAAATCTTATCTAAGAGACACATCTAATCATGTTTTCAGTTAATGCTTTTCAAACTTGACAAGTCCAAAATTTTGTTGTCTGGGAAAGATAAAGGGTTAACCCTATACCACACAACCCTGAGTTTTAATGACTGAAAAAGAAGGCTTTTGAAAAATTAGTGTGGGAAAAGGAGAAAATGCTGGTAACCAGCATTTTCCTCTTTTTCAACAATGTTTTCTACCTATTCAAGAACAAATACTATAATTTGAAAAACATTTTTGTCTGCAATTTCTTTCAATATGGATGCGTCTATAATTTTGTGTGTAGTAAAGGGTTAAGACTGCTGTAGAAAAGGTAATGACATGAAATACAGGTACTTTGTAAGGCAAAAACTGATAAATGAATGAGATATCAGAGGAGAAAAGTTCAGGTGTTGATGGCCCTTCATAAATTATGCAAGCGATGTTCTACTGTACTACTTAGACCTGCTATCATCTAATTATGGAAGCTTAGATGCTCAAAAAGGTTTGGATAAGGGTAGCTTTTTTGTGTTATTCTGAAACTTTGTTCTTCTTAACCTATATTGTAGGCATTCATTAGATTTATGTCAATGAGACAATTCCATTGACTACCCACAACAAAGGTTTTACTGCAGAGATATAGTATTTTTTAGGTTCAATTAGAGCTAGAGCTCTCACCCTTGGGATGCCAAAAGTAACATGCATTTAACTTTAATCCTCTTTGCTATTGCAGTTTGGATGAAAATCAGACTATATATGTACTGTACAGTCTGATCTTGGATAAATTTTAAAAAAAGATTTTGCCATAGTACAGATCAAAATCAGACTGCAAAAGACTTGCAGCCTGATCTATCTGCATGTTTAGTCACGCCTATAAAATAAAAACCTGACTTTTGGTGGACTGTGTTTCATGGAAAGAGGTTGACTTTGTATTTTTGGCAATGAAAGAGTTAAAGCATGCTGGTAAAGCCTGTTTCCTGACTTCACCTTTAGTAACTCTTTACCAAATGACAAAAATTTTGATTCAACAAAACTGAAAGCAATTACAGCAGACAAAAAATTGATTAAGACACAAAAGATAATTTCTGCCTTTAGAATGGTTGAAAGTATTCTGGGAAAAGGAGAAAATGGGGATTACCAGCATTTTCTCTTTTTCCAACAATGTTTTCAAAAAGCCATTTTCTTTAACTCTTTACCAAACAAAATAATTCTGGACTAGTCTAAATTGAAAGCATTTGCAGACAACAAATTAAACATGACTCAAAACTGAAATTTGCTTTTGGAAGGGAAGAAAACATTGTGAGAAAAGAAAAAATGCTGGTTACCAGCCTTTTCTTCTTTTCCCACAATGTTTTCAAAGGGCCTCTTCTTCAGGGTCTTGAAAACCGAAGATTGTTTGGTAATGGGTTGAGTAGTTAACCTTTAACCACACAATTCCGACTTTTAACGACCCTGGGGAAGAAGCCTTTTGAAAACATTGTGGGAAAAGGAGAAAATGCTGGTAACCAGCATTTTCTTCTTTTCCCACAGTGTCTTCTACCCTTGCCAAAACAAATTTCAGCTTTTGAGTAACATTTATTTTGTCGTCTGCAAATGCTTTCACTTGGAAAAGTACAAAATTTTGTCGTTTGGAACAGAGTTAAAATACTGGATTGCTTGGCAAATATAAGGAGAGAACCTGGAAAATATTACCGAGATATAATTGTACATGTTGGATGTAGTGACAGTCTACAAGGACAAAATTTTAGATGCTTCCATGTTGAATGAAAGGAATTGCAGATGACATATTGATCATATGGTGCATCATGATGGGAGTTGTCTTTGAAAGGGTAGAAAACATCGTGGGAAATGAGGAAACTACTGGTCACCAGCAATTTCTTTTGTCCAAAATGTGTTTTGAAGAGTTCAATTAGTTCAATTAGGTACCATCAAACTTTATATTGAGATAATGAGTTTAGCAATTAAGTTAAACATATTTATTTTACATCGATTGAGAAACAAGTTCTTGCAGCTTCTACTAATCGCTCTTAATTCTGCTTCCTGGGAACTATTGCAATGACTATCATTCTGGAAAAGAAATTGGCCAAGCCGGGGATCGAACTACACCAGCACTGGTGCCGAATGTGTGGGCCAATGAACGGTCAAAAATCAACATCCGCTCCTGGGTATCAAACTCAGGACCTTATGATTACGAGGCTGCTACTGTACCTCACAACTACAGACACCCTTTTCCCTTCTGTAATATGTCATTGCCAATCTACTTGACAACAGCAAGGAAAGTTCTAGCAATTCAGTTACAAACATGAGCTCTCCTCAATCTCAGTTGAAGCATCTGTCTGTGTCCATAAAATTGCAAGTTGCATATGTTCATCGATTCCACTTCTAATATCATGATTGGCAATATGATAAAACAAACATTAACTGTTTTTAAGTTTTTCAAACTTTTTTAGGATAGACAGGTAGTGCTGTGAACTGGGAAAAGTGTTAACCTAATATTGCTTAAAAGGTTCAGGCAAGGAATACTGTCATAAATTATTAACAGATTGGTTTTTGTGATATGCTGATTAAAGGAGTAATTGTTTATTGTCTTACTTAGCTACTGTTGATTACTATGACAACTTAAGTGAACATTAAATTTTATGTTACCTTTCTGAAACAGTTTTTCATGGTCTACATGTATATGTCTGTCATAGACATCAAGAACATTGTAACGTTAAATGTTTGTATCTTTGGCATACTTGAAAATCAATGATCATTTAAGTATTGACAGACAACAAAATTGTAGACTTTTCTAAATTTAACTGGAAGAATTTGCAGACACTGAATTAAATGTAGCTCAAATGATAAAATTTGTCAGAAAAAAATGCTGGTAATCAAATTGAAAGCATTTGCAAGCAACAACTTATATGTGGCTCAACTGTTGGAGTTTGTTCTCGAATGGGTGGAAAACATTATCAAAAAAGGAGAAAATGGCAGTTTTAAAAACAAATGGTTCTATTTGTGCAGAGGCAAACCAAGTCAAATGAATGAGTCATACATATAGATCAACAGTACAAAAAACAATTGTCAGCATTTTACAAACAGCGAGGAAAACAGAAAACAGGATTTGGCATATACACTGGTACATCTATGTACCAAAACATCTAACTCTTTACCAAATGACAAAATTTTTGACAGGGCCAAATTGAAAGCAGTAGTAAATTATACGTCAAATTATGGATTTTGTATTCTAAAGGATTGAAAACATAGTTGAAAACAAATAAAATGCTGGTTTTCCCCTTTTCCCAAAATGTTTTCAAAAACCTAAATCCTTATGGGTCGTGAAAAAATTGGATTGTTTGGTAAATGGTTACTGATGTTCTAGGTCAACATTATCTATTATTAATGGCTATGTGTGATTTGTACTTAAGATAAGTATATTGACTGCAAACAAAGGCTAATACTATCCCTGCTCAGAGTTACTGTATTTTTACTTCTGCATCATGGAAATAAATTTAAATATCTATCAAACTGCCATGATGGCCCCAGCTTGCTCACCTGAGCTTTGTGCCTTTGAAAAATAAAGCCATTTCTTACTCTTTACCACACAGTGAAATGTTTGACCAGATCTAGTCCAAACTGAATGAAATTTGTAGATGACAAATTAGATGAGGTTAAAATGAAAGAAACTGTCTTTGAAAGAATAGAAAACATTGTCAGAAAAAGTGAAAATGCTGGTTACCAGCATGTTCACTTTTTCCCACAATGTTCTCATAAGTTTCCTCCCTCAAGATCATTAACACTAGTGATCTTTCAGTAAAGGGTTTCAAGTTTCATGAATATTTGAAAGGACATGTTACTTAAAGAATACACACAAAGTTTTTTGTAAGATTTAGGCTTTCGTGACATTTGATCATGTGATCAAATTTTAGAACCATTCTACAATTATTTGAATCAATCTGTGATGTTATCAATTCACACATTCAGTTATTGAAAGTTTCATTAGATTTAGCCTCTAGAATGCATGCAAGGTTTGTTTCTAAATTTGATAAGATGTGCTAATTTTCTGACCCATTAAACTAGTCTGAAAAATTATGAATGCAAATATTCTGGTAAAGTTACACTAACACTGGGCAAGAAAATGAAGTTTCTAGAGTGCACATACATGTAATCATAGTTTTGTGACGATTTTATCTTGTGATTTTACTTTTGACTAAAGGTGACCCATATTTAATTTAAAGAAATATCAATAATTCTTTATTAAACTACAGATTTTTAGATTTGTCAAAATTGAAGTGTTCCTTAAAACATGACAAATTAAGTGTTCCTTAAAACATGAAAATTATCTTTAGCCCTTTAATGCACAATCCCGACTTTTAACGACTCTGAGGAAGAAGCCTTTTGAAAACATTGCGGGAGAAGGAAAAATTGCTGATAATCATACTTTTCTCCTTTTCCCACAATGTTTTCTACTCTATCCAGGAGAAATTTCCTCATTTGGACCAACTTTAATTTGTCGTCTACACATGCTTTCAGTTTGGGCAAGTCTAAATTCTGTCATTTGGTAAAGAGTAAAAAGGGTAGAAAATACTGTGGGGGAAAAAGGAAAAAATTGTTGATTTCTTAAAACATGAAGACAGTCTTTTAATGGCTAGAAAATATTGTGGGCAAAAGGAGAAAATGCAGGTTACCAGCATTTTCTCCTTTTCCCAAAATGTTTTCAAAAGCTTTCTTTCTATGGCTTATAATAACTCTGGATTGTTTGGTGACGGATTACGCCACACCTTATTTGAGTTAACCCTAGATCAAACAATCAGAGTTTTAACCAACCTGAAGAAGAACTCTTTTGAAAACTTTGTGAAAAAAGGAGAAAAAGTTGGTAACCTTTTCCTACAATGTTTTTTATCCTATCAGGGACTTTTCCATCATTTGAGTCACATTTAAATTGTCATCTGCAAATATGGGAAAGTCTACATTTTTATCATGTGATATTAAGAGTTAAATCCCTGAATGACTTCCATGACTTAAGCCTTTACAAAACAATGCAGCTATATGTTAGCCCTTTACCAAACAATCCTGTGTTTTTACGACCCTGAGGAAGAGGATAAATTGCCTCTTGTCTGCATTTTCTCCTTTTCCCACAATGTTTTCTACATTGACAAAGAAGTTAAGTTCATTTCAGGACTTCAAAATTTATGGTCTGCAGATACTCTGAATGTTGAGAGTCTAAAATTTGTTTGGGAAAGAGTGGGAGACCCAAAAGACAAATACTTTTGAAAATATTGGGGGAAACTTAGAAAATGCTGATAAAGCAGAATTTTCTCTTTTAACAAAATGTTTGCTACCCTTTCAAAGAAAAATCCCATGATTTCAGCCAAAATTAATTTGTTATATACAAGTGCTTTTGATATGGATAAGTCTAAAATTTATTGTTTGGTACTCACAAAAAAAAAATGCTTGTTAAATTCGAAATGGTTGTAATCAATGTTTTATGACACACAACAATGAAAAAGATCCAAATACAATAGCATTCAAATCAATGGCATTTTGTCTATCACAGCATTCAAGTTATGAGAATAAACTCCATAGTTTGACATTTAACATATCCATATAAGAGTAACACTTTATTGCCTCTTTAGTACAGGACAAAATTTTAGACCTGTCTATTTTGAGAGCATTTGTAGATGACATTATGAAATACGGCTCAAATGATTGGATGGATTACTCTTTGAAAGGGTAAAAGTTATAGTGCGGAAAAAGGAGAAAATGCTGGCTATTTGCATTTGCTCCTTCTCCTGCAGTAATTGTAAAACCATTCTTTTTCTGGGCTCTTATCTCTTACCCAAACATCAAATTTTAGACTCTTCCAAATTCAAAACATCTGCAGTTGACAAATTCAAAATTGGTTAAAAAAAAGGTAACCAACAATTTCTCCTTTTCCTATGATGTTTTCTACTCTTCCTGAAACAATTTTCATTTTTTGAGTCACATTTATTTGTCATCTGCAAATTAATGCCTTCAGTTTGGACATGTCTAACATTTTGTCGTTTGGTAACAATTAAGTTAAAACTATGTTGCAGTCAATTTAATCTGGAAAACATTATAATGAGGAAAAATGGACTTGTTTCATTCCAGCATATTTTTCTTTTGCAATAATGTCTACAAAAATTTTCTAATGAAAGACGTAAAAAATCTCTGCAGGTGGTAATGGTTACTTTACACAATTTTTTTTAATTGACATTAAGTCTATTTTTCAACACAAAATAGCATCAAATAACATCATGGCATCAAATAACATAGACATGGATACAATTGAGTGGGTCAATGGATTTAAAAAGAACAAAAGTAACATTTCTCTTTTTCAAACTTAACTATTCAGAATCAATTACAGTACCCTATAACTTGATCTTTACCAAATGACAAAAATGTAGACTTGTCCAAATTGAAAGCATTTGCAGACGACAATTTAACTTTGACTCAAATGATGGAACTTGTCTTTGATAGGGTAGAACACATTGTGGAAAAAGGAGAAAATGCTGATAACCAGCATTTTCTCCTTTTCCCACATTGTTTTCAAAAGGCTTCTACCTCAAGGTCATTAAAAAACAGGATTGTGTGGGAAACAGGGTTGATGGAGAAAAACAGTCTTAATCCAAACCTCATGCCTATAGTAAAGCTAGCTATATGGCAATGCTTGCTATTTGTTTGAAGTCTTCATCAAACGACAAGGTTTTAGACTAGTCCATGATGTGGAAAGCCTTTACATGTAACAAATTAACCCTTACTCTAACAATGAGATTTATTTTTGAAAGAGTATAGACAACATTCTAAGAAAAAGAATAAAATTTTAATGTTGGTTTCACTAGTTTGGACATGTGTCATCGCCTTAATTGCCAGACGACAACACTTTAGACTTATCAAAATTTAAAGCAGTTGCAGACAACAAAATGATGTAACTCAAAAACTGGAATTCATCTTTGAAGGGTAGATAGCATCGTGGGAAAAGGAGAAAATGCTGGTTACTGATATTTTTTTCCTTTTCTCACAATGTTTTCAAAAGCTTTCTTCTTTCTGTATATTGTTTGCTAAAGGTTTTAAACCTCTTTCAACATTATTTCAGTAATATCACTGTTGTTAGTGCTACTGAAGCCATACATTACAAGTTTCGTTCACTAGCAGTACTTCGAAAATGTTCTTCCATGTCAATGGCTACTTTTCCATAAATCATAAACATCATAAAAACAATATTTGGCAGCGACAGTTGAATGAATCTTTCTGCAATGACTATCATGGGTCCTGGAAAAGAGCTAGGTCCAGCTGGAGTCCCAACTCACAACCCCTAGATTATTAACTTTGTACATTACTTAGCTACCAGGGTCTGCACATTTATTCAGACCTATGTAAATCTGATTTTCCTTCTGATCTGCTGGAATACCTTAAATGGTAGAGCACAAGACTTGTAATCCCTTTCTCTTGGAAAACTTGTGGGTATGGTTCGATTCTCATGGCTGGCCAACTAGAAAATTACTAATTGTCTTTCAGATGAGATGTTAAACCTTAGTCTCATGTGACAGTGCTATACACTGATCATGGTAAAGAACCAGGCAAAACTTTGATAGAGTTTCGTCCTGCACCTTGCACTATCCCTCATCACATACCTTATAGCTGTCTAGGTACATGTACGTTGCCCAGATGGGGAACCGGTAGCCACAACAAATACATCCAAAATCAATTAAGATTTTACTCACCTGGATTATTTGTAACACTGTCAGCTCTGTTGGCATTAGAGTCTGTTTTGCCAGGGTTAGATTTTTTGGGCTCTAGATTCCCATTTTGAATGGCACCAGTTTTCTCTTTCTCTCCCGGCTTTATCACAGGGGCTTGGTCTGCTTTGGTTTCCCCAGGGTTTACCTGGGATGATCCACATCCCATCCTGAATGACTGTTGATGTCTAAAGTATACATGTGCATGAAAATGTTGGTGAAACTTAACCCTATCAGCACCATAGGCATAAACATGGGCTTTTGCAGATGGCATAGATCAAGATCAGACTGCACAGGCTATGCAGTCTGATCTTGGATCTACATCACCCCTTTGTTTAGTCAAGTCTAAAAGATGAAAAAAATCTTTTTGAGTTTTAGTGGATTCATTTTTAGCCCTCCAAAAAAGTTGAATTTAAATATAAAAAAAAAGAAGCCCTTTGCAAATGTTGTGGAAAAGGAGAAAATGCAATGTTTTCTACTGAATTAAAGGCAAGTTCCATCTTTGATTTGATCATCTGCAAAACGGAATTGTATGGTGAAAGCCTAACCTTTATACCACACAATCCCAAGTTTAACAACCTCTTGGAATAAAGTTTTTGAAGACATTGCGAGAAAAAGGAGAAAATGATTTAATACAGCATTTTCTCCTCTTTGCGCAATGTTTTCTTACCGTTCAAAGATATGATGCTTTCACTATAATTAGCCTAGATTATTCTTCTGTTTTGTTCTGTGGTAAAAAGGTTATAGGTATTAAATGTATATATGTTAATTCCGCTTATCTGAGGTTCTTTGAGATTTTAAACAACTAATCACTGTTTACTTTTGCATTTTACCACATGCAATCATTTGCAACAGACAACTATGAAGACATCCTTATAAACATTGTGGTAAAAGGAGAAAATAGGGTTAACAAATCCTATCATTTGTTGTCTGCAAATGCTTACAATTTCAAATTAATAATCTAGCCTATTTTTGCTCTGACACAGAGTTAATGTATGAGCACTAGCTTGTGCAGGTGAGAGATGGTAGGTGCCAGACAGTCCAGTGTTGTATAGGTGTGATTAACAGCCTTTCCACCAGAGGTTCCAGTTTTGAATCTCCAGATGAGTAGGGTCAGCCTTTGGAACTGCAAAGATCACAGTCTCTAGGAAGCAATCATTGATTAGTGATTGACCTAAATTACTAGAAATTGTTTAACTCTTTTCCAAACAATCCCTAGTATTCACCTACCCAGGAATAAAGGTTTATATAAACTACAATTTCTACTTTAATCCTTTACCAAATGACAAAATTGACAGCATTTGCAGATGACAAAATCAATGCAGTTCAAATGATGATTTCAGTCTTTGAAGTAGTAGAAAACATTGTCGGAAAAGGGGAAAATGCTGGTTACCAGCATTTTCTCCTTCTCCCACAATGTTTTCAAAAGACTTCTTCTTGAAGTTCGTTAAAAGTTTGGGATTGTTGGGTAAAGGGTTAAGTAGTTTTCCCACACTGTTCTTAACTCTATCAAATAATAAAAGTTCTTTGTACCAATTTTAAATTTGAATTTGTTGCCTGCAGACTTGTTTAATTCTTTACCAAAGGACAAAAATGTTGACCAGTCCAAATAGTAAGCATTTGCAGTCGACATTTCAAATGTAGCTCAAAGCATAAAATTTCTCTCTTAAAGGGTTGAAAACATTGTAGGAAAAGGAGAAAATGCTTGTTACCACCATGTTCTCCTTTTCCCACAATGTTTTCCAAAGCCACCATCTTCAGGGTCATTAAAAATCGTTCTTGTGTGGTGAAGGGTTAATTCGGAAGACTCTGACAGCTGTTAGTTTGGGAAGGGTTAAATAAGTTAAATGATAGGCCAGATGACATAATCTAGACTTACAGATATAGGAAATATTTGCTCACAAATAATTGAGCTTCACACTAGCAAAAGGAGCTTAACCCTTTACTAGATGACAAAATTTTAGCCTTGTCCAAATTGAAAGCATTTGCAGACGACAATTTCAGTGTGGTTCAAATGGTGCATTTTTTCTTTGATAGAGTAGAAAACATTGTGGGAAAAGGGGAAAATGCTGGTTACAAGCATTTTCTCCTTTGCCCACAGTGTTTTCAAAAGGCTTCTTTCCCAGGGGCGTCAAAAGGCGGCATTTTGCAGTAAAGGGTTAAATGCATCTCTATGATGCATTTTTCGAAGTAAGTCATCATATAGTTATGGATCCGTACATTCTAATTCCAGTTTGTCTTACAGCTGACTGAATCATGAGCTAAGTACTGGTCCTTTGACATGCAGAAAACTGACTGATAGGAAAAGGATTTGACCCAGGTCATCCTGTGCAGACTGCACATGCCGACCTGTGTAAAATCTTTTTGCAGATGCATTAACCCTTTACCACACAATCCCGAGTTTCAACGACCCTGAGGAAGAAGCCTTTTGAAAACATTGTGGGAAAAGGAGAAAATGCTGGTAACCAGTATTTTCTCCTTTTCCCACAATGTTTTCTACCTTATCAAAGACAACATACATCATTTGATTCATATTTCAATTGTCGTCTGCAAATGCTTTCAATTTGGACCAGTCTACATTTTTGTCGTTTGGTGAAGAGTTAAACCCCTCTTTTCCCGCAGCAGGGCTCAATTATTAAATGAATTAAACCCCACTTTCCCAGAGCATGGCTCAATTATTAAATGTGGCTCAGATTTTGAGATGTGACATTGTGAGAAACAGAGGAAATGCTGGACCAACATTTCTTCTGTCCCAAGTTTTTTTCCTAAGGATCATGAAAATACTTGATTGCTTGTTTCAGAGTTAAACTGCATAAATCTAGTATGTTAAACATATATGAAAATAGTGACAAAAGGGAAAATTTCTTGTAGATCCTAGATCTAAGAAAAGTCTCCTTTTCTCAAAATTTGTTTTACAAATGGACCTGTGAAATGATTACTAAAATTGCAAAACGACTTAAATTTCTGAGCTTCAAGTATATTTTAGATTCCAATTTTAGACAGTAAAGATTAAGATCAGACCGAATAACGTGCAGTCCGATTTTGGATCAACACCGTGACAGTCCGTTAATTCGAGGGAGTCTCTGAGTGAAAGAGTCTGAAAGTTTCTATCTGTGTTTCTTAAACTGACTAGAAATGTCAACTGTTTTATGTAGAGCTAGATCCAGATCTACCACTCTCGGGCCCCGAGTCGGTGTAAGATAGATCTAGGCCTCTAAATTCGAAACTTGGTTATTCAGTCAACTTAAAATATATCTAGCTTGACTTGTCAACAACAATCAAAATACAACAATGAACAAAAAATAACGTTTTACGCAATGAATGTATAAAAAAAGAGACACAGAAAAGTTATTATTTTATTTACCTTTAATCTATAGGACCCGTATCATGTAAATTCATGTCATCGAAGTTTAAGTTAGACACAATCACTGATTGAACACACGAGTGGAATGTCAATTTTTCAAAACAAGGTGCTTGTGACGTCATCGCATTACATGGCAACGTGTAAATAAAAGGGAGAAGTCATTAAGCCTAAATGGATTTTGATGTAGATCTAGATGTTTAAAAAAAAATAGCCTAGAGAAATTTTTAAAATGCATGATTTTTTACTCCCGACAAATACCATAACTTTGCATCATTATTAAACACATGGAAACACTGTGGAAAATGAAAACTAGTTATGAACAATTTATCAATAACAATGCAGAAATGTTTTTAAAGACACTCTAGATAGCACTATATACAAGATGAATATGCCTAACTGCAGTTCAAAATTAGGTATCGAGGTCACAGTGAATTTAATCGGCAACGAAGATAAAAGATCAGTCTGAAGGTGTTGTGCAGTCTGATATTGTTCAACTTTTAATGCCCTACCAATTTTAGAGTGCTCCAAACTGAAAGTATAAATTGCATTTGACATGTTACAAGTATTCCTCAAATGATGGAATTTGTCTTTGATAGGAAATAAAACATCGTGGGAAAAGAAGCAATTTTCCCGACGGGCTTGTGTGGTAATGGGCTATGGTTTGCTTCGTATTGCTAGTGATCAAACTTCAGTCAATAACGATTAACTCGTTACTTCCCCACACAAATTTGCTGTACTGTTCTGGATACATCTAGATCTACTTAAAATATAGAAAATAGGGAGGGGTAATTTGAATACAGGTGAAAACATTGTTCCACATTGTTCCAGACGGAGACATTGATCGTCATGAGCAACACTGTTTTCAGAAGAAGTATACTGTCTGGAAAGACTGAAAAGAAGATCACTGGGAACTTACATTTGGTTGAATGTAAAGATTGCCAATAGATCTTGCCTGGTTGATGTTTGCATTCATTTCGACATTTGCTTATCTCAGGCAACCAAAATATATCTCCAATCAAACTAGATTGATTGATTGATCGATTGATTGATTGATCGATCGATTGATTGTGATTGATTGTTTGATTGACTGATTGTTTGATTGACTGACTGACCAGCTACTTGACTGACTGATTAATTGATTGGTTGATTGATTGATCGATCGATTGGGACAAATGTTTTTGAATTCATCAACAAAAACTAATCTTTATGCTCCATATGGGTTTGCTTAACCATTAAAGTGCCTATCAGAACTAGAATTGCTACGGCGGCAAATGTAGATCAAGATTAGACTGCACGTATTGACAAAACACTATAGACAGACGCAACCATAATTTTGAAATTATGTTGGTGTTATTTCTATAGATGAAATATATTAAGTTAATTGGGCGCTGAAAATATTAGTACATGTAACAGCTTAACTCTCCCTCACCCGAGTAGTTTGATAAAATTCTTCCTGGACAGCCAAGATTGGCCAGATCCTATATAATGTGATCTTAAAATCACAACACCAAAGAAGCGCATTGTGCATACTCTGAGTAGTTGCTCAATCGAATCCATCTGTTTATAACACTTTATGTCGGACGTGGTACCTCAGTCGGTATCATGATGGCTTGAAACTGGTGGGGGGTCGAATCCCCTGCTTGGCCAAAATGTTTCTTTTTCAGGCTTGAAGATAGTCATAGCGACAGGATTCATTCGTCATTCACTGCTGATCAATCATTGTTTCGACGAATACAATGTGGGAAAGCAGCCAGTGGTTGGGATCAGTATTTGAAAAGCGAAGTACTAGTACTAGTGACAGAAACTCTAGGAAAGCAGGGATAAGTGCCCCAGCTGCTGCGATATAACTGAAATATTGTTGAAAACCAGTGTTTAAATTCATACGAATAAACAATGTCAACACTTTGCACACTTATAGTTCCATGAAATAACTTAAATATACATCGACAGCTAAATCTGTATTAAAAAAAATCTTTGTGCCATGCAACAGAGATGTACAAGTATGTGATACACCAGTAGAGTTTCAGGATCAAAGAATAGAGGGTGGAAAGTTTAAAGTCTTACCATCTTTGATACAGAGTATAGTTTCTTACTGCATGTAATTTAAGTTCTGAAAATAGGACAGCTTTGTTGGAAAACGTGCCGTTTTTTTTTATTTTTTGAAATTTATATGAAGGTTTTATAAAAACCCTTATCAAATTTGGTCAAAGAATGAAATAATGCAAACAAAGAAAAATACAGAGGAAAACATTGTGGGAAGAGGAGAAAATGTTGATTACCAAGATTTTCTCCTTTTTCCAGAATGTTTTCAAGCGATTTTTTTCTCCAAGACCGTAAAAACACGCTCTCGATGTTTTTAAAAAAAAAAATTTCAGCATGAGAAAGGTTTAACCTGCTCAGCACAATGCCAGGTGCTTTGGCGGATGGCACAGATCGAGATCGGACCGAGTGGGACGTATTACTTATCGGACTGTGTGGGACTAATTACATGTACTTATGAAGTAGCCAAAATGCCCGTGAATTCTTGTTGGAGATTTTGCGATAAAAATAGCCTTGGAAACAAAATAACTATTTTTTCCCTCTTGGTAGTGTCTACTTCTTTTATCAAGCGATATAAAAGGGTTATTTTTATCGCTTTTCGAAACGGCAGATTTTTAGACTCATCCGAATTCAAAGCACTTGTAGTCGAAAGGACAAATTTGGCTGAAAGGGTTAAAAAATAAAAAAAAAAAAAAAAAAAAGAAAATGCTAATTACCAGCATTTTCTTTTTTCCACAATGATTTTAAAAGTTTTATTCCTCAGGATCGTAACCACAAGGCATGGTAAACGGATTGAGCGATGCATTCATTAAAAGAATCAGTTGGTTGTGCAGAGCGATGCCTTCTTATAGTTGCTTTGATTTAAATATCTTCAAGAAATATTGAGCAGTATAGACTAAAGATCAGTGTGCACGTTTTTTCCCACTATGACCTCAATCTCTTATGTACTCAAAAGAAACGATTTTGTGCTGGGTTCAGTGCTCTAACACTTTTTCCGAACACTCTCTTGTTTATAAGACTGCGAGGAAAAATGCCTTCTCCCAAAATGTTTTCTACCCTTTCACAGCCAAATTTCATTATTTCAGTCATATTAAGTTTTTCACCTGTAAGTGTTTCAATGTTGATAAGTCTAGAAGTTTCTTGTTTGGTATAAGGAGAAGAGTTAGTGACTATCCGTCTGCAGAAATGGGTTAAGAAATATAGATAACGCACGACAAACACAGGGATTAGTATTTTGGTATTATCTCGCTTGGCCGTCGATGAACTCTCGTAAGGTCAACAACAAGCGTTTCAGTTGTTCCCACTGCGAACTAAGTCAGGTGTTCGTTATGTCTGGAGGAAACTGGGTGAAATAATTCATTTTAGAGATTTTTAATTAACATGAAGACAATCATCATTGTGGGAGGTGGACTGGTAAATTTTGTTTAGTTTTCAATAATATACTGTCTACATCGAGTGTTTGTCGCATTTTATATTCATCTATGTCGCTTCCTTCTTCATCTCTCTCTCTCTCTCTCTCTCTCTCTGTCAAAGAATAAACCTTCCATTCTAACCTGTCACTTGTAATTCGTATTTTCTTTAAGGTGTAAAACATATTTTAAACACATTACATTATTTTGTTTTCTCTCTTTTTTAGTTTTGCATAAATTAAACGCTGAATAAATCATGTGGATTAACAGTCCTCTGTGAGGGTTCAATTCGTGGTTAAGATGGAAAATTATGGAAATAAAAAAAAAAATCGAAAGCAAGGGAAGTAACTATGTGAAGTAATAATTTTACGTGTTTGTACGGGTTAGTCTTCTTATTGATCGATCGAAAACATTCTTTCGGAGTCGCTGAATGTGCTGGCTTTTGAGGTCTACATTTTGGTGTCAGATGAATAAATAGAAATTTATGATTGGTAAAAAATGTTGTAAGGACCCCTGTCTATCTGCTGCCAAATTTACGCCAACTATGTTCATTGAAGATATTTCCTGTCTTAGAACGTGTGGCGGTGAACATTTGATGTACGCTACAAGTTTGATCAAATTGGGGGGGGTTCACATGTATCTCAAACACACACTGATGCTAGTAGTCCTATTATCTTAATAATTACAATAAAACGTGTTTGAGTTTTAGCTGCCACCCCTGTTTAGCCATTGCACTATGCAAGCGCCTGCATTAGAGAGCACATTATAGATATACAATCAATAGATCCTTGTTGTATCTAATTTTCACTTTCTTCTACCATTACATTGTAGGCTCCTTCACGGCTCAGTGTTAGAGTGTAAGATTCGTAATCTGGAGGCCCCAGGTTTCTGTCTTCATCATAGCACTTGATTTTTTGTGGGAGTGTCCCAAGTTTAGCAAGACACCTCAGAGCCTTGACCTAATACTGATGAAAACCGGTATATGCATGAATATGTCAGCTGATGAATATGGTTGAAATAATGTCGAGGGCAGCGCAAAACACTGTTCATTCAAACAATCAATCGGCGATGACTTCACTACCGTGTTTACCGGATGGCAAAATTTGCTAAATGGAAAGAAGTTGCAGACGGCACTTTGAACATTGCTAAAACCGTAGGATTTTATTTGAAAGGTAGGAGGCATTGCGGGAAAGAAGAAAATGATTGTGATCAGAATTTCGTCTTTTTCCGCACCGTTTTCGAAAGCTTTCTTCCTCGTGGTCTGTAAATCAAGGCATTGTTAGGGAAGAAGTTAAACCCTGCCATCGCTCGATGGTAACATGTAAAGCCTGGCCGTCTGCCTGTAATTACGACTTTGCCTACTTTCAGGTCGGAGCGTTGGAAGCCTGTTACATGGCGAAGAAAGGCTTTCAGGTCGAACTGTACGAAATGAGACAAGGTAGATACATGTATTAACTCTTTACCAAACGACACATTTTCGACTTGTCCAAATTTAAAGCATTTGCAGACGACAAAGTAAATGTGACGCAAAAATTGAAATTCATTGTGGGAAGGTTAGAAAACTTTGTGGGAAAAGGAGAAAATGCTGGTTACCAGCATTTTCTTATTTTCCCACATTGTTTTCAAAAGGCTTTTTTCTACAAGGTCGTTAAAACTCGGAATTGTGTGGTAAAGGGTTAAATCATTTTACCACCAAGGCCTTGAGCGCAACTACAGTCACTTTCTTTGTGGACAATATAATGTAAAGATCAGACATGCACATAATGTGTGTCTTGGATTTAGATATTATTATGAATAGTATTTCCTTGAAAATTTGTAGTAGTCAAGCCCAAACTGCCTAGGAACAAAACTATTTTGATCTAATTTTTGGACTGGACATTTTCATTCAGTTGCCATTCTGTTCGAGAAATACTAGTTATTGTTCAATGAGCAAGTACATTGTATTTCATGTAAATTTTATCATTAACCCTTTCAGCGCCATAGGCGAAAACAGGGACTCTTGCGGACGGCATAGATCAAGATCAGACAGCACAAAACGTGCAGTCTGATCTTTGATCTATACCTTCCGCTTGTTTGGTCAAGCCTATATTATAAAAACCTTCCGGAGACTCAGTGGATTCCATTTACAGCCTTCAAAAGAAGCCGAGTTTCTTTATTTGGCGCCGAAAGAGTCAAGAGTAAGCTGCAACGACAGTGCGCGTATTCAAGGGTCATATCATCATTCCATTTCCAGGACTTTCTATGATTTTTTGACCTAATTGTGCACTGGCCGCCGTGACATAACTGAAATAATGTTGAAAACGGCGTTAAACACCATACAATCAATCAATTTGACCTAATAGAAATTTTACGTAAAATTTGACTGGATATTTCTGTGGTCGATATATGCTACACTTACCGTTTAAATGACGAAGAAAATTTCATTGGCCCCAACTTGAAGAAATACGCTGTTACAGTACTGAAATGACTAATGAAATTTGTTCTTTCGTAATTAAATGAAATCTTTTCTTTGCAATTGTGAAGAAACTGGACTATTACACTCAATGAAATAATGCGATTAAATCACTTTACGGTCGTTTTGCAATCGTAACTCCGTCATTTTTATGGCATCAGATATGACCTCATCATACTTTCTAAAATACGATCCCTCACAGTCGACGTGTGTTCATGTGACATAACCATTGAGAAATTCTGATGCGAACTGAATAAAAAATAAGAGGTTACGCGTCAATTAAAGGAAATACCATCCATTTATTTTTTTTTTATCTTATATCTCTTTTTCACATTTATTGGTTGTTCGCAAACTATTTCCGGAGATTGCTTAGTTCGGTGATAGGCCGAAAACATTGTTGAAGGGTGGTATAAATTTTTTAAAAAATCTAAACAGCCTTTTTTAAGACTTTAACCCTTTCCCAAACGACAAATTTTGGACTGGTCCAAATTGAAAGAGTTTGCAGACGACAATATTAAATTTGATGAAAATGGTAGAAAGTTCTCAAAAAGGGTAGAAAACACTGTGGGAAAAGGAGAAATTGCTCGTTACGAGCAATTTCTCCTTTTCCCACAGTGTTTTCAAAAGACTTGTGCTGCAGACACGTGAAAACCAGGGCTTGTTTGGAAAAGGGTTAAGGCAGGTGATTACTTTATTGTAAACCAAAAATATCATTTTGAAACGAACTCAAGAAGACGGCTTTTTAAAACACTATGGAAAACGAATAAAACGTTGGTAACTAGCATTTTCTCTTTGTCCTATAATGTTTTTTTTTTTTCTGCCACAGACTTCCAAAACTTGAGACTTGTTTTATTTGTCGTCTGCAAATGATTTTAATACCTGTGATTCTGAAGTTTTGTCATTTGGTAGAGAGCTAACCCTTCATTACACGATCTCTTGTTCTGACGTGCCAGGGAAAGGACTTAGGAGGGTTTTTTGAAAACATTGTGGAAAAAAAAGGAAAAAGGCCTGGTAACCGCCATTTTTTCCGTTCCCGCAATCTTTTCTATCATATTGGAGTACGCACGTCAGTTTATACTGATTCTATATGGCGTGCAACACACGAAAAGGGGCCTTCGGACATATGCGTAAAAGTGTTTCGTCCCAGATCAGCCTGTGCAGTCTGTGACTAATCCGAGACGACACTTTCCGTTTTTCCCACAGTATTATTCCCTAACAAAGACAACCCTCTGTCATTTTAGCAACATCAATTTTCTTTCTGCAAATGCTTTCAAAAAGGATTAGTTTAAAAACTCTGTTGTCTTGTAGAGAGTTAATGCTGATGACCGCTTTTAAAACGCTTGTCACTAAAAATGAAGGTTACCGCGCTTCTTTCAACAGGTAAATCAAAATATACATTGAAAAGGGATCTACTCCTCGCTAACGAGGGCGATAACTGTAAACGGCGCCTATTTCAAAGTTTATTTTGATATTGCTTCCAAACAGATATACGCAAAATGGAGGTGGTCAGAGGACGGAGTATAAACCTGGCATTATCTGTACGAGGTATCGAGGCATTAAAACGTGTAGGCCTGGAGAAAGAGATTCTAAACAGCGGCATTCCTATGTATGCAAGAATGATACACGACAGGGACGGCAAGAGAAGATCTATACCTTATGGGAGGAAAGACCAGGTAGAATGTTTGCTCTAAAAAGAACAAGACCAAAGATGATACTCACGTATTATTATCATTATTGTTGTTGTTGTTGTTGCTATCATTAAGATTTTATCATAAAATTTAGATTGATCCATGAATAAAACCTCGATAATTCGAACATAATTTGTATTAGTAAAAATGTAGATTAACTCCATATTTCGATTTATGTGCAAGGATTAATACTCGTACCCGTACGTTCTGTATAGGCTATTTTTTAACCACAAAAATTTGTTGAAATCACACAAATTAAAATCACTGTGTAAGAAACTAATATCTCATTTAATATAATATAATGGAACACATTGCAAGAAAAAGAAGCACTTGTTTTATATAGTCAGCCGATCCTTTTGTTAAAATGGTTTCTATAGATGTCAATTACAGGGCCGTAAAAGGTATTATTTGGGTGCAGTGATCGGTCAAGTCTTTATTCACTGTTCATCTGTACGTGGAATTTGAGTTGGGTGTAAATGAAGGCACTTTTGCATAGATTTATTGCCAAGTAAGTTCTTAAGCGTGTTTTACTATTTCAGTGCATCAACTCAGTTGACAGACGAAATCTGAATGAACTACTATTGACAGGCGAGTAAATATCACTGTACTACACACCACAGTCACCTTTTAAACAGTTTTCCTCTCTATAACTTATATATGTGACAAGTTATCAAACTTTATTATCTATCGAAGATTACCTGTCATTTGTGAGTACATGTATTTTCCACATTATTTCTAACATGGAACGGAAAAACTCGTAACCGGTTATGGAAATATGCATAGATAGGTGCACTTTCTGCTGTGATAGAACTAAAAAACTAATAAACATGACGAAGAACACTAAACAAACCACAGTAGTCGTAAAAACAAAACAAACAATTCTCTGTTTTGCCTAGATTTGTAGCCGTCTACCACAGGCACTTAATTTTTGACAAACTTTCCCCATCTGCATCACCTAATTTTAAGACTTTTAAGGGCGAGGTTGAGGAAAAAGGTGCTTGTGCTGTGTACCTAATTTAACATATTACATACATATTTAAAACCACTGAGTTTCAAACTTTGATTAATAGCAAATATGTTGTGTTATTATCTTTTTCACAGTAGTACTTTCCATGTCAGATCTGAATGTCTTTAAGTTCATGTGGTATCACAATGTCAGAATCCACGCTGTTTTTACAGGCATCCTGCCACAGCCAACTAGTCTTCAAATTTAGAATTAGAACACCTTTAAGAATTCTAAACGAATACAAGAAATAGAATAGCATATTGAAGCCCAAACTTGAAGGCATTACTTGTTGACAATAATGTAGAGCAAACGAAAAAATCCCCTCAATTATTTTTCGACTTGATTTCAGTAATGAGAGTTTCATTGGAAAATTGTATATCATAATTTTTATTTATCACAGCTGCTGAGAAATTTCCCAACGTAACCTTTCATTTTGAACATAAACTTCTGGACTGCGATTTTGACGCCGGGTCCTTAACTTTTCAAAGGTAAAGTACTTTCAGCTATAGTTACTTAGACATTTTCTTGTATATGACACTTGTTAATAGTCTAACTTTTTTTTTTTTTTTTTTTGGGGGGGGGGGGGGGGGGGGGGCTTTATTTTATTAAATTTGATGAAAACAGATTAAAGCAATGACAATGGTTTCAGTTATTCGTGATGTCCGCTCGCTCGTCTTTCCGTCTCTTTGTGTGTCTTTCTGTTTGCTTGTAATCCATTATCCTGTCATATATGTCAATATATTTTATGGAGATTGAAAATTAAGATAAGCCTGTACTTACTTGCAGTCTCATCGTTTTTGACTCTTATTGGTTTTAGCCGTATAATACATGTACTTGTTAAATATCAATAAGTTGAACAGGCTATTTTTATGACACCGAACAAGATAAATTTACATTGATAATATTTACCACTCACGCACGCACAAATTTGGAACCATGTTTTATTTCGCCCCATATCCCCAGAAATGATGGCAGTATCGTACAGGCTCGGGGAGATTTGATTATTGGATGCGACGGGGCCTTTTCTGCAATCCGACGTCAGATGATGAAGAAAACACTGTTCGATTACGAACAGGTTTTCATTCCACACGGGTATATGGAACTGAGCATGCCGCCAACCAAATCTAACGAGGTAAGATCAGTTAGACGGTCTTTGGCTATATTCCTGTCGGACGACAACAAAGTGAAGTGCTAAAAAGTATTCAAATACAACAACATAATCCTCTTTTTCGGTATTTATCGATAAATCATGTTCAACTTGTGAACAGAGAAATTACTGGCATTCTCAGATATACGGCATGGTCCGAAAATACACAAGAAAATAAGAGATTTGTCTACATCCAAAATGAGAACAACACAAACCGAGGAGACTGACCAAAAATTATCTGGTAAACTTACGAGTAGAAATAGAATAAAGTCTATAGATTTGATAAAAAATGACACGGTAACAGGCCGTTTACTCGCAATCTTTTCTTTTTTAAATCGAATCCCAAATTCGGCCACAAAAATAATGTTGGTCCAAAACTATGGACCAAAGACGGAAAGGTTCTAACCTTTATATTCGGTGACAAACAACATGGTTCTGTTCTAAAATCTTCCACAATTTATGAATATTATAACCAATCTTTAGACCAACATTGCGTTTAAAACCTATCTTTTCACATTGTTTCTTATTTTTGCCATGACCAATACAGCACAAAAGCCAGGAAAACTGTGTACAATATCCCTTCTAACAGGAAGGCATGTATCCATTTGTTCGCCAGATTATTTCCCTTTGCTCTTCATCTTTCCTTCGATAGGTGAAACTTGTGTTTTCATAAGCCTGCCTGTCGTCGACAGGGAGCCGAGGGAAACGACCTTGGTTAAACATGGATCTAATCATCGTGGGTCTTCATGACATCTCTCTTTTCATGATCAAATCCTAGACCTTCTCGTCAATATTCGTAAATGAAAAAACAACAGATTCCCTTCCACTGAACGGGTCGAGAAACTAAATAAAATTGAGGCGTGCCAACACAAAGAAAATACGCAATACTATAGAGCATAACTAAAGAATCAAGAGTTCAGATTTCGAACACAGACAGATAGACAGGCAACCAAGGCAAATAAACGGTGTTAAAAGAAAAAAAAAAAGGTGATTTTTATTTCTTCTTTTTTTTCACAGTTTGCCATGGAAGTAAACTATCTTCATATTTGGGCAAGGAATGAGTACATGATGATCGCATTACCCAATCAGGACAAGTCTTTCACACTTACACTTTTTATGCCTTTCGACAATTTCAAAAGCCTGACGACGGAGGAAAACATCCTGAAGTTTTTTCAAGAAAATTTCGAAGATTCAATCTCCTTGATTGGGCAGTACGTAGACATACTGATTTAAAGTTTAACTTGAAAGTGTTTCGGAAAAAAAGTTAGATCTAATTTTTTAAAACAGGAATTGTAAATGCAGGTGTCAACTTTTGCCTGGAACCACATGATTTATATTGCGGGAACACATACGAATTGGCTCATGGAGACTTTTTCGACGATAGCAAATACTATAGTACTATAGTTTTATAAGACTAGATAAATGTAAGCCTAAAAAATATTAATTATTTTTTATTAAGTTACGTTGTTGCAGCTTTGCTTAGAACGCCTGAGAAACTTGATAGATTACATTAATCAGGATTTTGTGTTTACGGTGAGTTCACGTTCACCGCAAATAGCCCTCTGACTGAGCAGATGTTTACGAATAGGAGACTGTAATTCTTGTGTCAAAGCTCGTCAGGATTGCATGAATAGGTGTACTTACCGCCATAATCTTATTGAAATACTTTTGAAATCGGCATTATCACAAAACGAACAAACAAACGAACATACGAGTACAAACGCACTAATAATTTGCTTTGTCTTTTCAGCTATAATTATAGTTTTGTTATAAATCTATTTTACAACTTAAATCTATTTTACGACTTATTTTCGTGAAAATTCAATGAGTAACTAGCGTTATTAGTTTCTTCTAAAGTCTTATGAAAACATTTTGGTAAAAGGAGAAAATGCTTGTACCATCATTTTCCCCTTTAACCTCAATGCTTTCTACCCATTCTGAGAATGTTTTCTACCCTTTCATATGAGACACATTTAAGTTGTCGTCTGCAAGTGCTTTCAATTTTGACAAGTCAGTCGTCAAATCTTGCATCTACACCGTCATCTATACCTGATGCTAAATACTGACAACATTCAACTTTTATTCCCGTTAATTCTCTACCAAATAGTCAAGATTTAGACTTGTCCAAATTGAAAGCGTTTGCAGACGACAAATGAAAATATGGTTCAAATTTTTGAATTTGTCTTGGAAAGGATAGAAAGCATTGCGAGAAAAGAAAATTATGGTTACAAGCATTTTCTCCTTTTCCCACGTTTTTAAAAGTTCTTTGCCAGGCTCGTTAAAACACAGGATTGTTTACCAAAGGGTTAAGACTTTGCAAAAACAGCCCGTTTTTTTGAGTTGGCAGCGAAAGAGTTAAGGGTTTCCGACAGTTTTATTATTATTATTATTGTTATTATCTTTTCCCGCATTTCAACAGGCAGGAACTTGTTCAGACAGTTCTGAAGAGTAAAGCATTACCTATGGTCTCAGTAAAAGTAAGTACTTTGAGCTTCTAATCACTTTTTGAATAAGCATTTTTGATTTCTGAATTGTCCTCGAAGAACCGAGTGTTGCTAAGAGTAAGTCCATTTTGTCTTTGTCTCGTCACAACTTGTACCTAACTCTTTAAGTGTGGTAGAAAATAAGAGTAAGTCCATTTTGTCTTTGTCTCGTCACAACTTGTACCTAACTCTTTAAGTGTGGTAGAAAATAAATGAAACTTATTCGAGTTCGTTCTAGTAACTACAGTTTAGGTCCAGTGTTTATGAAGTTTTGTCCAAACACTTGCTTTGATAATATCTTCAAGTCTCAAACATGAATCATATTGTATAAAAAAAGGGGTCAAATCAGGAAAAAAAATCTTGATTGTGCTCTAGATGTAATACTTTCAATCAACATTTCATGACACTTGTTAAGAATGTTAGTCTCAATTATATTTGACCGGTCATTTTTCATTAAAACCTAGATTACCAGGTAGAATTTACGAAAAGCTTTCGTATGCTCTAGATGCCAAGTTTTTCTGTCCAGTTGCCATTCAAACTTAATGAGATAAATTTTCTTGGTTATACCCCGCACTATATGACTATAGATCAGAAAATTGGTATTGGTACCGAGTTGGAATGTCACCCTTGATCAAAAAGTAGACATTAGCTAAAGCTTGCCTATTAAAAGTCTTAATTTCCTCACAGTATTCACGCAGTTTAGTAAGACTATTGCTTTTATCCTTATCCTCCTAAGGGTACAAAAGCTCAGATGAGGGACACATGACTATCAAGCTTCAGACTATTGCCATATTTTTCACCAAACAAGCCGGGGCAAAACCCAAAAGCCAAAAGCCAAACCTCTGTATTCTTGTTCTTCCACATGTAATCACTTGAAAAGTATTCGAGAAGCGGTACTTAACCATTGTGATTTCTGAATCTTCGAATTCTACCACCTAATTAAACTTGTCCATTGTTCTCTTTGGTCTCTTTTTTTCCTTTTGATTGTGACCTACTCGAATCCATATCCTCTTAGGAATTGTATATTGCTCCCTTTCGTCATTAGAATTCTTCTCTTTTCAGTGTTCCCCATATCATGTAAAAGACAAAGCTGTAATAATTGGAGATGCAGCACACGCCATGGTTCCCTTCTACGGACAGGGCATGAACTGTGTAGGTGATCGAGTACCAACATTTGCTATGATTTTGTATTGGTTACCTCCCCTGATACAGCAAAGCTCATATACAAATATCTGTATATGTACAGTGGAAACCAGTTTACTATGAATTTTCCTGTTACATATTGAAGAGGGGAATCTTAACAGCAACGGCTCAAAATGTTGTACAAGGCCTAAATTCCTGGCCAAGCCATCTGATTTGAAAAGACGATCTGTCTAAGTCAACCCGATGGCTAGTCTCGAAATTCAAAATTTTACATCTGAGTCAGAACGTTTGATGAACATGGCCATAGAAGCTGTCTTTGTGTACTGGGAAGAAGAGACATAGTAAATAAAGTCAGTATTTGTGTCACTTTCCTGTATACTAAGAGCTTTTTCAGAAACTTGCTGATTTTTTTTTAATGTCAAAAGTGTGTGTCCGCTGGCAAACGCATGGTAGATCTATATCCTCGGGCATTAAGTTGTATTTAGCATCCTTTTCGCTGCAATTTAGCAACCATTTAACAATCTACGTAAATGGAGTAAGACTTAAAATGATTTTGCGAACCGTTGACTGTGAATCAAATCTCAAACTGTACAGATCGTAAAATCAGATCTATTTCATTCTTTGATCCACATCTAGAAAGAAATTCAGGCAAAAAAGGAGGCCTTAAAATTTGGTAATTCTTATTTCCTTTAGATTTCGATTTTTTCCATTTCTTGATTTAAGAAATTGTCTCCTGGTAAACAGATTAAGGTATTTTTTCCCCACAGGGGTTCGAGGACTGTATTGTGCTGGATGATCTGATGACTAAACACGGGGACAAACTTGGTGATGTTTTCGTTCGTTTTTCGCTGGTTTGATCTTGGAATGCTCAAGGTCAGTTGTTGTGATCGCTCGCTGTCCGTCGTCCATTTACCTACCTATCATAAATAAACATATCTATTTCTCTTTTTATAACACACTATCAAATCAGATTTCAAACACCAAAGGGTAAGAAAAACAGATCTTGTCCCGAAAATGGCCGCCGGTGTTGGAAAGGGGGGAGCCCTTGTTCCCAAGTACCATTAATCAGATGGTATTGAAGCCTGGCAGAGATTATCGTTGTCAGAAGGATTACATAAAACTTTAAAGCATAACTTAAGTAGTATGGCCGTGACCATTTACCAATTTCAGGACGGGTAAAATATTTGGGTAATGTGACTTATACAGAGGATGAAGCTCTGATGTTTTGGTTGTTTGATCATCATTTTGAAATCCCAATTTAAGGTCGTTCAAAATTATGATCCTTAGGTAAAAAAAGCGTTGCTCCACAGACAGTGCATCGAAATAAAATTTGCCTTTCTGTAATTCTATGATGAGAAAGAAATACCAACAGCCATTTCCGGCGGAAAGAAGTACACACAATACTATTGCTCCAAGGAAATTCATATATAAGCATATCTATGGTACTGCTCAGATTTTGAAAGCAAATTGAATGACCTAGGGGTCTCGAAAACATTTAGCCTATTTTTAGTCTTTGTAATAGTTGCCTTACTCATGCTTTTAATGCAAATTTGATGATTTATTCATGAAAATATTTGTAAATTGATTTATTGCATGTACATGTTTTCTTCAATTGTATTAATATTGACAATATTGATTTTATGATGGAATGGGACATACTTTTTTCGTTCCCAAAGATTCCACCTTAGTGTAGATCTTTACTTTAAATATATTTTGCTGTAGTTATGGGTTTTTTTCTTTTTTTTTTTTTTTTGTAGATGTTATATATAACAGAATTAAAACGCGTATATGTCACGAGAATGAGTTGTCAGCCAAGTTGAAAAAACGAGCACAAAGAACAAATTTTTTAACCGGCTAGCAACCTATTCGAGTGATATAAATGTATTTTAATATGACCCGAATTCACACGTTTATTGTATCTCTTTAACACCTTTTAAAAGAATCAAGCACAAATATGAATCATGGCTCTGAAAGTGTTTTCCAAATACACAGGTATGTGCCTAACATGAAGTGCATGAGTACAAATTATACACAAGTGTTCTTATCATATTTAAAAAAGAACGGTTATTTTATTCAAGGTGGCGCATATCTGTATTTAAGAAAAAAGACTTTTGGAATTATTTGATCGGATATTTTAGATTCAAAGAATTAAAGTAAAAGTAAGAAGATAATGTTGGCATGTTAAATCGCAAAACAAGTTTGAATCTAGCGCGAGTCAAATATATATTTGGAAGGAATAAGGGAGACATAAGATACCTGTTGAAACAAAAGGGAAGCCTTGATTCTAGTAGATTGTAACTATGTTGCTGTCGTATCTTCAACACATTTTCATGCATCTGTCGAGGGTTTGACTTTCTCCAAAAATAGGGAAGCAGCGGAATAAATTGAAATATAGTGGAGTAAGAGAAGTAGAGAATCTTCCGTTATAATCTTTTTTTTTTTTGTATTTATGATAGAATGCACAGAGATCAACCGTTCAGGGAAATGCGTTAAATTTACGATTTATTTACTCACAAAATACAAGTGATGATCTGAGAAAATACATAAGTCGTAGTGTATATCATTCTAGTCTACGCTCAAAATATATTATTTAGCTAAAGTTAGATGTCGTCACTGTAAAAGTGACATCAGCATTTATGATGATAACACCTGTAGAGTCCTTTAAATTAATTAAGTGATAAATCTTGTAAACTAAGGGTAGGAATACAATGAGTTCTTCTTATCTACGTCGATAATGAAATTGTAGATCCTTGAATATAGTCTCAAACGTTATCCCATGTGCATGTCATGCTGTTAATAAAAGGAAGCAATATAAACTCTATGTTACATTCAATGTAATCTTATGTAAAATTTCAGAGGTGGCTTTGTCTGAATACACTAAACACAGATCTGTTGATGCGAAAGCCATGTGTGATCTAGCCTTGTATAACTATATTGAGGTAAAATCGATTTTCATTTTGTTTTAATCACTGCTAAAATGCATAAGTGTAAACTCGTAATATTTTTGTAGAAAAGAAATGGGAGAAAGATTTAGAAGTTTGTAAAAAGAAATCATGAATCTGCTGTATGAGCTCGTAAGATCAGAGTGTTTCCTGAACGCTCCCTGCGAAAATATCATGTGTTTCAACGTCGCTGAGTGATGAAGAAAGCTTTTAGACTTTCAAAAAAGGAAGGATTTTCTATTAGAAACAGTTTAACATTATGTTTACGCAGCCATGCCCCCATTTTCTGTCTGATTCCTTTGAGACTTGCACACATTATGTGTATTGTAAAAAAAAGGTTATAAGCAATTTAAATAGTGCTCAGACCGTTTATGTTATCGAAGGTTTGATAGTATTTTGATGCTGGGAGTAGCTGAGGCTGGTACACTTCTATTTAAATAAAGGATGCATCAGGCTGTTGTCTACATTCACCCGGGCGATGTCGTAGTATTTCAGCTTTTGATTCCTTGGGCCAAATATTTTGGTGTGGCCGTTGGTTATAGGATTAAAAATAGGAAAAATCAAAGAGCTTGTTTAGACACAGGATCCATTTGAAATCATGTCAGATCCTATATCCTCACATATGAAATACCGATATAGTGTGAATTCGTCTTTATGCAGCAAACAGCGTCCCTCTCTTTCTAAGTATTTGGTGTTTGCATAATATGATAGTTTTTATCAGAATATTTAAGGCTAATTAATATGTGCATTTTGACACTTTTTGAATTTTGTTTTATAATTGCTTCTGTTGTGTTTCAGATGCGACAGTCTGTAAACTCGTGGTTGTTTCTGCTGAGAAAGAAAGTAGATAATTGCCTGTATTGGCTTTTACCAGCGGTTTGGATGCCACTTTATACATCGGTAAGTCAAATCATGCTACTTAACTCAGGGATCACACATTGCGGTATAACCGCAGGGACTGCAGGATGAAAAGCCCGATTTGGTAACATTCATTGCACACAAAAATCATTCAACAATTGTACATAGCTGATCAGAATGTCGGATGCACTTTGTTTGAAGGTCCATTACACGTGCATGTACGTGTACCTTACTATCATAACATCATGAACTTTGTTATTTTTATACATTATAACTGCACATACATGTGAGCCATGCTCTGATAAAAGGAGGCTTAATGCGTCTTCGTAATGCATGATACCAAACAAGCCATCACATAGTTATGGATCCATGATAACCAATTTTTTTAACAACCGACTGAATCACCAGATAGACTGGTCCTTTTGCATACAGAAAATTGATCAACAGCGAAAAGTTTCAGGCATGGTAAGCCTGCGCGGACTGCGCAGGCTGACCTGGGTCGATACTTTTCGCAGATGCATTAATTCCCCTTTTCACTGACCATAGCTCATATATTATGTGCAATTTGTTTGTTCTGTTTTGCAGGTATCATTCTCCAGAACGAGGTACCATATATGTATTAAAAACAAAGAATGGCAAGACAAGGTATGAATTAGCAAGATTGTATTTCTTTACTTGTTTCTCTTGTACTATTTAGATTGATTGATCAATTCGTTCATACTATCTACAGTTTTTGCTTGTAGCCTCGTAGCCATCATTTTTGTTACAAGCAATACTGATATATCCATATAAAGTGGTTTTCCTTTTTTTTTTAATGTTTCTCCTTTGAGGCGCTAGCAATATCTGTAGTACGAAACTAAATCAGGATAAAAGTTACATGCTTTTACAAGTTAAGATGCTTAAATTGTGGCCCGTTAGACTGGACGATTTTTGCATTTTGAACTAGGATCTCCATATTATTTGAAATCCTGGTAGAAAAGCTGGCCAAGTACGTAATCTTGAAGTTGCAACAAATGGGTTGGTTTGAAAAATACCAAGTTTATGTATTTATCTGTAATTTTTCCCACCCCCAAGCGACAAAATTTCAAGACTTGTCGTAATTAAAGTATTTGCGAACAAATGTGAACTGTTGCTCAACTAACGGGATTTGTCTTTGGAGGCGGTAGAAAACATTGTGGGAGTAGGAGAAAGCTTTGTTTTCCAACAATTTCTTCTTCTTTGCATGTTTTCAGAAGCATTCTGCCCTACGTACATTTGAAAGATTAATTCGTGCATGCTAAATAATCACATAAGATCCTAATGCTTTACATTAGAATCTTCAATTGGCTTGTATTTTGTTTATGGGTACTAACACCATTTTACGTTTACATTGTCGTCTTTTGATAGACCACTGATTGGCTCTCTCTCTACCATGGCATGCTTTTATTAGTCCCCTACCGGCGAAGCCGAAGGGGACTTTAGGTTCGCACTCCGTCCGTCCGTCTGTCCGTCTGTCCTTCTGTCCGTCTGTCCGGCAATTCAGTTTTCCGGACTTTTTTCTAAACGCTGGTACATACTGAGCTGAGTTTTGGTGTGTAAGTCACCCACCATCACTTACAGATCAAGTTCGACTTTCGTTCCAGTCCACTGGTTTTTCACGGATTTACGGGCCTTGGACTTACAAAATTTCACTGATAAATCAGTTTTCCGGACTTTTTTCCTAAACGCTGGTAGGTATTGATCTCAGATTTGCTGTGTAACTCAACCACCATGACTTATAGATCAAGTTCGACTTTCGTTCCGGTCCGCTGGTTTTTCACGGATTTACAGGCCTTGGACTTACAAAATTTCACTGATAAATCAGTTTTCCGTCCTTTTTTTTCTAAATGCTGGTAGATATTCACCTGACTTTTGCTGTGTAAGTCAACCACCATTACTTACAGATCAAGTTGGAGTTTCGTCCCGCTCCACTGCTTTTTCACGCATTTACGGGCCTTGGACTTACAAAATTTCACTGATAAAACATTTTTCCGCACTTTTTTTCTAAACGCTGCTACATATAGAGCTGAGTTTTGGTGTGTACATCAACCACCATGACTTACACATCAAGTTCGAGTTTCGTCCTGCTCCACTGCTTTTTGACGCACTTACGGGCCTTGGACTTACAAAATTTCACTGATAAACATTTTTCCGCACTTTTTTTCTAAACGCTGCTACATATAGAGCTGAGTTTTGGTGTGTACATCAACCACCATGACTTACACATCAAGTTCAAGTTTCGTCCCCTCCACTGCTTTTTGACGCACTAACGGGCCTTGGACTTACAAAATTTCACTGATAAACATTTTTCCGCACTTTTTTTCTAAACGCTGCTACACATAGAGCTGATTTTTGGTGTGTACATCAACCACCATGACTTGCACATCAAGTTCGAGTTTCGTCCCGATCCACTGCTTTTTGACGCATTTATGGGCCTTGGACTTTAAAAATTTCACTGACATGCCAGCGATACATACGGCCGGTAGGGGACTTTGTATTGCTATGCAATACTATCAGAATGCTTGTTTTCTTTCAGATAATTAAGCGTTGTATTTACACTGGGGTACCTGTGACTTGTGTTGGGGGATACTTCATCTACAAATACCTACAGCAAAACGACATATCCATACCAGACCAGATTTCAAAACTTGTTGGCAGACTTAAAACGCTTTATTAAAGACATGTTTGGTGTGCCATTTTCAGTACTGAAAATAAACCAAATAAAAGGTGTCTTAATCTTTTATTAAGTTATCCTGTATTTTACGACCCTTAAGAATGCTTTTGGAAACATAGTGGGTATGTGCAACAATGCTAGTAACCAGCATTTTCTCCTATTCCCGCAATGTTTACCACCCGTTCAAAGATTATTTTCCACACTGGAGCCTTATTTGAATTTCGTCTCTAAACGTTTGAAAATGCATTTTTTTTCCTTCGTTATAGAATTAATAAAGTCAGATTCAGTTTTTGTGTAGTGTGTATTCAGATTTGTACAGTTTGTTTGCGATGACCTTTATGTAGGCCGACATGTACGGGATAGAACCCAGCAGCTAGAATGCATTTAACAGAACTAATTGTGTACAGAATGCATTTAACTGTACTACTTATGTACAAAATGCATAAAACAGTGCCATTTGTGCATATAATTGCTTGTGATAGTAGTAAATGTAACAATGTACACTACACAGTACCACTTGTACAGAATGTATTTATGAATATTATTCGTGTACAGAATACACTTAGCAGCAGTATTGGTACAAAATGCGTTTAACAGGAGTATTTGTACAAAATGCACTTATCAGCAGTATTCTTAAAAAAAAAAAAAAAAAAACCACTTAACAGTGGTATTTGTACAAAATGCACTTAACAACGGTATTTGTACTGAGTGCATTTGACAGTACTTGTTGTGTACAAGGTATGTTTAACAGTAGTATTTGTACAGAATGCATTCAATCAGAATGCAATTTTAGGATTTGTACAGAATGCGCTTTACATGAGTATTTTTACAGAATGTATTTAACAGAACTATTTATGCATGGCATGCACTTAACGGTAGTGTTTGCACGGATTGCATTCAACAGTAATATTTGTACAAAATGCATTTAAGAGAAGTATTTGAACATAATGCATCTAACAGTAGTATGTAGACAGAATGCACGTAACAGTAGTATATGTACAGTCTGCATTAAACAGTTCTACTTGTGAACAGAGTGCATTAAACACAACTAATAGTATTTGTGTACATAATACACTAAACAGTAGTATTTGTACAGAATGCTCTAAACAGTAGTATTTTTACAGAGTACATTTAACAGTGCTGTTTGTAATCAGAATGCATTTAACAGTACTGTTTGTGAACAGAATGCATTTAAGCATAGTATCTGTACACAATGCACTTTAGAGTAGTATTCGTACAGAATTCACTTAACACTAGTATTTGTACAGAATGCACTTAACAGTAGAATTTGTACACAATTCACTCAACAATAGTATTTTTACAGAATAACTTAACGATAGTATTTTTACAGAATGCACTTAGGGGGTCCCGCGTAGCTCAGTGGTAAAGTGTGGGACTCGTGACATGGAGGCCTCGGGTTCGAGCCTCATTGGATCCACTGTGTTTTTCGTGGGGGTATCCTTGGGCAAGACACTTCAGAGCCCTAGCCTTGTACTGGTGAAACCCAGGAAATACATGGATTTGTGAGCTGTCGCCGTGATGTGACTGAAATAATGTTGAGAGCGGTATAAAAAGCCATTCAATCAAACAACAGAATGCACTTATGAGTAGTATTTGTACAGAAGGCACTTAGCAATAAGGATACAGAATTCACTTAGCAGTATGTACAGAATTCACCTAAGTGTAGTACTCGTGTACAGAATCCACTTAACACTAGTATGAATATGTTCAGAATGCATTAGCAGTAGTATTTTGTGTCCGGAACATACGCTTAAGTTATTATATTGAAATTGTTCACAGTTCTTCAACAGAAAATGTAAGTATGTGTGCAACGGGGCAATGTTTGATGTGTAAAACGCATGTTTTGCATTTCTGCTCAAAACCGTCTGAGAATTATATCCCATTGAAGTAATACATTTTTCTGTCTTATCAAAGAACTTGATGGGGGTATTAGGCTGGCGTTTGTGAGCGTTATGTTCGCTGGATTCATCTATAGTATGGGTTCATATATATATGATATAAAGGCCAGGGGCTCATGTGCTAATTTTAGTAACAGTGTTCAATGATCGACAAATGTGTGTTCCGGGATAGACCTATGGAGATTTCACATTGCAACGACAACAGAACACTTAATTGCCGCGCATGATATCTGGTTTCAGCATAAACCAGTTAGAATCAACAAGATTGGGTCAGTGTTTATTTTTTTAACGAGTTGTCCTGCAGTCGTATCTGAACATCGACGAACGCCTTCTTAAATCACAGTGATAGAAATTATTTTGTTCGGAAACTGAATAACTGTGACATTTCTCCTAACTAAATAATGCAAATATTCGGTTATATAAGAATGAATGCAAGCACAGACAAAATCTTCATTTAAATACGGGTGAAAAGCGCACAGCACTCACAAATAAACACTGTATACAGTGTATCGACGTATGTTTCCAACCTACTCTGAAATAATGATAATACCGCGAAAAATCACCTATTCAGTAGATTTAAACGCTCGGGTATATCATGGAGGTACATAGCATATACGAGGTACATTGCATATATGAGGTACATTGTATATACAAGGTACATGTATATTGCATATACGAGGTACATTGCATATACAAGGTACATTGCATATATACAAGTCAATTAAATAACTCTTTCGAAACGAGCAGCTTCACCAAGAAGAAGCATTTAGGATGTATTGAAAGTGATACCAAATTTCAACCTCCGGATAGCGTGATTTTGCAGGTCCATCATCTATGCTTTGTTCATCTGTCCGTTGTACGTCCATCAACAATTCTAAACTAGGTTTTTGTTCATTCATGGTCATATTTTATAAGCAGCTTATACCATAACCGTAAACCGTATAACCGCGAAGCAGAGTTCCAGACAGAGGGAGTAATTTTGATTTTAGAATTGAAAATATTAGTTATTCTCCACGAAACCCTATGTTATGGGTACTCATTAGAATCGTCTCACCGAGACGATTCTGATGAGTGTCCACAACATAGGGTTTGGAAGAGAAATAATGGATTTGGAATACCATCACCCCCTCTTATCTGGAGCTTTGGATAAGGATGAACAGATAACATCGTAAGGGACGTATCTTTTTTCATCATCCTACTAAACTTTAGAAAAAAATAAATATGAGCCACGCTTTGGCAAAATGGGGCTTCATGCATCTCCTCGATGCATGATACCAAGCAAGCCATCACATAATTATTGATTCATAATAGCCACTTTTTTTAAAAACCAACGGAATCATGAGGTAGACTGGTCCTTGGACATACAAAAAATTAAATTGACTAATAGCGAAAAGTTTCGGCCCAGGTTAGCCTGCGCGAAATGCGCAGGCTAACCTGAGTCGATACTTTTCGCAGATGCATTAAGACCCCTTTTCACAGAGCATGCCTCATATACTTAAGCCAATAATCGTAACTCGTAAGTTATCCACAAGTATAAAATAAAAAAAAAAAATCGAGAAATAACTCTATTTATCGGTTTCTTTGATGCAATACGTCACCTGTTATATATATATATTTTTTTTAATTTCGCTATGATACTTTGTTAACCAAGACATGTACCAAGTATTGACTAACTGTGTAGACAATTTCTTGAAAATATCTGAAAGACACTTCACTGTCTGATATTTTTGTGTGTCACTGCGGACAAAATAGCCCTTTAATTGCAATACTAAGGCTTATCCTACCAGCTAAAAATATTCATTTCGTGTTCTTTAAGGTCCTGTATTACAAAATGTTGTTGACGTAAACAGATCCACTTCAGAGTTATATAGATAAACAAAACAAACACTTCGGTTAAAAAAAAATAAAAAAAAAAAAGTCTAACCTAAACTTACTTTTTCATCTGATGTCACAATCGACCGCCGACCTGGTGATCTTGTCTGTAAAAGAGATCGAGCACAGTATGTACAAATAACGCCGTTTTCAACATTATTTCAGTCATATCGGGCGGCCAAGCAACTTATCTATGCTAACGAGTTTATTTTACTAGTCGGAGCTCCTGATAGAGAGTGTAATTTGGATTTCAAAATTAAAAATATTAATAATTCTCCACTAAAACATATGTTATGGGTATTCATTAGAATCGTCTCATCGAGACGATTCTAATGAGTACCCACAACACAGGGTTTGGAAGAGAAATAATGGAGTTGGAATACTTTCAGTCGCTCTTATCTGAAGGTCTGACCAGTATTTCGGACAATATTGTTCCCAAACCACTGGCTGCTTTTCCTCAAAACCATCATCGAAAAATGGCATTTAAATGATAAAAGGGTGTTTGAAAAGCCGCTATGGAAAAGTGTAGCTACTCTTCTAAAAATGAGACTTTCCTCATTTAATCTTGATCAAAGATGCTACACCATACAATGGGAGTTTAGCCAAAGTACACGAATGCAAATCTCTCGGTCGGTAAAACAACGTCAAGAACTCTGAATGGGGCAAACATCCTCGTGACGGGATTGCAGTGGGCCTACCTGCAGATATTTTCTTATTCAGATGTTTTTTTTTTTCGATTTTCCTCTCTGCCCCTCATACAGATCGTCCACCTATGGACTCTCTTACCAACAGAGCTCCAGATAAAAGGGGGAGATGGTGTTCTAAGTCCGTTATTTCTCTTCCAAACCCTATGTTACGGGTACTCATTAGAATCATCTCGATGAGACGATTCTACTGAGTACCCATAACATAGGGTTCAAAGGAGAATAATAAATATTTTCAATTTTGAAGTCAAAATCACTCCCTCCATCTGCAGCTCTGCAGTTACCAATGAGGAATTTCGTAATCATTTGTTAGGCTATCATTATCACGCTCATGTTACCAAAATGATTTGACACGAGCAATGAAGAGGACATGAAATGACCTTGATGTAAAAATCATTTCACAGTTTGACAACGCCCACTGGTACCACCTGTCGTCAAAAAAAAAAAAGCGAAACGTATGAAATTCGGGACTGACTCTGTGTAGCATCTGCAATATATTTTGCACCAAGCGCTATATAATTTCTGGCTCTAGTTTGAAGTCCGAGTTCTACGGCAGAAGGTCTGGGACCGTAATCAGCAATCATTCCAAGTTGCTTTCTCGTTCTCATTCTGAAGAATGTTCTAAATTTCAAAGTAACGTAATTTCTGATTGGCTAATCCATTTGGTTAACCAATCCGAATTTGCAATACTTTCTGATTGCTAAATGCAGAATTGCGCCAAAAATGTAATGAAAATGTTTTTGATTACGGACCCTTTTGACGTTGATGACATGTCGGGCAAAAGAACCGAAATTTGATTGCATGATTTCACATGCTGCTTTGGCAAGTGAGTCTTGAGAATTTCAGATGGTGCATAGAGTATATTTTTTAAGTGGATTAGTTACTCGTGTTTGCCCCGACTGAACCCTGTTTGACGTTGTCATAGTTACTAGGGAATTTGACAGCTAGAAGAGGAAGAAAAACGTCGTCTTATTTAAGTAATGAGTCATTATGACGTTTTCACAACATGAAAGCAGTGGGTTTCACAGGTAAACAGGCGGTAAGAAATAATATCGCAGAAAAATTGAGCCTGCTATTCATTCATAGCGATTCGGTTTGTTCATTACAAAATCAAGTCGCTTCTGCCTCAAGACACAACCTGTGTTTATTAAAGGCATGTGATTCAATCTACCTTTTAATTCTAGATCAAAGTACTCAAGGCCCTGAAAAGCGGATTTGTGGAACAGTTTTAATCTATAATATGGTGTAATGAAAAATAAAATTTCTCGTGTGTGTAATGCATGATACAAACTAATTGGAGTTTACATGGGCAATTACAGCCAAAAAGACCAACAGTGATTTTATTTCTTATCATGAGCAGTAATTTGATTCAGTAGACTAAGCCTGCGCAACAATCTTATACGGGTTTCTGCTAGTATTAGATTTAAAGATGTATAAACGTCTTTATCTATATATAGGGTAGTGACAAAAGCGAGGTTAATTAAGCATTCGGCAAACCTCGGGTGATCCGTTGATCAAGTCCCTCGGCTGTATCACGTAGCTCAATCTGCACGTACACGGTACATTTCTTCGCCGGAAATATACCGCTTTACCGTTCTTAAATCGTAATACTCCACTTAGACAAAGAAAACACTGGCCACAAATTTCTATTAGGATCTTTCAAAATACATTTCCTTTGACGAACAGTTGATACATTTATTTTCTGACATGGTCTATCAATTTTGCAGGCATCTTCAGCTACAGGTTGCTTATCACTGTGGCTGTTGCTGCTGTTGCTAATCGATTTACATGAGTGCCGCCATGTTTAAGATAGTGTGACGGACAGTATTTCGAAATGGAAACCCTTTGATATAGACGAGGTTAGATGTAGGTACGAAATCGACCGAGTTGTGACAAGTAGTTAATGTGTGTAATATGAAACTGAAAGTAGAATAAGGAGAGCAAAAGCGTCTATTACAGTATTTGGTTTCGGTCACAGTAGGCGGATTTGCTATACAAATCTGCTAAAAAGTCACCTATAGTGAAATCATTGAAGTTGAAATTGCAATTGATCATGAAAGCAATCAGCACGGGTTAAGTGCGTAGTCTACTGTTTTGAAGCAAATAATTAGCGCCAACGCTGTAATCGTATAAAGAACAATGACTTTATATACATACGCACTAAGTTATTTGAAGGTTATTGAATTTTCGAGAGGGAATTCGGTTGTCTGAACACACCGATAGTCCGAAGTAAGTTTTTAGTCATACTGAAAATCGAATTATCAGATTTTACTGATATTGAAGAAAAACATATCAAACCAAACATCAGGACTCTATATAAAAAAAAAAATGATGATAAATTCTAAATTTACATTCAAAAGCCTAAACAAATGATTGGCCGAGACGGAACGCTTCGTCCAATCAGATGGCTAGCCTTTGGAATTGAGAATTAAACATTTTCAGAAAGGTCGATGAAAACGGCCACCTGTTCTCATTGCGTGTTGATGCCGTTGGTTCCAACTGTGTTATCCACGTAAACATCCCACATAACAAAGATACCATGTTTCATAAGGACTTTGACATTCATACATGTTGGATATAACGACCTGAGCATCTCCTACGTCATCAGAGATACGGTTTAACCTGAGTTGGACTGATAACTTATTATCTTTAATATGGTTATTTTTGTTCTGAACCTGTTACTCACCTGTTAATTGTAAGTATTTTAATGTGTATTATACATTGGTTTTGTTTGTATTTTATTTCATTATTTCACCGTTGGTTAAGATCAGAAAATATTTCTCTATGTATAAGATAAAGTTTCTCTCCAATGCAAGGGCTGAACCTGTTTTACTAAATGTACTGTCAAGGTCAAACGTTATTTAATATGTTTTTACTTATTATTTCCACTTAAGTATCAAGTTAGCGTTTACAATTTGAATTGAACTCAAACATTTCGACAAATAGTTCTATCGAATCAGATTTCCCGTCCCGACCTTAAAAATGAGTCATGCTCTGGCAAAAGGGGTTTTAATGCATCTCCGTAATGCATTGTACAGACTTCACTTAACTATGTATCCATAGAATTAATTGTTGCCAAACAAATCGACTGAATCATGAGGCAGACCGGTCCTGTGACATGCATAAAATTGACCAATGGCAAAAGGTTTTGACTAGTTCAGCCTGCACGGACTGCGCAGGCTGGCATGGTCCGGTACTATTTGCAGATCTATTAAACCCCTTTTGCTAGAGCATGGCTCATATAGTTAATTACGTATGGGTGTCATCTGAAAACATACAAAAATGATGCCATAATTGTAAAATAACATCAGGTTCTGAGGTGGCTAATATGATGGAGAATCGCCCTTGATATGGTAGAAAAACAACATGGGAAGTGGAGAAAATACTGGCTTCTAGCATTTTCTCCTTTCCCAATATGTTTTATAAAGTCTTCTTTCTTGAGGTCGTTAAAAGTCGGGATTGTAGGGTAAAGGGTCAGTTTCATTAATCGATATTGAATGAAACATTTCGGCAGGAGGTCATAGCTTAAAGTGTCTATTTAATGAAAAGAAATATACTCAACTGAACATTGAAGGGACATATCGAGGTTTTACGCCGTGATTTAAACTTTCTTTCAAAACTCTGAGTTCTACAAAACATCTCCCTGTGCAAGAGAAGATATACTGCTGCAAAGTTACCTTCAGTATTAGGATGCAAGTTTGGTGTTTAAACTGAGGCACGCTCGTTTTGCAATCTAGAACTCTGTTTTATGAGACAAGTAGGCCCATTCATCAACCATTCACAACTGCATTCTGATTATAATTCTAAATTTAGAAAGTAATGTAAACTCTTATTGGCTAAACCATTGGCTTAGCCAATTAGAAATTGCATTACTTTTGAATTTAATAAAGACGAGAAATATCTTTAAAAAAATAGATGGCGTAAGCGTTACCGGAAAATGAATTTTCAAACTCTTTTTTTTTGTGTGTGTGTGTGATTCAATATAAAGATAAGTAGTAAAAAATATGATCTCTTTTTCCTCATTGTTTTTCATTTTGTTAAAGGACAGTGGAATTTTTTTAATTAGATTTATATTTTAAGATTGCATATTTATCCCAATCACCATTGAAAACGGACGAACAAAAGTTTAGAAATTAAAGGAAGTTAAGGTTAAAAATTGGAGAGCATATTGGCCAGCAGGGGCCCGCCGAATAAACATGTGCAGATTTTTTACCAATCACAAATTACGATCTATTCATTCGATTTCATCATACCAAGAAGAAGGTAAAAAGCCAGCGCCTGTGGCAGGACCATTTTACCTCATTATTTAGTTATAAATGTTAGACAAAAATACAAATACAATACAAAAGTTTCTCCGGCCCATGCACATAGACGTGATGATACATAGGCTACATATGAACCATGATCTGTTGCTCTGTGAAAAGGTGGCTTAATGCATCTGCGAAAAGTATCGATCCAGGTCAGTCTGTGCAGTATACGCAGGCTGACCAGGGCCGAAACTTTCCGCTGTTGGTGCAATTCAAAGGACCAGTCTACCTTGTGATATAGTCAGTTGTTAGAGAAAATATTTCTTAAGGATCCATAATTCTGTGACGACTTGCTCGGTATAACGCATCACAGAAATGCACTGAGCCCCTTTTGCCAGAGCATGGCACATACAAAGAGGAGAGGAGTTTAAAGTATTATTTACAAGGATTATTCCTACACGGAGACAAAGATATTAAGAAGGGAAGTTCTTCTTTGAAACGTGTACTAAGTTACTGTTAACCCATTAGAGCACTAGGTACAACCTAAAATATCATGTAAATAATGTACATCAAACTTTATAAGCCCATTTATTGGAATTAATGTAACAGTGCAGCACAGGATCAGATAGCAAAAAGAAACGTGCAGTCTGATTTAAGGGCTGCACCATTAGCTAATTTTCGAAATATTGGAATGATTGTAATAATGCAGGTCAGGATCAGATCGCAATTTAAACGTGCAGGCTGATTTAAGGATCGTGCTAATATCTTTCGAAATACATGTATTTAGGTAGAAATAGCTTTGAAACTTATGTCAACAAATTTAGTCTGCTTACAAAATGGGTTTATATATACACAGTTAAAAAAAGTCTTGTACCCTCTGTGTTTCTACTGACTTTAACTTTCTGACGTGAATATGAATAATATAAAATCGGGTAGGGACAAGAATCCGGCTGCTGCATACACTAACAGACCAGTCTTTTTGCCAGTGAAATGAAATGAGGTATCCTTTGACCTCATAGTAAGTAGGAATTTTTGCTTAGATGTTGCTTTCAAATTTAAGAACAACGAGAAGCTTTTAAGTTTGGTTAAAACTGGGAACTGGATTTCGAAATAAAACTTATGACAGGTTGAAAGTGACCTGCAGAGAATGGGCACACAATCAGTACTTCCGCCTGAGGCTAACAGAACAGCTTGTAGTCTTCATCTCATACTTCTCACAAGAGGGTGAAACAGCTCGATCAGTAGCCAGTGCCATGAGTTCATGGGATACCTCAGTTTAGTTCCTTTCAGAGGCAACAGACTGGTTCGTTGGTGTATGAAGGAGCCAAATTCGAATTTCCAACCCATTTCACATCATTCACGCCAGAAAATCAAACCCGGTAAAAACACAGGGATGCAACACCATTTTTACTATGTATATTATGTAACGACTTGATCATTAGAATGCTTTATGGAAATAAATTAAACCTTCATACATAGAACACTGCTCACTGGAGCTCTGTAGTGTCTTGCCCAAGGACACTCCCATGTGACACTGAGGATCGGACCAGGAGCTCCTAGTTACAACTCCAACGTCTTAAACACCGATCCAAGGAGAATCCCTAGACGTCAACAGATTGACTCCTTGACTTTTCAATCCGAGAATTTGCTGTGAAACCTCTTCCATATATTTTTTATGCTGTAATTAGCATTCTCCACCTTTTCCTACAATATTTCCTACCCTCTTTAAAGAAAACTCCCGTAATTTAAGTTACATTTGATTTGACGTCTGCAAATATTTCTTATTTAGTCGGTTGAAAAATTCTTAGTGTAAAGATTTAACCCTTTCCCAAACGACAAATTTTGGACTGGTCCAAATCGAAAGAGTTTGCAGACAACAATTTCAAATTTGATGAAAATGGAAGAAAGGTCTCAAAAAGGGTAGAAAACACAGTGGGAAAAGGAGAAATTGCTCGTTACGAGCAATTTCTCCTTTCCCCACAGTGTTTTCAAAAGACTTGTACTGCAGACACGTGAAAACCAGGGCTTGTTTGGGAAAGGGTTAAAGGAAAGAGCTTGGCTAAAAAGTAAATGAGCCATGCTGTGTGAAAAAGGGGGTTTAATGCATCTCCGTGATTCGTTATACTGAGCAAGTCATCTCATAAAATCCATTTTGTCTAACACCGACTGATTCATGAGGTAGAATGGTCCTTGGACATGCAGAAAACTTAAACAAGAGGACCATGATGGTCCTAAATCGCTCACCTGAAATGCAACTCAACTGTCATAAGATTTCCCTCTTTATCTCTATGTGAAATCCAAAACCAACAAAATATGGCTAATTTTCACACCAGGGCCATAATTTGAAGTGTTTTGGTAGAGGGCCACTAGATGATGCTACATGCCAAATATGAACATGCCATGTATGAAAGCTCTAGCCCTTACAGTTTGGGACAAGAAGATTTTTAAAGATTTCCTTCTATATCTCTATGTGAAATCCGAGAACCCACAACATAGGGCCAATTTTTAACACCAGGGCCATAATTTGAAGTATTTTGGTAGAGGGTCTCTAGATGATGCTACATGCCATATATGAAAGCTCAAGCCCTTACGGTTTGGGACAAGAAGAATTTTAAAGATTTCCTTCTTTATCTCTATGTGAAATCCGAGAACCCACAACATAGGGCCAATTTCCACACTACTGACTAGGGCCATAATTTGAAGTATTTTGGTAGAGGGCCACTAGATGATACTACATGCCATATATGAGAGCTCTAGCCCTTACGGTTTGAGACAAGAAGATTTTTAAAGATTTCCTTCTTTATCTCTATGTGAAATCCGAGAACCCACAACATAGGGCCATTTTCAACACTAGGGCCATAATTTGAAGTATTTTGGTAGAGGGCCACTAGATGATGCTACATGCCAAATATGAAAGCTTTAGCCCTTACGGTTTGGGACAAGAAGATTTTTAAAAATTTCCGTCTTTATCTCTATGTGAAATCCGGGAACCCACAACATAGGGCCACTTTTTAACACCTGGGCCATAATTTGAAGTATTTTGGTAGAGGGTCACTAGATGATGCTACATGCCATATATGAAAGCTCTAGCCCTTACGGTTTGGACAAGAAGATTTTTAAAGATTTCCTTCTTTATCTCTATGTGAAATCCGAGAACCCACAACATAGGGCCACTTTTTAACACCTGGGCCATAATTTGAAGTATTTTGGTAGAGGGTCACTAGATGATGCTACATGCCATGTATGAAAGCTCTAGCCCTTACGGTTTGGGACAAGAAGATTTTTAAAGATTTCCTTCTTTATCTCTATGTGAAATCCGAGAACCCACAACATAGGGCCAATTTCCACACTAGGGCCATAATTTGAAGCCTTTTGGTAGAGGGCCATTAGACAATACTACCTACCAAATATGAACGCTCTAGGCCTTACGGTTTTGGAGAAGAAGATTTTTTAAGTTTTTTTCATTCTGTTGCCATGGCAACCAGAGTTCTTCATTGATTTCAATTCTTTGAAGTATTTTGTAAGAGCATGACCTAAGGATCATTTCTGTGAAGTTTGATTGAAATCTTATAGTTAGTTTAGGAGGAGAAGATTTTTTTTTTTTTTTGTAATTGTGAACGGACGGACGGACGGACGGACATTGACCGATCACAATAGCTCACCTCGAGCACTTCGTGCTCAGGTGAGCTAAAAAAAAAGCAAAAAAAAGTTTCTACCCATTGCACCCTGTGTGGACGGAGCAGGCTGACATGGATCGATACTTTTTGCAGAGGCATTGAGCCACTTTTGCACGGAGAATGGCCCATATTTTCAGTGGCAAACGGGGGAAACTCGGTAACCTTTAAACAATCAATTTTAGACTTTTCCGAGTAGAAAGCATCTACAGACGACAAATCTGTAAGTGTTACTAATGAACTGAAGTTCGTTGACCTGGTAGGAAACATTGTTAGAGAGGTAGAAAATGGCAGCATTTCTACTTCCCCAACAATGTTTTCAAAAGGTTCTTCCGCAGGGTCGGGGTCCTGCGTGGCTCAGTGGTAGAGTGTGGGACTCGTAACCTGGAGGACCAGGGTTCGAATCCCGCCCGATCCGCTTGGCTTTTCGTGGGAGTGTCCTTGGGTAAGACACTCTAGAGCCCTAGCCTAGTACCGGTGAAACCCAGGAAATACATGAATATGTGACCTGTCGCCGTGATATGACTGAAATATTGTTGAAAGCGGCGTAAAATACCATTCAATCAAACTACCTCAGGGTCGTTAAACTTCTGGACTGTTTGATAAAGGGTTAACCGCGACCTTGGTAAAACAAAAAAAGAGCCAGTAAGTAAAGAGGAGGGTGGCGTGAAAGAGATAAAATATATTGTGTTAACCCTTAGGCTGCTAAGCGCGACCAAATGACCTTTTGCGGACAGTGTAAATCAAGATCAGACTGCACAGAACGTGCAGTCTGATATTTGATCTATACTGTCCTATACGGAGAAATATTTTCCCTAAAATTACCTTTGAAATAGTAAAATATGGATTTTTACTGTCGGTTTAAATGTTTCATTTCACTTATTCAGAAGGGTAAGCGTTAAATATCGGTCATGCCATAATGCAAAAACCAAGACATACTCAGTTCATTTTTAACCTGTTCTTGCGTCTCTGTGGAAGACGGATTTTGAAACCATAGTAGGAAAAGAGGCGTTCAATACTCCTTCTGCTTTAATGTTTTCCATACAGTTTAATAAAGATATACCCAAGTCCGTGTGTCCTTTGTACTCGTTTATACCTTGTGCGATGTCTGTTAGCATAGAAAATGTTATGAAGGAAGAAAAAGACAAACGCTGATTACAAGCACTTTCTCCTTTTCCCACAGTGTTTTTTTTTTTAATCTTTCTTTCTCAAGGTCGTCAAGACACGTGATCGCTTTTTACTAGGTTATCTCAGTGCTCTACGTGCTACTTTAGATATGGCGAAAAACTATCACAAATTACTAAAGGAGATGCAGAGAAATACTGCTAGATCTCGGTGAAGAAAATATGAACCATACTCTGGCAAAAGGGAGTTAAAAACAGTTCTACGATGCGTCATACCACGCTTGCAGAAAAAAAAAAAACGAATGTTAAAACAAGGTAAAGGTAAACAAAAGATATCTTGCGACCTGGCAACTTTTTACCTAGTTTTGAAATTCTTATTTCTGCCAGCGACTAACACTTAGACCGCACTGCACAATAACAAGTTGTCATCTTCAGAACAGTTTCCACAATATTTCAAATTGTATGATTTAAATGAGCCATACTGTTTGAAAAGGGGGCTTATGTTAAAAGAAGGTAAAAAGTAAACAAAAGATATCTAGCGACCTGGCAACTTTTTACCTAGTTTTGAAATTCTTATTTCTGCCAGCGACTAACACTTAGACCGCACCGCACAATAACAAGTTGTCATCTTCAGAACAGTTTCCACAATATTTCAAATGGTATGATTTAAATGAGCCATACTGTTTGAAAAGGGGGCTTATTGCATCTGCGAAAAGTATTGGCACAGGTCAGCCTGCGCAGTCCGCGCAGGCTGACCTGTGTCGAAATTTCTCGCTATTGGTCAATTTTCTGAATGTCCAGGGACCAGTCTACCTCATGATTAAGTCGCTTATTAAAAAAGTGGCTACTATGGATCCATAATCATATGATATCATGCTTGGTATTATGCATCACGGAGATTCATTAAGCACCCTTTTGCCAGAGAACGGCTCAAATGTAAATGTATTTTAACATCCGCATTGTTGACTTTTGCCCGCTAAGGGAATGCAATAATTGTACTGGGAACATACACTGATAAAAATAAACATTCTAATAAAACGATCAATTTTCTTTCATTTGCACTTTCCTCGACCCCTTTTTTCCCAACATGTTTATAAAGGTTTTGTGATGCAGATGCGTCAAAAAAACATGTGAGGGGAAAGTGTAAATTATGCGAAGATAGCGAGCAGACACTGCGTTTGCATGTGTTTGTCTTATATGAGAAGCAATGGTGGACGGGAAACGTGCTATGATCAACGTTTGCTTACTTGTTTGTTGACTTTGTAATGCATTTTTTTCTAGGTGTTTATCGATCAAATTACGGCAGACAGTACAAACCGACGGGTTTTCAGATGATTTTGATCCTCTACCAGGCACATGGAAGTGGAAAAAACCACCATTTAACCTATAGATTACAAAGAAAACAAGAAATATCTTTAAAAAAAAAAAAGATAGATGGCGTAAATTTGCCAGTCAATAAGTCTGTAGGAGCCCGCAGAATAACTATTCCTTATTTTTGACCAATTACAGATTTCTATTTATTCATTCGAATGTAATATCAGAAGCGCATTCAGCTTCGCCGAAAAATAGATCAGTAGAAACCCGAACATAGCAATTTCAAAGATTTTTTTTTCACCGAGAAAATCCAGCCGCATACGGATAGAGTAGATCAAAGTTCAGACTGCACGTTACATATAGTCTGACCTTGATCTACTTTGTACGCAACATGAACCGAAATCTTTTAACTTTCTTGATTTAGAATAACAATCGAAACGCAAGATAGAATGGTATTTGAATACTGATCCAGGATGGCAAATCCATTATCCCTTTACCGGACGACAAAATTTTACCTTTGTCCAAATTCAAAGCATTTGTAGACGACAAATTAAATCTTACCTTGAACATGAAATTTGCTATTCGAAAGATAGTAAACATTGTGGAAAAGGAGAAAATGCTGGTTACCGGCATTTTCTCCTTTTCCCGCAATGCTTTCAAAAGGCCTCTCCCCCAGATTAGTGAAAAATCGGGATTGTGTGGCAAAGGGTTCACTTTACAGTGCGATATATTTCAGGGGTTCTGCGAGGCTCAGTGGTGAAGGTGTGGGAGTCATAATGCCGATGTCCCGGGTTCGACCCTTACTCTAGGCACTGGAGTTTTCGTGAGAGTGTCCTTACGCAAGGAACCTCAGAGCTCTCGCCTAGTAGTGTAGAAACCAAGGGCATACAGAAAGAAAGTGAGCTGTTAAAATCGCCTTTCAATCAATCAACTGATACCGTGAAAAATACTAAATACCTCAACCTATTCATTCAGTGAACCAACCAACCAACCAACCAACCAATCAATTATTAAATCAACCAGTTAGTCAGTTACTCAGTCAGTCAATGTCGTAGAGGATACAGTTGTTCTGAAAATTGCAACTCTGAAAGCATTTAGGCCAAGTTTCAGAAAGCTATACTCAGATTATACGGTAATTGGTGCAGGTTTAAAGGTTTGACTGCACCGAATCTACCATTTATTTCAGGTTCTAAACGCTTTACAAGAGAGAAGAGAGAAGGATAGCAGTTACTATAGTTTCTTGATCGCAGAACATACTATACTATGGATGCTCTTTTGTCAAACCATGCGACGTTTGGTAAATCGTAAGCACAAAGTTTGTCTTATCGTAATCATGAAGGGAGTCTTTATTTGTTTAGTGTTGAGCGCGATCTAATGCGCTGTTGCGGCCAATTCAGATCAAGGCTTCGTACACAGATCCAAGGTCACGGATCGCATAATTACGTAGTCTGGTCTTGATCTGCACTGTCTGCTGTAGCAAAGGAATTTTCGCTTTGCGTTCTAAACGTTTCTAGATGTAGATGCAATGTAAACATAGTCACGCCATCGTCATCATAATCACCATCATCGCCGCCGCCCTTGTCTTCATAATCTTCACCATCATCACCGTTGTCGTCAGTATTATTTTTGCCATATTTACCATCGTCGCCATCACCTGCATTGTCGTTCTTATCGTTATCATGCTTTGTTGCTATTTTTACTGTTGTTTTTAACGTCGTCGTTTTTTTGGTCCTCATGTTTTTTTTTTTATCTTTCTTATTTCAGTTACTCTGCACGAACCTTATCGCTATTCTGTCTACTTGTACTCCAACTTACAACTCCGACATACGCCATTTTTACACTACCGGAAGTTATTTTCCGGCCCTCTGTTATCACGAACTGTTCCATGCCTTTACTAGAGTGCCCGATCTCCAGCACCGCCCGCGCTATAAGAGAATTCTGTGTGATGGGCTTTCAGACAGACAGATGTCCGCCAGGGACACATTACGGGTGCGGAGAAGATGTCACTTACGGTTATCTCACCGAAGGATGTTTTACAAGGAATATTTGTAAACCAGGTTACTATTTCTTGTCTTTATTCCTTTACCGAAAAATCCCGAGTTCATATGACCCTGAGAAGGATGGCTTTCAAAAATTGTGGGAAAAGAAGTGCTGAGAACCAGCACGTTCTCCTTTTCCAACATTTTTTTCTACCGTTGTACATAAAGACAAATTTTGTCATTTGTGTCACATTCAATTAATCGTCTACAAACGCCGTAGGCGTCTCAAGTTATATCGTCTGGTAAAGAGTTAAATCCAGGTAGTTTCTTGCACGGCAATGTCTTGATTACTCGAACTTGTATTCGATACGTCGAATTCGTTAACTTGGTCTTTAACGCAGCCTCCAACAATGTATCGGTTTTAGAAGGCGTGCCAGTACCCATACCTATGTGCTCCTTGTGTTTTCTATGACGAGCATAATACAAAACGCTCTTTCCAAGCCCGTGCTTGCTTTACCATATGGCCCGCAACATACGAAATTAGACCTTCGGACATTTGCGTAAAGTGTCGTCTCGGATTAGCCTGCGCAGTCCGCGCAGGCTAATCCGATACGGCACTTTACGACTACAGAAGATTTTTTTCTTACAGTAGACTTTCGTGTAACAGCAAATCGCACAAATACGGGTAGCGTCGTTTTGGAAAAGTCACAGACTGCACTGGCTGATCTGGGACGACACATTTTACGCATATGTCTTAAGGCCCCTTTTCGTATGTTGCGCGCCAATTATAAGGGGTTCTGCTCGGCTGAGAGGTGAAGGTGTAGGTATAGGAACGTGTAGGATTCGCAATCCAAAGGCGCCGGATTCGATATTCGCTTGAAGTGCTAAGTTTTTCGTTCGAATGTTTTTGGGCAAGACACTTCAGAGCCTCAGCCTAGCACAGTTGAAATCCAAGACGTGAATAAGTGAGCTGTCACCGTGATATGACTGAACGAATGTCGAAAGCGGCGTGTTGCACCATTCATTAATTGGTGATTTCCCTCATAAATCAGGCCGAAACAATGCCCAGTGGTGAGAGAGCCGAAACAATGCCCAGTGGTGAGAGAGGAATATTGCAGTGACTATTAGTGTTCCCCGAAAAGAGAATGACACTTGGATTCAAACTTGCAACCCGGTTGAGCTATCGGGCTCGGCAATAACTCGATGATCAGACATGTTTATTGGAAAAGTCATACCGTTGACATTATTGCGTTACTTTGAAATTTTAGTAAATTCTTGAGAATTAGACTAGGAATGATAGTAACACTGGCTGGTGAATACGGATCCTGAATGACCTAGCGAGCAGTGAAAATTTAAACTTATTCTGTTTTAGCGAGAAATTAAGAAATAATTTCTAAGACAAAATAGAGACCAAGGAAATACGCATTTTTCCTTTGGGTTTTTTTGCATTTAAATAAAAAACGTACATGTAATTTAGAAATTGTTCAAAATCAGCACTTTTATCATAATCACAGCTTCTTCTTCTTCTTCAATATGAGTTTCACCTATTTGGTCGCTTGAAAGGTTCATTTGTATCAATTTAACAGGCTCTTCAAACAGAATTACAGTGGATATTCGACGAAATGTGACAGACCTAGAATGTGTACTGTGTGACGATACCCATTATCAACCATTTCCAGCGGACTCCCTCAAAGATTCTTTAAGAGGTAACACCATTTGTTTGTATGTAAGGTGTTTACCATCGTTTTCAACATTAATTCAGTTATACCAAGGCTGTCAGTGCACCTATCCAAGTTTTTCTCGAGTTTCACCATTCTCATAATTTCCCTCCCAAGCCACAGGCTGCTTTGCCACACAAACATGAGAGGTTGTTTATAAGAATCGCTCATCTGACCAGGGACTCGAATTCCGATTTTTGGTACATCCATGAGAGTTGACAGCTGTATGCAATGCACAAAGTAAACCTCCTCTCCATCCTTAGATAAAGATCCTATCTTGTTCTGTGGTTTGTATATTCAGATGCAAATAGCATCAAAATGAAACTGCATATCGATACGGAATGAGATCACGGTTTGTACTGAGCGACGCCATTTAAAAAAATATATATATTCTTAAAATCCTGATGACAACTGTTCGTGCTTCTTCTGGTGGCTTCAGCGATGATCACACTGCAGGAAAAAGAAAGCCGTATCCTGGATATACATCTGTTTTTTGAATTGGCATACAAAGTAGCCTTACATGTAGTGGTATTTCATAGAAGAAATGTGAAACCATCAACCAATGGCATTCTAGCATACTAGCTTATGTTCCATTGCGGTACTTTTTGTCTTCACAAAGTACAATAAAGTTTGATTAACTTGAATAAAATACTTTTTTATGCAATCACATTTTGCTATGAATTCGTGATTGATTACCGTTCGAAGACAAAGTGTTTCTCAAGTAGGTTTTGTTCAACAATCCTTTATTTGTGTCCAATTCTTTATTGGAAGGCAAACTTTTCGAATTTATAGATTGATTGATTGTATGGTGTTTAATGCCGTTTTCAACATGATTTAATTTATATCACGCCGGCCAGTGCACCTATCCATACTATCCTGCAGTTTCTTTTACCAGTAATACGCACAGTGTTCTTTCCAAGCCACTGGCTGCGTTCCCACATAACCATCGACGAAACAATGTTCAGCGGTGAGAGAGGAATGATTCCTGTCGCAACGACTGTGATCAGTCCTCAGAAAGAAATTGGCCGTGCCGGGGATTGAACCATCGAACCCCTGTTTTCAAGTCCTGTATGCTACCGACTGAGCTATCGTGGCTCGGCGCTTTCTACATTAAAAGCATCGCACACAACAAATGTGGCTCAAATTATGGGATTTGTCTTCGAAATGGTAGAAAACAAACGAGAAAAAGGAGTTAATGCTAGTGAAGAGATTATTTTTAAAGGTTGCAGCATGGAGAGAAAATCCTTTACCATGAAACAGCAAAGTGGTCACATGATGCTAGTTCACACAGGATGGCCTACACGACCCGATATCTATTCCTGTAATTACGCGCAGGGATACAGCGATGCTTTACAGAACATGTATTGTGACGTCACAACTCCATGCGCATGCACAAACAACATTTTTTGTTTAGACAGAGAAGCTCCAGAACTTCTGCCAGGTAAATACTTTTATTATATACCTATACATTTTCCGGCTCAAATATATGCATCGCATGCGGATAAAACCAGACAAGACGGGAAAATCCGTTTCTGGCAGTTACAAAAACGGCCATAAATATGGTATGATGACGTCACTCGCAGACTTGCAGACTACTTTCAGCTAGTTCCCGATTCGACTGGTCATATAGTGCGTCATAATATCCATCCGCCATTGATTGAAAAAAAAAAATCACCCTCTAAAACCAGTATTTGTTTGAACTGTTTTATGATATTGGCAATAATTGCAGTATTTTGTCGTTAAAATTTGAGGATTTGTAATAAGATTAATTACGTGTTGTAATAACATATCTTTGGCTCGTACTTGCTTCGAGCTGCGTGGGAAACTTTTGAAATCTCGCTGGACCGTCGGTCTCTGGGTTATATGTGGTATGTTTACCGCCAGAGAGCTACATGAAAAAAAAAAGATGGACATTCTCAAAAAGTGCCGAGGATGCATATATATTGCAATTTCAAAGCTTTTCACGTCAGAATATCTGGCAAAGATGTGGACAATGTAGATCATAGACCAAACTGCACGTTTTCTGTGAGCATGCAGTCTGAAATACACCGTCGGCAAAAGGCACTAAATCTAGGTCCAACGCTTTAGAGGTTAAATAAGAAAATAAACTAAGTACTTGATAACTTTTAATTGATTTCTTTTTTTAATAATGATTATGAATTTTGCATTGTTATTATTATTCGCATTTTTCGTCAGATGGCTCCTGTGACGGAAGATGTGCCATTGTAAGAGATATGAAGAGGAACTACAGCTGTTCAAGGTAATCTTGATACTTTGAACAAGTTCGTTCGTTTATCATATTTGAATCGTGGAAGAAATTGCTCTAAAGCTTTGTAGACAGTAGTCAGGTCTTTTTTGGATAAAAGGATATTTCTGTCTGACTTCCAGTTGCTTAAAATAGTACTCTTGTCCTCGACATTAAAAGTAGTATTGTTGTCCTGCATATAGTGTTAGCAATCCTAGGAGTTAGAATGACCAATACGCGGTTTTCTCCCAACGATACAGGTCTTTCTAGTCAAATCTTCAATTAACCCTTTACAGCACGGACCAGAGTTTTAACGACCCTGAGGAAGAAGGCCTTTGAAAACATAGTGGGAAAATGAGAAAATGCTGGTAACCAGCATTTTCTCCTTTTCACACAATGTTTTCTAAGCTATCAAGGACAGAAATCATCATTTACACTGCAATTAATTCGTCGTCTGCTAATGCTTTCAATTTGGTCAAGTCATAAATTTCGTCGTTTGGAAAAGAGTTGTATAATTACCTGGAGTGAATTAGTATTTGTCTCTAAGCGCACATGTATATTCTCTTGCATCTAGTAGTGTAAGGCGCTTTTAATTTGGCCAGATTTCTAAAGACCCAGGTTTGAAAGCTGCGAAAAAAAATAGATCTTTGCAATAAAATATCAGAGGAAAGTTGGCGTTTTTTTTAAGCAAAAAACATCAGCCTTTTTGCACAAAAACTGCAACCCCGTGACAACCAGGATAAGAAATTTTAACTCTTTACCAAACAGAAACATTTTAGACTGGTCCAAATTGAAAGCATCTGTAGACGACAAATCAAACGTGGCTCGAAAATTGAAATTCGTTTTGGGAAGGGTAGAAAACATTGTAGGAAAAGGAGAAAATGCTGGTTACCAGCATTTTCTCCTTTTCCCACAATGTTTGCAAAAGGCGTTTTCTTCAGGGTCGTTAAAAGTCGGGATTGTGTGGTAATGGGTTATAAAGAAAACAAGCCGTACAAATGGGACATTCCTCATGTTATCCACATCTGCCAGTGCAAGGTGCTTTTAAGACCTAGGTTTGAAAGCTGCGAAAAAATAGATCTTTGCAATAAAATATCAGAGGAAAGTTGGGGTTTCTTGAAGAAAAAACATCAGGACGTGACTGGTCACTTCTTGATTTTATTGGAGAGGGGAACACGTTATGCATTCAACTGCGTTAAAAATGTTTTTATCCGCCTTTTTGCACAAAATTACAACCCCCGTGACACGCGGGATAAGAAAGTTTAAAGAAAACAAGTCGTACAAATGGGACATTCCTCATGTTATCCACATTTGAGCTGTCCTCTGTCAAAAGGGGGGATTTAATGCATTTACAAAAAGTATTGACCCATGTCAGCCTGCGCATTCCGCACAGCCTTTTTCTTTAGGGTCTTAACAACTCGGGATTGTGTGATAAAGGGTTAAGGGGGTAGAAAACATAGCGGGTAAACGACAAAATGTTGGTTACCGGCGTTTTCTCCTTTCTCCAATGTTTTCAAAGTCGTTCTTTCTTAGAGTCGTTAGTACACGGAATTTGTTGGTAAAGGGTTGAAAATTAGCTTTTTTCTTCTTAGTTATGAATCAGAGGAGATCTGGGATGAAGAGTTGGGAGCCGAACTTAAAAAATTTAGTGAGTAAAACTTTTAAAAATAAAACTACCATGATCATACACTATATTTAATTTTCATGTCATCCTTTGATATTTCAGTACATTAAAATCTCGACCAAACATAACTTTCACGTTTTTATTCCAGAAAAGTGCGTGTATTCTAAAACCACGAGTGACTGATTGACTGTAAGGTGTTTAGGGCCGTTTTAAACAATATTCCAGTTTTATCGTGGCTACCATCCATGCACCTATTTATGCGTTCATGGATTTTCTTTTTACTAGTGCTTAGCGCAGTTTTCTATCCAAGCCACTGGCTGCTTTCCCACATAGCCGTCGTGGACACAACGATCAGCGGTGAGAGGAGAATGATGATGATCAATCCTCACAAAAGCAGGCTTGGGACTCTAACAAGAAACCCCTTAGTTTCAACTCATGCACTTTACCGACTGAGTTACCGGCCAGGGCTCAAACCACCAGCACTGATAGAGACGTTGAGAGAAATTGGCGGGCAAAGTCAAATCAAATTGTCAGTGCCTATTATTATGTACCGGTATGTTGATATATCTACTCCAATACGAGATTGTGGTTATGCAACTCTTTAAGTGCCAAATATATGAGCTATACTCTGTGAAAAGGGGGCTTAATGCATCTGCGAAAAGTATCGACCGAGGTTAGCCTGCGCAGGCTGACCTGGGCCGAAACTTTTCGCTATTGGTCAATCTCCTGTATGTCCAAGGACCAGTCAACCTCATGGTTAAGTCTGTTGTTAAAAAACGTGGCTATTATGGATCCATAATTATGTGATGGCTTGCTCGGTGTCATGCATCACGGAAATGCATTAAGCCCCCTTTTACCAGAGCATGGCTCCAACAAATCAACCTCTTACGAGAGAAAAAGATACAATCCACTGAAACTTGGAAAGATAATTATCTTCCAGGCTTGACTAAACAAGCAGACAGTATAGACAAAAGATCAGACTGCACGCCATTGTGTCGCTGTAAGGATCATTTACTTTTTACTTGTAATATGATCACATTTTTGTGTTGACTTTCAGTTTTGGTGGTCATCTTCATTTCGAGTGTTTGTTTTTTCTGTTTTTCGTATTTCCTAGGTAAGTGCTGATGTTATTTCTTGTTTAATTAATCCAAAGTTCGTCCGATATTGCAATGGTTTACAAGCCACTCCGTCAATTTCATCTTTCAGCGCCAAATATGATTGAACCATGCTTTGTGAAAAGGGGGCTCTTAATGCATCTGCAAGAAGTTTCGGCCCAGGTTAGCCTGCTGACCTGGGCCGAAACTTCTTGCTATAACTTAACTTTCTGCATGTCCAAGGACCAGTTTAGCTCATGATTCAGTCAGTTGTCAGACAAAATGCACTTTATGGATCCATTACCATGTGACGAATTGCCAATGATCATGTGACGAATTGCTTGGTATCGTGCATCACGAAAACGCATTAAGCCCCTTTTTGACAGAGCGTGGCTCACATGTAATGATAAACACGACCTTTTTCGATGCCTGATCAGACCTGGGATGCAGTACTTTCAAAAGTATTCAAATACAAATACTTTGCAATTCAGTATTGCAGAATACAAATACAAATACATTTACTTATTTGAGAATTTCTTTGAATAAGCAATCCACCGTTCCATTTGTCTGTCTGTCTGTCTGATTATCTGTCTGTCCAACTGTCCACCTGTCTGTTTGTCTGTCCATGCGTCCAATGATCCATCCATCTATCTATCTATCCGTCTGTCTGTCTGTCTGTCCGTCCGTTTGTCCGCCCATCCGTCCATTCATTCATTCATTATTTATATGTTTGTTCTTTTTTTCCATATTCTACAGGTCATTGTCTTTTCTTTCCGATTAATACTGTTTTTTTTTTTTAAGTAAGTTTAATCTTAGTTGAAATGGAGTACTATCGACAAAACAATGAACGGTTTTAATGGTCTAAGGGAGAAAACTCGTACTTACTTATGGCTTACTATATATCAGAGTTGCGTTTCCTGTAAGTAAGTACAGCCTAAAACCAAAGACGAATAAAAATATGATACAGCATGAAGTCTATAGAGATGATTGGTACAAAAACAATATCTTTGACCAGTTGAGTTGTTAAGAATTATTACATTGTTAAATGATATTTTTGTAAATATCAACGATTCCGAAGAAATTATGACAGCAGACGAAAGGAAAAGTATATAATAATATTCATGAATGATACTTTGTTACCAAACGGTAGTCTCCCTTGTATTTCATCAAGTTTAGTAAACACAACATCCGCCAAATTTCAAAGTGGAGAAATAATGGTTTGTGTATCGAGATAGGATCTCACACAGGTAATAGAGTTAACTGATGTACAATAAAACATTTGAAAATCAATCAATAAGTAGGATAAGTTCACCTAGAGCACTAAACGAGCCCTAAGAAATGAATAATGTGTTCATATCTAGGACATGACTCCTTCATTTAAATTTTAAGGTTATTGACTGATATTAATTGCTTCGAGTTCAATAGATCTACCTTTAACTACGAGAATAGGCAGGGCTCCATGTATAGATTTCAAGTTTGTGCCTTATATCAAATTTTTCAGGGCGATTTTTAGAACCGTTATTCATAGCCCCTATCCGAAATAAGGTATAAATAAACTGGCATGGATATGTACAGCAAAAGGTAGAAATCACTGAAGAAACCTTGTCATAATTCACTAGAATCTTGAACCTCAGATAACAGAAATTGCTTTTTATTTTGAGAAAGAATCGGACGTTAGTTCTTACACAAGGTTTTAGCCTAGAGAGGAGATGAACCGGTCCCCGTTGTAGATATACATACACTTGCTGTATAAGGGGAGGTAACCAATCTAGGGAGGAGAGGGCGGGGCGGGAAATCTTCACAACAAGGGAGGTCACTCTTTATAAATTTGAGATTTTATGAGTTTTCTCCCTTAGACCATAAACTGAAGAAAGAATCCCATACCTTCATTTTGTACTCGTATTGTTTGATACAAATTAGATCTACACAATTCATCATTTAATGAATTATAGCCATTACTAAGCAAAACACTCAAGACAACAGGCTACTTGTGAAATTATTGTGGCAAATGAAGAAAGTGCTTGTAATGAGAAATTGAAGCGAAGTTTTCACAAATTTCCCGGTTACTTAACTCATGGGATCTTTTATACATGTTCGAAGATGCTTTTAATAGTGGAAGTGAAAAGACGTGTTCTCTATTACAAATTAAAATCCTAAAGTGCCAGTCTCTAATTTAGTTGTCTCTATAGATAATAAAGTTCATGATCAGAATGTGTTTCTTAGGACAGTGTGCCTGAAGATCAGACTGCACAGATTATGTAGTCTGCTCTAGGAACAACACTTTCACCTGGTTTATGAGATGTTACACCAGAGGGAGTTGAACTAAATATATATCAATGTTTTGGTCTGTTTTTCTAATTTAGATAAGTGTTTATAGTAAAAGTATTAATTAAAGCAATAGGGAAAATAGCACAAAAAATTCTGAGATCTTGCCAAAATATTTCAAACTAAAGTAAGTATTTGTTATCAATTGTAATGAAAACAGCACATGAATAATATGCATTATTACATTGTACATCTATATATTGGTCTTTGGGAACATGCAGTATCAGTACTCCATTGAATGTTAGCAGCATTTTCTTCTTTTCTAACAACTTTTTCAGAATCCTTTTTCGTATTGGTTGGACCCATTGGGTTATAGATATTCTCATTACCAGTATCTCCAGAGACAAATTTACAAAAGATAAACACCCATGTAAAATACTGAAATGCAACATGAATCATGACTGTATAAAAGAAATTTTGACAAGGCTGTATATAAATTTAGCGCCATTCTATTTTTTTTATGTATTAGATGCTACACTACTTATAAAGGACTCATTTAAGCCTCTACACAAAATCAAGGGTTTTAAAAACCCTGCGGATGAAGGCCTTTAAAAAAACGTTGAGGGAAAAGGAGAAATCATAATGTTTTCTACCTAGCTTTCAGAGACAAATCTTCTTACTCAAACTACATGTATGTATTAATTGTTATTAATCTGTTGTTTGGTAAAGGGTTAAAATAAGTCAGGCAAATATGACTGGGTTAACTGTTGCTATCAGATGGCTGAAATGATTTATAGTTTACTAATGAAGGCATTACCTCCCAAATCAAATCTGCATACTGTGTATGCTATGGCAAAAAAAGCCTTGTAATACTTAATACAAATGTTTGACAAAAGGAGAAAATGTCACCATAATTATCTACTGTAATATCCATGGTTTGCAACATTTGCCAAGATGTTTGTATGGGACTTTTTGGCATTTATGGGTTAAACTTTCAAGTTACCAACTATTTACAAATATGTCATCTTTCAGTAGATTAACTGCCTCAGGATGGTATAACAGAGACATGACACATTTCTAACACCTGATTAGGCTAAAACATGCCCTAACTCAGTTCAGATATTGAATCATTTGTAAATGCAGTGTTACAACTTTATTGTGAGTTTATCAACGGTTATGCTGTAATTCAAATTTCTATATTTCAGCTCGTCGAAGATACCGAAAGAAAGAAGTCAAAGGTAGGGGCTGTGAAATTTCAGTTATTGTGAAATCCAGTCATAAGAACATGTTAAGTCCAAACTATAGCATAAATTGATTTTGTAGAATATAGTTTTTCCTTTCCAAGAAACAATTTTCACGCAATTCACAGCTATACATCATCAGTATGATCGACTTTTTGACTTGAGTGGAAACAAGAAATTTGACACCAAAATTTAATCTTCTCAAGGTAATTTAATGTTTTCCATGTAGAGAGCACACTCTTGGCGTTTAAAACCAAAGATTTACAAAAGAATTCCTAAAGTAAACAAAAAGTCGAAGTCAAAAACTCAATTTCATACTTGTGGTACCGTTAGTTTGTTTCTTGAAAATTTGTTCTGTAGTAAAAAGGTATTTTTTATCAATATATCTCAACAGGAAGTTCGAGGAGAGGAAGTCTTGTGCCCTTAGAACGTGTTTCTTTGACAAAGGTAAGGATTTGTTTTGTGCAATTAAGAATCAAAACCATTAGCAGACAACTTATGTTTTTGTCTGTATGCTGTCCACAACTAAAATCACTTCTCTAGTATAGTAACTTAGTACACTTGTAATAATTTTCAGGAGCCAACAATTCTTTAGAAAATTCTTAGTCTTATTGTCCAGAAATTTCCAAATTTTACAGTAACACAACTTCTGATCCATGGCTAAACGATTTGGTTTAGCCAATCAGAAGTAGTGTTACTTGCATATTGAGAAAATCTCAGATATAAAGACTAAAACTGTTCTTAAAAATTGTTGGTGAATACAGACCCAGGTTTTCTTCCACAAGTAGTTGAGTGTAAGATTTCAGAAACTATAACCGTTTTACTTTGTCATTTGCATCTATAGCTAAAAACAGAACCATATCATTTAACTCTTTACCACACAATCCCGACTTTTAACGACCCTGTGAAAGAAACCTTTTGAAAACCTTGTGGGAAAAGGAGAAAATGCTGGTAACCAGCATTTTCTCCTTTTCCCACAATGTTTTCTACCCTTCCCAAAACAAATTTCAATTTTTCAATCACATTTATTTTGTCGTCTGCAAATGCTTTCAATTTGGACCAGTCTAAAATTTGTCGTTTGGGAAAGGGTTAAGTTGGTTGTTAAAAAAGTGGCTAAATTATTATGGATCCATATTTATGAGATGACTTGCTTGGTATAATGCATCATCAAGTTCTCACTTTTCTCTATCACATTTATTTTGTCATCTGCAAATGCTTTCAATTTGGACCAGTCTAAAATTTTGTCATTTGGTAAAGTTAATTTTGGTGAAGCTTAGTTGAATTTGGATCTAAGATGAACGTTTTTTTTTTTTTTCTTAAAAAAAAGGATGTATGTATTAATTACCTTGTACCATTCAAGACTGTTTAATTTCAAATGTTGGCATACTTTCAGAGGCGAGTGTCCTTCAGTCCGGAGAGCGAGTTGACTAAATGTAATAGCGGGATAAAAGCTTCAGGTAATGGTTATATTTTACTTTGTATTCCATTCTGTATGTTCAATAATTTTTTGTGAGCGTCAACCCTTGGAACATTGCATGAATTAAATAACAACTTACAATCAGGAAAAAGACTCCAATATTACAATTTAGCTTTTAATCAAACAAAAAGATTTTAAACTTTTCCAAATTCAAAGCATTTGCAGACAACAAGTCAGTGTGGCTCATATGTGACTTTTGTCCTTGAATGTGTAGAAAATATAGTGAGACAAAAAGAAAATGCCGTTTTATCCACATTTTCTCACTATGTTTTCAGAAAAAACCTCCTTTGCCAGGGTCTTTCAAAGTTGGGATTTTGAGTAAAGGACTGGCTTAACCCTTTACCGGACAACAAAATTTTCGCCTGGCCCAAATTGAAAGCATTTGCACACAACAATTTCAATGTGGCTCAAATGGTGCAATTTTTCTTTGATAGGATAGAAATCATTGTGGGAAACGGAGAAAATGCTGGTTACCAGCATTTTCTCCTTTTCCCACAATGTTTTCAAAAGGCTTCTTTCCCAGGGGCGTCAAAAGGTGGCATTGTGTAGTAAAGGGTTAAAAGCCTGTTTGTGCTTGTTAAATCAACTAGCAGCTAAGCATCATTTGGAAAAATTGTCTCTTTTTACAAAACTGATGATCTATATATGAGTGATGGTCTGGCAAAGTGGTGTTAAATGCATCGGCATGATGCACTACACACAGCAAGTCATGACATGGATCAATAAAATCCAATTTATGTAACAACGGATTCAATCATGAGGTAGAATAGTCCATGGACAGACAAAAAATTTACAAATAGCAAAAAGTTTTGAGTTTTGACCCATGTCAGACTGTATGGACTGTGCAGGCTGACATGAGTTGATACTTCTTGCATATGCATTAAACCCGCTTTTCACAGAGCATGGCTCCTATCCATCTACAACTGTGCTATGCTCTGTGAAAAGGGGGGGCTTAATGAATCTGCGAAAAGTTTAGACCCAGGTCAGCCTGCGCAGTCCACGCAGGCTGCCCTGGGCCAAAAACCTTTGCTATAGGTTCGATTTTCTGTTTGTCCAAGGACAAGACTACCTCATGATTAACCCTTTCCCAAACAAGCCCTGGTTTTCATGTGTCTGCAGTACAAGTCTTTTGAAAACACTGTGGGAAAAGGAGAAATTGCTCGTAACGAGCAATTTCTACTTTTCCCACAGTGTTTTCTACCCTTTTTGAGAACTTTCTGCCATTTTCGTCAAATTTAAAATTGTCGTCTGCAAACTCTTTCAATTTGGACCAGTCCAAAATTTGTCGTTTGGGAAAGGGTTAAGTTGGTTGTTAAAAAAGTGGCTAAATTATTATGGGTCCATATTTATGAGATGACTTACTTCGTATAATGCATCATCAAGTTCTCATTTTTCTCTAGGATGAGATTCAGGCATCATTTTATTCCATCACTGCACAGTGATCATTTCGAGAAAAAAAAAATCTTCAGGTGATAAATTGAATGTTTCTCAAATTACAGAACATTTTCTTTGTCAGGGTAGAAAACATTACAGGAAAAGTAGAAAATGCTGGTTACTAGCATTTTTCCTTCAATCAAAATGTTTTCAGAAGCCTTCTTTGAAGGATATTTAAAACATGAGACTATTCTCTTAAAGGTTAATTTTTGCAAGCTCAAATTATGATAGTTTTACTTCACTACATCAAAGCCTTCTTTTTTCTATCTTTTAAAGAACTTGTGATAGACCCAGTGATTGAAGCGGACGAAGAAGACGAGGAAGTCCCAAATGTGAAGGGTAACTCAGACAACGATAATGCGGTATTGGATGGAAGTACGTACGTCAGTTATGTCTGCCTGTAGGCCAAAATGAAATCCAACCCACCATTTCACATATGTGGCAAAACTGATCTGAGACAAATTATTTAGGCACCCTTTTTGATTTAATATTTATGCAATATGTACTGAACAGCAAAATAAATGCTTGGTAACATTCTTTTAGGCTAAAATGAAAAATGTTTATTTGTTGATTCAATATTTGTGTATTGTTAAACATAACATTTTTTGACAAATGGGCAAAATTTCATTACAATATGACCAGTATTTGTAGATTAGTATTTGTATACTGAACCAAAGAAGAAATGCAAGGTATAAATTGTTTAGTGCTTGTTCCTTAACCCTTTACCGCACAATCCAGAGTTTTAACAGCCCTGAGAAAGAGGCCTTTTGAAACATTGTGGAAAAAGGAGAAAATGTTGTTAACCAGCTATATCTTCTTTTCCCACAAAGTTTCCTATCTTTCCTAAAACAAATCTCAATTTTAGTGTCATATTTATTTTGTTGCCTGCAATTGCTTTCAATTTGGACTAGTCTAAAATTTTGTCATTAGGTAAAGAGTCAAGTAAATGTTGGAAAGCAGTCATACAACTGTCAAGGTCTGGATGTATTGAATGTGGTATCTTGATTTGTTCAGCCATGTGCCATGCCTCACAGACATTGTAAAACAACAAAAATTGTGTCCAGTTTCATGATTACATGTTACTTATCATATTTTGCAATACCATGCGCTCAGTATTCTTGAGACCTGCACATCACTTCCTGCTATTTGAAGTTAGATCTAACCATTTACTATCATGGTACATCTGACCAAAACACAGAGGAGTCAAGCTATTGCCATTGGAAGGTAAACAGCAATGTACAACAGGTTGCGAGGCAATTCAGTGTGAACATTTCAGTCATAGAACAAATTTGTCGCACCTGAGAGAAACTGGAAGAGTTGCCAACCGTCCTAGAAAGGGACATCTCTGTGTGAGGACGCCACATCAAGACAGGGCCATATATGTTTTGCCCACCCTTGAAATTGGCACCTTACTGCAACTGAAACAGCTATAAACACTGTTGGCAATCTTAACTATCACATAATGCACAAACAGTAAGAAACCATCTCCATGATGACGGTCTGCAATCTCGATGTCCTTATGTTGGTTTGCCCCTTAATCCTGCACATTGCATGTGTCATTTAGCTTTGTTGACTGCTCTTGCTCAAAGATTGTCCCAAATGTATCGATGGAGAGATGATTCTTGGTTCACTCTGTTTTATCTGGACGGTCAATGTGAGGTGAACATTTGACCAATGCTTGTATTCTTTAGAAGGATAGGTGATAGGGTGGCTTGGTTCCGGTCTGGGGAGGGATTTCACCTAGGGTAAAGGTCACCCTTAATTGTGATGGATGACAATTTAACTGTCATAAAATACAGGGATGCAGTTCTTTGCCCTGTTGCTGTGCAAAATTTGCAACTGGACAACCTAATCTTCCAGCATGACAGTGCCCAGCCCAAAGTAGACAAGAATCTGGCAAGACTTTTTGAGTCTTTACCACACAATCTCGAGTTTTAACGACCCTAAGAAAGAAAGCTTCTGAAAACATTGTGGGAAAAGGAGAAAATGCTGGTAACCAGCATTTTCTCTTTTTCCCACTATGTTTTCAAAAGGCCTCTTTTTCAGGGTTATCAAATCTTGGGATTTTGTGGTAAAAGGTTAAATATTTGCCATTTACCTTTACCTTGTTATAGCAGATGTTGATCAACAGGCGGTAAAGGTTGATACAACAGAGGGAGAGGTACCACAGTCAAGGGCACTTCAAGATCGTCCAAAATGGTACCTGACCATTCCTGAGGATGAAGAAATGTCTGTTGAAAGAGGTGAAATTACTAAAATACATACAGAATATCATGTTGTAGTGACTTCCCTGGTGCTTGTATTTAATTTGAGCAGGGTCAGTAAATTTGATATCGCACGAGACCGAAGCAAGAAGTAAACACAAGCACCAGGAAAGTCACTACAAAAGATAATATTCCTTCTATTATATACGTACCACTTTCAAAGACAAAATTTTTCAATCATTGACATTTTATTTGATAAGGGTAAACAAGATAAAAGAAATAATATTGGTAAAGTGGCCAGTAACTTCATTTTTATGAAAGGCAGATGAATATTATTGAGTGACATTTTGACCAATCAAATCGTGAATCAATACATATGAGCCATGCTCTGGCAAAAGGGGGCTTAATTTTCTCCATGATCCATGATACCAAGCAAGCCATCACATAATTTAGGATCCACAATAAACACTTTTTTTCAACAACTGACTGAATTATGAGGTACACTGGTCCTTTGACATGCAGAAAATTGACTGCTAGCGAAAAGTTTCAGCCCAGGTCAGCCTGCAAAGACTGCATAGCCTGACCTGGATCAATACTTTTTGCAGTTGCATTAAGCCCCCTTTTCACAGAGCATGGCTGATACGTATTTCGCATGAGATACATCATCTTACCATATTTGGAGCCATATTACACAGTGTTTAGAGACAGATTTTTTTGTTGTTGTTGTGGGTGTTATTTTACCTGCGCGTGATGAATGCATTTTAGCTGGAAAATTTTCAGCTATATAATAAAAATTTTCAGCTATATAATAAAAAAGAAAATATGTATGTTTCAAGCATCCAGTATTCAGACCGAGCCCCAGTAGTTCTGTCGGTAGCGTACAGGACATGAGGAGGTCGCTGGTTTGATCCCCTGCTCGGCCAATTTCTTTCCGAGGCTTGATGATAGTCATTGCAATAGGATTCATTCCTCTCTAATGGCTGACCATTGTTTCGATGATGGTTGTGTGGGAAAGCAGCCAGTGGCTTGGAAAAAATATTGTGCGGAGTACTGGTGAAAGAAACTCCAGGAAAGCATGGATAGGTGTACTGGCTGCCATGATATAACTGAAATAATGTTGAAAATGGCGTTAAACACCATAAAATTAATCAGTCATTGAGTATTCGAACATTTTGATTAGTTAAGTTAAATTATTGGTGAGAACAGGCATGTTTATCAAAATATCATGGCAGCAGACCTTGGTGCCCATAAGGTTAACTCTTCACCACACAATGCAGACTTTAAACGACTCTGAGAAAGAAGCCTTTAGAAAACATTGTGAGAAAAGGAGAAAATGCTGGTAACCAGCATTTTCTCCTTTTCCCACAATGTTTTCTACCCTATGAAAGATGAATTTTATGTTTTCTCTTTTTCCAACAATGTTTTCTACCCTATGAAAGACAAATTTCATGTTTTGAGTAATTTGTTGTCTGCACATGCTTTCAATTTGAGCAAGGCTAAAATTTTGTCGTATGGTAAAGAGTTAAGCAAAACTGCCACTGCACTGTTCTTGAGTACAGTATAACCCTTTACAAACAATCCTGAGTTTTAACCAGCTTGAAAAAGAGGGCTTTTGAAAGCATCTTGGGGAAAGGGCAATAATGCTGGTAATCAGCATTTTCTCTTTTTTCCCAAAATGTTTTCCACCCATTCAAGGACAAATTCCAACCTTTAAGCTACAGTCAGTTTGTTGTCTGCAAATATTAATGCTTTCAAATTGGACAAGTCAAAAATTTGTTGTCTGTTAAAGGGTTAATATATTGTTATGGCAAGCAAAATTACCTCCCTTTAACTCTTTACCAAACAACAATATTTTAGACTGGTCCAAATTGAAAGCATTTGCAGACGACAAATTTAATGTGACTCAAAAATAGTATCGGCCTTTGGAAGAGAAGAAAACATTGTGGGAAAAGGAGAAAATGCTGGTAACCAGCATTTTCTTCTTTTCCCACAATGTTTTCCAAAAGGCTTTTTTCTCAGGGTCGTAAAAAGGATTGTGTGGTGAAGGGTTAATTAATTCAAGTGTGATAAGGCAAAGTAAAGTGTTTGAGTGCTAATATACATGTAGATATACCAGGAATGGCTGAAAATCAAGTCTTGGATCACTAAAGGGTGTTGCTTCGAGCCCCATGGCTGTCCATAATGGCAATGGGTAGCAATGATAAATAAAAGCAAAAACCAAAGCATAGATCCAAGATTAGACCACAGAGAAAGTGCAGTCTGATCTTGGTTATATATAATACTGTCCACTTGTTTAGTCAGTAAAAAATGTTTCACAGTTTCAGTGGATTGTACTTTCAGCCGTGGTAGGAGGTGGCTTTAATCAATTTAGCACTGAAAGATCAAGCTCAACATATAGTCAACAAAACAAACAAATGAATGATGGTGTGTAAATCCCAATATTTGAGACTGCACTGAATGTTCAACATGTGTTTTTTTTTTTTTTTCAGCGTCCGTAGATAAGTATGGTGATACTGACAGAGAACTGGTACGCGAAAAGAAACACCAGAAATTCTATACAGTTGAAGAAATACCAATTGATGTTATCAAAGACAAGAGAATAAACAGAGTTACAGATAGCAACAGTAATACTGGTTTTACAGATGGTATAGACACAAATTTCATCTATTATGTTACCTTCTGAAACCAATTTGCAGCAGGCAAATTTGGAAAAAAAAAATCCTTTGCAACTATATATCATTCAAAAGTTGTTTGTGGCAAGACAAAAAAAGAGCAGTGGTACAAAGCTTACTGTTAATTTCTCTTGCCATTCTAGTCATATTTTGAGCCATTTTATCTGTACTTATAGCACTTATTGAAAAATTGCAGAGACTGAATAAATTTTAATGCCCAATCCTCTGTCCTTTTAGATAATACACAACTTTAGACTTTGCATATTCTATAATAGAACTTTTGAAACAAAGAGTATCTATCTCTCTCTCTCTCTCTCTCTCTTTCTCTCCCCGCCCCCATCCATGCTTGTTTATGACTGCATTATGAAAGTTATTACATCCGATTTGTCTTTGTATATTTCAGAATATAAACTTCCTTTTGCTGAGACTTTTCCAAGTGTTCATCAAAAGTACCAATACATGCTTGACTTAAAGAAAAGAATAGAAGAAACAATAATTCAAACAGCTTGCAGTAAGTATTACAGGTTTTCTGTTTGATTCTTTTTAATCAGGTAAAAGCATTTCAAAGTTTAGGATCTATATACAGTCTGCATGACAACTGTTTACTAAAAATTAGCAATCTCCTAATGTCTAGCAGATCTACAAACTAGCCCAAAAAATGTGATGCCAAGTACATGTATTCTGTAGATTTTACTTCTTATTATGTATTCAAATGTAAGAAAATATTCAAGCAGCACTCTGACAAATGGGGCATCTCTGTGCTCTTTTCTAGTCATCACATAATTATGGATCTAAAAAAAATCACCTTGTCTAACAACTGACTCAATCATGAGATAGAATGATCTTTGGATGTCCAGAAAATTTAGGTATAGGAAAAAATTTGACCCATGTCAGCCTATATGGACTGTGTAGGCTGACATGGGTTGATACTTTTTGCAGATTCATTAACCTCTTTTCACAGCGTATGACTTAATTCATAAAATCCTTTGAAAATTGTAAGCTAGGTTTAATGAGGTTATTTATTTATCTATTAACCCTTTACCACACAGTCCCAACTTTTAGTAACCCTTGGAAAAAGGACTTTTGAAAACATTGTGGGAAAAAGGAGAAAATGCTGGTTACCAGCATTTTCTCCTTTTTCCCACAATGTTTTCCACCCATTTCAAAAGAAATTTCCATTTTAGAGTCACATTTTATTTTGTCATCTGTAAATACTTTCAATTTGGACTGGTCTAAAATGTTGTCATTTGGTAAAGAGTTAATCAACTTAATGCTTAAAGACAAGGAAATAAAAAGGTTCCCTGAATGTGCAGTCAGTTTAAATCTGTGCCATCCTTGTGTTTAATCAAACATAAGATAAAACTCTTTTTGAGTTTTAGTGGATTGTTTTTTTTTTGTCAGTCAGTTTAACCTGAACTCATGGTATGATACAGAGTAGTTCAAAAGATTTGCCCCACCAATTACAGGTTTCAAACAAAGAACTAAAGTGCTTGGCTAAGGATCTAACCTAACACTCATGATTCCTAAATAAGTTTAGAAAAAACCTAAGGGCCTTTCTGGAGGCATTTGCCATTAATCAGAATGTGCCTTAATAATTCAACCTAATTTTTTGGTTCGAAATGTTTTTGAGCAAACCTGATTCTACTGTGTTTGTTTTTTTCGTCTTTGACAGTGGAAAAAGTGGAAGAATGTAAATGTGGAAACCGTGCTATAGAAACAACAACGCCAACTGTTTTAAGGTTTCTTGTTAGAGGTACAGCAAGATTTGATCCAGTGAGGCTAATAGAGAATGCAACAGATACCAATATGTCCAGAACTCAAGTTAACACAGTGGAAAAGAAGGAAAGTTCAGTAGCTGTTTTAGATGAAAGGAAGCAGTCACTTCAGCTGATGGAGAACACACAAGAAGCAACAGCGTGCCAGCATAACAATCTAGATGATAAAGCTGATAACCATTTAAAAGATAATAGACCTACAGCTGCTATTAACAATACAAATATATCTGAGTCTGTGGTGTTTGTTGACAGTGAAGATAACAGCAGACATACGGAACAGATAAATAAAACTAGCAATTTTATGTCCCCTGTGGCAAGGGTAAATAAAACTATGCTCATTGAAGGCACAAATACAGGATTCCAGTACGAGCATTTTATAGATACACTGTGTAACAGTGTTACAGCATCTATACAGCTAATCATTGTAGAAATTGAAGATACTAGTTCCTTTCCTGTAGAGGTTCGTACTTCATATGAGCCATGCTCTGGCAATGGGGGATTAATGCATCTCTGTGGTGCACTATTACAAGCAAGTCATCATATAATTATGGATCCCTAAAATCCATTTTGTCTAACAAGCCCCCAATCATGAGGTAGAAAGGTCCTTGGACATTCAGAAAATTGCCCAATAGCAAAAAGTTGACCAATGTCAGCCTGTGCAGGCTGACATGGGTCGATACTTTTTGCAGATGCATTAAACCCTTTTTTCACAGAGCATAACTCATATGTATATGTAGTTTCTTTTTATTGGGCTTTTTTATGCCATATTGATGGCATTAGTCATACATTAGCAATCATTTGTCTAATTATATTTGAATAATTACCAGCAATTACATTGTCCTGGCAAAACCCTTGCCACCCAGGAGAAAAGGCACTGCAACCATTCCATTTGAAATCTTAATCTGCTCATAATTTCAGTTGAATCATATGGGAGCAGATATGATGTTGTCAAGCAGAAGATAACTTTGAATCCATTTATAACTTTGTAATGATCATAGAACATATGTGCAATAATACCAAGATCTACCAATGAGAGCCCTGACAGTGGCTGCTTGGTTCACCTTGTTTTTTTTTTCATTTACTTTCAGATTTGTTTTTAATTTATTTATGCTTTTATCCAGTCATACTTCATTCATACATTGCCGTTGACATGTTAGAACTATTCTTGTTTATCATTTTTTTGAATTTTTTGCCTAAAATGAATAAGACTGCATTTACCAACAAGTCCTAAATCCAAGACAATCCAACTGGTTTGCAAAGACAGAATGTTTCATGGTCAATTAGAAGGCTTGGTCCCTTTTCACAAAGTACTCTAAATTCCATTCATTGTCTAATTCTAAACTTAGAAAGTAATACAATTTCTGATTGGCTAAACCTTCACTCAGTCTCTCATATCTCAGAAGTATTGAGGTTCCAAATAGAAAAAAATACTAAGTGTTAAAAATCACTATTGAAACTACATGTATATGAATTCCAAACATTTTTTCAGGCAATTGTAGAATACATTAACTCCTTCAGAAATCTGGGTCAGGAGATCTTTGAAACTAACACACTGGTAATCTGTGACATTGTTCATCATATTGGGGAATTTAGGAGCCTTCAGCTTGACATAGTTGATGCCCTTACTGGAAACTTTGGTACCAGCCACAGTTTTGAAAAGAACATAGATTTTGGATCAAAAGGTCACAATATCTCGAGAAAAGTTTCTGCTTTCATTGAGAAACGCCTTATAAGAGCATTTCAGGGAATACACAGTATTTTACAGGTAAATATTTTGAAATTGCACAGTAAAAGTTTCTGTTTTTTTAGTGTAAACCAAAAGTTTTCCAAGAACAGATCATGGACAGTCAGTATATAGCTATAGGTCTGCTCATGAGTAACTTGCCTGTGGCCCAGTTGGTACATACGGGCTTTGAAACAAGGTGGTTCGCCTGTTCGAATCCACAGCTGGACCAATTTTTCCCCAAGGATTATTGAAGGTGATTGCAATAAGATGCATTCTATTCTCACTGCTGATCGCTGTTTCCACAATGGTTATGTGGGAAAGCAGTCAGTGGCTTTGGAAGAGCACTGTGTGCAATACTGATAAAAGAATCTAAACTCTAGGAAAGCACTATAGATGCACTGGCCAACATGAAATAGCTAAATAAATGTTGAAAACAGCATTAACCCTTTACTGCACAATGCCGCCTTTTGACGCCCCTGGGAAAGAAGACTTTTGAAAACATTGTGGGAAAAGGAGAAAATGCTGGTAACCAGCATTTTCTCCTTTTCCCACAATGTTTTCTACCCTATCAAAAAAAAGTTGCACCATTTGAGCCACATTGAAATTGTTGTCTGAAAATGCTTTCAATATGGACAAGGCTGAAATTTTGTCGTCTGGTAAAGGGTTAAACATCATACTATGCATGGTTAAGGGTTTACCCTTTACCAAGCAACAAATTCTAGACTCTTCCAATTGAAAGCTTCTGCAGATGACAATTTCAAAAGTAATACAAATAGACTGAATTTCTGTGACAAGGTAGGAAACATTGTAGGAAAAGGAGAAAATGCTGGTTACCAGCATTTTCTCCTTTTCTCACAATATTTTCAATAGTCTTCTCAAATAGGTTATTAAAACTTGGAATTGTGTGGTAATAGATTAAGAGAAGAAGGTGCAAATTCCTGCAGCAAATAATTGCTCCATATCCAGGGGATCTTTACCGCAGTTTTTTTCTTACGGGGAAAAAAAAAACCCTTTATATTTCCTAGCCTTTAGATGCTTGTCACTTAACTCATTACCAAATTACAAAATGTTTAGTCTGGTCCAAATTGAAAGCACTTGCAGACGACAAATAAAATTTTGCTTAAAAAGCGAGATTTGTCTGTGATAGGATAGAAAACATTGTTGGAAAAGAGCGAAATGCTGGTTACCAGCATTTTCTCCATTTCCCACAATGTTTTCAAAGCCTGTTTTCCCAAAGTTGTTAAAAGTTGGGATTAATTGGTAAAGGGTTAAGTAATTTGAAGTATTTCTCATTGGATTGTAAAGTGGTTTTTACAGTTAACCCTTTATTAAATGAAAGAATTTTAGGCTGGTCCAAATTAGAAAATATATTTGCAGACAACAAATTAAAGGTAGCCCAAATAATGAAATTTGTCCTTGACAGGGCAGAAAACATTGATGGATAAGGAGAAAATGCTGGTTACAAAAGTTTTCTTCTTTTCCCACAATGTTTTCAAAAGTCTTCTTTCTCAAGCTTATTAAAAGTTGGTATGGGGTTAAATGCAACAACAAGCTGTATGTATCTTTTAGGACATCAGAACTACCACAGAAAATGAACATGAACACAGAAGAACCCAAACTTTGGTGCAAGAAATTGATCAATACCTGAGGCAAACTGCACAGCCCGTTGAAAAGTATGTGTAGAAAAATATATCAGTAACTATGTGTAAGTATAATTTTACAAACTACATGTATGTATTTTTTCTTGGATAACAATGAATGAAATCCAAAATCATTATCATTTACCAGAGTTGAAAAAATAATGATATGAATTGCATGTTATGCTAGCAATTCTGTACTACGTGTATAGACCAGCATGTGCTCCTTTCATTGCACATAACAACTTAACATTTTAAATAAAGACTTTAATCCCTCAGAGCACCTTTCAGAACCTTAGTTGGCTTTGCAGTCAGTGTAGATCAAGATCAGACTGCACAAAATATGCAGTCTGATCTTTAATCTACACTGTCTGTTTTGCTGAAACTCTGTAGACAAAAAGCAACCACGAAACTGTAATTGTCTGGGTCTATTTGTAGCTAGACTAAAAATGTCTGTTAGGTTTATTGGGCACTTTAACCCATTACCACACAAACCCAACTTTTAATGACCCTGAGAAAGAAGCCTTTTGAAAACATTGTGGGAAAAGGAGAAAATGCTGGTAACCAACATTTTCTCCTTTTCCCGCAATGTTTTTTACCCTATCCAATACGTAAATCACTATTTAAACTACACTTCATTTGTCGTCTGCAAATGCTTTCAATTTGGTCCAGTCTAAAATTTTGTCATTTGGTAAAGGGTTAAGGGTTAACTCTATGCGCCATATACTTAACCCTTTCCCAAACAAGCCCTGGTTTTCACGTGTCTGCAGTACAAGTCTTTTGAAAACACTGTGGGAAAAGGAGAAATTGCTTGTAACGAGCAATTTCTCCTTTTCCCACAGTGTTTTCTACCCTTTTTGAGACCTTTCTGCCATTTTCATCAAATTTAAAATTGTCATCTGCAAACTCTTTGAATTTGGACCAGTCCAAAATTTGTTGTTTGGGAAAGGGTTAACTACATTTGACAGCTGAAGATACAGTCTATAGTCATTCATTCAGTCTGTATTCCCCGATCTTTCCTAAAGGTATTCTGGTCAAATTGCTTTGAAATTTTACAAAATCTGGATTTTTATTACAAAAATATATGAGTCATGCCTTGTTAAAAGATGGTGTAATGCATCTGCAAAAAAGTATCGACCTATGTCAGCCTGCGCATTGCAGTCGGACTGACCTTGGTCATCCTGGACTTCAAGAATTAGCTGGTTTTTCGATAAAGTGGATCCATATCATGTGATAACCTGCTTTCTTTAATCCTTTACCACACAATCCCTACTTTTAATGACCTTGAAAAAGAAGTCTTTGAAAACATTGTTTGTAAAGGAGTAAATGCTGGTGACCAGCATTTTCTCCTTTTCCCACAATTCTACCCTTCTAAAAAAAATTTAAACTTTTGGGTTGCATTATTTTTGTCGTCTGAATATGCTTTCAATTTGGACAGGTCTAAACTTTTGTCGTTTGGTAAAGAATGAATGCATTACGAAAATGCATTAGACCCCCTTTTCTCAGAATGCTACTGGTATGCTTCAAATATGTTACAGTCTCAATCTGAAAATATATAATTTTTTACAGTTTTAATATAAAACTGCAAAATTCTGTCACATTGAATCAGATGTTTGGGATTGAGATTTCCTAAGATTGCCTGTTAAGTAATATTAAGTAATTGCTTTTCCAGGTTGAAGAATTCTGTTGGCATCTAGGCCTAGAAAGATAAAGAAAGTTCACTATACTGACAGCTCATTGCCAGAGACGTCATGAAGGCCCATTGACTGTGTAACAAAGTCATGTCATCACCATCAAAACCAAGTGCCTTTACCACACAATGCCACCTTTTAACAACCCTGATGAAGAAGGTCTTTGAAGGTTTTTGAAAACATTGTGGGAAAAGGAGAAAATGGTGGTAACCAGCATTTTCTCCTTTTCCCACAATGTTTTCTATCCTTCTAAACACAATGTTCAGTTTTTGAGTCATATTTATTTTGTCGTCTCTAAAGGCTTTCAATTTGGAAATGTCTAAAATATTGCTGTGTTGTAGAGGGTTAATGCAAAGTCACATCTACCAAGTCTCATTGAACTTCATCAAAGCAAAATCTGGGTCCGTATTCACCAACCATTCTTAAGAACGTTCTTAGTCTTATTCTACAAGATTTTCTAAATTTGAAAGTAACACAACTTTTGATTGGCTAAACCAAATGGTTTAGCCAATCATAAGTTGTGTTACTTTCTAAATCCACATTCAGACTGAGACTATTCTTAAGAATGGTTGGTGAATACGGACCCTGAACATGAAAACCCAAAGTCAAGTCTATGTGGGTCATGGAAAACTGCATTAACCAACCCTCTGCCACACAATTCCAACGTATAATGTCCTGAAGAAAAAAGCTTTTAAAACACTGTGCGAAAAAGGAGAAAATGCTGGTAACCTGTATTTTCTCCTTTTCCACAAAGTTTTCTACCCTGTCAGACAGAAATTGTAATTTGCACCACATTTAATATGTCGTCTGCAAATGCTTTCAATTTGGTTGAGTCCTAAATTTTGGCATTTGGTAAAGAGTTTAGACAAAATCAAATAGTTGTCACCATACTAAGTCTTCGAGCCCTATTCATCCACTTTTTGTTATCCACTTCTTATTCCAAAATACTAGGACTGTAGATCTGACTGGCTGGAACAGAAAGTCTCTTGTTAATTTGATAGCTAGATGTGAAAATTAGGAATTAGAACTATATTTAAAATGGCCAGTGTATTCACCCCTCAGCACCATCTTTGTAAGCCTGCTGAAACTACATGTATTTGATATAACTGTTTTGTTTTCATTGCACAACATGCTTATTTAGTCTAATACAATTCGTTTTCTATTGTACATTATAATGAATAAAATTAAGTCATGCTGTGTGAAGAGTTGGTTTTTAAAACCCTTTATCAAACAATTCTGAGTGCTAACAACCCCGAGGACTAATGGTTTTGAAAACATTGTGGGGAAAAAAAAGAAAATGCTGATAAGCAGCATTTTCTCCTTTTCCTACAAAATTTCTACCCGTCCAAAGACCAATTTTCATAAAATCACACCTGTAATATGAATATATAAACCATGCTAGTCACAAAATTCTGTGGCTTTTAACCATACACAAAGCTTTCAACCATACACAAAGCAGTCCCATGTTTTGATGACCTTGCATGAGGATGAAGGTGTTTGAAAACACTTTGGGAAAAGGAGAAAATGCTGTTAACCAACATTTTCTCTTTTTCCCCACAGTGCTTTCTACACTTTCAACAACAAGTTTTATCATTTTAAACAAATCTATCTTTTCCTGCAAATGCTATAAATTTGCACAGGTCTCAAATTTTGTTGTGTGGTAAAGAGTTGCATGAAGCCTGTATTACCAAATAGAAATGATTTCTGAAATTCAGCTAAATTTGCAGCAATGGTTTAGGCCCACTGTGACATATCTCAAGTAATCTATTGCTCATTGAAAAAAAAAAGTCCTTCTTGGAAAACTACAGCAGATGACAATATTTCAACAAGCACTAAGAGACGGTATTATGATAATGATATCACATATTTCTCAGGCATATAATTATGATATTTAAAAAAATGACTAAATATCCCAATTCATGTGCAGTTGATCAGCCCAAATGGCTGAAGTGGTAGAGCATGAGACTTATAATGGATAAGTCTCGAGTCACTTGAGAGTAATCCACTCGAGTGACCTGTTCTGATTTTGACTTATTTATCATTGCCAAGGGTTGCCCATATGGGCGACGTCCCCCAAAGGCTGTTTGTCATCTTACAGTGGATATTGTCAGATCTATACAGAACTAACCCATCCTGGTTCTTTAATGTGCATGGTGTATATAGCACCATCAGACTGAAGACATTCACTTGATTTCACTTGTCAGATGCAAATGCTTTCAACTTGGTCTAGTCCAAGATATTGTTGGGTTGCAAAGAGTTACCTCCATAACTATTAACTAATAGTTAAGGGAAAGTGTAAATCGAGATCAGAGTACACAGATAGTACAATCTGATCTTGGATCCATACAGGTTTGTGAGATATAGAGTCAAAGAAAAGAAGAAAAAAAAAAACATTTAAAACCCTTTATCGAACATTCTCGTGGTTTGAGAAAAAGGTTTTCAAGTACATTGCAGAAAGAGAGAGGAATTAAATGATGATTTAACAATGTTTTCTTCACTGGGAGAGTTAATTGGTTATTCTTCAAAATTCAATACATTGTTCGATTTCATACTGGTAGACAGGCATCCAACCATTTAACAATCAAGCACTCCCAGTGAGCGCCACTCTTTTGGCGGAAAATTCAATGTAAACAGAGGAATGTCAGACAAGTTTTCTGTCTACTGCATTCTCAAAGTGACGGAACCACCAGTGTCGCTGATCAAGTAAGTTCAATTATTGGTCAAGAATCAATACATTTGCCTGTCTTTATATTAAACCATGTTAGTATGACAATTATAAGGTTACTGGATTTGAGAAAAGATTGTCATGGTTTTCGTGGCGCCATTGCGCTTCTATTGATTTTATCATGTAGGCCAAATCTTGGTTAGAAAAAAAGCAACATTGCATAAATACTGATTTCTTGCCATTTCATCAAAACCAGTTTTAATTATTGGTATGAATCCTTTTATACCTAAACTTATCCGGTCACACTAAAATACGCCACAGGACTCGGTAATATACGCCACAGGCACAGGTACGCCACAGGGAGAAAGTGATACGCCACAGCACATAAATAACATCTAATGCATATTTTTTATGTCTAAATATCTTAATTAAGGTGTTATCTTTAATATACTGAAGTTTAGCTGAGAAATTTTATATATTTTGATGGAAATTTGATCTTGAAAGACAGCCATACTCCCAAGTCACGATCTCAATGACACCATAGTTGTATAAAACATCAATTTCTTGAAGATGTAAATTATACAACTTTAAATAGATTTATTTTTTTAATTCTCAGAATAATTTGTGATGTTAAGAATTGAATCGTAACTTTGTAAACCATTTCGTCTCCAGACTTATATGTGTTAACTCGGATCGGTATTGGAAGATGGCGAAGGGAGATAACTCTAACAAACGTTTGATATTTGTCACTTTAAATAATCGTTAGTCTGGAGACGATTCAGTTAACAAAATGATGATTCAATGCTAAGCATTGTTAAATATCCTAAGAAATGAAAAATGAGTCCATTGAAAGTTGTACAGAAAAAAATCTGTAAGAAATTAATGTATTCTACAACCATGGCGTTGAAGTAAATAAGAGGAGAAAAGAATGTGCCCGACGTGGGACTCAAACCCACGACCCCCAGAACACTAGTACCGCAGCTCTACCAACTAAGCTAGCTGGGCAACTGGTCGTGAGTCTGCCCAACGCCGATTACTACACTCCTCCCCCTCCTGATTTCTTGGGAGTCAGCAACTCCCCTTTCGGTCCCCACGGACCGCCGGTGCCGCATACCCGCGCCCACCAATTGACCTCGTCGCCAATGAAGTAAATCAGAAGAGAAAAGAATGTGCCCGACGTGGGACTCGAACCCACGACCCCCGGAACACTAGTACCGCAGCTCTACCAACTGAGCTAGCCGGGCAACTGGTCGTGAGTCTACTCAACACCGATTACTACACTGTCATTGGGATCGCGACTCGGAAACAACACAGGTTATTGCTGTCTTTCAAGATCAAATTTCTACCAAAAAACATAAAATGTCCCAGCTATACTTCAATATATTATAGATAACATGTTAATTAAGATCTCTGAGCTTAAAATTTACTTATCAAAAGTTATAAATGTGCTGTGGCGTGTCAGTTTCTCCAGTGGCATACCTGTGGCTTATATTACTGCTGTGGTGTATTTTAGTGTGACCCAAACTTATCGGACATTTTTGATGACCGATAAAGAAATTATTAAAGTACTGCTTCACTGCCTAAATTGTAGACTTTTCAAAAACAAGTAAAAGAGTTGAAAACAGAGTCTGACTTTCCCAGAATTGTTAAAACTTAAAATTGTTTTCAAGGTAAAAAATAAAGTCTTTTTTTTTTTTTCTTGAACTACAGGCGTCAGAATGGTGCGTTTTACTGCCACATCCCTGTGCCTATACCAGAGCAGTTGGTGGTATTCTGTGAGGGCAACTGGTCACAGAAAGAGGGTTATCAAGTCACTCTTACATATAAGGATGATGAAATTCAGCTGGGTCAAGTGACTCAGACCAGCAGGTAGTTAAAGAATTAAGACTTTAATAAGTTCCTGCAGTAGACAGCTGTGAAAATCATCGTTTAAAAATGAACAAGTTCATATAATATTTTAAACAGGCAATTGCCCACTTTTTATTTTAATATTTACTGTTTCTTTCGATAAGTATTGATTCAGTATAAAACTTTTAATCAACTTTTGTAGATCTTATCCCTTTACTACCAGTACTAGACAAATATATTATTATGACCCTGTGGTAAAAGGATTTTTGAAATATTGTCTGTGGGATCATGAACAGACAGGATTGAGTGATAAAGGGTTAAGTATTGTACAGTGCTGTAGTGGGTCCGATACACTTTTAATTTCCATCTTTTTTTTTTCCAGTTGTTTAATGTGGAAGAAAGACAGTAATACTTCATTACCTGAATCGATGACCTCAGAAAAAGAAAAAGGTCTTGCTAAGCTTGTTTGTGAAATAAGTGAGGGTGTCCCTTTAAGTGAAAATGGAACAGAACCTGTAAGAGAAACTATCAAGGGGAAGGTGGAAGCAGGAGAAGATAAAGTATGTTTGCTGTCAGAGGTATTGATAAGTTGGGGTTCTCCCATAAAACAACATTTCAAAAACATTATTTCTTCACCAAAACTTATGAACATCTCCATGAGACAATATGAGGACCAAAGAAATAGGTTTTGAAGAAGCATGTAATTTGATCTAAACTTTACAACAGACTGCATTAAATTCATCCTTGTAAAAGAGGAACAGCATAGATTTAAGGTTTGACATATGAAAACATTGTGACAAAAGGAGAAGTATTTAACAGCCATCTTCTCTGTCTAAACACTAGGTACCCGTAGTTTGTCACCTTCTTTTTATCCAAGTTAAGTACCTTTTTTTAGAGGCTTAAACCTCCATTGAACATTTTATTCTAGGCCAGGCGGGTGTCCTCAGTGGCTCAGTAGTTAACATACTGGATTAGTAACCAGGAAATCATGGCGTGATCCCTGCTGGTCTACTTGGTCTTGTCGGATGTTTCTTGGAAAAACTGTAATGAGTCATTGACCCAGTCTGGTGAAACCTAGAAGAGACTGACATGTATAGGTGGATTATTGCAGTAAAATGAATGAAATATTATTGAAAGTAGGGTAAAAATGCATTCAGAATACACACAAAATGTTTTTCAGGATAGCACAGGCACTCCAGAAAGATCAGGTAAGAATAAAAGAAGGACCAGTTTGAATAAATCTGAAAAGCAGAGTGGCCCCTGTGCCAAAAAGCAAAAGATAGAAAACACTAAACATGGGGACACTAAACCTGATGGAAATAAGCCTGAAAAGACACCAAAAACAGAAAAACAAAAAGAAAATAAATCAACTAAAAGCAATAGTCCAGCTATAGATAAGGTGAAGCCAAACTCAAGAGGAGGTCAAAGCAATAGTCCAGCAACAGAAAAGGTAAAAGCAGGTGTAAAAGGAGGCCAAACATCCAAAAATAACAGTCCATCCTTAGAAGGCTCTGGAAAAAAGAAGGAGGCAAATGAACCTTCATCGCAAAAGAATGCCAAAAAAGAGGATAAACAGGAGGCACCTGACAAAGAATTAAAGGAAAAGAAAGGAAAGAAAGACAATAAAAATAATGAAGCTGATAACAAAAAGGGAAGGAGAAATAGCAGAAAGGACAGTGACATAAAGTCACCCATGGTTTGCACTAAAGATTCAAAGAATTCTTCTGATGGTAAAATTAAGCGCAGAAAGGCTGCTAAACAGAAATTAGACAATGTGGAAAATGAAGAAAACTTGACATCAAATTCAGCCATCACAGAGAATGATATAGAGAAATGTAATAAAGAAAATATACACTTTGACAGTAATGTGGTCAGAGAAAATGTGGGAAGTGTCTTGAAAGAATCTCTTATAGAGAAAATGAAAAACAGTCTGAAGAATGGAAATAGTAAACAGAAGATTGCTACCTGCAGAGATCTTACAACAAGAGGTATGTATCCTACTTCAAGACTTGCAAATAAAAAACCTACTGTAAACTATTACAAGAAACTTAAAGGAGACGTAATTAAAAGAAGAAAGACATTTTTCTTGAATTGAAAAGTAAACATAAAGGGGAAAGGAGAAATTGCTTGTCAGAAGCAATTAGTCCTTTTCCCTAAATGTTTTCAAAAGTTGATCATTGCAGTGACATGACAAGGTCATAATTACTTTTGTGATAATATATCAAAATGTCTTAATCCTTTACCACACAATCCCAAGTTTAACGACCCTGAGAAAGAAGCCTTTTGAAAACATTGTGAGAAAAGGAGAAAATGCTGATAACCAGCATTTTCTCCTTTTCCCACAATGTTTTCTACACTTCCCAAAACAAATTTCAGCTTTTGAACCACATTTATTTTGTCGTCTGCAAATGTTTTCAATTTGGACTGGTCTAGAATATTGTCGTTTGGTAAAGAGTTAATACAAGGTGTATGTTTGTAAAGAAAATAAGGTGAACTGTGGCTACTGGCAAGAGGACTGTGTCCTGTTTAACTACTATAATCACAAGTTTTTTTTTTTTCTCTTATCAAGCTTCCAACCATTATTAAACACTTAAGGCAAGATGAATGATGTCTGCATTAAGTTTTCAAGCAAAAACTCAAAAGCGTTTACTGCATCCAAGTGCTGATGATAGACTTGCCATTCCACAACTGATGTACCTCATGAAAAAAATCTTAGACTTCTCTGTATAGAAAGCATTGTCAGACAACATTAAAAATGTGAATCTGGTGATGAATTTGACTTTGAATGGGTAGGAAAAGTTTTGAGAAAAAGAAAAATGAAAAATACACTCAACTAGCATTTCATTTTTTTCTTACAATGTTTTCAAAAGCCTTCTTTCTCAGATGGTCTAAACACAGGATTGTTTGGTAAAAGGTTAACATATTACCTCAGACAATTTTTTCATATTTCAGTAGACCGCATTAGCAAAGATTGACAAGATTTCTCTTTATATAAATAAATTTGTAAGATTGATTTTAAAAGAAAATTTAATTATGATTCTTCTCATTTAGTGGATAAGCCAGATCCAAGATGGGGCCATAGTTTTTGTTTTGTCAGCAAGAATATGTCAGTTCTGATTGGTGGACAGGGTGAGAAACAGCAGCTCAGTAAAGACGGAGTTTGGGCTTTAGACAATGGTATGTGACCACTCTCTGATTTAACAGATTACCTCTTAAATACATGTATGAGGCTTTATTTGTGTAGCAGTAATCGGAGAAGCTGACTGTAACAAGCAATTTCACTTCCTGGTACAAAGTTTTCACATGTAATTATATACACTTTACCAGAAAACAAAACTTTAAACTGGCCAAAATTGATAGCATTAAATTTTGCAGACGACGAGTTAAATTTGGCTCAAATGGTAGGACTTGTCTTTGAAAGGTTAGAAAACATTGTTGGAAAAGAAGAAAATGCTGGTTCCCAGCATTGTCTTCTTTTCCCACAATATTTTCTACCCTTCTTAACCTGCTTTCTCAGGGTTTTGAAAAGGTATTGCTTGCTAAAGGGTTAAAGGGACCTATTTAGATCCATAAATAAAAATTTCTTGCAAAACATCAATAAATACAATGAGATAGACTTTTCATTGCAGTCGTATAAACTGCACCATCATATTCAATGCAAAAGTGCAATGTGGGTATTTTAATAACAGGATGGTTTTGAAATCACTAACTTTGTCAATTTTTATTACATCAGACATGATGTTATCATACTGATTTGAATATGAATCCTCGTAATCGATGCACGTCATTAACCATGTGACACTCCCACGGGTCTTTGTGAAACTGTGGTGGGAAACCTAAAAATATCTTGAGAGGCTGTGCAGTCCAGTAAGGAAATACCAATGAAAAAAGTTCTTTTCTTACTTTTGTCTCTCTACTTTACTGATCATTTGCCAATTATCGCCATACTTAATTCAATGATGTACTATCTTTTAAGTTTGGTGGGATGATAAAAATCTGAAGAGCTCCCTTTTAACTATACCAATGACAAAAGTTTAGACTTGTCCAAATTGGAAGCATTTGCAGACAACAATTTAAGTGTCTCAGATGATTGAAATTGCCTTTGAAAGGGTAGAAAACATTGTAGGAAAAGCAGAAAATGCTGATTATTAGCGTTTTCTCCTATTCCCACCATGTTTTCATAGGCCTTCTTCTCCAGGGTTGTTCAAACTCTGGATTTGTTGGTAAAGGGTAGAACTTGATCCACACTATTCAATACTTGATAATCTATGAAACATCAATTATTTCTAGAAATAAACTTGATTGGGAAAATCAATGTTTTCCCTAACCCCCTGTTTGTATGAAGTTAGGCCCAGAAATTTCTCTAAATGTCCTCAAAATTTAAATGTTTGCCACTGTATAATCATTTGAAGTAGTTTAAATGAAACATGTATGAGAACGCAAAGGCAAAAATAGTTGAAAATGCATTCTGTCTCAATAAAATAAACAGAACTACATTTTCTGAACTGTTTAGAAACCAGGAGATGGAGAAATCTCACAGTTCAAACAGAGTCTCAGAAGCCTGAGTACAGAATGGGTCATTCAGCCACATATGATCCCTTGGTCCGCTGTATTTACGTGTTCGGGGGATCAAAAAACACACGCTGGTTTCACGATGTACATATGTTAGACCTGGATGAGTGGAAATGGCAGCTTGTGAAGGTAGGACACCCTGTCTGTTTCAATATTACCTGTTTATTCCAGATCATCCAAGAAAAGCCTTTTTGTTGGATATGTAATTTAAAAGTTGGCAAACCATTATAGTAATGTTTATTGAGTACAAGTGACCAAAAGTACATTTAATGGAAAAGAAAAACTATTTTTTGAATGATATTGAAAATATTACAGGAAAAGTCTTCTTTTTTACATGATGTTTTGTAAAGATAAGCACAAACTTTTTGGATCGTTTGTGTGTTAATTCACCCTTTACCTCACATACTAGAGCTTTAACAAGGCTTTTAAAAATATTTTTGGAAAAAAAGAAAATACTTCTAACCAACATTTTATCCTCTTCCCATGAAACCAACATTTTCTCCTCTTCCCATGATATTTCCTACCCTTCCAAGACACGTTTCAGTTTTAAGTAACATTTACTTTGTTGCTTTCTATTTGGACTAGTCTTAAATTTGGTTGTCTGGTAAAGTGTCAAGACAAGTAAGTTTAATCAAGTTTGATTGGATAAGATCTCCCTAAAAGCAGCTTATCTTCAATTCTGATTTTTATTGTAAAAACTTATTTTTATTATTACAGGTGAATGGTAAGGCACCAACCAGAGCCTATCACAGTGCAACACTATACCGACATGAGTTGTGGATCTTCGGGGGTGTATATCCCAGACCCGACCCCCAGCCTGACGGCTGTAGTAATGACATACATATATTTAGCCCTGTCATGGAGAGTTGGTACACACCCATTGTTAAAGGAGAAAAACCTATTCCTCGATCAGGGTAAGTAATTCATTGTTCTGTTAACCCTTTCCCAAACAAACACATGTTTTTACGTGTTTGCACTACATCTTTTGAAACACTGTGAGAAAAGGAAAAATTGCTTGTAACAAGCAATTTCTGGAGCAATTTCTCCTTTTCCTATAATGTTTTCTACCCTATTGGAGAACTTTCTGCAATTTTTATCAAATTTAAAATTGTTGTCTGCAAACTTTTTCAGTTTGGTTGAGTCTAAAATGTCATTAGAGAAAGGGGCAAAGTACCAGATTCTGACTATAACCCTCCACTGCACAAACAAGACTTCTTACAGTTTTTTCCCATGTATGAAATTAGGCCTTTTCTGAATTTAAGGCATATGCAAACAACAAATTGTGTATCCTTACAAATTAGCTTAGGTTCTCTATTAGGGCAGAGAACATTATGGGAGGAGAAAATGCTAGTTACCAGCATTTTCCCTTTCCAAAATGTTTTCAGAGGCTTTCCTCTCTGGGGTCATCAAGATACAGGACTGTTTGGTAAAGGTTAAATATAACTCACAACTTTTGAAAATACTGGGGGAAATAGAGCCATGCCTTGTAGCACGTAATTGCTTTTCTGTTTTCAACTTTACTCAAGAAAGATTTATTCCATCCCATCAGATATTTTGTGTTTCCAATCACTCACTTGAATATTTGCCTAGCTTTGATTAGAGTTTGGGATTATCAAAATCTGGCCACTGCTTGTAATTTTTATTATCTACATGTACTAAAAGAATCCTGTTTACATCTGAAAAAGTGTAAATAGGCTAGTGTTGACTTCCAGCCATACTCAAGCTATTCTTTTAGTGGACAACTTGATATGCAGGATATATTGGCATCTACAAAATATATATGGTATGTATGAAGAAAAGGTAGCCAAAAAGTAGATGTCTTGACCCTTTACCACACAATCCTGAGTTTTAACAATCCTAAGAAAGATGTCTTTTTGTAAACATTGTGGAAGAAGGAGAAAACGCTAATAACCAGTATTTTCTTGTTTTCTATGCTGTCAAAGACAAATTCCATCGTTTGAGCCTCATTTAAATTGTCTTCTGCATATGCTTTCATTTTGGACATGTCTCCATTTTTGTCATTTGGTAAAGGGTAAAAGCATTGATCAGTTCAACTGATTTCAACTCTGGTTTGTAAAGTCTGCTGTAAAGTCTAACTTTACTCTAACTCATTGCCTCCGTGGATAATTTTTTGCTTGTCTGTTTTCAAATGAAAAATCATGGTATTGTCATAGCCCCATGGTAATCTGCGTCATCATGGGAAAACTTTGACATTTTCTCATAATCATATCTCTGTCATTTTGGAAGATAGTTACTTTGGATATGGTCTAACTTTTAACTATCTAAGGCTAGTGAACTCTCCAAATCATTTTTTTCTTAAACTTTGATTTTTCACTGAATTTGAAAAAGTAACTGCAGCCAAATGTGGCATCTATTTCCACTACTCTTGTTTAGATATTGTGGTGGACCACTTTTGAAAACTAAATTGTAAATGGAGAAATCAGGTAAGGAGCAGTTTTTCAATTTGCAACAATACTTCAATATGTTGCTTCAATTAACAGTTAACTAGCCATGCTTTAGAAGGGTTAAAAATGTCAAATATGTTTCAGGAAATAATTAATTTAATGTTTGATTTTAAAAAAGAGATTATGAATTTATAAAAGTATTTAGTTATATGTACATCCACAATTCACTTTGTTTTTCCTTCTTTTAGGCATTCAGCTACACTGATTGAAGACCAGTTAGTTGTATTTGGAGGTTGGGATGCCCCAATATCCTACAGTGATCTCCATGTTCTAGATATGAGTAAGTTATAACTACTTTTTTACATGTTTACACGTCTCATAATCCCCTTTATCAAACAACCCTGTGTTAGAATGACCCTGAGGAGGAATGCTTTTAACAATATTGTGGGAAACGGAAAAAATGCTGGTTACCAGTATTATCTCCATTTACCACCATGTTTTCTACCCTATAGGAGACAAAACGCATCATTTGAGCCATATTGAATTTGTCATGTGCAACTACTTTCAATTTTTTACAAGTCTAAAATTTGGTTGTATGGGAAACAAATTAGAGCAGAAAACATCCATGTGAAATACGGTTGAATGATTGTATGGTGTTTAAAGCTGTTTTTCAACATTATTTCATTTACATCGCAGCAGTTCTAAAATATGGATAAACAGCATTAACCTTTTTACATGAATGCATGTGAAAATAATTGTGTAATAAAGAGAACTGGCTTTTTACCACCAATTTCTCCTAATGACAATGTTTCCAAAATGTTGTTTGCAAGCGGTATAGAGTGAATGCCATACAGATTAACATAGTGTCTGTGCTTTGATGCAGTCACTACACTACAAACAGCTTTGGTTGATAGAGAGGTTGCTCATAGTAAGCATTGCTGACCACTTTTTTTGACATTCTATATAGGAAGGATGAAAGTACAAACAATTGGCTGTAGTCATTAAGCCTCTTTTAGTCTGTATGGTATATTTGTTCACAGGTATTGTTGAATGGACACAACCAGAGATCACAGGAACACCACCCAGTCCAAGAAGGTATGAAAGCTACAATCGCTATACATAACCAGGATAACATATCTTCATTTTTAAGTTATATTGGTATAATGTACTGTAGTGAACACAGGTCCAACATATTCTTATTCAAAATATCTCTTGGTCATATACAGTTTAACTGTTTACCACTTGAACAAATTTTAGACTTTTCCAAATTCAAAGCATTTGGAGACGAAAAATCAAAAGTGGCAGATATGATGGATGATGGAACTTGCTTTTATTTAAGAAGAAAACATTGTGGGAAAAGGAGAAAATGCTGGTTACCAGCATTTTCTCCTTTTTCCACAATGTTTTCAAAATCCTTCCTTTTCAGGGTTAATAAACTTGGGATTTCATTGTAAAGGGTTGATATTTGAAGCTTTACTGTGCTTCATGATTATCCTAATTTTTTCATGATCTCCATGTAGTATAAAGGATGTCCAGTGAAATGATATGGTTTAAGGAAAATATGTTTGATATAACAAGTTGATCATATATTATGATATAATTCTACGTGGACAGCTATTATAGCTGTTTAGCACCCTAATGGCATTAATTGAACACGGAAAATAAATCAATGAATAATTTACTGAAATAGATCTTGGATATGCTGATCATGAATGAAGACTTGATTTATTTAGTTCTATTATTTTTGTTACAGCAGGCATGCATACTGTGATCCAAGTAACAAATGGTACGTGAAAAAAAAATTGAGTGAATTGTAGAAATAAGTATAATCTGTTTGATAGAATAAACTGGTCATGAATGAACGAACACTCAATATTAATGGACTGTTTTCTGTTACACTTAATATGCATCTTGTGCTCTGAGTAAGAAACAGTTCCATGTTATAAAATGAAAAAGTGAAAGGAATAGAGACATGCATATACATAATCTGAATAATATGTTTATCACGAATGGAGATTCTGTTTATATGGTTCTTGTTTTCTGTAACAGCTGGCATGCATCCTGTGCTCTGAGTAACAAACGACTGTTGATTCATGGTGGTTATAATGGAGACTTTGCTCTAGAAGATACCCATATCTTTAATTTAGGTAAGTCTTAAAAGCTAGATTTGTGACTTTTGGGCCTGTTTGTGAATATCTTTCATTCTAAGTAATAAACGACTGTTGATTCATGGTGGTTATAATGGAGACTTTGCTCTAGAAGATACCCGTATCTTTAATTTAGGTAAGTCTTAAAAGCTAGATTTGTGACTTTTGGGCCTGTTTGTGAATATCTTTCATTTAAGGCCCATTAGCAGCAAAAAAAAAAACAATGCAGGTGGTATAATGCATTTAAATTTAAATCATACCATTTAAAAGTATGGAAAATATTGTGAAGATGACAGTCTGTTATTGTGTGGTCAGTCCAGTTGTTAGTTGCTGGCAGGAAAATGAGTTTTATAACCAAGCTAACAGTAAACAGATGATTGAGTGACCTGGTAACTTTTAACCTGTTTTTAAATTAATTTCTCTACCAGCAAGTAACACTTGGAACAAACATATGATAACCGAGTGTCATCTTCACAATAATTTCCATAGTTTTAAATGGTATGATTTAAATTTAACTGCATTTTGACATCCAGTTTGTTTACTTTTGGCAGCATTTGCTGCTTTCAATTTTGTAGAATTTAATATTCAAACTTACAAGGTTTGATAGAAGCATTTTAGTAAACTTGTTAATCAAGATCCCCTTAATGTCATATTTAAGAAATAATCTTCTTTCTGTCGCCCTCGTGGGTTATTTATTGTGCCGCATAACTCAGAACCATGGTTTATTGAATGATAAACCAAGATAGAGAGAAGATCATTTCGATTCTAATATGAATCAACTCTTGATTAAAGGAAAACAAGGTCATACTTAGTATACAAAAGCGGGTACAGATTAATTCTTACTTTACGCAGAATATAGAACAACGTTGATTTTACGAAGCTTCCATAGCACTGTGTTTGTAGAGACAGATTCACATGTCATGTTAGAATTATTTATTTTCTCTATTTTGATTTATCTTAAAAAAGTTCAGACTCTTTTATTTCAATGTTTTCCATCATTTATAATTTTTACATCTGTGCCTGCTACCCTAAACCCTCCACCACACAATCCTGAGTTTTAACGACCGTGAAGACTTCTGAAAGCATTGTGGGAAATGGAGAAAAAGCTGGTAACCAGTATTTTCTCCTTTACCCACAATGCTTTCTACCATTTCAAAGCCAAATTCAATCATTTGAGCAGTGTTTGATTTGTTGTCCACAAATGCTTTCATTTTGGATCAGTCAAAAATTTTGTGTTTTTGTAAAGACTTAATCTAGAAAGTGATGCTCTTTGTGACTACTGATTCATTACTGACAAAAATAGGTGGGAACTATGTCTGTCATTCTTATGAGATTGTTTTACTTCAATTTATCTCATTAGTATCTAAAATTATATCTCTTGTACTATTGTTTCTTATAGACTTGTTAAACTGGACCCAAATACTGGTGGAACACCAGCCCAGTGCAAGGGCTGGTCATAAAGCTGTGTGTATGCCATATCGCCATGACAATGAAGAAGAAGATGAAATCATCATATTCGGAGGAGGGGACAATGACGGGGCATATTTCAATGATTTACATAGTGTTTACATACCTTTTGAGGCAGCAGCTATGTTGTAGGGTTGTGGACTGGTTTTCTATTGTATTGTAAATTATCCTATAATTGTACAGGCTAATTTTAAATCAACCCAAAATTATTGATAGCATTTCAGAGCCCCAGTCTAGTACTGGTTAACTCTTTTACCAAACAACAAAATTTTAGACCATTCCAAATTGAAAGCATTTGCAGACAACAAAATTAACGTAACTCAGAAATTGAAATTTGTTTTGGGAAGGGTAGAAAACATTTTGGGAAAAGGAGAAAATGCTTTATTTCCAGCATTTTCTCCTTTTCCCACAATGTTTTCAAAAGCCTTCTTTCTCAGGGTCGTTAAAAGTCGGGATTGCGTGGTAAAGGGTAAACCCAGAACATACATGAATGAGTGAGCTATTGCCATGATGTGACTGAAACATTGTTAGAAGTGGCTATAAACATCATTCAATCGATCAGTCTAACAAAAAAAGTGATATTTTGAATGGTATAGTAACAGTTTTTGAAAAGAGGATGAGCCTTCAGGTGGCTTATAAGAATTTGGTTGAAAATTGTTTAATGTCACAAGTTTTTTTTTTTTTTTTTTTTTTTTTTTTTCTAAACCCTTTGCAACACAGAGTTTTAATGATCATGGGAGATCAGACTTTTGAAACCATTGTGGGAAAAGGAGAAATGCTTATAACCAGCATTTTCTCCTTTTCCCATAATGTTTTCTAACCTTTCAGAGACAAATCCAGTCATCTGAGCTGCGTTTAATGTCTTCTGCAAATGCTTTCAATTTAAACCAATCTAACATATTGTCATGTGGTAAAGAGTGAGTAGCAATAGTGTGTATTGTTCAATAGTTTTCTAACTTTATATATCCTCTCTCCCTCTCTCTTTCTCTTGAGGTAAGGGCTGCAATACTTACAGATGCGCAGATGTTGCACAAACTTTTGTAGAATTAATTTTGATTATATATGTACTGTGCACTAGTAATTTAGTTAGTAATAAACTTTGATGATGTCAATGATTTTTTTTTTGGTTATTTTGAAAGCAAAGTATCCATTTTGAGGTCAATTAGATGAAGCTACATGCCAAATTTAGTTGCTTTAGGTCTGATGGTTTTGGACAAGAAAATTTTTAAAGGTTCTCAATATTGTCTTAGGTTTGTTGCCATGGCAACTAGAGTTTTTTTGACAGGATTTAAATCTTTGAAGAAATTCTGAAGAGAACCATAGCAGGATCATTTCTGAGAAGTTTGGTCAAAATTTGATGGGTAGTTTCATAGATGTTTGGGAAAAAAATTAATGCAGGGATGGACACACAACACACACAGGGCCTAGTTTTCAGCCCAATCTTGATCTATAATCGAAAGAAAAGGACTTTAAGTTGCTCTTGTCATGTTAAAAGGAGAGAGACCAGGTTGCAAAAACCTTTAAAGCAGTGTATACCACAATTATAGCATATAGAACTTTGATTATGCATGAGACTGATAAAATTTTACCAGAAAATCCTATGTATTACATTTCTGAGGATGACGACTTCTGTAAACATTGTTAGAGATAGAGAAAAAAAGCTTGTAATCGGCCTTTTCCTGCAACATCTAATGCAGTAAATATCCAACGACTTACATCAGTGAGGATGAAGACTTTTGCAAACATCATTTTCCTCTTACCAACAATATCTCATACATTAAATAGTCCATGTAAAATCCCATCTAATATACCAATGTTTTACATCCCTGATATCTGCAAACATTGTTGAGAGGCAGAAAAGGCTTGTAACAGCCTTTTCTCCTTTTCCCACAATGTCTCATACCCTCTGAGAGACAGATCCCAATGCTGAACCACATTAAGTTTGTCATATGCAAATGCTTTCAATAGGTACAAGTTTACAGTTAGTCATTTTGTAAATATAGGATCATGATAAAACAGTATTATATGGTAAATGGTTAATCCATTGCTCTGCTGGCATACAGATGGGTCATTTGGACCATGAATGCTGTTCCATCTATGATTTCAGAAAAACAAATTACAAATAAACATTGTCAAAACAATGCTCAGCAGCGAGATAGATATGAATCCTTTAGCAATGACTATCATCAATCCTTATAATGAGTTTAGATAAGGTAGAGATGGAACCCACAAGCCCTTGCTTTGAAGTCCTGTTCCTTACTGACTGAGCTACAGAGCTTAGCAATATCTAAATGAAAACAAGGGTTCAGCCTTTGTTGGTATCTAGATTTGTTGGAATGTTTTTACACCACTTTCAGAGTACATGTATTTCAATCATATGAAAACAACTCGCTCATTTCTGTCTTTCCTGGGCTTGTGCTTATAAAAGTTGAGTTCATGCTCAGTTGAGCTTCTGCTCAAACCTGAAATTTAATTAGGTTTTCTGCATGTACTCAAATGAGAAATAAAGACTTTCATATCATAAGAAGAAGAGAGAAGTTCAAAAAGTTAACAAGTTGCTCTGAGAGGTGTATCGAATCAATTCTGTATAATTTTGAAACTTTATGCTCGGCTGTGTTGAGCATGAAAACAATTTTATAAGCACCTACCCTTGGATTCACCAGAACTAGCTTGGGCTCTGCAGTGGTTTGCTCAGACTTTTGTCAACAACCAGTGGGGATTTCCAGATTATAACAACACCTTAACCAAGCAATCCCATGTTTTAGTGACTCTTACAAAGAAAGCTCCTCAAAATATTGTGGGAAAATGAGAAAATGCTGGTTGCCAGTATTTTCTCCATTTCACAGTTTTCTACCCTTTCAAAGCAAAATCTCATCATAACCAGCATTTTCTCCATTTCTCATGAAGTTTTCTACCTTTTCAAAGCAAAATCTCATCATTTAATACACATTAATTTGTTGTCTGAAAATGCTTTTACGTGAAAAGTCTAAAATTTTGTCGTCTGGTAGTTAACCACTGTGCCAAAAGTGAGTATCAGGATGTAGATAACAGAAGTATCAAACTCTTCAGCTTTGTAACTGATATCATTAACAATGCATAAGTGATGATCAAAATCAAAACAAAATTCAAAGATCGTATGAAAGTCATGATACATGTAGCATCTTTTGGTACTGCAATGCCCAGTAGTGAAAGAGCCTTTCCTTCCATCGGCCCCAGTATTTGTTACAAACCCTCTCACTCATTACATGTACAGTTGCTGGTTCCCCGTCTTCATAGGCTACAACAATAACCCCAGTCATAAGGTTGGGAACCTGTAAAAGAAGCGGGATATTACTTCTTTCCCGATTACAACCTTACTCTTTACCAAACAACAAAATACTAAGATTTGTCCATAATGAAAGCATAAGTAGATGACAAATTAACGGTGCCTCAAACAATGGTTAGTAGCATTTTCTCCTTTTCCCAAAATCTTTTCGAAGTCTTCTATCTTACGGATCATTTAAACAAAAGTCCTTATTGTTTGGTACAGCTTTTATTTACACTGATTTTCAACACTTCATTTTTCATGCAAATTTCATTCAGGACATGAAATAGTTAAAGGTGAGAAAAATCTATCTTTTGAAGTGTTTGGAAAATATTGTGGTCACAGAAACTATTGCTGTAATTAGCAGATGTCATTTTCTTTTATGTGAAATGAGTCATGCTCTGTGAAAAGGGGCTTATTGCATTCGTTAAAAAGTATCGACCCAGATCAGGCTGACCTGGGCTGAAACTTTTTGCAACTGATTGATTTTCAAGGGACTGGTGCAACTCATAATTTATTCGGTTGTTAAACTAAATGAATTTTATAGATCCATAATCATGTGATGACTTGCTTGGTATTATGCATCACAGAGATGCATTAAGCCTCCTTTTGCCAGAATATGACTCAAATGTTTTTGATGACTCTATTACGGGGTTGTAAAAAGGCATGTCAATATGAGTCTTGGTATTAAGCTATAGCCCATTTGTCAGCACAAGTCTACTAGAAAACAGAATTCTAGGCCTGTCCATATTGCAAGCATTTACAGACAGCTCAAAATCTGGCAACTACTGTTAGAACATACGGTCAGAAGCAAAAAAGAAATTACAGAGAACCAGCAATTTCTCCTTTTCCCCATGATGTCTTCAAAAGTCCTTTTCTCCTAGGCCAGCCCGGCCTAGGAGTAGCTCAGTGGTTAGCATATCTGACTCATGACCTGGTGGTTGTGGGTTTGATACATGGTTCCGGCAAAGTTTCTTTCAGGTGATTTTTCACCTCCCACCTCTGATGCATGTGAGAAAACCAGTCAGTGACTTGGAAAGAAAGTTGTTCCAGAATTGGTATGAGAAAGCCAGGAAGCAAGTGCATATGTGCACTGACCTCAGTGATACAACCTAAGCTGTTAAAATGGCGTTAAACTTCAATACAAACAAAACAAATTCTCCAGGTTCATAATGCATTGAATTGTTTGAGTATGATTTGTTGTAGCTGTATAATTTGACAATATTCATATTACAAGTATATTTTAACTCATTACCGGGTAACAAAATTTTAGTCTGGTCCAAATCCAAAGCATTTGCAGACAGCATTTCCAGTTTTGTTCAAATTGTGGGATTTGTCTTTCAATGGACAGAAAGCATTTGGAAAATGCTGGAAACCAGCATTTTATCCTTTTCCAACGATGTGTTTTAAAATCTTATTCATTCAATGTTGTTAAAACTTGAGCTTGAATGGTAAAGGGTTAAGCAACCAAAGATATGGAAGTTTATCAGTCAAACAATCTATCATTCTTTATTTTAAGCCATCCACTAGCATTAGATACATCCCTATTATGCACTGAAGTCATTTTAATAACAGGTTATCCTAATCAAATATAACTTTTGCTTTACTTAACCTTTTACCACATGACAAATTTTAAGCCTTGCCCAAACTGAAAGCATTTGCAGACAACAATTTCAATGTGGCCCAAATGGTGCAATTTTCCTTTGAAAGGGTAGAAAACATTGTGGGAAAAGGAGAAAATGCTGGTTACCAGCATTTCCTCCTTTTCCCACAACATTTTCAAAGGTTTCTTTCCCAGGGTTGTTAAAAGTTGGCATTGTGCGGTAAAGGGTTAATTTTCTGTATTATAAAACAAGGTAATACATGTACATGTTTGTATTTTCTTTTAATCATTAAATACACAAAAATCTTACCTCAAGGCGTCTCAAAACTCCAGAACGATTCAAAGCACCCAAATAGGCTGCCACTTGCAAAGGATAATCGTAAGTTTGACTTAACATGAGTTTAGGCTTGCTAGACACCTTCCATTCAATAACACTCATATCATTTCTACAAGCACAAAACATTATTGGAAATCATTTCTACAAACACAAAACACTGGAAATCATTTCTACAAGCACAATCTGTCATACTCTGTGAAGAGGTGGTTTAATGCATCTGCAAAAGATATAGACCCATGTCATACTATGCAGTCAATGCTGGCTGACATCGGTCAAACCTGTTTGCTATGGGTAAATTTTGTGCCTGTTAAAGGAACGTTCTACCTATTGATACAAACTTTTGGACAAAATGGTTACATATCGCGGGATAACTTCCTTGAAATAATGCATCATAAAGATGCATGGAAACCTTGTTTCCAAGAGTGTGGCTCATATATGAGCCATGCTTTGTGAAAACAGGGTTTATAATGCATCTGCAAAAAGTATCCACTGATGTCAGCCTGTAAGGTCTGTGCAGGCCGACATGGGCCAAAACTTTTTGCAGTTGGTCAAATTTCTGTATTTCAAAGTACCATTCTACCTCATCACTGAGACGGTTGTTAGACTAAATGAATTTTATGGATCCATAGCCATGTGATGACCTACTTGGTATAATGCACTACAAAGATGCATTAAGCCCCCTCACATGTATTACAAATGTTTTACTTCATACAGGTGTAATTTAAATGACTGAATAGTAATTTATGTAACTTTCAAAATCATTTCAGTCATACTGGCAACAGCTCGCTTATTCGTGTATTTCCTTGCTTTCAACAGTACTAGCCCCACTTCTTCAAATTTTTGTCAATTCTGTGATTTGTAAAAAGTCAACCATTCACCAAACACTCCTGTGTTGTAACGACCATGAGGAAGAGGCTTTTGAAAACTTCATGAGAAAAGCAGTAATGCTGGTAACTAGCAGATTCTTCTTTCTCCCAATGTGTGTATCCTTTAAAACACAAACCGTCATTCGAGTAACACTCAATTAGTTTCTACAAATCCTTTAAATTTGGGCCAGTCTACAATTTCGTCATTTCGTTTAGAGTTAAAGAAAGTTAAAAATTATTCTATGGCCCGAACTCACCTGTAAGCTGCTAGGCAGTCTATCTGGCCTTTATAAAATAGGTCAGGATGTGCAATAACCTTTTCTGTTTTTTTTACATCTCTAACATCAGGTAAAACATGTTGAATGCTCTCCCATGCACCCTCAATGTGTGGGGCTACCTCAAAGTCCCTTTCTCCAGCAAGGTATTTCTCTATATAGCTATGTAGGGAGGACCCTCGTGTCAACAATTCTGAAACATTCAAGGACATGATTATATTCTTGATTGTTGCAGCCAAACAAAAGTGTTGATCATAAATCTTTTTTATTTTTCAAAGTTCAGTAGTAAAGCCACAAACAACAGCAACACAAACCAGTGCCAACATGCAGGTGCAGTGGCTTTTAGAAATAGACTGATTTTCAGTGAAAATTGAAAGTCAAAAAGGGGCATAATTGTGTCAAAAATATTTTGTGGTTACATTCCCATGTTGTATGAGTTACCTTTTTGACAGTCAACAATTAGTCGGAGTTTGAAGTATTTTGGTGGGTACCTGCTCCTCTTGTATGGGTTCCCCTTTTGACAGACAACAACTAGTAAGAGTTTGAAGTAAATATCTTCTGTAATGACAGAGATATTATCAAGTGTCAGTTTTTGCACAACAAATTGTTAGTCGAAAAGGGGGCATAATTGTCAAAAATATATTGGTTACCTGCCTTTGTTGTATGGGTTTCCCTTTTGATAGTTAGCAACTAGTTCTAATTTGAAGTTAATATCTTCAGTAATGACAGAGATAAAAATCAGAGAGTTTGAGAAATAGAGGTGGAATACAGTGATTTTTTTTTCCCTGAAAGTCCTAGGTATTTTACCCACAATTTTACTGTCAGGACTCAAAGTATTTATTAAAGCAAGTTCTGGGACTAAAATAATTATGAAGTTGCAATAGAATAGTGTATTTAGGACTCAAGATTTTGCGGTTGAACTGTGATGGCGCACCTTGAACACAGAAAGACCGTGCACTTAGGTAATTTTATTTTTATATCATGCATCTTCATACATGTAAGTTTACCCTTTACCAGACAACAAAAACTTATGAATCATCCAAACTGAAAGGATTTACAGATGACAAAATAAAATGTGGCCAAAATGATGTGATTTATCTTTGGAAGGGTTGAAAGCATTATGGGAAAAGCATTAAATACAGTTTACAAGCATTTTCTCCTCTTACCATTATGCTTTTAAAATTCATCTTCCTAAGGATCATTAAAACATTGAATTGTTTATTTATTTTGACTGAACTGATCAAACTGTTATGATTCCTCAATGAACTCTCACTAAAACCATAAAACTTTAGTCTTGTCCAATTTCAAAGCATCTGTGGACGACAAATCAAATGTGGTTCAAGAGGGCAGAAAACATTGCAAGACAAGAGGGCCATGGTGGCCCTGAATTGCTCACTTCAGCCTTTATTATACTGCAAAGAAATTTCTTGCAATCTGATTGGATAATATGCTCCAAATATATATTGTTGTACACTGGCTGCTCCCAGGGTACAGCACAGCAACGTCAAAAATGGAAGCGTCAGTTTGTCATGAAAACAAACTGTGACATGTAACACGTCATGCATTGTAACATTAAAAAAAAAAGAAGATAAACTAACGGTCATTTGAAACAACTAATGGTTGTTTACTTTTGCAAACAAATTTTGAAAAAAACAGTCTCTTACCTTAGAGTTGTTAAATCCATGTTTAAATAAAAATATGTTGAATGTCTATCGCAGAGACTTCATGCACCAAACTGCATGTTTAACCTAGGTTTCAGTGATACCAGTTCTCAGTGACGTCATTTTTCAGTGTGTTTTGTGCACTCAAAAGGGAAATTTGATTTTGTACATGTTCTCGATTTGCGAGACCATAAAACACAGAAATTTCGCTAAAATATGTTGGAATGGTTGGAATGGTAAAACTTTGCTGTATAATAAATTTATTGCATGGTCAGGTGGCAGAGGACTTGGAAACCTGTTCACAACTGGCAAATAATGTTGCCACCTCGCCTTCAGCTTGGGCGACATGACTTGCCACAGCTGTGAACAAGTTTCCAAGTCCCCTGTTACCTGACCATACAACTAATAATGTATCTTTGAGAACATAATAAGTGGTCAATGTTTTTCTGATATAACCTGATGACCTAGTTGTTCACCAGGCTGACCCATTTTCAACATTACATATGATAGCAGGTAAAACATTCTGACCCAGTTTGATGAGCTTCATGTGGTCCCTGAGGATATCTCACCAACCTATCAGTGCAACAAAATTTAGAACTCCTCTGTGATATCTGGAACACAAACATTTTGACCAACTTTCATGAGCACTGAACTGAAAATGTGGCCTCCAAAAGGTACACAAGACTTTTCAACGATCAGTCCTAGTGACCTACTTTTTTTACTAACATGACCCTTTTTCATGCTAAAATGCAATTGAACTGAAAATGTTGTCTTTTGTGTGAACACATGGTTTTTCAAAGATTTGATTTGGTGAACTACTTTTAGATCTGAGATGACCCATTTTCCAAAAGGTCAGAGATATCATCAAGATAAACATTCTGACCACCTTTGGATGGAAAATGTGGCTCCAAGAGCATACATAAAATTTTTCAAAGATATGACCTACTTTTTTATCTTATTTAATCCAATTCTTAGCTTGTCTGAAATATCAAGACAAACATTCTGTCAAACTTTTATGAGTTTCGGACTTAAAATATTGCCTCTAGAGTATACACAGTGTTTTCGATGACATGACCCATTTTCAAACCTGTCCTGGATATCATCAGGACAATGATTTTGAAAAGATTTGACCTGGTTACCCTACCCTAATGTGAACTATTTTCACACTTGTACAAGATACTGTCAAAACAAACACTCTTACAAACTTTCATGAGTATTGGACTGAAAATGTGGCCTCTTGAGCATACACAAGGTAAAAGATGACACTAGACAATAGACACACCCCTTCCACAAAAGCTCATTTTGAGCACTTGGTGTTGAGGTGAGCTAAATAGGAGACAATGCTAGTTTTCAGCATTTTCTCCTTTCCTCCCAATGATTTCTCCCTCAGTATTGTTAAATTTTGTGATTGTTTGATAAAGGGTTATATTCCTTTTAAAATTAAAGACAAATTTTGTACTGCTCCCTTACTCTGTCTATAATGTGCAAACTGCTCCTCTCCACCAAGTTCTTTTGTTTTTTTCCTCATCCACTGTTGTAAGATCTTTGCTTGTTCTTCCGGCTCAGTCTTCTTGATAATTGTTGTGACCGATGGAAGACTCTTCATTTCCAATTCTTCAATAAAGTCTTTGAACTGTTGAAATTTTTCTGTATCTATTTTGTCTTTAGCATTAGCTGGACATTCCAATACAACCTCCATCCATTCTGGAATTTGGATATCGTATCTGTCAGTTTTTACCTCTTTCTGTGGCACAGAATTACCTTCCTTTGCAGTAGTAGTTTTTCTCTTACTTTTTGAAGTTTTACCTTTAACATTGTTGTCTGTTGCGCTCATTTCCGATTCATGCCTACCTGTTGTTTCTTCGTCTGAACACTCTGATGTACCAACTTTTGCTATTTTTTCATTCTCTTGAATTGTTTTTGATTTTACTGTCTTTGCAGTTTTGTTAGTGTTTGTTTTAGTCTTTGCAGACTTGCCTTTAGTACTACCTGTTAAATTTGTTTCAGGTTCAATTGTAATTGCAGATTTTTTATCATCTGAAACATCTACCTCATTAACAAAAGTTGGTTTTTCATTCTCCTCATCTGTGTCTGATTTACTTTTCTTTACAGTTTTTTTAGCACTGGTTTTACTCTTTGTAGATTTTGTTCCATCTGGTAAATTTTTCTTCTCATGTGTTGCTTCTTCAATACCACAAGCTTGTGTATTATTGTCTGCCATTTTTTCCATCTCCCGACCTACAGAAGCATTCTTTGCAGATGCTTTAGATACCTTTGTTGAAGCTAGTTTCTTAAAAATACCATCAAATTGTTTTTTCTTAGTGTACTCTGCCACAATGCATCCATCCTCTGCCAGTCTGCTAAAAGCAGAATTGAAACTTTGAAGGACTCTAAACGACCTAATAGACTTGCAGAATGCCATGACTCTGAAATTAAAAAAAAAAAAAAAAAATCTACTTAACCCTTTCAATGCCACTGGTGAAAAACAGGGGCTTTTGCAAACAGCATAGAACGAGATCGGACAGTACAGCCTGTCATGTAAAATCTTTTAACTTGTTATAGGGTTATATTTTCAGCTGTACAAAGAGGTCGAGTTTCTATATTTGACCCTGAAATAGCCATGAAATAATTGACAACTCCAAAGCAAATGACAGTAAAGATCAAGATCAGACTCCATTAAGCGACTACGAGTGCAGTCTGATCGTAGATCTTCACCGTCCACTTCTTCGTCAAATAATTGACAAATTAAGTACGTGTAGCAGATTTCTTTCCTGACAGATCAAGTTCACTTCATTTGTTAAGCGCGGAGCCAACCGTCGGACTAGAAAAATTTGCTAACTGTTTCTATATTCGTAGAAGATCTGCAGTAGATCTATCTATTCGTTCTTCCTTGCTCACATTGCTCCACAAAATCAAATGGTCAAGCCTTCCAAGGAACGAGCCGTTCGTATTTTTGAAAACGCTTCATTTGTGATTAGAATTGTGCAAAATATTTGTTTTAGCGGGTTTTCAATCAACTTTATGCTTAATTTGCCTAAAACATGATTATCACAATTATTGAATGCTTTTATTTCATCAAATACGAAACGAATGTTATCAATTTCAAAATGGCGTCAAAAAAGAAGACTATAGTTACCAAAGATGATTTAAGACGTTTAATGAAAGAAAAGCAATTTGATATAAAATATAATGCAAAGAAAATAGACCATCCTTTAGCAAAGTAATTTTTATTGTCCTTTCATGTATGAGTGTTTGTCTACTGTGGATAATATTTTATATGTCTTAAATATCATGGAAGTTCGCGTTTATCTCGACCGAATTCACTGTTGCCCAAGTTTCAGAGCATTTGGCTCTGAGCCTTAAAGCGCTAAATCAACTTGACTTACAACAGTGGTTTGAAGATAAAGTATTCTCTATACCATTTTTTTTTTCTGTCAAATTGATTTTGATGGCAAATGCCTTTGAGGAAAATATTGTTTGACCAAGAGGGCATTACTTTTCGGGGGATTCTTTGTTAGTCATCTGCTGCAAATGTTGAAAGTAATGAGAATGTCATTTACCAAATAATCATTTATTTTTTATGACTTAGATAGAATCTTTGGAAAAGATTGATTACACAAATAGAACCACCTTTTCTGATGGTGTTCTCTACCAGTCACACGAAAATATGCCACAGGAGTAATTTATGCCACAGGAGAATGTGATATGCCATGGCATATAAATGATATTTAATGCCTATTTTTAATGTAGACTGGTTCTTTGACACACAGAAATTTGACTAATAGCAAAACGTTTTGGCCAAGGTCAGGCTGTGCAGACAGTGCAGGCTGACCTGAATTGTAACTTTTTGCAGATGCATTAAGCCCCCATTTCACAGAGCATGGCTCAGATTTATTTGTCAATTCTAAGAATATCTAACGATAGTAAGAATAAGAGTTGAATCATAAGTTTGTAAACTATCTCGTCTGCAGACTTGTTTTAACTCTGATCTGTACAGGAAAATGGTGAAGGGAGATAACTCTAACAAACTTTTGATATTTGTCTTCACTTTAACCCTTTCCCAAACAACAAATTTTGGACTAGTCCAAATTGAAAGGGTTTGCAGACAACAATTTTGAATTTGATGAAAATGGCAGAATGGTCTCAAAACGGGTAGAAAACACTGTGGGAAAAGGAGAAATTGCTTGTTACGAGCAATTTCTCCTTTTCCCACAGTGTTTTTAAAAGACTTGTACTGCAGACACGTGAAAACCAGGGCTTGTTTGGGAAAGGGTTAATCTTCAGTCTGGAAATGATACAGCTTAATGATTTAAAGTGATGATTCAGTGCTGAACATTTTTGGATATCCTAAGAATTGAAAAATAAATCTATTGAAAGATACACACACATCTTAAAGAAATTAATGTAATATACAGCCATTGCATCATTAAGATCTCGACTCACGAACAACACAGAATATTGCTGTCTTTCAAGATCAAATTTCTAATGAAATACATAAAATTTCTTTGCTATATTTCAATATATTTTAGATAACATGTTAATTAAGATATCTAAACATAAAAATTATGTACTGAAAATTATAAATGTGCTGTGGCATATCATTTTCTCCTGTGGCGTACCTGTGGCGTAAGTTACTCAACTTACTGATGTGGTGTATTTTAGCGTGACCCTTTTCTACTACTGTATTTTAAAGGCAAATCCCATTAATTGAGCTACATTTAGCATATGTCTTTTAACGTTTACAATATAGACTGGACAAACTTAACCCTTAAAGCGCCTTTCACGACTATAGTTGAGTTTGCAGTCAATGTAGATCAAGATCAGGCTGCACAAAACATGCAGCCTGATCTTTGATCTACACTGTCGGCTATGCTGAATTACTGTAGACAAAAGCAACCATGAAATTGCTACTATTTGGGTTGTATTTCTAGGATGAAAATGTCCGGCAGATGTATTTGGCGCTCTAAGGGTTAAAATTCTACCATCTTATCGAGGATTAATCTACATTTCACAGTGTATGATGTCCATTTTGTAGGTATAATGCTTTGCACCAGCTTGTTTGTGTCCTGTGTAATAATGTGATAAAATCAGAAATATTGTGGACAACTCATCTACAGACAAAACAGCATAAAGAGGTATGGTTTTCTTTAATTTTCCTATTTTGACTTGCATTGCATTTGATTTTTAGCTGCAGGAGACAAGTTTTGATTTTGGTCTTTAAAAAAGACCTTACAGCTTTATCCTTTGCAATCTTTTCAAGTCTTTTATCTCAGGGTCGTTAAAACCCTGTATTGATCGGAAAAGAGTTGAGAATAATTCATGTACAGCAGGAAAGATAGTGTTAGAGAGCAGGTAAGGAGTCTCAGCTCTCACTATAAATCTGGCTGCATTGCTACTTCATATATCAACTCACGACTTTACAAGCCATTTTTAGCTCACCTTAGCACAATGTGCTAAAGGTGAGCTATTGTGATCGCCCTATGTCCGTCGTCTGTCGTCCGTCGTCCGTCAACAATTTTTTTAAACATCTTCTTCTCCTAAACCACTGGGCCAATCTTGATGAAACTTGGCAGGGATGTTCCTTGGGTGAAGCTCTACCAAAATTGTTCAAAGAATTGAATTCCACCCACAACTCTGGTTGCCATGGCAACAAAAAGGAAAAAAAAGCAAAATCTTTGAAAATCTTCTTCTCTGAAACTAGAAGGTGCAGAGCTTTGATATTTGGTATGTAGCATCTTGTAGTGGACCTCTACCAAGTTTGTTCATTTGATGTCCCTGGGGTCAAAACTGGCCCCGCCCCGGGGGTCACAAGTTTGAGCATAGTAACAAAGAAGGAAAACTTTAAAAATCTTCTTCTCTAAAACTAGAAGGCATAGAGCTTTGATATTTGGCATGCAGCATCTCCTCGTAGAACTCTACCAAGTTTGTTCATATGATGTCCTTGGGGTCAAAACTGGCCCTGCCCCGGGGGTCACAAGTTCGAACATAGGAACAAGGAGGGGAAACTTTAAAAATCATCTTCTCTGAAATTGGAAGGCGTAGAGCTTTCATATTTGGTATGTAGCATTGCCTAGTGGACCTCTACCAAGTTTGTTCATATGATGTCCCTGGGGTCAAAACTGGCCCCGCCCCGGGGGTCACAAGTTTGAGCATAGTAACAAAGAAGGAAAACTTTAAAAATCTTCTTCTCTGAAACTTGAAGGCGTAGAGCTTTGATATTTGGCATGTAGCATCTCCCAGTGGACCAAGTTTGTTCATATGATGCCTCTGGGGTCAAAACTGGCCCTGCCCCAGGGGTCACAATTTCCAACATAGGAACAAAGAAGGAAAACTTTAAGAATCATCCTCTCTAAAACTAGAAGGCATAGAGCTTTGATATTTGGCATGAAGCATCTCCTAGTGGTCCTCTACCAAATTTGTTCATATAATGCCCTTGGGGTCAAAACTGGCCCTGCCCCGGGGGTCACAAGTTCAAACATAGGAACAAAGAGGGAAAATTTTAAAAATCATCTTCTCTGAAACTGGAAGGCGTAGAGCTTTCATATTTGGTATGTAGCATTGCCTAGTGGACCTCTACCAAGTTTGTTCATATGATGCCCCTGGGGTCAAAACTGGCCCCGCCCCGGGGGTCACAATTTCCAACATAGGAACAAAGAAGGAAAACTTTAAAAATCTTCTTCTCTGAAACAGGAAGGCATGGAGCTTTGATATGTGGTATGTAGCATCTTCTAGTGGATCTCTACCAAGTTTATGCATATGATGCCCTTGGGGCAAAAGTTGGCCCTGCCCCGGGGGTCACAAGTTCGAACATAGGAACAGAGAAGGAAAACTTAAGGAATCATCTTCTCTGAAACTGGAAGGTGTAGAGCTTTGATATTTTGTATGTAGCATCGCCTAGTAGACCTCTACCAAGTTTCTTCATATGATGCCCTTGGGATCAAAACTGGCCCTGCCCCGGGGGTCACAATTTCAAACATAGGAACAAAGAAGGAAAACTTTTTTAATTTTTTTTTCTCTTAAATGGGAAGGCATAGAGCTTTGATATTTGGTATGTAGCATCTCCTAGTGGACTTCTACAAAGTTTGTTCCAAGGATGCTGCTTGGGTCAGAACTGGCCCAGCCCCTGGGGTCACAAGTTCGAACATAGGAACAAAGAAGGAAAACTTTAAAATCCTTTTTTTCTGAAACCGAAAGGTGTGGAGCTTTGATATTTGGTATGTTGCATCTCAGAGTGGACCTCTACCAAGTTTGTTCATATGATGCCCCTAGGTCAAAACTGGCCCCGCCCCAGGGGTCACAAGTTCGAACATAGGAACAAAGAAGGAAAACTTTAAATTTCTTTTTCTCTTAAACGGGAAGGTGTAGAGCTTTGATATTTGGTATGTAGCATCTCCTAGTGGACCTCTACCAAGTTTGTTCCAAGGATGCTGCTAGGATCAAAACTGGCCCCGCCCCGAGTGTCACAAGTTCGAACATAGGAACAAAGAAGGAAAACTTCTTGAAAATTCTTCTTTAAAACTGGAAGGCGTAGAGCTTTGATATTTGGTATGTAGTGATTCTCTTCTAAGTTTGTTTGCCCATCTAAGCACAACAAGTTCATTGAGTTCAAAATTGGGTCATCTTGGGTCATAAACTAGGTCACTAGGTCAAATTAAAGAAATACCTTGTTGGCACTCTCGAGGCGACATTATTTGCTCAATTGCCTCGAAAATTAGTTAGAAAGTTTGTCTTTATAAAGTCTCACATAAGATTAATTTGGGTCAACTTGGGTCATAAACTAGTTCACTGGGTCAATTTAAAGAAATACCTTGTTTGCACTCTGGAGGCCACATTTATTGCTCAAATGACCTGAAATTTGGCCAGAATGTTTGTCTTGATGAAATACCAGATGAGTTTGGATTTGGGTCACCAGGAACCATAAACTAGGTCACTAGGTCAAATTAAAGAAATACCTTGTGGGCACTCTAGAGGCCACATTATTTGCTTAATTGCCTTGAAAATTGGTCAGAATGTTTGTCTTTATAAAATCTCACATGAGCTTGAATTTGGGTCAACTGGGGTCATAAACTAGGTCACTTGGTCAAATTAAAGAAATACCTAGTGGGCACTTTAGAGGCCACATTTATTATTCAGTTGATTTGAAAATTGGTTAAAATGTTTCTTTTGATATAGTCCAAGACCAATTCAAATTTGAAAATTGGTCAGAATGTTTGTCTTTATAAAATCTCACATGAGCTTGAATTTGGGTCAACTGGGGTCATAATCTAGGTCACTAGGTCAAATTAAAAAAATACCTTTAGGGCACTCGAGGCCACATTTTGTGCTCAATTGACTTGAAAATTGGTCAGAATGTTTGTCTTCATGAAATCTGAGTTTGAAATTGGGTCACCTGCGGTCAAAAACTAGGTCACATGGTCAAATTAAAGAAATACCTTTAAGGCACTCTACTAAGGTGAGCGACCCAGGGCCATCATGGCCCTCTTGTTTTTATTGGTGTCAAAAAGTTGGAGGAAAATGAGCACTTGCTTATTGCAAGCAATTTATATTTCCAACATTTCGAAATGTAAACCACACAAAAAGGGTTTTTTTTTTATGTATCCTCTTTTGACTTGCATTGCATTTGAGTTTTAATTGTTGGAGACAAGCTTTAATTTTGGTCTCAATTCCTTAGAGCTTAATGGTAATCCTTTACAAGGGAAGGCTTTTTTTCTCCATTTCTTTAAAATCCTGTTTTGTTTGGCAAAGGGTTGAGTATAATAGAACAGGAAGCATATTATTGAAGAGACGTTAAAGGTACATATTTACAGCCAGGGAGGAAAAACACTGTCAAAACTTGATAGTATGTAGAATAGTTCAGAAATTAGTGAACTGTGAAAACCTACTGGTAGATAAATCATTGACATATATTGTGTAAAGGGTGAATAACTCAAGAGATTTGTCTTTGATTAAAACCTGAAATGACAACAGCAGAGCTCCAGATAGAGGGAGTGATTTTGATTTCAAAATTAAAAATCTTAATTACTTTCCACTAAATCCTGTGTTGTGGGTACTCATTAGAATCATCTCATCGAGACAGTTCTAATGAGTACTCACAACATAGGGTTTGCAGGAGAAATAATGGATTTAGAATACTATCACTCCCTCTTATCTGGAGATCTGACAACAGCGATTTATTTGAAGGCCTCAAGGAAATAAAATGCATTTTCTATCCTTCATAATCTGTGCAACCTTGCAGCAGTGAGGGACAACAGTTGGCATGAAGATACAAGAATAGTTATACTTTCATGAAATAAAGATGAAATGGGTTAAACACTGGCTGAAAAGGGATATAGATGTATCTTTAAGAAGAAGTCACAGCTCTTGAGTGTAAATCAGGCTACAGTGCATAATACATGAAAGTTATACAATTTTCCCAGTGACACAAAGGTAAATAAACAGATTATCCATGGAGAAAATGAAGATGAGAAAATAGAAAAGAAGTGATCTCATTTAACTCTTTACCAAATGACACAATATTAGACTGGTCCAAATGGAAAGCATTTGCAGACGACAAAATAAATGTGACTGAAAAATTGAAATTTGTTTTAGGAAGGATAGAAAACATTGTGGGAAAAGGAGAAAATGATGGTTACCAGCATTTTCTCCTTTTCCCACAATGTTTTCAAAAGCCGTCTTCATCAGGTTCGTTAAAAGTTGGGATTATGTGGTAAAGGGTTAAGGAATTGAAACATGATTTCATGCTTATGGAGTTTGTTAATTTTTCTGTAATGTTGTCATATTCAGAAGGTGGAACTGCTTAAAAGACAATCAAGTGCAGATTCTGTCAAAAGAAAATCAACAGATGTTGATAACAATTCCAGTGTTAAGAAATTTAAAGGTATGTTTATAGAAATTGTTGCTAGAATTTTCACAAATATTTAAATTTGTTCAGTCTTTGAAGTCTATGTGTTCTGATGATTTCGCCGTAGAAAACATTTAATGGAGCAATTGGTACTTTATGTGTCAGCATGTACATTTTACAATGAGGTACATCTATTTTTTACATAATAGATATTTTACGTGATATGATTGCTTTCTTCAATGAGTAAACATTTTCATATGAGAAAATTTTATTTAATGTCTGAATTTGATGTTTATCTTCTTATATAAAAAGAAATGTGTATTTTTATGACCTTGAGGAAGTAGGCTCTTGAAAGCATTTTGGGAGAAAAGAGGAAAGACAGTGATGATTGCGGGCATTTTTTTTTGTACTCCCACAACTGACAATCTTCTGCCCTTTCAAAGACCAAGCCCATCATTATAGCCACACTGAGTTGCCATCTGTAAAATTTAATGCTTTCAATATTGATACAGGTAAGCCTAAAATTTTATCGTCTTACAAAAACTTACTTGGGTGATTGATTACCATGTGAAACAAATTTGCAGCAGATAACTTAAAACCATCCATTATGAAATATGGAGAACCAACACAAGTTCCCCCATAACCTTTTGGAGGCAATGCTATGTCTTGCAGACCACTTTTGGAAACACTTTGGCAAAAGGGAAAATGGATCATAGCGAGTAGTTTTCCCCTGCAACAACGTTTTCACTTGTGTTATTATATTGACCCAAAGTTCATGTAGATTATAACTATTTTAGCAGGACATTTTTAGCTCACCTGAGCACAAAGTGCTCAGGATGAGCTATTGTGATCACTCAGCGTCCGTCGTCCGTCCGTCCGTCGTCCGTCCGTCCACATTTTTTTGTTTACACTCTAGCATCTACAAATATTAACCAATCAGCACCAAACTTGGTCAAAATGTATATGACCATAAGATCTCGGTTGAGTTCGATTATGGGTGTAATCGGACCAGAACGACTGGAGTTATTTGCCCCTGAATTAGAAAAATTGCTATATTTGACTTTGTTTACACTCTAGCATCTACAAATAATAACCAATCAGCACCAAACTTGGTCAAAATGTATATGACCATAAGATCTCGGATGAGTTCAATTATGGGTGTAATCGGACCAGAACGACTGGAGTTATTTGCCCTTGAATTAGAAAAATTGCAATGTTTGACTTTGTTTACACTCTAGCATCTACAAATAATAACCAATCAGCACCAAACTTGGTCAAAATGTATATGACCATAAGATTTCGGATGAGTATGATTATGGGTGTAATCGGACCAGAACGACTGGAGTTATTTGCCCTTGAATTAGAAAAATTGCAATGTTTGACTTTGTTTACACTCTAGCATCTACAAATAATAACCAATCAGCACCAAACTTGGTCTAAATATATATGACCGTAAGATCTCGAATGAGTTTGATTGTAGGTCTAATAGGACCAGTTATTGCTGTGTCATGGAAAAAGGGGGCTTGACGTATATTTTCATTGTGGACCAATATCTCTTTAACTACAGGACAAAATGTCATGAAACTTCATCTTCTTATTGTTTATTGCAAGCCACAGACAATAGTTATTTGTTTTTATTTCATGAAACACCATGTCATGAAAAAAGGGGGCTAAATGTTTAATTTCGTCATGGACCAATGACCATCTGTTTGTCCATCTTTCAGGACAGATATCTTCTAAAATCCTTGACAAAAATTGATAGAAATTCATGCAGGTGTTCCTAATGATGTCTGCTGATATTTATTGGTTTTTTTTTTTTTTCCTTTTTGATATCAAATACTGTCTCATAGGAAAAAGGGGCTTCATGTATATTTCTGTTAAGGATCAATATACATGTATCTTCAACTCAAAATCCTGGACAAAAATTTGTGAAACTTCATACATGTGTTCCTTATGATAGTCCGCCAATATCATTAGTTTAGCTCTTTAGCTCACCTGAGCACATAGTGCTCAGGGTGAGCTATTGTGATCGATCGTTGTCCGGCGTCCATCCGTCCGTCCGTGTGTCCGTCCGTCCGTCCGTGTAACAATTACTTAAAAAATCTTCTCCTCTGAAACCGCCCAACAGATTTCAATGAAACTTCACAGAAATGATCCTTAGGTGATGCACTTTCAGAATACTTCAAAGATTTGAATTCCATGAAGAACTCTGGTTGCCATGGCAACCGAGAGAAAAAACTTTAAAAATCTTCTTGTCCCAAACCGTAAGGGCTAGAGCTTTCATATTTGGCATGTAGCATCATCTAATAGCCCTCTACTAAAAGACTTCAAATTATGGCGCTGTTGTTGAAATTGGCCCTATGCTGTGGGTTCTCGGATTTCACATAGAGATAAAGAGGGAAATCTTTAAAAATCTTCTTGTTTACACTCTAGCATCTACAAATATTGACCAATCAGTACCAAACTTGGCCACAATGTATATGCCCACAAGGTCTTGGATGAGTTCGATTTTGGATCAAATCCAATCAGAAAATCAGGAGTTATTTGCCCTTGAATTTGCAAAAATTACTGAATCTGACTTTGTTTACACTCTAGCATCTACAAATATTACTCAATCAGCACCAAACATTGTCAAAGTGTGTGTGATCATAAGATCTCAGATTAGTTCAATTATGGATATAATCGGACCAGAACTGTCTGAGTTGTCTGCCCTTGAATTAGAAAATTTGCCATATTTGACTTTGTTTACACTCTAGCATCTGCAAATATTGACCAATCAGTACCAAACTTGGTCAAAATATATATTCCCATAAGGTCTCGGAAGAGTTCAGTTATGGGTCAAATTGAACCAGAACATCCAGAGTTATTTGCCCTTGAATTGGACAAAATTTCCATATTTGACTTTGTTTACACTCTAGCATCTACAAATATATACCAATCAGTACCAAACTTGGTAAAAATTTATATCTTGGATGGGTTTTGATTATGGGTCTTATTAGACCCAAACAGCATGAGTTATTTGCCCTTCAATTAGAGTTGCTGTATTTGACTTGGTTTACTCTGTAGCATCTACATGTATATATAATGCAAACTGAAAAATCTTTATGTTTAAACCCAAAATGCCTAGAGCTATGATACTTTGCATGAAGCATCACCTTGTGGACCTCAAGAAATTTTGCACACAAGATGCCCCTGGGATCATTACAGGTCCAGCTGCGGGGCTTAGACGTTTGTACTTAGGTATCTTTCGTGCAATTATAAGAAAATTTTCTGGGTAACCAAAGGCCTAGACCTCTGTTAAAGTTGTGAGTTGTCTCTCTTTCATAATCATTTGGCCTTGAAATTCAGTATTTGGTATTTATCTTCATTGTTAACCTGTACTGCTTAGTACTCAGGTGAGCGATATAGGACCATCATGGTCCTCTTGTTAGACTAGTTTGCAGCAAATTTGACCATGAATCAGTTTCAGGATATATACATGAATACATATGAAAAACATCTTGACAAAAGGAAAATGATGAAGTATTGTGTCTTTTGCTACAATGTTCTCAAGACTGGCCTGCTGCAACAAAAAAAAAAAATCTGCACGGAGGACCATACAAAGTTAACTGTGTCATAATTTCAGGGCTTGTTTTTAGCTTACCTTAGCACAACATGCTAAAGGTGAGCTATTGTGATCGCCCTATGTCCGGCGTCTGTCGTCCGTCGTCCGTCAACAATTTCTTTAAACATCTTCTTCTCCTAAACCACTGGGCCAATCTTGATGAAACTTGGCAGGGATGTTCCTTGGGTGAAGCTCTACCAAAATTGTTCAAAGAATTAAATTCCACCCACAACTCTGGTTGCCATGGCAACAAAAAGGAAAAAAAAGCAAAATCTTTGAAAACCTTCTTCTCTGAAACTAGAAGGCGCAGAGCTTTGATATTTGGTATGTAGCATCTCCTAGTGGACCTCTACCAAGTTTGTTCATTTGATGCCCCTGGGGTCAAAACTGGCCCAGCCCTGGGGGTCACAAGTTTGAGCATAGTAACAAAGAAGGAAAATTTTAAATATCTTCTTCTCTGAAACTTGAAGGCATAGAGCTTTGATATTTGGCATGTAGCATCTCCTAGTGGACCTGTACCAAGTTTGTTCATATGATGCCCCTGGGGTCAAAACTGGCCCCATTCCGGGGTTCACAATTTCCAACATAGGAACAAAGAAGGAAAACTTTAAAAATCTTCTTCTGTAAAACTAGAAGGCATAGAGGTTTGATTTTGGCATGAAGCATCTCCTAGTAGACCTCTACCAAGTTTGTTCATATGATGCCCTTGGGGTCAAAACTGGCCCTGCCCCAGGGGTCACAAGTTCGAACATAGGAACAAAGAGGGGAAACTTTAAAAATCATCTTCTCTGAAACTGGAAGGCGTAGAGCTTTGATATTTGGTATGTAGCATTGCCTAGTGGACCTCTACCAAGTTTGTTCATATGATGCCCCTGGGCCAAAACTGGCCCCATCCTGGGGGTCACAAGTTTGAGCATAGTAACAAAGAAGGAAAACTTTAAAAATCTTCTTCTCTGAAACTTGAAGGCGTAGAGCTTTGATATTTGGCATGTAGCATCTCCTAGTGGACCTCTACCAAGTTTGTTCATATGATGCCCCTGGGGTCAAAACTGGCCCCGCCCCGGGGGTCACAATTTCCAACATAGGAGCAAAGAAGGAAAACTTTAAAAATCTTCTTCTGTAAAACTAGAAGGCATAGAGCTTTGATATTTGGCATGAAGCATCGCCTAGTAGACCTCTACCAAGTTTGTTCATATGATGCCCTTGGGGTCAAAACTGGCCCTGCCCCGGGGGTCACAAGTTCGAACATAGGAACAAAGAGGGGAAACTTTAAAAATCATCTTCTCTGAAACTGGAAGGCATTGAGCTTTGATATTTGGTATGTAGCATTGCCTAGTGGACCTCTACCAAGTTTGTTCATATGATGCCCCTGGGGTCAAAACTGGCCCCGCCCCGGGGGTCACAAGTTTTGGCATAGTAACAAAGAAGGAAAACTTTAAAAATCTTCTTCTCTGAAACTTGAAGGCGTAGAGCTTTGATATTTGGCATGTAGCATCTCCTAGTGGACCTGTACCAAGTTTGTTCATATGATGCCCCTTGGGTCAAAACTGGCCCTGCCCCGGGGGTCACAATTTCCAACATAGGAACAAAGAAGGAAAACTTTAAAAATCTTCTTCTGTAAAACTAGAAGGCATAGAGCTTTGATATTTGGTATGTAGCATCGCCTAGTAGACCCCTACTAAGTTTGTTCATATGATGCCCTTGGGGTCAAAATTGGCCCTGCCCCGGGGGTCTCAAGTTCAAACATAGGAACAAAGAAGGAAAAATTTAATTTTTTTTTCTCTTAAATGGGAAGGCATAGAGCTTTGATATTTGGTATGTAGCATCTCCTAGTGGACTTCTACCAAATTTGTGCCAAGGATGCTGCTTGGGTCAAAACTGGCCCAGCCCCTGGGGTCACAAGTTCGAACATAGGAACAAAGAAGGAAAACTTTAAAATTCTTCTTTTCTGAAACCAAAAGGTGTGGCGCTTTGATATTTGGTATGTTGCATCTCAGAGTGGACCTCTACCAAGTTTGTTCATATGATGACCCTGGGTCAAAACTGGCCCCGCCCCGGGGGTCACAAGTTCGAACATAGGAACAAAGAAGGAAAACTTTAAATTTCTTTTTCTCTTAAACGGGAAGGTGTAGAGCTTTGATATTTGGTATGTAGCATTTCCTAGTGGACCTCTACCAAGTTTGTTCATATGATGCCCCTGGGTCAAAACTGGCCCAGCCCCGCGGGTCACAAGTTCGAACATAGGAACAAAGAAGGAAAACTTTAAAATTCTTCTTTAAAACTGGAAGGCATAGAGCTTTGATATTTGGTATGTAGTGATTCTCTTCTAAGTTTGTTTGCCCATCTAAGTGCAACAAGTTCATTGAGTTCAAAATTGGGTCATCTTGGGTCATAAACTAGGTCACTAGGTCAAATTAAAGAAATACCTTGTTGGCACTCTCGAGGCCACATTATTTGCTCAGTTGAAAGTTTGTCTTTATAAAGTCTCACATAAGATTAATTTGGGTCAATTTGGGTCATAAACTAGTTCACTGGGTCAAATTAAAGAAATACCTTGTTTGCACTCTGGAGGCCACATTTATTGCTCAAATGACCTGAAATTTGGCCAGAATGTTTGTCTTTATGAAATACCAGATGAGTTTGGATTTGAGTCACCTGGAACCATAAACTAGGTCACTAGGTCAAAATAAAGAAATACCTTGTGGGCACTCTAGAGGCCACATTCTTTGCTTAATTGCCTTGAAAATTGGTCAGAATGTTTGTCTTTGTAAAATCTCACATGAGCTTGAATTTGGGTCAACTGGGGTCATAAACTAGGTCACTTGGTCAAATTAAAGAAATAGCTAGTGGGCACTCTAGAGGCCACATTTATTATTCATATGATTTGAAAATTGGTTAAAATGTTTCTTTTGATATAGTCAAAGACCAGTTCAAATTTGGGTCACCTGGGGTCATAATCTAGGTCACTAGGTCAAATTAAAGAAATATCTTTAGGGCACTCGAGGCCACATTTTTTGCTCAGTTGACTTGAAAATTGGTCAGAATGTTTGTCTTCATGAAATATGAGTTTGAAATTGGGTCACCTGCGGTCAAAAACTAGGTCACATGGTCAAATTAAAGAAAAACCTTAAAGGCACTCTACTAAGGTGAGCGACCCAGGGCCATCATGGCCCTCTTGTTTTTTTCTCCTTGCAGGTTCATCTAATGGACAAAAATCAAACAGGTAAGGTGAAAAATAGTCATCAACCCATTACCCAACAATCCAATTTTATTGACCCTGAGGAAGAGGCCTTTTAACAATATTGTGGGAAAAAGAGAAAATGCTGTTAATCAGCATTTTCTGTTTCCCATAATTTTTTCTTCCCTTTCAGAGACAAATCCCATCATTTGAGTCACATTGAATATGTCATCTTGAAATGTTTTTAAATTGGATGAATCTTAATTTTGTCATTTGTTAAAGATTTAACCTTTTCCCAAACGACAAAATTTGGACTGGTCCAAATTGAAAGAGTTTGCAGACGACAATATTAAATTTGATGAAAATGGTAGAAAGTTCTCAAAAAGGGTAGAAAACACTGTGGGAAAAGGAGAAATTGCTCATTCCGAGCAATTTCTCCTTTTCCCACAGTGTTTTCAAAAGACTTGTGCTGCAGACACGTGAAAACCAGGGCTTGTTTGGGAAAGGGTTAAGTAAATCTGTATCGTATACCGTCAATATCAGAAAAATTTCCATGTACTGAAAAGGGTTCAGCCTGTTTTTAGAGACTCATTATCTATTTAATACCAGGTGCAGTATTACACTCGCAGCCTATTATCCATCTTCATATCAACAAAAAGTAACAGTTGAATTCTACCTGGTAGAATTCTTCGTGGTGCAAGACTTCACAAGATGATGCAGGAGGTTGCAATGCTTGGAAATTAAAGAAAAGTCCCACTATTTATGCTCAAAATTTGACCTCGGCTCATCAGATTAAACTCTTTTGTGTGTTTGAAATAGGAATGGGATAGCATCATCTTTGTATTCATAGAAAATATTAGACAATTATAGAATCCCTCCTGTATTTTAAAACACAGTTTACGTCACTTTGTCACACTCAGGCTTATTGGTGCATCTAACAACCAAAGCTATGACCAGTAGTGAGGATATTGCCCACAGGCGTAGCACTTTTTACACACAATATGCTAGTGCACATTGAGTAAATAGGGCATCACAGAATATTCTTTCTGTTACTTCAGGGAACAATGCTTCATTGTACTCTAATCATTTGATATCAGTTCGGTTGGCATGCAAATGATTTCAAAACCAGCATTTTGTCCTTTCCCACAACATTTTCGGAAGTGATCATCCTTAGGACCTTTAAAACATTGGACTGTGTGGTAAAGGTTTAACTTGACTTTTGCATCATGTCTTTTTTCTTGCAGCATACCAGCAGATTTCTTTGACAAAGGACCACCTACATCCATCAAATCATCAACCAATAATACGAAAGCATTGTTAAGTCAATATGAGTCAGATGAGTCAGACAGTGAGGACGACTCCAAAAGTCAAATATCTACAAAGTCTACTATAAGTGAGGCTTTAAAAGGAACAAAATCTGCATTACCATCTGGTAGGCTGAACTTTACTATCTACATGTACATGTATCAGAATTCTTTCACTTAGTTTTAGATTTTCCTTTTACAAATGAATGCACTTTCTTTTCTTTTTTTTTTTTTTTTCAACAGTCCGAAAAATAGAAATTCACTGCAAATGAAAAAGACTTTTTTAATCAGAGGTGAAGCTGGTGATATACTTTAGATCCAAGATCAGACTGCTTATGTGCTGTCTAAATGTTGATCTATGCCCTTTTCCAAAGCTTTTTATAGTGTTAGAGAACTGAATTAATTTTACAAGGAAAACTTTCCAAAAAATACCTTGTTTTAACAACATTGATTGATTGTATAGATTGTGTGGTGTGTAACACTATTTTCAACATTATTTCAGTTATATTGCGGTGGCCAGTGCACCTATCCATGCATTCCTGGAGTGGAGTTTCTTTTACCAGCAGTACGCACAATATTCTTTCCAAGCCACTGGCTGCTTTCCCACATAACCAGCATCGAAACAATGGTCAACAGTGAGAGAGGAACGAATTCTGTCGCAGTTACCATCATCAATCATTGTAGAAATAGGCTGAGCAGGTGATCAAATCAGTGACCCCCTGTCCTCAAGTCCTTTATGTTACCGACTGAGCTACCAGAGCTAAACAACCTTGAAGAAGAGGCTTTTGAAAGCACTGTTTGAATAGGAGAAAATGCATGACACCAGCATTTTCTCCTTTTCCCACGGCTTCGTACCCTTTTCAAAGTCAAATACAATCATTTGAGTTACATTTGTCATCTGCAAATGCTTTCAATTTGGAAAAGTCTGAAAATGTGCTCTGGCAAAGAATTAGACGGCTGAATACACTGTACTTGAAGTTGAGATTTTGTGTCCATTGGAAAGTCCAAAATGTGTTGAATTTAATTCTTTTTCACTCAGTTTCAGGTTTAAATGACCGTAAGGAGGAAGGGTTTTGAAAACATTGTAGGAAAAAGAGAAAATGTTGATTAATAGTATTTTGTCTTTTTTTCTCAGTCTTTTCTACCCAGACAGAGCTACAGCTCATTTGTACTTATTTTGAAATTGTTGTCTGCAGCTGTCTCAGTTTGGCAGAGTCAACAATTTGTGGTCTGGGAAATTAATAAGGCTAGTTAAATCAGAATGTTTCATTACATATTGGGCAGCCAAGGCAAGACTGAACATTCACATTCTTTTCCTCAAATGATATTGTTATAGTTTAAAATAATATTATGATGTAAACAAAATGAGATAGTTTAGTTGTGTGACAAATTGTAAAATCCTTCTCCATGTTTTAGATTTCTTTGATTCTGGCATTATGCCCAGTGCTTCTGAAGCAAAAGATGAGGAAGATGAGGAAGGCAAGCCGGCAAAAATGTCAGAGATCTTACCGGAGGGATTTTTTGATGATCCAAAAATGGATGCCAAGGTTGGTAAAAGCTGGCTTAAACATTATCCTTGGTGCTTTGAATGTTTTCAGTAGTGTTTCAGTCCTCATTGACAATGGGTTGTACACCTTTAAATACACTCCTGGATATTGTGCAAGTGCTACATACATCCTGTTTGTGTCACTGCTGCCCTCCCATGTGAACAAAGTCTCTTTTTGTCGAAGCCACCTCTCTGGAAACACCCTCAAACGGCTTGTCACTGTAGGAGTTTCTATACAAAATTGCTCAAAGCGCTTTTCTCAGCTATGTTACCTAGCTTTTCATTTGTATAATTTCGATCAGTTGAGCAATATAGGGCCAACAGTCCCTCTTGCTTAAATTTTGTATTGTAGGAGAAAAATCTGGGTTGTTTCATTCCTAAAATTTTAGTTTTCTTGGATGCAGTGATATTCATTACTACCATCATGTATTCAAAGTGTTGGATTCAGCTGAATGTGTACTTTTCAGGTTAGAAATGTAGAATATGTTGACAAAATGGAAGAAGAGTGGGAATTATTCCAGAAAACTATGAAAGAAGAACAACATGTAAGGAACTTTACCATTATACTTCATCTTATTTTTTCAGTTTTTGGTATTTTTGACTCAGTCATTGCAAACTTGGATGTTTTCTGTAATGAAGTGCAAATAATTTTAATGAAAATAAGTGTATAAGTTAACATTAAACTATTTCATTAAAGATATGAGAAAATGTGTTATGCATAGTTATGTTAGGCAGTGATTACGTCACTGATATCTCAGTCTTATTCTGATATTTAATAAGCTTTAAAAAGAGACGGTTTGTTGAAGGAAGCAAAACTTTTTTTACAAAAGAAAAAATCCTTTCAAGGGGATTCTAGCCACCACAATACCAACATCAGCATCAATTGTGCCTCCATGTCATGTGACAATTGAATGGGTCTAAAAGGTATTAACTCTTTACCACACAATCCCGACTTTTAACGGCTCTGGAGCATAAGCCTTTTGAAAACATTGTGGGAAAAGGAGAAAATGCTGGTAACAAGCATTTTCTCCTTTTCCCACAATGTTTTCTACCCTTCTCAAAACAAATTTCATTTTTTCAGTCACGTTTATTTTGTCGTCTGCAAATGCTTTCAATTTGGACCAGTCTAAAACTTTGTCGTTTGGTAAAGAGTTAATTAGAACTTGTTGCCTGATGGAGACCACTGTAATGAAGAGGGTAAGAAATTTTATAGAATAATTGGGAGAGTATAGTTCTGAAGCCTTTTTAGTCCATGGTTTGCTTTAAAGGATACCCTTGAGTTATATATAGGTAGGTTTTCTTTTTTTTTTTTTTCACTTTCCAAAATGTCTTTTACTTGCAGAAAATTTAATGGAAATATCCCCAACCCAATACACTGTGTATTGCATGTTCTCTATGGTTACTTTTGTTTACCATTGCCCAGAAAGTTTTTTAGACCCTTTATCTCATAATCTCCTGCAAATGACTTTTTTTGCCCAAGCGACAGAGTCCTTTTGGTAACATAGTGAGCAAACAAGCTGTCATCCTTTTGCCACACTGATTTTATTGGTATTAACCCTTTACCACACAATACCAACTTTTAATGACCTGAGAAGAAAGGCATTTGAAAACATTGTGGGAAAAGAAGAAAATGCTGATAACCAGCATTTTCTTCATTTCCCACGTTTTCTATCCTTTCCAAAACAAATTTTAATTTTTGAGTCACTTTTTATTTGTTGTCTGCACATTCTTCCAATTAGGACCAGACTAAAATATTGTTGTGTGGTAAAGGGTTAATGGAATAGATCATTATTTATATTGATGATTATCCATATTTTACAAGGGTGTTTTCAAATTACCTTTTGCAGATTGGTTTAAGGAGATTAGTTGAATGCATACAGAGCATGCTGGTAATTAAGGCAGATACTTGTTGTTGTTATATGCAAGACATCATTGCTAAAATTTACTTTTTTTTATTTTAAAGGTATCAGAAAACATAATTGAAGAAGAAGATGAACAAGTAAATGTAGAAAGAAATATTGATGAAATTGATGAACAGATGTAAGGATCATGTTTTAAACCTTTACTAAATGATCCTGAGTTTTAACATCTGGGAGGACAAAGGCCTCTGGGAACCAGCATTTTCTTCTTTTCCCACAATTTTTTCTACCCTATCAAAGACAAATTTTATCATTTGAGCCACATTTAAATTGGTGTGTCAAATGCTTTTAGTTTGAAAAAGTCTTTAATTTTTTTGAGAGGTAAAGAGTTAGACAAGTAACTATTCAAAGATTCCTTTTACCTTGACTTTTATGTTAGATTTGGCATTCTCTCATCATTGTCTGAAATTTAAATACAAACAAAGTGAGTGGGGCACTTTCCTGCAGGGTAAATTGGTAACTAAGGTAGATCTACCGTTGTATAGAGTATTTAGACTATGTCAGTTTACAATTTCCTTAGTTTGTAGAAAAAAAAATGTTAAAATGTCATCATGTTGTACATGTCTTGAGTGCTCAGATACTAACACTTTATCAGATGACAAAAATTTAGACTAGTCCAATTTCAGAGAACAGACAACAAATTACATGTGGCTTATATTGTAAGCTTTGTCTGTGAAAGGGTAGAAAACAATGTGTGCAGAGGAAAAAATACTGGTAACCACAATTTTTTCAAAAGCCTTGTGTGTTAGGGTAGTTAAAACTTGGATTTGTGTGGTAAAGGGTTAACAGATCATGTTATGCATGTCGTGAGCAATAGGACAATTAACAAATTATCATTATACCAGAACAACATATAGAAAAGGACAAGAGAATATATGAGGGTCGATAAATGCCATTTGCTGGATTTGTAGGGTCTTTTCCTAGTCATAGATCTATATTTTCAGAGAAAGGTAGCAAAGTTAAGTGCTGATACAGACAAAAGATGTCAAACAATGTTTACTCAAGAATCACTTATACTTAATAGTAACTAGTTACACTCATACAATGGTGTTATTGTGGAAATATATGTCACTATGACTTAAAAGATGTTTTTGTCGCAGTCTTGTGGTATGCTTGTCTCCAGGTTGATTTTGCTGAAACAGTATTGCAGAAACTGGATGAGAAGTAGAAAGAAATTATTTCATTACTATGATCTTTCTAATATAATTCAAATTTGCTTGAGAAATCAAGAATTCTTTACCCAACAATTCAGAGGGTTAATTACCCTGAGGAAGATAGCTTTTGAAAACATTGTGGGAAAAGGATAAAATGCTAGTAACCAGCATTTTCTCCTTTTCCCACCATGTTTTTTTTTACCATTTTAATGTCAGAAATCATCTTTTGGGCTATCATACATTGAATTTGTTGTCTGCCAAATTTTTTAGTTTTGTTAAATCCAAAATCTTGTTGTTTGGTAAAGCATTACTCAGTATGTCTGTAGTGTAAAGAACATAAATTACCACTAGTCTAGTCCATTTTTCATTTAACTCATATTTCTTTCTTCAGACAATGTTGGAAAGAAGTAAATGATCTGGAGAAAAAGAAGGAAGAAGTGATGAAAAAAGGACCACAAGGAAATAAAAAAGATGGTGATAGTGATGAGGACTTGGATGAAACAGAATTAGATGAATTTTTAGATTGGAGGTCAAAAAAGTCAAGATAGCACAAGTTTGAGAGTCTTGTGACAGGAAGTGTAGAAAAGTGTTTTATAGATTAAACTTAATCCGCAAGTATAAAAAAAAAAATATGACTATATGTCCAAGCATCCAGCAGCTTCTAAAAAATTCTGCAAAAGGTGTAATTGGTCATTACAATCAGTTGCTCAATTCCCTTTCAATATCACTAAAATATCTGGCTTTTCTTTCCTTCTAATGATTATTGCATAACTGCCTTGTTACACAATGTAGTGAGTCTAAAACCAGTTTTGTGCTTAGGGATAAGCATCTAGACTGTTAAAAAAATGATGTGTGTATTTGGTCAAAATATGCCAAAAAATATGTGTGTAATGAAAGTGTAGGATAAGGATCAGACCACACATTCTTTGCAGCCTGATTGTAAGCAGTTGCCTCCTGTCACATTGTTTTCAAAAGCTGCATCTGCTTTGGAATAAAAGAAGTAGTAATTCTATGATAATAATGGGTTAAATTTTATATGAACAATCTCTTTACCACATAATCCCGAGTTTGAATAACCTTGATGAAGGCTTTTGATAGCAAAAATATTAAAGGAGAAAATGCTGGTAATTAGCATTTCCTTCTTTTCCCACAACGTTTTCTTACCTTCAACAATCATATTTCATTTATGAGTCATGTTTACTTTGTTGTCTGCAAATGCTTTCAGTTAAGGCAAGTCCATAATTTTGTCATCTTGTAAAGAGTCAAGTTATCGTGAGAAAGATGGTTTTTGAATAACATTTGTTAGAAAATGCAAGTAACTGGCATTTTTCTCTTTTTCCCTATCCTTACAAAGACACTTACTATCACATGAATCACATTTAATTTTGAAGTATGCAAATGCAGTAAGTTTGGACCACATCTAAAATTTCATGGTAAAAAGTTTACCAATGAAGTTGTTGTAAGAAGGCAGTATGATGAATGCAGTGACTGACATGGAAGAAAGTCAAAGGAATAATACTTCATTACTCACCTGGCATAATTAAACTTGCCATCACATGTGGACAACTTTTGAAAAGATTGTGGTAAGGGAAGAAATTGCTCACAAAATCTCCCTTTGCCACAATGTATTCATATATTAACCCTTAGGCTGCTAAGCCGGACTCACTGACCTTTTGTGTACATTGTAGATCAAGATCAGACTGCACAGAATGTGCAGTCTGATCTTGGGTCTCCACTGTCCTTTTAGGAGTTATTTTCCTCCAAAAAAAACATAAGTTTAAAATAGCATTAATCAGGTATTTACTCTCGGTTTGAAAGTTTCATTTCACTCGTGTAGCAGGATAAGGGTTAACCTTATTTCTTATCAATAATCAATATTTTTGCAAGGATATTTTAACCCTCAAGCTGCTTAGCCCAACTCGCTGACCTTTTGCAGACTACGTAGATCAAGACATGCAATCTGATCTTGGATCTACACTGTCAGATATAGAGATATCTTTCCTCCAACGGTATCTTTGAAATAGGAAAATTTCGGTTTTTACTATCGGCTTGAAAGCTTCATTTCTTTATTTAGCAGGATAAAGGTTAAGGTGTCAGTCACATTTATTTTCTGGAAGTAATGAGGTTTGTAGAAACTCATGTCATTATGCTTGTGATACTCTTCATTTCATAATAAAGATATTGTTGAATCCATAACCAGTTTCTTTAAAATTCTGTATGTACTGGATTATTATCTGCCCAATATATCTTAATGTACAGATTGTCTGAAAATCACCATAATTATGTTTGAATGACCCTGAGGAAAAAAGGCTTTTGACAACATTTTGGGAAAAGAAGGAAATGCTGGTGTAAGCATTTTCTCCTTTCAGACAATTTTCTTTACTTTTTTCACAAACAACATGTAATTCCGTCATTTGAATCACGTTTCATTGGTGTTTGCAACGGAGGAGTCTGAAATCTTGTTGTCTGATACACGGTTAAGATATTAATAAATGTTTATGATATATACTTGTAAATTTTCCAGCTCAAAAATACGCATCCCATGCACATAAAATCACACTCGCCCAAAGAAAATCATTACCCAAACAGTGTCAAATATGGTTCCAAATATGGTATGAGGATAAAGAGTTGATGTGCTGTTTTTAGTTGCATGCACAATGAAAATTTCTGTGTTCAATATAGACCAGTGAAGCTTCAAAGGCATGTGTTGAAGTAACTTTCATGGGGCTTGTATTTGCTTCTTGTGAAAGAAAATTTTGAAATCTCCCTCAACCTTTGGTCTTGTGTGACATCAAATTTTCTAAGACTGCATGAAGCAAATACAAGCACCAGGAAAGTTACTACAACATAATATTCTGCATAAACTAGGGGAAAATCTCAGTTGTTTGAAAGACAGTGGATGCTACAGCTCAAATTTTTAAAACATTAAAATTATTAATAAAACAACTTACCTCAAAGGGCAAGAAAATCTTATCATTTCATTCTGTTTTTACAGAAATGGAAATGTACTTTTTCTTGGAAAACAGTGCAGAAGCAGTTCAAATTGCTTGCATGTGCATTTAGAGATGCTACTACATTTCAACCAAAGTTCTTCAAATTATCTCTTAATCTATATTTTAATGACTGCATGCTGGAATTAGGTTTTTAGAAGTAATTTAATGCTTGTATCAGTGTGAAATAAATTACACGACAAAAAGTTTTCTAAAATGTTATCATAACAATGAAAAAACAAAGACAAAGTAACTGAAGAACACTTTTATTTGTTTTTATTACTTTTAAAGTGAAAAAAGCTTATTGAAAGGTAAATGCACAATTAGTCACCTAGCAATACTTGCCCTTGGTCTTCTTGTAAACCCTAAGGATGCTACACATGACTAAATGCACTTTTGCCGACAATGTTGATCAAGATCAGACTGCACAAAATGTGCAATTTAAGCTGGGATCTACACTGACTGATACCAATGGATAATTTCAGGGGCATAGAATTCGACGGCTAGAGGCAAAATATTAAACTAGTGTTGTAAACACGCAAAATTTGCCTATGCTAATTGGAGAAACATGAGACTTTTATAACAACAAGCATTCAGTAACAGTGAAAAGTGTAACTTTCTACCAATTGAAAAAGTTTCTAGACTTGGCAGTACTAAAGGAGCACTGGAGCTGCATTTTGGTTAAAAGGGGTTTGATGCATATCCTTTCTCCATTATACCAAGCAGTCATCACATAACAATGGGTCAATAAATCAATTTTGTCTAACAAGCAAATGAATCATGAGGTAAAGTGGTCCTTTGACACACAGAAAATGGTTCAATAGCAAGGAGTATAATAACTCGGCTCAGCTCGCGCAGACTGCTTAGGCTGACCTGGGTCAATACTTTTTGCAGGTGCATTAATACCCCTTTGCAGAGTATGGCTCATTTGCAGAAGACAAATTTTAATTTCGTTCAATGTGATGATATTTGTTTTAAGGGGTAGTAAACATTGTTGGAAAAACAGAAAATGCTAGGCACCAACATTTCTCCTTCCCATTATGTTTTTAAAAGCCTTTTCTTCCAATGTTGGTTAGGGATAAACAATAAAATGATTTTTTTCTTATGATTTCTATCAGAATTCATGGCTTACACGGGTAACAAGAAAGAGAGAAAAATTTGATAAAGTACAATTTTTAATACTTAAGTAGTTTTCTTATAGCTCAGTTTCAGACACAAAGTCATCAGTGTTCAAAACAAGAACACCAAATGTGGGTACCAATGCTCAGCTGCGTTTGCTTGATTTTTAGTAAAAATTGAAGTCGAGAAAGCAGCGTAACTATGTATAAAATACTTTGCCAGTTACCTGCCCTTGTTCTATAGGTTCCCTTTTTGATAGTCAACAACTTTTTCAAGTTCGATGCAAATATCTTCAGTAATAACAGATACCACAAAACGTTAAAATTTTTGCACAACAAAGTAGACAACACTAGGGCTACGACGATGCCTCTACATTTTCTTTGGAACCAGCCTGGCTAAAATTCATGTAGTTCTTTACCACATGACCAAATTTGACTCTTCCAAACTAAAAGCATTTGCAGATGACAAATTAAATGTTGCTTAAGTACTGGATTTTCTCCTGCGAAGATCAGATGCATTGAGGAAAAGTAAAAAATGTAGCTTTTCAGAATTTTCTCCTTGCCATCAGTGTTTTAAGGGCCTCCTTCATCACAATTATAAATTATAGGGGTGTTTGGACAAGAATAAATTACTACTACCGGTATATCTTCATTTATTCTTTACCAGCATTTTCTCTTTTCCCACAATGTTTTCAAAAGCTTTCTCAGGGTTGTTAACACTCTGGATTGTGTGGTAAAGAGTATAATTAAGCACTTTTTTTCAAATAAAGTCAATTCTTGATTGGGCTCATGAAAAAGAGACAAAAATAGATGAAAACATTAACTTGTAAATTTGTATAAAGATAACCAGATGTCTATACAGACACTCATATTTTGAGACTTTCAATCAAGTATGATGAATATGTAGAGAAAAATAGAAATGAAGATATAAAACAAGTACAACGTTTATACGTAGTATGTGAACATCTGAATTTGAAAATTATACATATGTACACATTTGACATGTATGGTCCACTTGCACACAAAAAGGGCAAAAAGTCAAATATCCCCATTGAACAGTGATTTTAGAATAACTAAGTTTTCTTAATACATAGAATTTATCCTTGTTGGTTAAATTGTTATGAGACACAAACATTTCCAACTGAAAGATTTTGCCAACTGAAAGACCTTGCCAAACAAAATTCAATGTGGCTGAAATAATGGCAGTCATCTTTGAAAGGTGAAAAAATATTGTGGAAAATGGGGAAAATGCTGGTTACCAGCAATTTCCTGATTTCACACAATATTTTTAACGTTCTTCCTCTTCAGTGTCTCTAAAGTTCAAGATTATGTGATAGAGGGTCAACAGGGACATTCTTGTTTTGCTAATCTGTACAAGATTCCTTGGACTCAACTCTTTACTAAACAAGGAATACTTACATTTGCCCAAGTTGAAAGCATTTACAGTTGGCAGAACATATATTCCTCAAATTAGGGGATTTGTCCTTAAAAGGGTAGAAAAACATAGCGGGAAAAGGACAAAATTCTAATATTGTCTCCTTTTCTGATAATATCTTTACCATGCTTCTTTCTCTGAGCCACACCCAAGATTTTGTTTGGTAAAGGGAAAAAAGTGCAGCAGGGAGTGAAAATGAATTTCAGTTACGTAAAATCATAACAGAAAAATTAATTTTTGCAACAACTATCTTTAAAATTAATACATCTTTGAAACCCAGTTTCATGACAAGAGGTTTCCTTTAACCCTTTACCACACAACAAAGTTTTAGACTCATCAAAAGTGAAAGTATTTGCAGAAGACAAATAAAATGTGTCTCTAATAATGCAGATTTTCTGGAAAAGGCCAGAAAATATAGTGGGAAAAGGAGAAAGTGCTGGTAACCCATTTTCTCCTTTTTCCACAATGTTTTCAAAAGCTTTCTTCACCAAGGTTGTTAAAAGTCGGGATTGCATGGAAAAGGGTTAACTGCAGACTGATTGCATGACTATACTAACACATAAGCACATATTAATATTTACAATCTTTGTGTATAACATAGGTCAAGAACTACTGGCATAATACATCCAGAAGAATTGCCAAACATAATTGAAACTGATTTCATTCTTTTCGCTATTCCTAGTACAAACACAGGAAGTGACACTGCTTTCAGTTCACTTTGTTTGAGTGGAGTTTCAATCTACGTTAACCCTGTATAAAAGAATCTTGTGATTTAATGACTTCGAGAAGTAACTGTTTAAAAAAACATTGCCTGAAAGGATAAAATGCTGGTAACCAGCATTTTATCCCTCTCCCATGTTTTCAAAAGCCTTCTCCCTCAGGATTGTTAAAACTTGTAACTGTGTGGTAAAGGGTTAAATACTGGTAATAACAAAACATGATCATGTTCACAAAATATAATAAGTCTCTCAAGACCTCTGTAAAGTAGATCCGTTGAAAAAAAACAAGAACAAAAGTTTGTCTATCTTTTCTCAGTTACAAGTCTTTTTCAGGGAACTCTGTCCCATTCACAGTGTCAGACTTGGATGATTTACTTTCAGTGTCAGATTGTTTCTCTTTTGTAGCTTCAGCAATGCTCTTGATCTGGTCTAAAGCTTTTGCTAGGCTGGAATTTCCACTGTCTTTTTCTGAATTAGTTTTTTTTGACTGTCGTTTCTTTACCTTTCCACCTGTCTGTGCCTGGTTTTCATGGACACCAGCTTCCTTCATTCTTTCACACCACTCCTTTGCCTGATCCCTAGACATACAACAAAGACCATGTTGTAAACCAATTACTGGCTGTGGGCACTTTTCAGGCATACCAAAATCCAGTAGGGTCATAGTAGCCAGTGCACTATCAATGATTGTGTTCATACAGGTGTTCTGACCCAAGTTCAACCCTCTTTTCAAGATACTGGCTGCTTTCCTACATTACAAAATTGACATTCTTTCCAGCTATTGGAGAAGAAGGATTCCTTTGCAATGACTTTCATCATCCTGTACAAGACTTTTGGCACAGCCAAAACTCTGTCTCTATATCACTGCCCTGAGCAATATTATCAAGCTTGGCACAGATCTCAAACTAGAGAAAATAAAATTAATTAATTAACCCTTTCCCAAAAAATCCCTTATTCTTACAACCCCGAGGGAGTTGATTTTTGACAATGTTGTGAGAAAATGCATGTTTCCAACGTTTTATCCTTTTCACACAATGTTTTCTACTCTTTCAAGGACAAATCCATCACATGAACAACATTTAAGCTGTAGTTTGCAAATGCTTTGAATTTGGACCAGTCTAAATTTTTTTTGTCTAGTGAAGAGTTAAACTAAAGCTTATTCCCAATTTTATTTATCCACAGAGCACAACTCTTTTGGTTTTTCATAACCCTAATTTCATTCATACGCCATATGAATTCAGATCGACTGCAAAAAGTGCAGCTGCCCATGCATTCCAAGAGTTCCTTCACATAACACTCTTTTTGCAAAGAAGTGGCCACTACCCCATATTAACCCTTTAACAGACAATCCCTACTTTTAACCACCCTGACAGAAAAGGCTTTTGAAAACATTGTAGGAAAAGGAGAAAATGCTGGTTTCCAGCATTTTCACCTTTTCCCAAAATGTTTTCTACCCCATCAAGGACAAAGTACATCATTAGGAACAGCTTTAATTTGTTGGCTGCAATTGCTTTCAATTAGGACCAGTCTAAAATTTTACTATTTGGTAAAGAGTTAACAAAGTGAAAACATAGCGGGGTCTCACTTGTAGGGCTGTTTCTCCTCTGCAGTTAACTTTCTCCATGCCTCACCCATCATTCTTTGTATCTGTGATGTGTGCACACCAGGGTTCTCACTGAAATGTAAAATTTATCGAGCATGCCCATCACAACTGCAATTGCTTATACATACAGAGTAGATAAGAATGTACATAACACACAGTCTGATCTCAGATATATATTGCTGTCTATTTCATGCAACATTATGACCAAATCTAAATCACTTATACACTTCCAACACATGGATCCTTTACCATGTTGCAAAATCTTAGACTTGTTCAAATTTAAACTATTCGAAGACAAACTCAAATGTGTCTCAAATACTAGAATTTGTCTTTGATAGGTTAGAAAACATACTTGGAAAAGGAGAAAATGATGGTTACCAGCATTTTCTTCATTTCCAACTATGTTTTCAGATCATCTTGGCTAGGATCATTAAAGTCTGAGTTGTATGGCAATAGATTAATAGAAAAAAAAAATGTCAGTTTCATGTATAAAGAATTGATATTAGTGCTATTAGTAACCCCTGAACATTGGAACAGACAGGGCCTGTAATTACTGAAGGAGTATGGTTAGAGGAAAAAGAATTTACATTAGCTGAAACTGCAGACATATTTTCTCCACAGGCTCCATATCTCAAATGTTTTTCTGATATTTAACCCTTTACCGGACAACAAAGTTTTAGCCTTGTCCGAATTGAAAGTATTTGCAGACGATAATTTCAATCTGGCTCAAATGGTGCAATTTTTCTTTGATAGGGTAGAAAACATTGTGGGAAAAGGTAACCAGCATTTTCTCCTTTTCCCACAATGTTTTCAAAAGACTTCTTCCTCGGGATCGTTATAACTCAGGATTGTGTGGTAAAGAATTACTACAAATGGGTTTATAAAATGGCCCTGTGTTTAAACAATCCTGCATAAAAAGGCATTGGAAATGCTGTAGCAAAGCGAGAAAGGGCTGGCAACCAGCACTGGTTTCACCTTAAGATGACAAATCTCTATTTCAGTCGCATTCCATAAGAAGTTTGTGAATGCTTCAATCTGGCCAAATCCTAACATAGTTGTTTGGTAAAGAGATAAACTGTGTTCATCACCAGTGTTTTCTGTCATTCCCACAATGTTTTCTACCCTTTCACAGATAAACCTCATATTCTCTTGCTTGCTAATTCTTTCAATTTAAAGAGTAAAGGAGATAATTCTAGCCATACCTGGTATATTTAGGTCGATTTAGTTTACTGAACATCATGAACCCATTCATCCATGTGGACTTTCTATGGTCTACCAAAGGTTTTGCATATTTCACCCTGAAACAAAATCAGTATCAACTTTAACTCCACAAAACTATCCCAGGATTAAATGACACTAAGGAAGAGCCTTTTGAAAACATTGGCTGAAATAGAAGAAAATGCTGGTAACTGGCATCTTCTCTTTTTCCTACAATGTTACCCAAACCCACTAACCGGCATTTTCTCTTTTTCCTACAATGTTACCCTATCAACTACAAATCCCATTTATTTTTCATCTGCAAATGCTTTCAATTTGGACTAGTCCAATTTTTAGCTCCACTGGCCAAAGGCCAGCAATCTTATATTACGGCCCTGTGGTCATCATGCATTTGTGCATCCAACTGTGAGTTAACATATATTTTAAGCATCATCTTGTCTGAAACTATGGTCTACCACTCCAATTTTGACCAAGTTTCACAGAAATGATCCTGCAGTGGTCAGCATTTCTTGAAAGAATTTCATTTCTGTAAAAATTCTGTTTGCCATGGCAACAAAACTGAAAAAAAAAAAAAAAAGAATTGTTTGAATTTCTTCTTATCGAAAACTGCAAATCCTAGGCTACCAAATTTGGCATGTAGGTTTTTGCCAAGATTCTTCAAATTATATCCCTGGGGTCAAAAATATGTCCCAAGCCAGGAGTCCCAAGTTTGCATTTCACTGCAATACAGATTAAAATAAAGAAACAGAAGGCCAGTTCAGCCCTGTAGCTTTTCACCCACAAAATTCTTGATGGACTTGAGATGGTATGTGGAACAATAAATGTCCAAATATGAAAAGAAACATCTAAACATCTCATTATTGAATTAATGCGAGCAATAGATTCATGTATAATTCAGTGTTGGTAACACATACTCTACACATGTTTTAAGTTTTCTACTGCAATCTGCTAATTAGTCAATCCTTTGGAAGCAAGTTTAACTTAAAATGCCCTAATGAGTAATGAATGCAGTGAAATTTTACCCCACCCACTCTGTATCAAGCACTTAGTTGCATCAAAGCTTTAGTTGCCATGCATATGACGGTAGTTAAATGCAAAATTATACTCACTTTTTACCCTGACCCCTGCAAGGCGCTGGAGCAGGGTAGCCCCAGTTCTGGGGAAATCCGTATGGGTATTGACCCATTTGTGGAACTGGAAGCTGCGGGACCGGCTGGGACTGCTCCATCTCACTATCTGCAGCAGCACAATTGAGAAGTAAAGGAACAGAAATGGCAATACAAATATTCTTGTTGTTATCTGTATTAACTTTTGTACGATGCTATCAGGTTGTCTCTGCATAAAAATATTCAAACTGTAGGAAGGTTTGTGTAATATGCAGCTTTTCCCCTTTTCTCTGTGTTGGACTTCATTTGTGTTTACTTGAACAGGGTGTGAGTGGATAGTTTCATTCACTTTTGAACAGAATGGATAGTTTCGCCCAATTATTAGCAACCAACAGTTTTAGCTCTTAACGAAAAAGTAACTAAAGTTTTTTCGTACACATCAGGGAGATCACACATGTCACTTAATTATATTTCCCTCTCCAAAATGGTTAAGGAAGCAAAAATAAAATGCCACGAAATCAAAGGCCTGAAAGTTCTGAGAAAGGATTTGTGTCCCATAATGTATGGGGCTGAATTTAGCAATGGTGTGGTTGAATGAAAACTGATTTTCTAATCAGATCTTGGTAAAGGATTGATAAAAGAGTTTCTGTTTAGCAGGTTGGATCTGCAAAAATATCAATTTTTACATATAAATTCCAAGTTTACAATAAACCTAACACTTAAAATTGCATGCATTTTCAACTATGCTGTAGCTTGCATAATTACCTCCCCTTAACTCTTTCGCTACTAATAATGACTGAAATAGCTTTTGCGGATGCTACAGATCATTTTGTGCAGTCTGATCTTTGAGCTACGCCATCTGCTACGCAATGCTAGACTATGATGCAATTCATCCTCAATAGCAAGAGTATCTTCTTTTCAACCTCGGCAAAAAGTGGAATTTCTTGAGTTAGTAGTGAAAGGATTAATGAATGCAAATGACATAGCTTGGGCAATGTATTTAGGTGCACATGTGGATTTATCAGCTTTGGTTGAAGCAGTTCTATCAATGTTTTTCAAAAGTACAAAATTCTAGGCTGATCCAAGTTCAAAGTTTTTGCAGATGACCCTACATCTGTGATCTATGTTACATATTTTAATGACATCTAAAACATGAAAATCATAATTATACCTGAGCCATGTTCTTCAATATCTGTATCAGTAGTCTCTCCACAGAGACTTGACATTCCATCGAAGTCTTCCTCGTCACTTTCCACACACTCATCTTCAAGCTCCTCCATAGATTTTAGAGGGGTATACCGTTTTCGCTTGTTTTTACACGAGTTCTCTAGAGAATCAATTTTCATTACCCCATTCTCAAACTTTGGTATGTATATATGCTGTACCTTGATGCATCCATTCTCCTTACTGATTCCACTCAATATTTTGTAAGTACTGAACTGTCTTCCTTGAGGGTCACAGACATACTGTATTTCACTGGAATTTTGAGCAGCATGGATTATTTGATCTGTTGTGAGCTGAAAGATATCTGACACTGGAATGGCCGTCATCATTTGGAATTTACTGCCACTGGTAGACTGGGTTACATCATTGCAATTTTTCATTTTGGTCTCCAAGACATTTTCTGGTGACACAGTCTGCATTTCTTTGCCATTTGGGGTGTCAGCTTTTCCAAGAAAACATGATCTGCCCTGCTTTGACCAGAACCCCTGAAAAAATGTTCTATGAAAAATTCTTAAGCTCAATATTTAACTCTTTACCACACAATCAAAAGTTTTAACGACCCTGAGGAAATGGCCTTTTGAAAACCTTGTAGGAAATGGAAAAAATGCTGATTACCAGCATTTTCTCCTTTTCCTATTAGGTTTTCTGCACTTTCACAGACAATTGCCCCATTTCAACTAAATCTCGGTTTTCCCGAGACTTTCTGGTGTGAAGTTCCTTTGAGCTCCTTCAAATGAATAAAAGAAGGCACACAAATTAATATTATAATATAAAATTATTAATATCATCTACAAAAATTGGGGGTCCAAGTTTATAGAAACAAGGGGTCAGGTAAAACCCTGATCTAATATATGTTGTCTGCAAATTCTTTAAATTTGGAACGGTCTAAGAGTTTGTTATCTGGTAAAGAGTTAACCCATTTCCTGTTGCAGACAACTTTTTTGCAACTTGCAGCAAACCACTTTCAAAATCAGTTTTAAAAAAGTTGATGCTGCTTGTGATTGTCCTCATTTTGCAATATTTTTTCCAATCAGTCTGCTGTATATGTTTGTTTCAAAGATTTATAGAATAAGCTAGACATCAAAGATCACATACTATTGGCTTAGGACTCTGAAGGAACACTTTCTCATGTTGTCTGACTGGACTGGACAAATCAAATACTTGTTCATTGTCAGGATTTGTTGTGGCAGAAGTGTTCAGGTCTTCTTTCTGTGATAATTTATTTAAAAGAGAAAATAATAGTTAATTTGTTTGGTGTTTAAGCCTTTACCACACAATCCCAACTTTTTAACAACCCCAAGGAAGATGCCTTTTGAACACATTGTGGGAAAAGGAGAAAATGCTGGGAACCATCATTTTCTCCATCTCCCACAATATTTTCAATCCTATTAAAGATGAATTCCATAATTTGAGTCACATCTACATTGTCGTCTGCAAATGCTTTCAATTTAGACCAGTCTAAATTTTTCTTGTGTGGTAAAGAGTTAAAGCTGTTGTTAAAAGTTGTTGCTAATTTCAGCCACTTTCAGCACTTCAAGGATCATATTTTGTTAGTTTCTGTAAAATAAGCAATTCTTGAGTCCTTTCTACAGTCTGAAAATGATCATTTCATTCATGTATTTAGATATCTAAGGGTTAAAGATATTCAAATGTTTAGCTCTTTGCCAAACAACAAAATTTTAGACTGGCCCATATTGAAAGCATTTGCAGATAATAAATCAAAAGTGACTTAATTAGAAACTGAAATTTGTTGTTGGAAAGTTAAAAAACATTTAGGGAAAAGGAAAATATGGTGGTTACCAGCATTTTCTCTTTTTTACACAATGTTTTGAAAGGCATTTTTCCTCAAGCTCATTAAAACTCTGGATTATGTGGTGAAGGTTGAATATATAATCAATTCAATTTTGTTTTCAAAGTTCTAAAAATGGCATCTGTATAACCAAATTTTGTTTTGCAAGTTTTAATTACTGAATATCTTATCAAATTAAAGACTGTTAATTTTCATTCACATGCCTATATAGCTTGAAAACTTAGATATTAGTGATCACACTTAATGCTCTCTGACCTATAGTGCAAAAAGCAACTATAATTTTGCCTCATGCTCAAAAGGCTCGCTTTGTGAATAAAAGATTTTATTGCAGATTTTTTTTTTTTTCTGCAAAACACTTACCATAAATGATGGGGTAACTGGTTCTAGAAGGACACTCTGGTCAATCAAAGGTCCAAGGGTTTCTGTGAATAGACAAATCATAGTCAAAATTAAACATGTTTTTTAAAAATTTACCATATCTTAACTCTTTCACAGAAGATAGAATTTTAGACTCATCCAAATTCAAAGTATTTGAAGACAGCAAACTATATGTGACTTAAATGATTAAATAAGTTTTTGAAAGGATAGAAAAACATTGTAAGGTTACCAGCATTTTCTCATTTCCTAAAATGTTTTCAAAGGTCCTTCTTTGTAAAGGTTGTTTAAACTTGGTGTTGATCGATTTACCCTTTAACACACAATCCCAAGTTTTAACAACCCCTAGAAAAGGACTTTTGAAAGCATTGTGGGAAAAGGACAAAATGCTGGTAACTAGCATTTTCTCCTTTTCCCACAATGTTTTCTACCTTTTCAAAGAAAAAATTCCTAACTTGTGTAACATTTAGTTAGCCGTCTGCCGATGCTTTCAGTTTGGACCAGTCTAACACTGTTTTTTTGGTAAAGAGTTAAAACGTTGCAGGAAAAGGAGAAAATGCTGGCTACCAGCATTTTCTCCTTTTCCCACAAAGTTTTCAAAAGGATTCTTTCTCAGGGTCGTTAAAAGTCAGGATTGTGTAGTAAAGGGTTAAACCATTTCTATATATTCACTGTCCCATATTTTGTCAGAAAAAAAAAAACTTTGAAATATAGCAGTATCTGCACCACTTTATCAAAGAATCCTGTGTTTGTATGCTCCTGAGGAAGAAAGTTCTGGAAAACACTGTTGTAAGAGGAGAAAATGCAAGTTACCAACATTTTATCCTGTTTGCCTGTCAAAGACAAATCCTGTAATTTGAACCAAATTCAGTTTTCCACGGCTCATGCTTTCAATATGGACATGTCTAAAATTTTGGATGCATACCTATAATTTCGTCGTCTGGTAAATACATGCAGTCAATTTCTTTTACTCACTCTTTACATGCATATCCATTTTACCTTTTGGACAAAGCCATCTGTTACCAGTTTACTTGAATTTCTAGCACACCTCTACAATCTTTTTGCAATGAGTCAAGAACAGGATTCAGATCAAACCCACACAGTTACAATGATCAAAACTAGGCTAGGCTTCTATCACAAGAAGTCCAGGGTTCAAATTTAGTGGTGAATGCAGTCAACCTTTGAGTACATCCTTTTAGTATGTACAGCTTAGCTGTCCAAAAGAAAATTATCAACATAGTTCAAGCTATTTTTACTATCTGCTTTTAAAACACTCTTTGACCATGAAAGTATATTTTACAGTGACCAAAGTATGTCAAAAATCACCGCTTTACCAAGATATGTGATTCAAATTTCTATGACTGCAACTTTCTCTCATATAATGATTCTTTTGGTAATAAAATTGTGTTTCAACTCTGGAGAAAAAAACATGTCAGTAAACAAGAGGGCCATGATGGCCCTGGGTCGCTCACCTGAGTCAATAGGCGAAATTCACTCAACGTGCATAATCCAATTTCTGACCAATTGTCAGGTCAATTGATGAACAAACTTGGTAGAGGTCCACTAAGAGATGCTACATGCCAAATATCAAAGCTCCACGCCTTCCAGTTTCAGAGAAGAAGAACTTTAAAGTTTTCCTTCTTTGTTCCTATGTTCGAAATTTGTGACCCCAGGGGCGGGGCCAGTTTTGACCCCAGGGACATCATATGAACAAACTTGGTAGAGGTCCACTAGGAGATGCTACATGCCAAATATCAAAGCTCCACGCCTTCCAGTTTCAGAGAAGAAGAATTTTAAAGTTTTCCTTCTTTGTTCCTATGTTCGAAACTTGTGATCCCCGGGGTGGGGCCAGTTTTGACCCCAGGGACATCATATGAACCAACTTGGTAGAGGTCCACTAGGAGATGCTACATACTAAATATCAAAGCTCTACGCCTTCCAGTTTTAGAGAAGAAGAATTTTAAAGTTTTCATTCTTTGTTCCTATGTTTGAAACTTGTGACCCCCGGGGCGGGGCCAGTTTTGACCCCAGGGGTGTCATATGAACAAATTTGGTAGAAGTCCACTAGGAGATGCTACATACTAAATATCAAAGCTCTACGCCTTCCAGTTTCAGAGAAGAAGAATTTTAAAGTTTTCATTCTTTGTTCCTATGTTTGAAACTTGTGACCCCCGGGGCGGGGCCAGTTTTGACCCCAGGGGTGTCATATGAACAAATTTGGTAGAAGTCTACTAGGAGATGCTACATGCCAAATATCAAAGCTCCACGCCTTCCAGTTTCAGAGAAAAAGAATTTTAAAGTTTTCATTCTTTGTTCCTATGTTCGAAACTTGTGACCCCCGGGGCGGGGCCAGTTTTGACCCCAGGGACGTCATATGAACCAACTTGGTAGAGGTCCACTAGGAGATACTACATGCCAAGTATCAAAGCTCCACACCTTCCAGTTTCAGAGAAGAAGAATTTTAAAGTTTTCATTCTTTGTTCCTATGTTCGAAACTTGTGACCCCCGGGGCGGGGCCAGTTTTGATCCCAGGGACATCATATGAACAAACTTGGTAGAGGTCCACTAAGAGATGCTACATGCCAAATATCAAAGCTCCACGCCTTCCAGTTTCAGAGAAGAAGAATTTTAAAGTTTTCCTTTTTTGTTCCTATGTTCGAAACTTGTGACCCCCGGGGCGGGGCCAGTTTTGACCCCAGGGACATCATATGAACCAACTTGGTAGAGGTCCACTAGGAGATGCTACATGCCAAATATCAAAGCTCCACGCCTTCCAGTTTCAGAGAAGAAGAATTTTAAAGTTTTCATTCTTTGTTCCTATGTTTGAAACTTGTGACCCCCGGGGCGGGGCCAGTTTTGACCCCAGGGATATCATATGAACAAACTTGGTAGAGGTCCACTAGGAGATGCTACATGCCAAATATCAAAGCTCCACGCCTTCCAGTTTCAGAGAAGAAGAATTTTAAAGTTTTCATTCTTTGTTCCTATGTTTGAAACTTGTGACCCCCGGGGCGGGGCCAGTTTTGACCCCAGGGACATCATATGAACAAACTTGGTAGAGGTCCACTAGGAGATGCTACATGCCAAATATCAAAGCTCCACGCCTTCCAGTTTCAGAGAAGAAGAATTTTAAAGTTTTCCTTATTTGTTCCTATGTTTGAAACTTGTGACCCCCGGGGCGGGGCCAGTTTTGACCCCAGGGGCGTCATATGAACAAACTTGGTAGAGGTCCACTAGGACATACTACATGCCAAATATCAAAGCTCTACGCCTTCCAGTTTCAGAGAAGAAGAATTTTAAAGTTTTCATTCTTTGTTCCTATGTTCGAAACTTGTGACCCCCGGGGTGGGGCCAGTTTTGACCCCAGGGACATCATATGAACAAACTTGGTAGAGGTCCACTAGGACATGCTACATGCCAAATATCAAAGCTCCACGCCTTCCAGTTTCAGAGAAGAAGAATTTTAAAGTTTTCCTTCTTTGTTCCTATGTTTGAACTTGTGACCCCCGGGGCGGGGCCAGTTTTGACCCCAGGGACATCATATGAACAAACTTGGTAGAGGTCCACTAGAAGATGCTACATACCAAATATCAAAGCTCTACACCTTCTACTTTCAGAGAAGAAGATTTTTAAAGATTTTGCTATTTTTTTTCCTTTTGGTTGCCATGGCAACCAGAGTTATGGGTGGAATTCAATCTCTTGAACAACTTTGGTAGAGCTTCACCTGAGGAACATCCCTGCCAAGTTTCATCAAGATTGGCCCAGTGGTTTAGGAGGAGAAGATGTTTAAAGAAATTGTGGACGACGGACGTCGCACGACGCACGACGGACATTGGGCGATCAAAAAAGCTCACCTTGAGCACTTCGTGCTCAGGTGAGCTAAAAATGTTTGTTTGTTGATTGGATGGTGTTCTAAGCCCATAAAACAAAAATTTTTTCATAATTATCTTCAGATCTGCACTTTTCTGTCTTTCTTTGATATCAAGGATGCTAAGCTGGGGCTCTGCTGTGCCTTGTCTGCCTTGTCCAAGGACACTCCCATATAACTAAAACATGCTAGAGCTTAGTACAAAACCTTATTTGGCTTTAATAACTTTCCTTTGCATTTTTAAATGCATATACATGTATATAACATTACCATGGAACTGACTGTCTTCTTCATGTACTGTAGACTGGGTTCCCTCAACCTTGATCCCAGATTCCTGTGAGGACTCCAGATTGTTTGCCGAGTTATTGATAGGTATAAAACACTGAGCTGGGAAACAACCATTGCCAAAGAGTTGGTAGCCAGGCATCTGCGGAACAGGGGAAATGGGTAAAACCTTAATGAGGTCACTGGTTGTGGAGTCTATGGTTGGAGAAGATATTTTTTCTTGTCTATACTGGTGGGAATTCTTCTCATTGGATATGCATCGAAAAACCTGAAGGAAAGCAAAGAAGAATTTAGAAATAAAGGTTCAATCAACCTCATATCAGACATTCCTATGATTTATATTACTGAGGAGAAGGCTTTTGAAAATATCCTGAGAAAAAGAGGTCAGACACCTGAGTTTTAGCATTTCAGAGAGTGAGGTGTCTCAAATTTTGATTTAGACAGATGCTGAAAAAAAAATCAGAAAAAGAGAAGGTGATGGTAACAAACCATTCATCTTTTCAACCAAAATTTGCTTTGTATCATTTAAAAATGAATTTACTTTCTTCAAATATTTCTTCTTTATATAATTGTGTCACATGCAATAGCTTTACAAAACAATCCCTATTTTCATCCACCCTGAGCAAGAAAACATTGAAAATATTGTGGGAAAAGGATAAAATGCTTAACCAGCGTTTTCTTTTTTCCACAATGTTTTTTTTTCTTATAAAGGAAAGTCGATCATTTGAGCCACCTTTGGTTAGATATCTGCATATGCTTTGCCTTTGGACGACTTTTGAATTTTGTCATGTGGTACAAGGTTAACCCTTTACCACACAATGCCCCCTATTGACGACCCTGGGAAAGAAGCCTTTCGAAAACATTGTGGGAAATGGAGAAAATGCTGGTAACCAGCATTTTCCCCTTTCTCCACAATGTTTTCTACCCTTTCAAAGAAAAGTTGCACCATTTGAGCCACATTGAAATTGTTGTCTGCAAATGCTTTCAAATTGGACAAGGCTAAAATTTTGTTGTCTGGTAAAGGGTCAAACAAGTATGTCTAATAAATTGCAAAGGTACAGAGTTAGAAAGATAAGAGCTACTGAGCTAGTTATTGTGTATAAGAATCAAAGATTACAATTAAGAAATCAGTTCTGACCTTAGACCCATGTGCTGAAGTTTCTGGTTTTATTTTGGCTATGCTTGGCACATGTTGATCCTCATCCTCTGCATCACTTGTTCTATAACTACTAGGCTGGTAAAACTCCTCTGTCAATTAAATACAGGATTAATTTTGAAACCCTGATAATTTATATGGGCCATGCTCTGTGAAAAGGGGTTTAATGCATCTGCAAAAAAAATCAACCCATGTCCGTCTGTACTGTCCGCACAGACTGACCTGAATCTAAACATTTGCTATTAGTTGATTTTTTGCATGTCAAAGGACCAGTCTATGTAATGATTCAGTCGGTTGTCATACAAAATAGGTTTTTTATGGATCCATAATTGTGGGATGACTTGCTTGGAATGATTCATCGCAGAGGTGCAGTAAACCCCCATTCCAGTGCATGGATCATATACATGTATTTTTAAACTATAACAAAACATAAATTCTGAAGGCTGTCAGAAATATTTTCCAAGACCTAATGAATATGCACAAATGAATATGAGCAAGCCTTTGTGAAAAGGGGACTCAATGCATCTGCAAAAAGTATTGACCCAGGTCAGCCTGCACGGACTAGGCTGACCTGGGCTGATACTTTTTGCTATTGGTCAATTTCCAGCAGCTCAAAGGACCAGAGTACCTCATAATTCAGTCAGTTATTATACAAAATGGATTCTATGGATCAATGATTATGTTTGGTATCATCAGGGATCATATATACAAATGTATATATGATCCCTGGTATCATGTCTCACAGGGACACAATAAGCCCCCTTTTGGCAGAGAATGGCTTGTATACATTTGTTCATATTGTAAGCTATAATTCAATAATCCAATAATATCATGATGACAACTTTTATTTGTCTTGCAGCACACCATATTGGAAACATCATATCAAAAGTGAACATTTCTAGATACGCGTATTTTCCTCTTTGCAAATATATTTTAGTCATACTCTGGCAAAATGGGGTTTAATACATCTCCATAATGCATTGTACCAAGTCAAGCATCACATTTAATGGATCCATAGAATCCATTATGTCAAACAAACAACTGACTCATGAGGTAGACTGGTCCTTTGACATGGAGAAAATTGACCAATAGCAAAAAGTTTCAACTCATGTCAGCCTATGCTGACTGCAAAAAAAAAAGCGGCTATTATGGATCCATAATTATGTGATGGCTTGATTGGTGCAATGCATCACAGGGATGCATTAAGTCTCCTTTTGCCAAAGCATGGCTCAAATGTACTTTTACTTCTCTACATGGAATATGCAAAGCCTTTCTTCTAAAATCCATGATATAATTTAGATTGCTTTCATCAGAGATTAGCCTGGAAAGTAGCTACAAAGCACATGGATGAATGCATTACCTCAAACATAATTGAAAGAGATATTTTTTGCAAATGCATTCAACCCTCTTTTCATACAGTGTGGCTCATTTTCATATGTACCCACAAATTAAACCTTAACCTTTTCCCAAACAACAAATGGTTAACTCTTCCAAACTGAAAGTAATTGCAGATGACAAATTCGAAATTGGTATGAAAGAGCTGTAGTTCTCTAACAGCTGGGGTAGAAAATATTTTGAGAAAATGCTGGTTTGCCAGCCTTGTCTTCTTCTCCAACAAGGTTTTTAAAAGCCTTCTTTCAAAGAGTCAGTAAAACATGGGATTGTTTGGTAAAGGGTTAATTCATTTCTATCATTCTCAGTGCCAGCATGGATATTTTCCAGATAATCTGCCAAATTTGATTCTTGGTTCTAACAGTTTACCAAGCAACATTAAGACATGTCCAAACTGAAAGCATTTCCAGGCAACATGTCAAATCTGACTCTATTGTGAGAATTTCTTTCTGATTAAATAGAAAACATTGTGGGGGCACGAGAAAATGTTCATTACCAGCATTTTCTCCTTTTCCCTTAATGTTTTCAAAAGCCTTCTTCCTCAGCGTCATTTAAACACACCATTGTTTGGTAAAGTTTAAATCATCAAGATCTAACTGTATGTATGAATAGGGTGTTCTGCATATAACTGTTAAACAATAAAATCTGTATTAATCTTTATTTTTGTTGGATTTTAGAATATTAAAACTCCAGCAAGAACTTAACATCTGAAATTGAAAAACTCCTCATGTTAGCATTATTAGCATTATTTGCAAGTTTTTGGAACAAACTTTCTGAAGATATGTGATATGTATAGTGAAGTCATGAATTAACATTTTGTAGATATCCTGTTTTCAGCAACTTTCTTGTGTTGATTTCATTTTTTAAAAGTCAGTATTCATGCATTCCCAAAATCTACACAAATCTTGCATATTTTCCCTAAGGTATAAATATATTAGAATAGGATCAATCCTAGTTGAAATTTCTTGGTTCTTACCAATTGGTGTAGTTTTCATGGCATCAGTTATCAAGTTTGAGCTCATTTTCAAAGATCTGGGATTTATTCCCAACTTCTCACAGACACTTGTCAGTGTATTCTCCAGAAAACATTCATAGGCAATAATTCTCTGCATCTGTATGACCTATATAATATAGTAAATACCTGCATGTCCTTACAGGATTACAAAAATTTGGAAGCTTTGCTATACTGAAATCATTTGCAATTGACAAATGAAATGATAGAACTTGTCTCAGAAAAAGTAGAAAACACTATTGGAAAAAGAGAAAATACTGGTTAACAGCATGACCAGCATTTTGTTCTTCAATCACAATACTTTCACAAGCCCTCTTCCCCTGGGTCATTAAGAACACAGGCTTATTTGGTAAAAGATTAGTTTTTTTCCACACAATAAAATATAGGATTCATCCAAAGAGAAAGCATTTGCAGAAAACAAATAAAATGTAGTATCTTGTTGAATAGTTATGAAAAAAATGGAAAAGGAGAAAATATCAGCCTCTTTATAGTCATTAAAATACGGGTTTGTTTAGTTAAGCATTATAAATCACATTTCAAGTAGTTTTGCCATACTCATGTGCTTCTAGAAAGCTAACCAGCACTGTCTGACCTGATTGAATACCTTAGCACCTTTTTTGAATAGAATCAGGGACCTATAGTGCTGTACCAACACATCCTTTGCTTATGTCTTAAACCGGGGTTATTGCCGAGATGAGTTCATGCTTAAATTTAGAGTTTCATCAACCTTTAACCAAACAGTCCCCAGTTTTAATGGCCCTCATCATAGTTACCCCATGGAGAAAAACATTTTTGCAGATGACTTCGAAAAAATCTGGAGTCAGCCATTAGGACAGAGACATGAAAACAGATGGTGGAACATGTCTTTATTTTGATATCCAGGTATCTTAGACTGCTAAAAATATGACACTGGTGTTAAAGACCTCATTTTTTGCAATCTGAAGGCACAATGGCTTGAATTTTTCATTAAAATATTTGACTGTGTAGACCTAAGATAAAATTGCACATTCTGTACAGTCTGAGCTTGATCTACTCTGCTTAAACAATCTTTTTTGGACACTGATCATGAAACAAGTTCTACAACTTACAGTAAGCACTCTAGATAGGTGCTTCCTGCAAACGTTAACCAGTACTTGGGCTATATTGTGGATAGTTCCAAAGATTGACTCTGTCCATCATGGGATTCCAATCCAAAACCTCTGAGGTTTGAGGTCTATGTACTACCCCTACTGTCTCTAGTGGTCTTTTCTATGGCAGGATCTGTATTCACCAACCGTCCTATGTAAGTTTCTAATTCAATACAATCCAACTAGACTAACACTTTCTGGACAACCCTCTTACTTACTTACCTTCGTTTCTTTGACATCAGGATCGTATCCTGGGATTCTTAAACAAACATCCTTCATAGACTCATTCAGTGTATGATGACGAACCCTAGAGCAAATTTTAGAAATTCAAATGTATTACAGTGCAATCCATATTTTTTTTCTCAATCCCTTCTGAAACAAATTTCCAATCGATAACTTGAAAAGGTCCTAGTAAATTTGGGGTAACTGACATGAACCCATTTCAAAGAAGTAAAAACCTGAGAAAATATTGTGGCAACAGGAGAACTGGTCTCTACTGTCCAATGTTTTGAGACATTCTGGCAAAATGATCCTTGAAGTTAAAGCAGTAAAGCTTTTTCTACTGATTGAAATAACTTTCGAGGAGCACTTACCGATGCCCCTAGACCAAAGTTGTAGCAGGTGATTTTGAAAACATCCTTTTAAAATAGGGATGATCAACAAGAATCTAGCAAGCAAGAACATTGTGGCAAAAGAATAAATTGCTAATGGGTAACTTTTCCCTTTAGATACAATGTTTTCAAAAGTGGTCTAGGGATTGTAATGTGTTGTTCATTAAACTTTCCATTGATTATAAATACAAGAGAGTACTGACAAGCATTTTTGACTGAAATAATACTGAAAAAGACATAAAACCTCATTCAAAAAACAGGTTGGTTGTAGGTTAATCATGCTCACTTCACCTTTCACTTTCCCGATGTCGCTCCATCATCTTCAAGATGGTGTTTGGGGTTCTGTCCTTTCGTGCATAGTGTCGTATCTGACATTCTTCTTCACCAACGGATAGTGTGCTATACAGTCCATGTTGCTGTTTTTCTGGCGTAATCAACTGGGAGAGACATGTTCTACCATTTATCTGGCGACGCCTGTATTGTCTTTTACCCTGTATAGATAGATGTTTATGTCTCGTTACTGCATACATGCATCTTTCTATATCCCAGAATTACAATCCCTTACTACACATTGTCATAGCAACCCTGACAAAAGAGACTTTTAAAAGCATTGTGGGAAAAGGAGAAAAATGATGGTAACTAGCATATTCTTCTTTTACCACAATTTTTCTTTAACCTTTAAAGCAAAATACCATCATCTGAAACTTACTTCATTTGTTGTCCGCAAAATTAATGTTTTTAACCCTTTATCACACAATCCTGAGTTTTAATGACCTGATAGAAAATGCTTTTAACAACATTGTTGGAAAAGGAGAAAATGCTGGTAACCAGAATTTTCTCCTTTTCCCACATGTTTCTATCAGTCCAAAGATAGAAATCATGTTCTCAGCATCATGAAATTTGTCATATACAAATGCTTTCAATTCCTTCAAGTCTAAAATTCTGTTGTGTGGTAAAGAGTTAAAAATCTAAAACGCTGACGGTCACCAAAAATGTTTACCACAGGATTGCTCCTTTTCCTTCAATGTTGTCCCTAACATCCAAAGCTGATGCCTTCTGAGCCCCAGTAGCGCAGTTGGTAGCATATAGGACTCTGAGACCAGGGGATTGCTGGTTCGAATCCCCAGCTCAGTCGGTTTCTTTCTAAGGACTAATAATAGTCATTGCAGTAAGATTCATTCCTCTCTCAACACTGATCATTGTTTCAACTATAATTATGTGGAAAAGCAATCAGTGGCTTGGAAGAATATTGTGCAAGGAAATGCTAAAAAGAAATGTATGGAAAGCATCCATAAGTGCACTGGCCACCACAATATACTACTGAGATAATGTTGAAAATGGCATTAAACACCAGACAATCAGTCTCTCTAAATATCTTTAGATCATAGAATTCTTTCATAAAAGTTAATGATATGGAAAACATTGGAGTAAAAGGGCAACTGCCTGTTACAAGCTATCGCTTCTTTTCTGTAAATGTTTTTTGCAGCTATTAATCATAGGAACATGATTTATGTTTTTTGTCTAGTAAACAGTAAAATGAGAATCTTAAAGACTTATGGAAGTGGCAAAAAAAAAAAGACATCCTCACAGCTTTCAAACGGCCTGTATGCAATTATAAATGAGCCCTGCTCTGTGAAAAGGGGACTTAATGCATCTGCGAAAAGTATCGACTCAGGTCAGCCTGCGCAGTTTGCACAGGCTGACCTGGGCCGAAACTTCTGGCTTTGGTCGGTTTTCTGTGTTTCCAAGGTCCAGTCTACCTTGTGAGTCAGTCGGTTGTCAAAAAAAGCGGCTATTATGGATCCATAATTATGTGATGGCTTGATCGGTGCAATGCATCACAGGGATGCATTAAGTCTCCTTTTGCCAGAGCATGGCTCAAATGTACTTTTACTTCTCAACATGGAATATGCAAAGCCTTTCTTCTAAAATCCATGATATAATTTAGATTGCTTTCATCAGAGATTAGCCTGGAAAGTAGCTACAAAGCACATGGATGAATGCAATTACCTCAAACATAATTGAAGGAGATGACTTTAAGAACTTAAAAAAATTCTGGTTGATTTGTTTGTTAGTATAATGGTGTTTAACACCATTTTCGGCATCAGTTCAGTCATATAATGGCGGCTGGTGCACCTGCCCATGCTATCCTTCAGTTTCTACCATCAGTACTTAGCACAATATTATTACCAAATGAATGGCTGCTTTGCCACGTAGCCATCACTAAACAATGATCAGCAGCCAGAGAGGATTGATCAGTGTCACAAGGACTATCATCAATGCTGAGAAAGAAATTGGCCAAGCTGGAAACTTGAAGTAGTGACCCCTAGTTCCAAGCCCTGTATGTTACTCATTGAGCAATCAGCCTCAGCACTTCAGTTGAACCTGATACACTCTTTACATTACAAAGTTATTTAAAAGACCCAATAGCAGCCAAAAGTAAACAATGCACATGTTAAAATCCATTTTAGTCTAAATCATACCTTTTCAAAATATGAAAAATGTGAAGATAACAATATTTTATTGTATGTCTGGTCAAAACATTAGTTGCTGGCTGAAAAATTAATTTCAAAATCAGGTATAAAGTAAACAGAAGATAGAGTGACCTGGCAACTTTTAAATCAGGTTCGAAATTTATTTTTCTGCCAGCAACTAACACTTGGACCAACCCTACAATAAAAGACTGTCATCTTCACAATAATTTCCATCCTTTTGAATGGTATGAGTTAAAGTCAAATGTATTTTAACACCAGCATTGTTTTCATCTGGTCGCTACTGGGCCTTTATGGGACTACTACACCATTTGTTATACAAATAAAGCTTTTTCTTATTATGTACAGGTAATCTTCAACCCATTATACCAGGTACAGTTGTTCTTTTCACAATTCTAGACTCATCCATTATTGAAAGCATTTGCAGACGACAAACTTAATGTGGTTCAACTGATGGATTTGTCTTTAAAAGTTTAAAGAAAACATTGTGAGAAATGGAGAAAATGCCAGTTATCAACATTTTCTCATTTTCGCATAATGTTTTCAAAAACCTTCTTCCTCAGGGTTGTTAAAACATAAGATTGTTTCGTACAGGATTAAATGTGGTCCAAATGATGGGAATTGTCTTTGAAATGGTATGAAACATGTATACGGGGAAAATGAGGAAATGCTGGTTATTATTGTTTTCAAAAACCTACTTCCTCAGGGTTGCCAAAGCCAGGGATCAGTACATAATTTACCATCCTTGCAAAAAGATGTTGGGATCAGTCGGTGAAATATTAAGCCTTAACCCTTTCCCAAACGACAAATTTTGGACTGGTCCAAATTGAAAGAGTTTGCAGACGACAATTTTAAATTTGATGAAAATGGCAGAAAGTTATCAAAAAGGGTAGAAAACACTGTAGGAAAAGGAGAAATTGCTCGTAACAAGCAATTTCTCCTTTTCCCCCAGTGTTTTCAAAAGACTTGTACTGCAGACACGTGAAAACCAGGGCTTGTCTGGGAAAGGGTTAAAGCGCCAAATAATGGACATTTTTATCCTATATCCAGAGTGAGATATGCCCTTTGTCTATATGGTGGACAGTATATCAAAGATCAGACTGTACTTTTTGTGCAGTCTGATCTTGATCTACATTGGCCATAAAGGCAACTATAGTAGTGAAAAGGCACTTCATGGGTCAAAAACCTCTTGCAAAAGCAAAAGAAAAGAAATGAAATTTATACAGATAAAACCTAGATTTGGAAAACATTTGAATACATGGAAATATATAATATTACAACCCCAAGAATGAATCCTGTATAAAGCATTGTGAAAAAAGGAGAAAATGCCTGTAGCCAGACAAATTCCATCATTTGAGCCACCATAATTGTCTGCATATGCTTTCAAATTTGACAAGCCTACATTTTTGTGGTGGGGTACTGAAAAATAGCCAAAAGATTGCATTTTCGTATCTTACAAAATAGTTGACAGTGCAGATCCACAATCAGATTGCATGTTCTGTGCAGTCTGATCTTAAGCTACATTGCCCACAAAAAGAACTTAAGTTGTGCTGAAGCACTCTTAGGGCAAAAAATTGTCTTTGTATAGTAATGGGTAAAGCAAATGCAAATACATGCAATAAACATTGTTTGATCACTCTTTCTAAATTTGTTTTTGAGTATTAACTCTTAAAGTGCCTTTCACAACTTTTGCAGCCATTGTCGCCAGCACAGATCAAGACCAGACTGCACAAAATAAGCAATTTGATCTTTGATCTACAATGTCCACCTATTTGGAACACTATATAGACAAAAACAACCTTGAAAATGTGCTATATTGTGTCTTATTTCTAAACTGAAAATGTTTGTTGGGTGTATTCAGCGTTCTAAGGGTGAGCCAAACTGATGTGAAAATAAATGAGGATGATATCATGCAATTTGAGAATGATTTGAGACAGATCAAAGCGGAAAGAATAAAGTGTTGCCTGTAAAATTAATCTCAATCATTTTATTTTTTGTAACAAACAAAGGGAAAACAACAGCTTGCACAAGCTGGAGCAGGGTCATTAGAACACACAATCATATAGTAAAAGGTTAACTATAGTAGCTGCTTTCCCATAAACAGATTCTATATAGCTTTTATTCAGAAAACACATAGGTCTATCTTTTAACCCTTTACCAGACAACAGAATTTTAGCTTTGTCCATATTGAAAGCATTTGCAGACCTCAATTTTAATATAGCTCAAATGGTGCAATTTTTCTTTGATACGGTACAAAACACTGTGGGAAAAGGGGAAAATGCTGGTTACCAATGCATTTTCTCCTTTTGCCACAACGTTTTCAAAGGGCTTCTTTCCCAGGGTCGTTCTAAAGGCGGTATTGTGCGGTAAAGGGTTAAAGGATGTCTGTCTAGCTGAGGTTCAGACTTGCTATCCCAGCTTTTCTCGCTGGTGCCAATGTTTCACTGACAGTGGTAGCTTGGCTATTATCAGTAATTGCAAAAGTATAAAATTTCAAAGTTTTAACCCTTTCAGTGCCTTTATGGGTGATATAGATCAAGATCAGATGACACAGACTGTGCATTCTGATAATGGGTCTTTACCTTCCACTTGTTTCAAAACCTATCAGACAAAAAACTTTCTAAGTTTGAGTGGATTGCATTTTCAGATGTCAAAAGAGATGGGGTTTAAATATAATTGGCACTGAAAGATTTAAAATTTCACCTGTAAAATTTAAAAACCACATGTACATTGCAGTATCATCAAAAAAACTTGAATGACCCTATCAATCACAGTACATCTATGACTATGTCAAACAGGATTACATCCATCAAACCCTTTTCACATCTATTAAATGCTTCATGCAATAAGATACTTGTTCCGAGTTAAAACTATGTTTTCTGGCTTGAAGGGGCTTAATTAGCCAATTTAAAGTTTGATACTGTCATGGCAAAAAATGCATTACAATTGGTAATACCAACAACACCACCTTTTCTTTATATACAGTTATAAAATGGAATGTAGAGATCTTACAGCCTGTTTTTGATAAAAAAAAAGTTCTTAGTTTTTTTTCAGTTTACAATATTTGATAAATTAAACATGCGACAGTAAATATGTATTTACTGAAAGGTCTTTCCATTTAGTTTGACACTGAAATTTAAGTGCAGCTAAACCATTTGTGGATTAAATTTTGAATTGCTGCGTTTATATTATTGAAAAGACTTTTATGTTTTTCATGGTTTTGTGTTAAATCTAAAGTAACTGGCAAGTGATAAGAAGAGGAGGCTCTCCTACTCATAAAAATGTGGTTGAGACAATATTTTTCTTGCATCACAAAATGTGTATAAATTTTTTTGAAAATATAATTACTTTACGTCTGAAAAACATTACACAGCAACCTGAGGAAATCAAAGCTAACTGAGGCAGAGTATGATGGCTGGATCTGTAGTTCTGACAGAGGAGGAAGTAGATGTTCTAGGTAATTAACCTTTTCCAAAACGACAAATTTTAGACTCTTTCAAATTCAAAACATCTGCAGACAATAAATTCAAAATTGGTACAAATGGGTTTAAGCTCTCTCATAGGATAGAAAACATTGTGAAAAGGAGAAAATGCCGATAACCAGCATTTTCTCCTTTTCCCACAATGTTTTCAAAACCTTTCTCTCCCAGGGTCGTGAAAACCCAGGATTGTTTGGTAAAGGGTTAACCCCTTCAGAGTCATAGCCAAAGAACAGGGGCTTTTGCAGACAGCATACATCAAGATCAGACTGCAAAGAACATGCAGTTAGATTTTGGATCTATACTGTCTGCTTGTTTGGTCAAGGCTATAAGATAAGAAAAATCCTGAGTTTGAGTAAGTTGTATAAATTTTTCACTTGTTGAAAATGGAGTGTATGAACTTGGTGCTGTATGAGTAGTTCACTCTGAGTTTTTGCATTTCTTTTGAGAAAGTTTGATTGTTCAACTTCCTGTTGAAACAAATTTGTTGCAGATGATTTTGTGCTAATCCATGTAAAAAATGGGTGGTGAACATTTTAGTCATTGTTTAACACTTTACCAGACAACAAAATTTTAGACTTGTCCAAATTGAAAGCATTTGCAGACGTCAAATTCAATGTAGCTAAAAGATGATTTCTTTCTTTGAAATGGTAGAAAACAATGTGGAAAAGGGGGAAAACTGCTGGTTACCAATATTTTTCCTTTTCAAATAACATTTTCAGAGCCCCCTCATCAGGGTCCTTCAAACTCAGAATTATGTGGTTAAGGGTTAAAGAGCATTAATACAAACAGGAAAAAAGATGTGGCAACTTCTGAAATTGCTTATTACAAGCACTATCTCCGATTGCCAATATGATTCTTAAAGAGGTCTGCTGTACAAGGAAAAAGTTGTTTGCAGGTGGTTGTTCAAGGGTAATGTATTTACCTCTGTCTTGCTAAGTAAAAGAAATGAAACTTTCAAGCTGATAGACCTGTAAAAACCCAAATTTTCCTATTTCGAAGGTATCTTTGGAGGAAAGATATCTCCTTAGTGGCCAGTGTAGATACAAGATCAGACTGCATGTTCTGTGCAGTCTGATCTTGATTTACACTGTCCGCCAAAGGTCACTAAGTCACGCTTAGCAGCCTTCCAGGGTTAAAGCTTTCCAGTACATAGGTGTTGAATAGTGTATTGCACGACCTGCACTTTCAGAAGTTTTGTGGCAGATTTAGAAATTTCTCATAAGAAGGATATGTCACAACAGACCTCTCAAAAATCAATGGCAAAAACAATATATCAAAATTTTATTGTTTACATTTAAAAACAATAATCAACAGCAAATGTTTCTCAGCCTGCATATTCCTGTGATTCCCTGTTTTCACATTGTTCGTCCTTTGATTAACTATGTCACTGCCAATGTCGCCTTAGATAGTTTTTGTAGACATGCAGTCTGATCTTGCATCTACACAGTCTGCTATCTGATGCTAATCTTCAACGTAAAACACATTCGATTGAATTGAAAAAGATACTATAGACCTAGACAAAAGTTGGCTGCACTTAGTTGGCAGCAAAAGACTTAATGTGTACTGGTCAAATGTAGGTCTTGGATTAAATTGCCTTGAATGATTTTCTCGTAAATCTACTGTTTGAAGGTCAATATTTTTGTACTGAAAAAATTCTTTTTAACCCTATACCATACAAGCTTGTAAATTAATGACTCTGTGGAAGGAGGCTTTGAAGACATTGTAGACAAAGGAGAAACACAAATCTTTACTACTTTTCAAATGCAAATCTCATTATTTTAGACACATCATATTATGCACCCTCAGATGCTTTCACCGACATATCTAAAATTTTGTTTTCTGGTAAAGAGTTAACCCTTTACCAAACAACAAAATTATTGACCAGTCCAAATTAAAACCATTTGCAGACAACAAAATAAATGTACCTAAAAATTGAAATTTGTTTTGGAAAGGGTAGAAAACATTGTGGGAAAAGGAGGAAATGCTGGTTACCAGCATTTTCTCCTTTTCTCACAGTGTTCAAAAGGCTTTTTATTCAAGGTCGTTAAAACTCTTGATTGTGTGGTAAAGGGGTAAATACCTTTTTGGACACATAGGCAGACTTATTTGGCCTATAGTCTCCATCTCTTACATCATCAATGTATGTCAAATCATCATCATCAGCATCATTTCTGTTACTGCAAAGGCTTGTCTCGGCCTTTGTATCAATAGATCCATATGTATCACTTGAATATAGCGAAAATGGGAGATCTTCTACACCACTGTCTTCATCTGCATCATCAGTATATCTGAACAGACCAGTGCTTGCATCATAGAATAAGTGGAATCCATCCATCTTCTAAAGACAAAAAAAAATAAATAGCATTATTATGAAAAAAAGGAAGACCTATCATCATGATAGAAAAGACTTGTTTGCAGAAAAGTAACAAGCAAAGTCTGGTTTACCAACGAAATGCTATTTTATATCCTTAAGCTGCCATGATAATGTGAAGACAAAGCATAAACAAATTGCAAAATGATACACTCTAGGCTTCTGCTGCTCTGTGGCTAAACTCTTGACTGGTAATCAAGTGGCTATGGATTAGAACCTAGCTCAACCAACACTCTCTCCGAGGATGTTGAAGGTAATTTAGGCATGATATATTTCTCTCTCACTTTTAAACATTGTCATAGCTTTGTCAGTAGCATAATTTTATTGGTGACCTAGTTATTACCTTCGATTTGAAGGGCAACTCTTATGTTACTTTGTGTGATTGTTTATACGCTACAAATACAAAAATAAGATTGGAGACATGCCCCGGATCAGGGGTAGGGACCAAGGAGTTAGCCATCCCTACTACGAAACACTCCCACCCCCTCCAAATTCGAAAAAGAAATTTTCTTGTAGATCTACGCTAAATCTTTTTATATTCAAGGTAGGAAAATAAGTATAAAAGACATCCCTCTCGTGCAAACTCCCAACGCCTCAGAGCAATGACAACGAAGAAAATGAAAGGCTTGGCAATCATGGTCGACATTTTAAGATTGAAAAAAAAAATGTCCAAATTTAAATGTAGTAGCTAATTATTAAGAAATTAACTACATGTATTAAATTATTAAGAAATAAACAAGTAATTTGGGTTTCCATATACTTTTCTTTCAATAATCCCAGATTTTCCTTAGATCTAATATATTTTCATTGTTCAGTTTAAATAATATTTTCAGTTCTAGCCCTTTCGACCACCTTACATTATCCGTAAGCAAAAGAGTTTGGGATTTTATTTTAAATTTCCGCGCCGATATAAACTTTAAAACAAATGAGAGACTTGTAAAGAGAAACGTTGTTTTTTATTAAACTTTACGAAAGAGCCAACAAAAGTTCCGCTTCAAAGTAATCCTCGGCTTGTCAAAGAGAAATTGTCTCCTAATAAATTCTCAGCTAAGGTCATTTCGCCTTCAGGCACATGGTCATGACGTCATGGAACCAAGAAATGCCCGTATTTTGTACATAACGTGTTTACACAGTGTGTTAACACGCTGGTGTATAGAGGAAGCATGGAAAGCGTGGCACGCATCAGCGACGTCGGTATGTGAACATTAACGTTTGAATTTCGCCAGTGCAAAGTTTTGTAGACTTATTTAATGTGTTTCTCTGCTATTTATTAAATATCGCGATATACTTTGTCTAAGGCTTGAAGAGAGAAGTGAGAGTAAGAATAAAGTTCATGATTGTGTAAAGAAATGTCTTGGAAACTTTGGAATTCTAAATTGCTTATAAGTAGCATGTTCGGGTTATGTCAAGACGCTTGCATTGACTTTTTATTTACTTGCCATACCTTATCTTTTATTTCACGTTTGTATTCCTCCCCCTACCCTCATTAAATTCTATTGTAGACCACGTAAAGCCAGATAAAAAAAATACCAGAGTTTCAGGTGACACTTTTTTAACCCTTTCAGCGCCATAGTCGAAAACAGGGACTTTTGCGGATGGCATAGATCAAGATCAGACTGCACAGAACGTGCAGTCTGATCTTTGATCTATGCCCTCCGCTTGTTTAATAAAGCCTATTTGATAAAAATCTTCCGGAGACTCAGTGGATTGTATTTACAGGCATCAAAAGAGGCGGAGTTTGTTTATTTTGGCGCTGAAAGAGTTAAAAAAGTAGTTTCGGTTGGTCGTAAAAAAATTTTTTTTTTCTTGAATTAATGTAAGAGGGCTGCACAGAAAGAACATGGACCACCTAGTTATTTTGAAAACTACTTTACGTAAGGTTACAAAAATTTGCATAGATGAGCATCACTTATCAGGTAACTGACTCAACTTCCCAAATGTCAAATCAGGTAAAGCATGACATGTATAGTTTTAATGATATCATGCACTGCATTAGTGGTCCATAATAATGGCATTTTATTTGTGCAGATAGTAATCATAAAGTTTTACATCAAACTTGGAAAGTATTTATCGGAAATTGAAGCTGGTTCAGAAAAAGTTTAACGCTTTACCACACAGTCCTGACTTTTAATGACCGTAAAAAGGAGGCCTTTTGAAAACATTGTGGGGAAAAGGAGGAAATGCTGGTAACCAGCATGTCCTCCTTTGCCCACAATGTTTTCAACCCGTCTTGTAGCAAAATTTAATTTTTAAGTCACATTTAATTTGTCTGGAAATGCTTTCAATTTGGACCAATCTAAAATTTTGTCGTTTAGGAAAAAGTTAAGCAGACTCTGCATTCAAGAAATATGGTATTCGTAAATTGATGTAGAGTCTACCAAGTGTGTGACTGTGTATTTTTTTGTTAAGACAGTTGTAGGCTGAAGTCCTTTTGTTAGCAGTTGTGTGTGTATTTGCCAAACAAAGCAATTATGTACAGCCATAGGTGATAAAGGTAATCAACAGGGTAAGGGTGTGAAAAACTGTCACATTATGTGCACAGTATCGATTTTACATAGGTTTTTGGTTGATAGGTAGGGTTTTTTTTTTTTATATAGAGCATTTATATCAGCATTATGATGGATTCAGATCATCAGATCAGATGCTGAAAATGGTCGCACCCTCCCCCCTAAACTTTGGGAGCCATCAGACACCTGCATTATAATAGGGTCAGCGTTTTACTGGAGTTCGTACTAACAGGATGACAGTGTAATTTAATCCTTTACCAGACAATACAATGTTTTAACGATCCAAATGAAAAAGGCTCGCACAAACATTAGGAAAAAAAATGCTAGTAACTAGTATTTTCTCCTTTTGTTACAATGTTTTTTACTCTTTCTTGACTTATTCACATATTTTAAGTTACAGTATGTTTACAAATGCTTTCAGTTTGGACAAATCAAGATTTTGTTGTTTAGCCCTTTACCACACAATTTCAACTTTTAACGACCCTGAGAAAGATGTCTTTTGAAAACATTGTGGAAAAAGGAGAAAATGCTAGTAACCAGCATTTGCTTCTTTTCCCACAAGGTTTTCTACCCATCAAAGATATATTCCATCATTTGAGCCACATTTAAATTGTTGTCTTCAAATGATTCAATTTGATCAAGTCTACCTTTTTGTCGTGTGGTGAAGAGTTAGTGTTGTGTTTAATCCTTCACTAAACAATAAAATTTAGACACTTCTGAATTTTGAGCATCTGCACATGACAAATTTAAAAGTGGTACAAATGAACTTAAGTTCTTTGATAGGACAGAAAACACTATGGGATTAGGAGAAAATGCCGGTAACCAACATTTTCTCTCTTTCCCACAATGTTTTCAAAAGGCATCTTCCTCAGGGCTGTTAAAAACAAAGGATTGTTTGGTAAAGGCTTAAGACCAAGTAGAAGCTGTTTTTGCGGTACAGTTCCCTCAACTCTTTACCAAATGACTAAATATTAGACTCGTACAAATTGAAAGCACTCGCAGATAATACATTAAATGCAGCTCAAATGATGAGATTTGTGGTTGAAAGGGTAGAAAACCTTGTGGGAAAAGGAGAAAGTGCTGGTTACCAGCATTTTCTCCTTTTCCTACAATGTTTTCGAAAGTCTTTTTCTAAAGGGTCATTAAAACACAGGATTGTTTGGTAAATGGTTAAAAGTTGCCAATACAAGGATTTACATTTGAAAAGGTCACTTTTCTTATCAGACATAACATTTAGTTTTAAACTTGTCGCCATGGTGAGAAGGCTATCAAAATCTCTCTTTCTACTGGATTTTGCTGACAACTTTGATAAAGAAGAGGATAAATGATGGCTTTCAGCCCTTAACTTTTTGTTTACCATGCGTATGTTCCACCCTTTGTCAAACAATCTTGTGTGTTTAAGACCCTTAGGGGAAAAAAAAGCTTTTAAAAACATTGTTGGAAACAGAGGTGATATACCCAATCTTACTGTTTTACAAATTTGTAGGTAGACTGTTCCATGCTTTGTGGTTAAAGCTATGATATTTTGGACAAACTTAGAGTTACTGATGGTCTGCAAATATTGAAAAAATGATACATACATAATTCTTGAACCCAAAACTGTGCAGACTTGCAGACCTACCAAAACTTACCAAACTTCAGTTTTAAAAATTGATACGTATGGAAAACATTGTTGGGAAAGAAGCAAAACTTGCTTGTTAAAATTAATTGTTCCTATGTCCACAGTCCCTTCCAAATCTGTTGATTGTAGGGGTGTAAAAAGTTTTACAAACACAATGAGTGAAATGCTTTTGGTATTTGTATGTCATAGGAGCAATGGTAATTGAATTAAAGAAGACATCACCAGCATTTTCTCCTTTTCCAAAAATGTTTTCTTCTCTTTCAAAAGTAGTTCCCATTAGTCTTTGTCCTACTTTTTCGTCCAATCAGAAGGCTTATTTTTGAAAAATTCTGACTGTCTTTTTCCTTTAAACTGCCTCAAGCAGGGTTTATTTTGACCATTTAATCAGTTACATGTTGCATTTATTTAGGTTTACTGCGCATGCGTGCATAAAACCCGCCTCCCTCATTAATATTCAATTACCAGTTAAATTTACACATACAAGTACCAAAACAATAACTCAACAAACTCTGTGGAAAGAAGAAAATGGGAAAATACAACATTTTTAGCTCACCTGAGCACAAAGTGCTCAAAGTGAGCTGTTGTGATCATGCTGTGTCCGGCATCCGTCGTGCGGTCGTCAACCTTTACCTTGTGTGCACTCTAGAGGCCACATTTTCAGCCAGATCCTCATGAAACTTGGTCAGAATGTTTGTCATGGTAAAATATTGGGCAAGTTCGAAACTGGGTCACATGGGGTCAAACAGTAGGTCACGGGGCCAGATGTTAGAAAAACCTTGTGTGCACTCTAGAGGCAACATTTTCAGCCTGAAACTCATGAAACTTGGTCAGAACCTTTGTCTTGATAAAATCTCGGACAACTTTGAAATTGGGTCATGTGAGGTCAAAAAGTAGGTCACAGGGCCCAATCTTAGAAAAAGCTTGTGTGCACTCTGGAGGGCCACATTTTCAGCCTGATGCGCATAAAACTTGGTCTGAATGTTTGTCTGTATAAAATCTCGGACAGATTCGAAATTAGGTTATGTCGGGTCAAAAAGTAGGTCACGGGGCCAAAACATTGAGTGCACTCTAGAGGCCACATTTTCAGCCTGATACCCATGAAACTTGGTCAGAATATTTGTCTGGATAATATCTCAGACAAGTTGGAAATTGGGTCATGTTGGGTCAAAAAATAGGTCGCAGGGCCTAATTGTAGAAAAAGCTTGTAGAGGCCATATTTTCAGCCTGATACCCATGAAACTTTGTCAGAATGTTTTGTCTAGATAAAATCTTGGACAAATTTGAAATTTGGTCATGTCAGGAAAAAAAGTAGTTCACAGGGCTAAATCTTAGAAAAACCTTGTGTGCACTCGGATGTCCACATTTTCAGCCTTATACTCATGAAACTTGGTCAGGATGTGTGTCTGGATGAAATCTTGGAAAAGAATGATATCGAGTCTTTCTCAGGTCAAAAAGTAGGTCACCAGGCAAAATCTTAGGAAAACTTTGTGTTACTCTAGAGGCCACATTTTAAGCCAGATTAGAATTTCAAAAATAGGCTAAACCAGTCAAAAAGTAGATCACTTACACTTGTGCGTTTTACATCATCATGACCAGGATCTTTTCAGCCTTATCAATCCTAGATGACCTTACTCAGGTGAGTGCTTTAGGGCCAATGGCCCTCTTGTTTTAAAACTCTTTCTCTGCCAATGTTGTATTGGAAAGACTTTGCAGATAGCATAGATCAAGATCAGACTGCACAAAACATGCAGTCTGATCTTTTATCTACACCGTCCGCTATCTTGTGTTAGTCTTCAACCAAAAACAGATCCAATTCAAACGAGAAGGATACTAAGAGACCATGTGAAAAGTCGGCTCCATTTAGTTGGCACCGAAAGAGTTAACCCTTTCCCAAACAAGCCCTGGTTTTCACGTGTCTGCAGTACAAGTCTTTTGAAAACACTGTGGGAAAAGGAGAAATTGCTCGTAACGAGCAATTTCTCCTTTTCCCACAGCGTTTTCTACCCTTTTTGAGACCTTTCTGCCATTTTCATCAAATTTAAAATTGTCGTCTGCAAACTTTCAATTTGGACCAGTCCAAAATTTGTCGTCTGGGAAAGGGTTAAACGAAAGTCAGTCAATCTATATTTTGAAATATAGAGAAAATCCATGTCGTAGTAAAACTAGTTTATTGCGGTGTCATATCGATACAGGCATTTAACATGAAATATCTGAGTCATGCTCTGTGAAAAGGGGGCTTAATGCATCAGCAAAAGAGTATCAACCCAGGTCAGCCTGCACAAGCTTACAAGGTCCCCAACTACTTGCTTTCGGCCTATTTTCTGCATTTCAAAGGACTAGTTTATCTGCTCATTTAGTCGGTTTTCAGAGAAAATGGATTTTAAGGATCAATAATCATGTGATGTCGTGCTTGGTACCATGCATCATGGCAGTGCATCAAGCCCCCTTATGCATGACTCATATTCTGTATGTCTACGGCATTTTTTTCAGTCCGTCACAATAATTTATGGGTGAAGTGGAAAAGTCCATGTAATGCTAGATTTAGCATTGTTTAGCCTTGATGCAATTAGGGCATGTCTTTGCGAGTGATGAAGCAGGAAAGTCATATATGGCTCCATTGTTTTAGCCATGTTGCAATTAGGGCGTATCTTTGCGAATGATGAAGCGGGAAACTCCATATATAGCACCACTGTATTAGCGATGATGTAATTAGGGCGGATAACAACTAAGTCAGACATTGTGAAGAAAAAATTAAACAACTTAAACAGCCACAGGCGGTAGCTACGCTCCCTCCTTTTGGCTGTTTAAATCGTTTAACTTTTTTCTTCTCAGTGTCTAACTATCACTTATTTGAGTTACAGTTGCATTGTCGTCTGAAAATGCTTTCAATCTGGGCAAGTCACTGATTTTGTTGTTTGGTAAAGAGTTAAACCTAGTTTTACGGTTGAAAATAGCCTAACTTGCTTCAAATCAATCTAGGAAACATGCCCACATGTACTGTCTCCTCAAAATAGCTGGTAATCAGTACAATCATAACATGTGTATGTACATAATTGGGTTTATAATCCAGGTGCCAACAACAGATCAAGGGAAGGAATTAATTTGTGTAAGGGAGGGGGGCCAATTAACACCCAGTGATTCAGTTAATAAAATACAAACTGTAGAGATGGCCAGCTTACAGAGGATACAGTATCTGGCAAGCATCCCATTGGTTGAAGGATGGATAAGTTTGAGGGCAGGCCATTTAGAATATTAGGCTGTTTTTCAGAGCCAAACCATGTAAATCAACCGTCGAAGTGCCTTTCAAGGCTATAGTTGCCTTTGCAGCCAATGTAGATCTAGATCAGACTGCAGAAAATGTGCAGCCTTATCACTGATTTACACTGTCGGCTGGGCATAGGCATTCTGGACAACAGCAACATTAAAATTGCTTTTCTTAAGGTCTCATTTCAAGAGTAGAATTGCCAACTGGGTTTATTTAGTACTCTAACGAAGGATCAATGAATTATGGAAATCTCGGACAATGAACAGCAGTCACTTTCCTGACAAAGATTACATATTTGTATGTGGAGACTGACTGACTGAATGGTGGTTAATGCCTCTCTCAGCATTGTTTCAGCAATATTACATGGACAGCATAGTTGTTAAATCCTTTACCAGATGACAAAGTTTTAGCTTCGTCCAAATTAAAAGCATTTGCAGACAACATTTCAATGTGGCTGAAATGGTGCAGTTTTTCTTTAGGGTAGAAAACATTGTGGGAAAAGGTCCTGGAGAAAATGCTTGTACTAGCATTTTCTCCTTTTTCCACAGTGTTTTCAAAAAACTTCTTTACCAGGGTCTTTAAAAGGCAGCAATGTGCTGTAAAGGGTGTTCTGGCTTTCACAAGTGCTATGCCAGGGCTCTGAAGTGTCTTGCCTAAGGACACTTCAGCAAAAACCTAGCACACCAAGTGAGCAATGGATTTGGGGCCCTCACATTGCAGGTCTTACACTGTCACAGCTGTCAGAACTACACAAGCCCCTTTCATATAAGGAGTACACACATTTGAACAAGGATGAATATCCTTCACGGTAGAAAGCTCTAACTCTTTACCAAAGGACCCAATGTTAGACTTGCTCAAGTTGAAAGCATTTGCAGAGGGCAAATAGATACCAGTCAAAAATTAAAATTTGATTTGGGAAGGGTAGAAAACACAATGGGAAAAGGTGAAAATGCTGGACACCAGCTTTTTCTCCTTTTCCCACATGCTTTCAAAGGCTTTCTTTCCCAGAGTCGCTAAAATTTGGTATTGAGTTGTAAAGGGTTAACTTCAGTACTATTGATCATTGTTTGAAAAAAGAATTTTTTATTTTTTTGAAATCCAAAACATTGCAGAAAATAGAGCAGCTATTTGGTCCACAATGTTCTCAACTCCCTAAGAACTATAAATTTGAGTGACTTTTCTGGAAAATGTTTGCTCTGAAATAAACTTTGTAACCATCTGAAATTTTAATAATCAACAAGAAATGAATAGGATTGAAAGGTAATGACAAAAGGATTGATGACTTATATTGCTTTCAGTATTCTTTCAGTCATGTCTTACCTATAGCTTACTTAGACCTGGATTTCATCAGAATGAGGATGAGGCTCTAAAGGGTCTGGTTCAAGGACACTCTTAAAAAACCATATGCATCAAGTAGGGATTGAACCTAGGGACCCCTTGCTTTATTACAAATCCTACATCTTCAGAAATGAGCCAAACAAGACCTCTGTGGCTAAAGAGGAATTTTTTGCTACGAGCTACTGGTATTTTTTTCTCTTACATTGTTTTTCAGAAGTTGTCTGCTGCGAGACACAAATCCTCATCTTCCAGTCGTAATATGTTTACTCTTTAACAGACGGCAAAATTGTAGACTGGTCCAAATTGATAGCATTTGCAGTTAACAAATCAAAATTAGCTGAAATGGTAAGATTTGTCTTTAAAAAAATAGAAAACATTGTAGGAAAAGGAGAAAATGCTGGTTAACAGCATTTTCTCATTTTTCCACAATGTTAAAGTTTTTGAAAGCCTTGTTTCTCATGGTCTTCAAAAGAGGGATTAAGTACATGTATTTTCATCTGTGTTGTCAGATCCAAAACTATATGGACTGATCTTGAGGAAGAAGGCTCTGAAAAACATTATGGGAAAAGGAGATAATACTGATTAGTTTTCATTGTCTGCAAATAGTTTTGATATGGATAAATGTAAAATTTTGCTGGGAAAGAGTTACTGTGATAAAAACTGTAAACCCAACAATAGTATTTGGTATGGCCTTGTATTGATTATTACATGGTATAAAGAGATAGCAGAACCTAACTAGAATACAAGTCAGTTCCTATGAAACCTTGCAGAGGGTTCGTTATGTAGCCAGTATGATGTTGATAATGGAACTGGGTTTTACTTTCTTGTGTTCTTAATAAACGTTGTCTTGTATGAGAATGTTGTCCCAATGATTTCTTGGAATTATTAATTTTTTTTTTATACAACTTATGCAAATCATGGAGGATGATGAGGATATCCTAAGTGAGTATTGCCTGTTTTATACTTGACCCTTGATTCGTAATACAATAGGCTAATAACCTGGAAAATTTGTCCCTTTGCCTTTTAACTGTTTTATTTAGCAAGCAATCCCATGTATACATACATGTACTCTACACACAGGGATATCTTTAAAATCATTGTGGATTTATGAGAAAATGCTGGTGACCAGCACATTCTCCTTTTCTCACAATGTTTTCTATCCTTTCAGAGACTTAATATATTATTCTATATTGTTTGAGCCACATTTTATCTGTCGTCTGCAGGTGCTTTCATTTTCAGACAAATCTTACCCCTTTAAGTTTTACCACACAATCCCTGCTTTTAATGACACTGAAATAAAAGCCCTTTGAAAACATTTTAGGACAAGGACAAAATGCTGGTAACCAGCATTTTCTCCTGTGCCCACAATGTTTTCTACCCTTCCCTAATTAAATTTCAACTTTTTAGTTACTTTTATTTGTGGTCTGCAAAATTAATGCTTTCAATTTGGATCAGCCCAAAATGTCATTTGGCAAAGATTTAAATGTCACTTGGTAAAGAGTTAACCTTAAATATGGCAAAATGAATGGAATGGCCTTTAGCTGGGAAAACCTTTATATATTGCTGAATTCCAGCCATGAATATCTAGAGTCAGAATGCACAGTGAGTTAAAGATATTAAGTCAGACAGCACATAATGCATGAAGTGCTGTCTGATCTTTGATTTACACTTATGCTACCTTGTAGCTCGATCAATGGGGGTCAGTGCATGCCTTTTATCTGTCACCTGTACATGTTCACATTGATTCAAACCATCTCATTGATTTTCTCTATTTGCTATTACTCTTAACAAGGTTAACTCTTTCCAAAAGACAAGATTTTAGACTCGTCCAAATTCAAAGTATTTGCAGACGCCAAATGAAAATTGTCTCAAATGCTGGGATTTATCTTTGAAAGGGCAGAAAACATTGTGAGAAAAGAAGAAAATGCTGTTTACCCAGATATTCCCCTTTTCTCACAATGTTTTCTTAGGTCTTCCTCCTTTGGGTCATTATAAAGCTTGGGATTGTTTGGTAAAATGTACATGTAAACTTTTGCTGGCTTTAAAGACAGTGTTGATTCTGATCAGACTGTACAGAACATGCAGTCTGATCCTGCCTCATACACTGTTGGTTTTTGTGTGTTTTGTGTGAGATACCTTACCTAAAACAGTATGCAAAATGTTGTAATCAGGCTGTGCCTGCTGACTGGAAAACTGCATTTCATCTATATTGCAGTCTAAGGGTTTAGGTTAGGTTACCCCTTTACCAAACAATCCCTTATTTCAAAGACCCCAAACAAATAGAATTTTGAAATATTGTAGCTGCCAGCACTTTCTGCATTGCCCACATTGTTTCCTATCCTTTCAAAGATAAATCACATTGTTTAAGTCACATGATTTGTTATCTAGAAATGCGTTCAAAATTGACAAGTCAAAGATTCCTTTGAGTGGTTAAGATTGTAAAAATGTTCATGTGCATGTTGATTCAAAACTTTGCATTGATAATCCATATTTGCTACCACTCTAAGAAGGCTTAACCCTTTCCCAAACTACAAATTTCAGACTGTTCTAAACTGAAAGCATCAGATTCTGCAGATGATCACTATTTTGAGAATGGTACAAAGGAGCTGGAGTTCTCTGATAGGGTAGAAAACATTTTTGTAAAAGGAAAAAATGCTGGTTACCAGCATTTTCTCCTTTACCCACGCTGTTTTCAAAAGCCTTCTCATGGGTCGTTAAAAACGATGATTGTTTGGTAAAGGGTTAATGAGGCAACATTTGTTAGTTTTGCAGATATTGTGCAGTTCATGATCGAACTGTACAGACTGTGCAGTCTTGCCTTTCAATTTGTACACTGTTTATACTTTTGCGAGATACTCTTTATGAACAACAAAGTTGAAGACATGTTCCTATTGTAAGTTTTATGTAATGGTTTTCCTTGCATACTGCAAACTTGCAGTTCATGTATTTAGCAGCCTAAGGGTCATTTCTGTTTCTCTTTTTACCACACATATTGAAAGTAGATGTATTTGCAGATGGCAAACTGAATGTGGTTCAGATTATTGGGTTGTCTTTGAAGGTTAGAAAACACTGTTGGAAAGGAAGAAAATGCTGGTTACCAGCATTTTCTTATTTTCCCCCACAATGTTTTCAAAAGCCCTCATCTTAAAATGCATGATTGTGTGGTATAGGGTTAAGCAGGTGGTAAATGAAGGTGACATTTTTAGAAGGCTGACAGTAGAATTGCTGTACAAATTAGGGATACTTTTTGGTCATAGATTAGAACGAAGTTGCAGATTTTGTAGACCAAAGATCAGACTGCATGTCCTTATAGTCTGATCTTGATCTGCAGCATGGACAAAAAGCTGCAAATTTTAAAATGAAGGGGTTAAAAATCTTTCATATCTTTTACCGATAAATTTTTATCTTTATCCTAATCCAAGTTTGGTCATGCCAGCGGTTTTTATCAGGCAATGATAATAAGAATGGAGGAAAATAATGTGACTTCATGAAATGAGCTTGTCTCATTTGATTGTATGGCCTTTAACCCTTGACCACACAATCCCGAATTTTAATGACCCTGAGGAGGAAGCCTTTTGAAAACATTGTGGGAAAAGGAGAAAATGCTGGTAACCAGCATTTTCTCCTTTTCCCACAATGTTTTCTACCCTTCCAAAACAGAAATCATCATTTGTCATCTGCAAATCCTTTGGATTTGGGCCAGTCTAAAATTTTGTCGTTTGGTAAAGGGTTAACACTTTTTAAGCATCATTACTTTAGTTATGTTCCTGTGGGCAATGCACCTATCCATGCTTTCCTAGAGTTTCTGTTACCAGTACATTGCACAATTTCCTTCCAGACTACAAACCCAAAAACATTGACCTCTTGGTCATTCTGGGATGCAGCATACCATGGAGATACACATGCTATTTTTTATGATTATTTACTCAAATTTTTTAAATGTTGTGCATGCTTTTTAACTCTTCAATCAAACAAAATTAAGAAAAAGGATAGGGAAAAAAGGTTTTTAATCGGTCTGTAGACTGATTAGAGAGATGGCAAACTTCGGAAACCCATCTGCTCAGGGCAAACTGATGTAACGGCAACTCGTAACAGCTTTTACTAACAGCGTTTTAACGCTTATACCTGCTGTGATGACCTTATTACAAAAACTACTTTTGACCCAGATCAGCACTTTTGACCCAGATAAGCGCAGGAATAGTAAGTAGCAGTAAACAGACATTAAGTAATGTCAAGTAATCCCGTAACTTTTAAATTATGTAATAAATGGCGGTTACGATTTGTTTAGTGTTGAAGTATGTCATAATTACAGTATTACCAAAATCTCTGGCCAGCAAAAACTGGAGCAGTTTACTTTCAACACGATTATAAGAATTAGGGCCAGTGATTAGCAGCAACTTTATGAATGAAACGAATGCGATTTAAGTGTATAGGGTGATGTGAACACATCTTGTAGTTGTCTGCTGTCCATATCATTCGGCAAATTTCGAATGATCCATTAATAGTTATACGTAGTTACGGGGTCGGCCGAGTTATGACGAGGGCTCTCCGTATATGTAGCAGGTGTTGAAAAGATGGTAGGTCATTTTGGTCTTGAGAGGAATAAAATCGCAACAGAAAGGAGTTTGTAAGGAAACATTGCTTTAAAAGAATTTGAAAATTTAGATTGCTCTGCCTTAGAGAAAACTGATGTAAATGCAACTCGTAACAGCCGTAAGTTTAAAATAGTAACCGGCCATTGGTCATTTAATGTTAGTGAGGCGAAGCGTGTGAAGCTGTGAGGGACAAAGGGTATAGAGTTGTGTAAAGGTTATGGCTCTCGCGGAGAGGCCATTACGTAAACATTTTCAGAATGGACTGGCGATTCACCGCTTGCAACCTTAGTACCCAGACTGTCCATTCACAATACAGACTGATTACGGATCTTTCAGCGTATGATGTATTAACCCATAGGCTGCTAAGTGTGACTCACTGACCTTTTTGAGGACAGTATAGATCAAGATCAGAGTGCACAGAACGTGCAGTCTGATCTTGGATCTATACTGTCCGATAAGGAGATATTTTTTTTTCCAAAAAAGAACGAGTTTGACATAGAATTATTCGGGTTTTACTACGGGTTAGAAATTTGATTTCATTGTGTTAGCGGGATAAGGGTTAAATTGTTTTCATAGCCCCTCTTCCTCTCCTCACAGCCATGGCGCTACCATTTTACACAGTCACTTAAATGTTTCTTCTTGGTGAGTTTCTACAGACTGGAATCAGTCTGTTAACCCTTGAAAATATAGTTGGAGAAACTGCATGTATTCATCATGTTCTCTTTTTTCCACAGCGTTTTTCACCCATTTGAAAGATTTTCATAATTTTATCAAATAGAACATTTTCATCAGGGATAAAAAAAACCCTGAAACTGTAACACAAATAAGCTCACTTACTGTTATATTCTCCATATCTGAATCAACGGACCAGGGAAAAAGTCTTTGCAGAGAGTGCAGATTCAGACCAGACTGCTCAGAACATGCAGTCAGATCTTGGATCTGTCGTGCCAGTTTTCAGAGTTATTCTACTCAAGACAGCAATGGTCCTGCAATATTTAGGTTGTTTTTCCAAGCTTAAAATGTCTATGTTAACAATTTAGCGCTCTGAGGGTGCAAATGTCAGCAACATGTTTGTCTCATCAGCTATTCCATATTGGTCGATTCTCATCCTTTCCACATTTCAGATAAAGAGATCAAGGCTACCGCAGTTATGCTCTTGCTGATTAGAATGACTCGAATACAATGACCTTTGTTGGCAATGGACAAGTAAAGTCGCTTTTGAAGACAGTAAAATATAAAGATCAGACTGTCCTTTGAACGCAATGCAATTGAATATCACAGACGTTCATATCGTATATCTAATTGTCTGTTTATTTGGGATGTATATGGAAAAAAAAAAATGACCATGAAATTGTAGCCTAATGTTTCAGTGTTCCCACTCACATCTCTTTTTGGGAGTGCATGCGCTCCCTGGAATAAAAGTTTGGGAGTGCAAGATAAATTCTAGGAGTGCACTTAATATTGACAAATATAGAGCATCTATGGAGGACAGTAAGGGTCTGTTGTATTGAAAATTTGTTTTGATGAGTCTTACTCTGCAGTCACCTGCTCTTCAAAACAATATGGGTAATTTAAAAAAAAGAAGACGCTTGTTATAATTTCCTTACTCACGGGACCAGTTTCAGAGGGACAACTTACAGACTGATGGCCAGTAGAATTTTCCATTTCACTGTTAATTTCAGACTCTAATTAGGTTTCACTTATTGTTTTATAGAGATATTCGTGTAAATTTACAGTTCAAAGTCATTGATAAAACTGAATAGACAGTTTGAAATGCCTATGATCGGACGATGTCAAACCAATTTTTGTTGTGTCATGGGTTTTCGCGTTTCTTGCAGCAATCTTTTTTTCATGCCTGTTAAGTTTTGGAGTAGTATTTCCGCATGATTTGACCTAGATTTGTCAATAAGATTAGCATGTAACTTCAAAACCTTTGATTTTACACTAGAAACGCGGATTGATACCAAGTTTGATTAGCGGTGATAAACAGTGACTTTCACACTTGTTAACTTGTCCCAACTGGTGCCACTGGTTACCGACAATGGAAGCCCTGAAATCTGTGCGTGCATGCACGTTTCACTTCATATTTTTGTGCGTGATTATTCAATTCAGTGCGTGAATCACGCACATATGTGTGTGAATGGGAACCCTGTGTTTGATATTGTTTTCCTGACTGTAAAAGGCTAGTCGATTAACTGGGTGTTTTAACTCTTAACCGAACTATCCCTTTTTAATGCCCATGAGAAAGAAGTTGAAAACATTGTGAGAAAAGGAGAAAATGCAGGTTACCATTTTCTCCTTTTCCCATGTTTTTTACCCTTTCAACGATTCAAATCATCATTTGGTCTACATTTAATTCATCATGTGCAGATGCTTTTGATTTGGACAAGTCTAAAATTTTATCATTTGGTAAAGAGTTGACGGTTAGGGACCTACTGGGTATTCACATTCTTTGAAAGTATAATGTAGGAGTTTGCCAGCAGACGTTTGGACTGGACGATTTGGCCCGCTAAAACATAGGTAGGACAGTTTGTCAAGATGAATACGATGTCTTGTTAAAAATGGAAAAAATGAAAGGCCCACAAGCAGCCAAAAGTGAACAGTTCCAAAATTTATAATGCAGGCATATTTTATTCGGCTTTTATATGTCACAATACAGTTACCAAAGTTGCCAAAGTTACGGAAGAGAATATATGTATTTTTTCACTCTTTTAAAGGGTTGGTAGGTACTGCTGTTCATGATGAGTGATATCTAAAACTTGATAATGGGTATTGCTGATCAGAATTGCTACATATTTTTGTACGTTCTATTGCTGTCGGCTTGCAAACAAAGCCTATATTTTAACCAATCGTTAAAACTACAAATTTGTAAAAGACAGTTTAAAAAAGTGGGATCTTATGTGGCTCATTTGTAATGGTGTAGGATTTTTTGTCCCATACATAGTTCAAACATCTACCATTTGATTTGTGCTTTCAAACCACTGTAGTTATTCAGTGTTGACCGATTACAGTGCTTACAGCACTTTGATCTTCATTGGTATCTCCTTACAAGGCTATTGTGCCTCGCTGGGTGTTTTTAGATTTTGCGCCAGTACTTCGCAAAGACTTGTGGGAATGTTAAATGATCAATAATACCAGGAGTGTAAATTTTTTTTTTCTACTCCCCCGCCAGGGTGCCGGGCAAGTAGTATAAAAAGTTACTCGCCCTGCAGAGTTTTTCACTTGCCCATCTTTTTTGTGAAACATTTGTCTGATATGCTTGAAAGTCATGTAAATTAATTATACTTACATGTTGTTTAGAACTAAAATAAATGTCAAGAAATGCTATCATGTCTGATATTTTAGCTTTTTATTGAATTAAGTGCCTGTTCATTATCATCAAACAATGAGAGGAATACATTTTCTAATGACAACCTGTGTAAATGTAAACAAATAGACAGTGTTCCCGTATGCTGCAAAGGGGTCAATATTACCTGACTTTGCTCTGTTATAAATAGATTATCTACACCGTCACATTTTCTGATCAAATGACTCACTGTTTAAACACCAAATCAACCAGATTATTTATGTAATTATCTTACATGCATGACCTAATTTGTAATGCAGTTATTCAATCAATGTACTGAAAAAAGGTCATGCAAGTTCTTCAGTAAGTTTAGAAAACCACTGAACCAGTTGGGAATTCCCTTGGCTGTTCCAACATTTTGTCTAGTTATACACCACACATGCATACACACCATACAATGCTAATTGATCAAATATCAATTTTGCCATGCCCCTTTCGCATCCATTGTGTGCACATGCATAGAATTTTCCCACTGTATCTACTGCTATCCAATCAGGAATCACATATGAGATTTAGTCGCCACTCAAAGTTTCTAAAGCCATGCCTTGATTCTGTGTAATATGGTGTGCTTCCTGTCACAAATCTATGACTAGCATTACATGGTGTGTATTTAGCTATGACCGCTATTCCCATAAGATACCACAGAGAAGAAGACTATTGAAACCCAAACAGTTAAATATACTCCGAGTTGTCCCAATTTAAAGATCATGGGCATCAATCAACAACATAGGTAAACTTCTGCTAGTTAAGCAGTTCTTTGTCTGAAATTTTACCATATTTTACAGGCTTAAAGTGCATGTTTTATGTCAGAAAATGCACTCGCCCAGTTGGGCGAGTCATGTATATTTTGTACTTGCACAAAGTCAAGATCACTTGCCAATGCAATAGGGTGAGTTGAAATTTACACCCCTGAACACATGTTGATTACAAGGATTGTATGATGTCATATTGAATGTAAAAAAAATAGCCTCAGTTATCAATTTTAAAACAACCATTCCTTTTTTGAAATGTCAAAAGTTCCACCTTTTTACTGAATGTAACCATACATTTCACACAATTGCTAAGAAAAGCATATGGGTTTACATTTATTATTATGTATTTTACCAGAAATTTTTATTATTAGCTAGAAAAGTAAATAGGCCCCTTTAAAAGGTTTTATTAGTCTTTAAAGAGTAGATTAACATTTGAAAGGGTAGAAACATTGTGCGAAAAGGAGAAAAGCCTGATTTCCTCACATTCCTTGCAGTGTTTTCAAAAGACCTTCTACTTTTCTAAAACATATGATCGTTTGATAAAGGAAATTATATTGTAATATGCATTTTAATGTCATATACAGAGAGACTGAGATCACATTTTAAGGTTATGACATTTTACAAGGTTATCTACTGTAAAGAAAGATTCAAACAGTTGCACAGGTTTTAATGACCGTTGTGGGGAAAAGCCTTTTGAAAACAAGGTGGGAAAAGGAAAAAATGGAGTGTTTTTTTTCACATAATGGTTTCCTACCCTTTCAAGGCAAATCCTGTCATTTTGAGCTTTGTCATCTTAACTCTTTACCAGACGACAAAATGTTGGACTAGTCCAAATTGAAAGCATTTGCAGACAACAAAGCAAATGGGACTGAAAAATTGAACAGTGTTTTGGGAAGGGTAGAATTCTCCTTTTCCCCACAATGTTTTCAACAGGCTTCTTTCTCAGGGTCGTTAAAACTTGGGATTTTCTGGTAAAGAGTTAAAATGCTTTCAGTGTGAACTTGTCCAAATTTTTTGCCTTCTGATAAAAGGTTAAACAGAAAGGTTTCAATTTCAGCTCTATACATGTATATACACCAAGATATCCAAATACTTCTGAGTCAATTATGCCCGGTTGGGTTGCTCAGTGGTTAGAGTATCAAACTTGTGACCTGGTGGTTGTGGGTTCGATACCTGGTTGAGGCAAACTCTCTCTGGCATTTTTTTGCCTCTCAACTCTGATGCATGTGAGAAAAGTAGTCAGTGGCATGAAAAGAAAGTTGTGTCAGTACTGGTGTGAGAAAGCCACGTGTAGGTGCACTGACCACCCTGATATGACCTAAGCTGTTAAAACGGGAGTTAAACTCCAGTACAAACAAACAAACATCTGAGTACAGTAAGTTATGCATTGTGAGAACTGGAACATCATGCCTTAACTTTCCAAATTCATTCATCCATTCATTTTAGAAATATGTTTCAAATGAGAGTGTTACTTAAGCAGTTTGGAAATGTGTAAAGGGAAATAACACATGCATTCAGATTTGTTTGATACTTTTCATAATTATCTTTCTTGGTATAATCCACTTACATTTCAAAGCTTTGTGATGCCTGAAAATATTGTCATATTTCTTTACAAAATTGGCATGTTGCTCTTGATATGAATGACAAAAAGTAGCACTCTTTAACCCATTATCAAAGGTTGATCTTTTTCATCATGTTGTACAAACATATCAAAAAGAGAACTATAGACATAGTCTATTACTTTCCATAGCTGAAAATAAAATCCACTTTGACTTGTAAAAGTCAAAGGTTTTAATTCTTACAAGATGATAAGTTAGTTTTTTTTTGCCCAAACTGAAAGTATTTTTAACTCTTTACCAAACAACAAAATTATACACTTGTCCAAATTATAAGCATTTGCAGACGACAATTTCATTGTAGCTCAAATGGTGCAATTTTTCTTTGATAAGGTAGAAAACATTGTGGGAAAAGGAGAAAATGCTGATTACCAGCATGTTCTCCTTTTCCCACAATGTTTTCAAAAGGCTTCTTTCTCAGGGTTGTTAAAAGTCGTGATTGTGTTGTAAAGGGTTAACAATATATTAAATGTGGTCGATGATTGAATTTGTGTCTGAAAGGTTAGAAAACATTGTGGGAAAAGGAGAAAATGCTATTTGTCAGTATTTTCTCCTTTTCCTGTAATATTTTTAAAAGCTTTCCTTTGCTTGGTACTTAAAACTGGGGATTGTTTGGTAAAGGGTTAAAGACATGAAATTAAATGTGTCTCAAAGGACTGGATTTATTGCTGAAAGAGAAGGAAAAAAAAGAATGTTGGCAAAGGACAGAAAATGATATCTGTCATTATTTTCTGAATATTTTTGAATCCTTCTTCCACATGGATTTGTTTAAAAAATGATTGATTGGGAAAGGTTTAAAGAACAGAAAATTATCATGGAAACTTTTATATGAAAAGGACTAACTGCTTATTAGGGGTGAAACAATACGGTAAAAAGCGTATTGCAATATATTGCAATACGGCTAACCCGTATTGCAATACGTATTGCAATATGCTGTATATGCTGACATTTAGCATATCTGACCACTTGTAGTCACTGTTAGGGTAGCAAATGCTCAAAAGGTGATAAAGAAAACTAGTACATGTGCTTGGAACTCTTCCATTCTTTCAAGATAATGAACTAAAAAGCAATTCTTTTGCATGAACAAATAAAAACAAACTGAAATTGACTAGTCTTTAACACCGACTAGATTGAAATGACTAAGAATTGTCCATAGAAACAAGTAAATGACTAAATGACATGTCAGTTCATGTTCTTTTTAAAAAAAATTAGCATGCCAACCTTGTCAGCATCAAGAGAAGCCCTCTGTGCTGACAAAATGTCACCAGCAGTACTGAACACTCGCTCAGAGGGCACACTTGTGGCAGGTACACACAAATGTCAAACTCTCTATCTTGACGATTTTCGTCTGCCATTTTTTTTCTTCAAGAGCGTACTTGTTTATATAAAAACCAGCGCTACTATACCGAACTTCGGGAGATCAACAGAGTAGACAGTGCGATGCACTAACTTACTCAGTTGCTTACTGTACTAACACTAATACTTTGCCGCTTAACTACCGGAAAACGCAAATATAAGTGTGAGCAAAGTTATAAGAAATGAATAACATACAAACTCCGTTGATCCAAAAGCACTAAAGCTCGACGGTTATTTGGAGTTCGTGTCGTGAATTTTATGTGGTCATAGTTTTACCTAAACACCGGTGACACCGCCTGTGGAAAAAATAAACAACTTTCGCTTTCGGAAATCTTTAGAACTGTAAGTTGAAAAACGATCGATTTCTGACAGAATTTTTGGGAAAACCGGACTTTCTGATGCAGTTAAGAGAAGTTGACATATTGCAGAAATACCGATACGGTAAAATTCGAACCGGTTTCGGCTTTTTTCTTTGAATAGACCGCGATTAATCGGTTAATCGGTAAACCGTTTCACCACTACTGCTTATAACACACAATTTATCTTTGCTCCCTTTCCCACATTATTTGTCTCCTTAGGGGTAAAATGAGTCTTAACCTTTTACCAAACAATCCTATCTTTCAATGCCACTGAGAGAGAAGGCTTTTGGAAACATTGCTGGAAAAGGAGAAAATGCTGGTAACCATCAATTTCTTCTTTTTCCATAATGTTTTCTACCTGTGTTTTAAAAAGTTTCCAGTTTGCCATCACGCAAATGCTTTCAATATATGGACAATTTGTAAGTTCATTGTCTGGTTAAGAGTTAAAGAAAAGTCAGAGGAAGTACTCCTTTATCACTGACTATCATCAGTCCTCTAGAATAGATTTGGCCAGCCGGGATCTGTCTAACAACCCCAAGCTTAACCCTTTACCACACAAGCCCGACCCTAAAAAAGAAGCCTTTTGAAAACATTGTGGGAAAAGGAGAAAATGCTGGTAACTAGCATTTCCCCTTTTCCCCACAATGTTCTCTACCCTTCCCTACACACATTTCAATTTTTCATTCACATTTATTTTGTTTTCTGCAAATCCTTTCAATTTGGACCTGTCTAAGATTTTGTTGTTTGGTAAAGAGATAATACACCCATACTCACTATGGACTGAGAAAAGTTAGGCATGGCTGGGATAAATGTGAATAAGTGATTACCTCTTTGAAATACCCACCACATGACAAAACATAGGATTATCCAAATTGAAAGTATTTTGCTGACAACAAATCAACTTTCACTGAAATAATGGATTTGGTTTTGAAAAAAATAGAAAACATTGTGGTAAAGGAGACAGTGCTGGCTACCAGCATTTTATGTTTTTCCCACAATGATTTCAAGTGCCCCCATTCCCATGGTTCTTAACCTTTGAAATGTTAGAAAGTCAGCATTTCTTTTCCCTACAATATATTCAAAAACCTTCTTTAGTTGTTAAAACTCCACATTGTCTGGCAAAGGGTAAATATCCTTGTCCAGGGGAGTTAATTAGATACAGTATGAAGCATGAAAGACATGGACATTTTCATACAGTAGAAAAAGCATTTCATCATATTTTTAAGTCTTCTTTTGCAAGTATTAATCACTTAATCTTGAGGTGGGATTTGTCTATCAGTGCACAGGTTTCATTTTTGTGCAGTCTGATCTTGATCTACATTGTACCACCATGATTGGTTGTACAGGGTGTATTTACCATGCATTGTACTCAGAAGCCTGTATTGTCCAATAACCAATAATCCAGCAGACAAGGAGTGACCACTTTAACCCTTTACCACACAATCCCAACTTTTAACGACCCTGAGAAAGAGGCCTTTTGAAAACACTGTGGGAAAAGGAGAAAATGCTGGTAACCAGCATTTTCTCCTTTTCCCACAATGTTTTCTACCCTTCCCAAAACAAGTTTCAATTTTTCAATGGCATTTATTTTGCCATCTGCAAATGCTTTCAATTTGGACTAATCTAATTTTTGTCGTTTGGTAAAGAGTTAATACTGTGAAATGATAGTGCACGACATGAATTTTTTTTCAATCTCCTTTGATAAGGAGGGAAAAAAAGACAATGCAAAGCTTCTTTAACTTTATTCTACCAAACAATTTTGTGACCCTGAGAAAGAGGCCGTTGTAAAACATTGTAGGAAAAGGAGAAAATGCTGGTAACCAGCATAAATTTGCTCCTTTTTCCATAATGTTTTCTACCCTGTCAAAACAGGAGTTGATTAGTACCACTTTCAAATTTGTTGTCTGCTGGATGGTCTCAATTCAGAAAGGTCTATAATGTATTGTTTGGGATAGGGTTAACTACCAAACAACAAAATTTTAGACTTACAGACGACAAAATAAATGCGACTGAAAGATTGAACTTTGCTTTGGGAAGGGTAGAAAACATTGTGGGAAAAGGAGAAAATGTTGGTAATCAGCATTTCCTCCTTTTCCCACAATGTTTTCAGAAGGCTTCTTTCACAGGGTCGTTAAAAGTCGGGATTGTGTGGTGAAGAGTTAAATGAGGAACATAGGAACATCATGGCTCCTCTGTTTGTCAAAATATGTCACATAAATAGTGTGGATACTAAAGGTTCAAGATCAGACTTGCTAATGTGCAGTCAAACTTTTTAACCCTTTACAAAATAATCCTGTGTTTTAAGAACCCTGAGGCAAAAAAACTTATGAAAAAATTTCTCCTTGTCCCATAATTTTTTCTTCTCCATCAGCAACAAGTCTCATTGATTGGGTCAACGCACGATGAATTTGTCACCTGCAAATGCTTCCAATATCAGCATATCTGAAATTCTACCATGGTAAAGAGTTAGAAACAAGTTTTACACCAAAGTCAACCAAGTCTGGTAGCTCAGTCAGTAATGTTACAGAGCTTGAAGACCAGGGGTTGCTGGTTTAGTTCCCAGCATGAACAATTTCTTTCTAATTTGTGTCATAATGAAATGATTCTATCTTTTCTCTTTGCTGATTTTTGTTCTGATGAAGTTTATGTTACAAAGCAACCAGTAGCATGGAAAGAATGTTATGCTAAGTACTGATAAAAGAAACTCTTGGAAAGCATGGATATGTAAACTTGCTGCTGCAATATTACTGAAATAAAGTTATAAAGGCATTAACAGCAAAGGAAAGTCCAGTGACTTGGAAGTTTTGCTTTGAATCTGTAATAAGAAGAATACATGCTGGCAGGGATGAAGCACGCATAGTGAAATGTACTATACACTTTACCAAACAACAATTTATGTTGACTTGTCCAAATTCAAAGTATTTGTAGATGACAAACTAATCTGACTGAAAAGTTGAAATTCGTTCTGGAAGGATGACAACATAGTGGGACAGGGAGAAAATGCTGGTTACTAGCATTTTCTCCCTTTCCCACAATGTTTTCGAAAGGCCTCTTCCTCATGGTCATTAAAACTTTAGATTGTGTGGTAAAGATAGTACCTCAGAGCCCAGTATGGTATTGGTGATAGCTAGGAGCCTCCGAAGTCCATGAAAAGTGAGTTGTTGCTGTTTCACACCTGAAATTCTGTTGAAAGCATTGTAAAATGCCATTCAAAGGAGGGAGACCTTCAGGGTGACTCAGATGGGCCTTGCCTAAACTATCTCTTAATATCACAGTCAGTAATTGACCAATGTTGAACTTCTGTAAGGCTTATGACTTTAATCCTTTACCAAACCATCCCATGATTTACTGACCCAAAGAAAATATGACTTTAAAAATATTGTTGGTAAAGGGAAAAAATGCTGGTAACCAGCATATTCTCCTTTTGCCACAATATTTTCTACCCTATCAAAGATAAATTCTGTTTAATTTGTTGTCTGTAAATGCCTTCAGTATGGATGAGTCTTGATTTTGTCATTTGATGAAGGGTTTGTTCTCTGGCTGTGAGGTTGACAAAAGTAAGGCTGATGGCTTTAAACATCTTGGGTTACTGAAGATATCTAAAAGTTCACTGAACTTTAAAATAAGTGTGTGTTAGTACTTGTTAAGTTTTTATCTCATCTGAGTTTGCTGACAAATAAATAATTCATGGGGAATCTAAATTAGTTATCCTGATGAAAGTAATCTTGCTTATGCTCAGTCTTAGAATTGGAAAAAAAAAAAGGCTAGAACCCCAGGCCTGAAGTGTGAATTACCACAAATCTTATGAATGTGGAAGACAACCTTGGAAGGTTTTGCAGACAGGGTAGGTCAAGATGGATGTATCGAGATAGCAGTTTGATCTTGAGTCTAAAATACCATAATTTTAGCTCCACAAGCTAAAAGACAACAAGCTTTGTGTGTCCATGCATGTTTGAGTTTTTATTCTAGAAATCCTCTTCGAAACCATAGTACCAATTTCAAGATCTTCACAGAAACGATCCTCAGTCAAGAATTCCTACAAAGAATTTATTTGATTCCTTTAGAGCTCTGGTTGGCAACAAAACAGAATCAAAGGACTGATAGTCCTGAGAGTCGCCTGGAGGGCAATGGGTTAGAACTGTTCACCCTTTTCTGTTCAAATCTGTTAAAAGCATTCAAGATACAAAATAACTTAACCATAAGACAGTATTATATGCAAGCATATTTCTTAGTTGTCATCCTAAAGTTGCAAACATTTAGGCACCAGGAACAGGTTTAAAAAGTTCAAAGTCTCTTACCCCGGGTGACTTCATTTAACAAATGATTTTCAAAAGGTAAAATCATTACAAAACAAGTCATTCGTTAAAATGATATCCACCGCCGGAAAAAAAAAACATTTTTTTTAGATAGAAACATAATTATAAGAGGTATCGTGTTTTGCATGTAAATGGCCTTTTTGTCATTGGTGAAAATATACATTAAGCCCCCTTTTTCCATGACATGGTATTTCATTAAATAAAAACAAATACTGATTGTCTGTGGCTTATGATAAACAATATAAATATGAAGTTTCATAAAATTTTGTCCAGTAGTTAAAGAGATATTGATCCATAATGGAAATATACATCAAGCCCCCTTTTTCCATGACACTGCATTAAAAACAAAAACAAAATAAAACAAAACAAGCAGACCGGAGGACATCAAGCCTCCTCTTTCCATGAAAAGGCATTACATTTAAAAAAAAAGTATATCGGTGGACTATCATGAGGAACACATGTTTGAAGTTTCATTAACTTCGTCAACGAATTAAGAATATATCTGTCTGGATGGACGGAAGATCGGACCGATGAACAGACAGACGGACAGACAACATGAAAACTATACCCCCATCCCGAAATTCAGCGGGGCATAATAACTGTCGAAGTTCCATCAATATTTACAGTTCCTTCCCAGCGTAACAATGCCTGTAAATCAGGCTTCTAGGTTGATAAAAATGTTTTTCTAGCGCAGAAACTGGGCGATTTAACTTACATGTATATCTTAATTCTTACACATATTGCTAAAACAAACATTCTAAATAATTTCAGTAGAACAGGGCATACATTTTCTCTCCAGATTTAGAACAAGTTGCTTTTGTATGACACAATTTTTCTAAAACTGGACCATGTGGTTATACATATATCTGTTAAATTGAATAATTGTCCTTTCCAAATACAGGATGCTAGATATGAAATTTGGGTGTAATTGCTTATACAGTTTCAGAGGCCGTGATTTTGAAATGTTAGTACTCAATTCTGAAGCTTCTGTAAAGTTTATAGAAACAGAGCAGAACCACTTGAACAATTTTACAAGAGGGCCATTTAGGCAACATTAGTATGGAACTCAACTGAAGTTTGTCTTTTGGTACAGGATCTAGTGACATACTTTTAGACCAAAATTGCCCTTTTGAAACTCACCCATATCTAATCTAAGCAGTCTGACAAAGTTTCGTGAGTATTGGACTGAACATAAATGGATTCTACAGCACTAGATCTATTACGGTTTCGTCTGATTTAACCTAGTGACAACCTTTTTCTTTTAAACCCCGGTGACCTATTTTCAGTTTTGTCAAAAATTATTATTGAGACAAACAGCTGGGCAATTTCATGATCACTGGACTGAAATGTAGCCTCTGGAGCACACACAAATATTTGACTCAGTAATCTACGGTCCTTTGGAAATAATTTGTTTTTGTTGTTGTCCGGGTTCAAGTTTTGTCCACAGTGGACTCTAGAAATGTGGCTGCTACAGCTCAAGAAAAACAATATAACCCAAAAGCATGATCATCAGCCTTTTAACTTTGTCTGCGTGTTATAACGGCCCAGGAATTAGTACTGCTTCCACACCAATTGAAAGTTGTAGAGATCTACATGTGTATTGCTTTGGTGTAAACTACATATGTTTGCGATTAGCTCTAGTACCCTGTACAACAACCCTTTACAAGATTACAAACACTCCAATAAAGACCTTGTTGTTCGAGTGGGTTAACATTGACCTGTTCTATTATATTTGAAATATAGTGAAGTAAAAGTCAAGTTCTCAGATTGCTGGGAGTTAGAACTGCGTAGTTTCAGGTCGAATTCCCGTGCGACTTCATATTTTGGCAGTTACGAAAGCACCTTTCGTTCTGACACCGGCACTAATAAATTGTTTCATAAATACTAGATCTAGGTTAATCGCACATTGAAAAAAAAAGAGCAGACTTTGACAAATTCACCTCTTTAAAAACGAAAAACAATTAATTGAACACGGTAAATGTTAAAACACTCTCTCTGCATGGGTCGGTGAGGCGCTAGGTCGGTGTACTCTGAAAATAAAGGCCGCATCAGCGACTGATGCATTCATAAATATGTAAATTTATAGAGAATTCCGTGGTGCACATGACGTTATAAGTCACGTGATTATAAGATCTATATTTGTCACACAGCTACATTCCAGAAAGCACCTGCTAAGCGATGACTTGGTGCAGTCTTGAACCGTGCGCATTACATACGCTATTGTACGATCTCTGCTTGTGCACCTAGAATATGGGTGTGCAAAGTAGTTGATGTCTAGAATAAAAAGCTCTGAAGAAGCAACGTTTAATAATGTCTAAGAAGGCAACGCAACCATTCCAAGTCGTTATAAATTTGTTCAAAAAAATTAGCCTACTTTCGGGAAAAATCTCCATTGAAAGCTTCCACGTTAACTCGGTATCGCCTTTCTCTTTCCGATCATAGGTTGAATGTTGGATTGAAATAAGACTTGCAATTACGGACAGATTGTAAGATTTAGAGTGTGCTTCTAATGGGTAATTATCAAACCTTTTTTCACTGAGAACTGTCCACAAATAGAAGCGTGCCGTAGTGAAGATGTTTGTCGTCGAAGAGTATTTTGCAGTGTGTTCACAAACTTATTCAGTTCACGACGGCTATTTTTAGATACATACATAATGCGCTATTTTAAGAGATGATGTCTGTGTAATAGATAGGCTATTGTGTACCTTGTCGACGAAATGATTTTTCAAAGGCTTAAACCGTTACAGAGCTCAGTCTTTATAGACACATTCATTATCACAAAGGCACAATTGTAAGTGAATTACTACAGAAAAATTGGGTTGTTTACCGAATAATTAGAAAACTATGTTTTATCTCGTAAACCGGAACTTGGGACAGGAAGCAGTACAAGGCCGGAGGTATGCTTACGTCACCCCATAGATCAAGATGATAACAATGAGAGCCTGGTTGCTACGCAACCAGGCGACTCAAAAATGTTACAAATCTACAAAATCTTTTTCTCCAAAATCTTGAGATGGAATTATCTGCAAATCAGTGTAAATAATCCTGTCATGGACCGCTTTTGGATTTTGTGATTTAAGTTTGCCTTGTCAGAAAACATGGCTGCTGTAAGTGTGGCAATTTTTTACTTCATGACAAGTTATAGTTAAGCTTGATATGATGAAAAAGAATTGACCCTTTGTCAGATTTAATTGATATTTATTAGGAATGGTACTAGGTAAGACCTGTCTGAATTCACTGACATGATCTTGGCATGTGAAAAAAGATATGGCTGTTGAATGCCAAGGCTTAGTTACTGTGTAAAATTTGATTTTCATACAAACTTCTTAATATGGTTAATGTTTCTCGTGGTGCCACGGAACTGGATGGCTAAGGGGATCGCTGGTTTGAATCCCCAGCTTGGCAAATTTCTTTCAAACGATTGATGATGGTCATTTCGACAGGATTCATTCCTTTCTCACGTCTCCCACCACTGATCATTGTTTCGAAGATGATTATGTGGGAAAGCAGCCAATGGCTTGGGAAGAATATTGCAGAGGTACTTGTTACAAAAACTCAAGGAAAGCATGGATAGGTGCACTGGCTGCCACAATATAACTGAAATAATGGTAAAAACAGTGTTAAAAAAACAATCAATTGATCAATCAACTGAATGGCTCATTTCTTTTTTTAAGAGGCAGTGGAGCAATACAGGGTCATCATGGCCCTCTTGTTCATTTTGCCACAGTCTCAAAACTGTCTTTCTTTGAAATTAGAGGTCTTCTGTTGGTTGAAAACCTACATTAAGTCAAAACTCCATGGTTTTGAGCTGAGCCTGGTAGGACTTGAAACCAGGGAGTCACTGGTTCAAAACCAAAACTCAGCCCACTTTTTCTCAAGGATTTATGATAGTAACTGTGACATTATTCATTCCTCTCTCACAGCTGATCTTTGTTTCAATGAATGTTGTTGTGGGAAAGTCAAAGGCTTCGAAAGATTATTGTGCAAAATACTGGTAAAAGAAACTTAAGGAAAACATGGATAGGTGTACTGGCCACTGCAAATTAGCTGAAATGATGTTGAAAACTGGGCTTGACATCATACAAACAAACAAACAAACAAATAAACAAACAATTATGGTTTTAAGGTGTTCATTATCAAAGGCACACAAACGCTGCCCTAGGTAAAGGATTCATTTATTGAAAAGAATTATTACAAATATGGTAATTATATACATGAAGCAATATTTCAGACAATACTGGTATTTTTAGATGAACTTTTGAACTGTCTATAATTACATGTCTATGCACATAACAATAAACATGTATTAACTCTTTACCAAACAAAAAAAAAGAGTTGTTTGCAGTGGGCAGTGAGTATAATGTAACAAGAGTTCTCTCTTTACCAGTAGACAAGTTTTTTTACTAGGCTAAATTGAAAGTGTTGAATTTTTCAGCTCCAGAAATCATGTGTGACTCAAATAATGAGATACTGGTTCTAGAGGGGTAGAAAACATTGCAGAAAAAGGAGAAAATGCTGGCTACATCAAATCTTTAACCCTTTACCATATATGACAAAATTTTACTTTGGTTCAAATTAAAAGTATTTACAGAGGACAAATTAGATATGGTTCATATGGTGAGATTGTCTCTAAAAGGGTGGAAAACATTGTGAGAAAAGAATATGCTGGTAGCCAGCATCTTCTCCTTTTCTTACAATGTTTTCAAGGACTTTTCTTTCAGGATTGTTAAAACTTGGGAATATGTGGTAAAGTGTTAATTCGTGAATACTGATACTTTTATTTTACAAGTTAAGTTTTGAAATTTGCTGCAAATTTTTGCAGAAGGCAATGAGTAACTACTGTATGTAGATAATGAGTGTAAATAGTAAGTCAACAGGCTCTTAAGTTTCGTGTGCGCATTACCATGATCTTTGTATTTATCTGACTTCCAACATGTACCCTTTATCAAACAAATCACATGGGCCCAGTAGCATCCAAAAGTAAACAAAGGAGTTTGTTAAATGCATTTAAATTCAAATGATACCATTTAAAAGTATGGAAATTATCGTGAAGGGGGCAGTATTTTATTGTAAAGTTGGTCCAGGTGTTAGTCACTGGCAGGAAAATGAAATTTAAATCTAGGTCAAAAGTTGCCAGGTCACTCGATCTTTTTTCTTTCCTTTTTACCTGGTTTTTTAATTCATTTTCCTTTATAATTCATTTTCCAGCCAGTGACTAACACTTGGATCAACCGTACAATTAAATTGTCTTCTCAATAACTCCCATACTTTTCAATGGTATGATTTAAATTTAGACGCATTTCAACACCCCAGTATTTACTTTTAGCCACAACTGGGACTTTAACGACCCCAAGTAAAAACCAACCATACAATAAGATTGTCTTCACAATATCTTCAATACTTTTAAATGGTATGATTTAAATTTAGATGCATTTCAACACCCCATTGTTTACTTTTAGCTACTACTGGGACTTTAACCCTTAGAGTGCCGAATAAACCTATCAGACATTTTCATCCTAAAAATATGACCCAAATAATTGCAATTTCATGGTTGCTTTTGTCTACAGTATTTCAGCAAAGTGGACAGTGTAGATCAAAAGATCAGGCTGCATGTTTTGTGCAGCCTGATCTTGATCTACATTGACCACAAAGACAACTGTATTTGTGAAAGGGGCTTTAGGGGTTAATAACCCCAAGTAAAAACTCTTTTGAAAGCATTATGGTAAAAGGAGAGAATGCTGGTAACAAACATTTTCTCCTTTTCCCATATCATAACCATGATGAATTAGAGAATGTACAGTGAATAAATTGCAAATTGATTATGCATAAAAAGTTACAAAAATTAGGCAAATTTGTTCACTGGGAGGTTCATAATTATTATGACAAACTGAAAACAAACTTGAAACATATATGTATCGTCACATGAACAGACCAGAGCTAGATAGCTCAGTTGGTAGCATACAGCAATTGAAACCAGGGGGTCACTTGTTGAAATCTCCAACACTGTCACTAGTTCAAATCTCCACCTCTGCCAAAGTCTTTCCAACAATTAATAATAGTATTTGCTACGGGTTTTCTTCCTCTTTCTCCACTGGTCATTGTTTCGCCACTGGTTGTGTAGGAAAGCTGCCAGTAGCTTGAGAAGAATATTGTGCTAAGTACATAATATACTGGTAAAAGGCAACTAAGGAAAGCATGTTGAAAACAGCATTAGATACCATAAATATAACCAGTCGAGCAATCAAATCAGAGCGAATTCAGAGTTAATACAGTACATGTATAAATAAATGCCAACAATTTCTCAATTGACCCTTTACGACACAATCGCGAGTTTTAATGACCCTAAAGGAAAAGACTTTTGAAAACGTGGGAAAAGGAGAAAAAAAGCATTTTCTCCTTTTCCCTCAATGTTTTCTTCCCTTTCAAGAACAAATTTCATAATTTAAGCAATGTGAAATTTGTCATCTGAGAATGCTTTAAATTTGGACCAGTCCAAAATTTTATTGTTTGGTAAAGAGTTAATATATAGCATGTTGGGCTTGCTCTCTGCATGCAATCTAGATCCATTCAAGAAGTTAACATTATTGTGGCAAAAGGAGACATTGCTTGTGATGAGCATTTTTCTTTTGCAACAACTGTTTCAAAAGATGGTCTGTGGCTGAATGATATGAGTATAATAATGCTGGAGGTACTGTGTTGTAGACAGATAGTGTGTAATAACAAACTGCCCACAACAGGTTTAGCTAGTTAACCCTTTACCACACAATCTGGGGTTTTTACAACCCGGTGAAACAGGATTTCTGAAAACATTGTGGTAACCAGCATTTTCTCCCTTTCTGATGCAATGATGCAATCTTTTCTATGATTTCAAGGAGACATCCCATTTCTTGTTCAGTTCAGCTGCAAATACTTTCAATGTGGAGGGATCTTACATTATTGTTATGTGATAAAGAGTTAGCCCTATCCCAAACAATCCTGTGTTTTGACAACCTCAAAACAGAAAGCTTTAGAAAACATTGTTGGAAATGGAGAAAATGCTTGTAACCAGAAAATCTAAATTTTCTCCTTTGGAATAGGGATAAATTATGAGGACTCTATATTTTGTTGTATGGGAAGGATTGAAGAAGTAATTGGTTAAAACATGAATGTGTAATACTTACCAGAGGGTTGTAGTATTCTCAGTGAGTTGACATATCCCTCTCCACCTTTAAACTCTTTACCTCACAGCAAAATTTTAGTCTGGTCCAAATTGATAGCATTTGCAGACAAATAATATGTGGCTCAAAATGATAGGATTTGTCTTTGGTAGGATGGAAAACATTGTAGGAAAAGGAGAAAATGCTGGTTTCCAGCATTTTCTTCTTTTCCCCCACAATGTTTTCAAATTTTCATAAGCCCTCTTCCACAAGGTCATTAGACTAATATTTGAGATTGTGTGGTAAAGCTGGCTCAGGGAAACATAAGGTGATTGTAGCTGGCTGTGTAAAGCGAGATCAGACAGAAAGGAGCGTGCATTCTATCCATTTACATATGCTTTTGAACATTGTCTGAAATTGTGAGAGATACTTTCTTCAAACAGCTGCAGATTGTCTGAAACTGAGAGATATTTTGGTCAAACGGCAGCTGTAGATTTGGTACTAGTTGGTTTTGTTCACTAATTTAAACTATAGGTTTTATTTACTTACTAGTCTAGAACTCCTTACAAGACACAACAGTTAATAGCCTTGTCCAAATTGAAAGCAATTGCAGACGACAAATTAAATGTTGCTCAAATGATGAGATTTGGTTGTGGAAGGGTAGAAAACATTGAAGGAAAAGGGAGAAAATGCTAGTCACAGGCATTTTCTCCTTTTTCCACAATGTTTTCAAAATCCTTTTTGCTCAAGTTTGTTAAAATTCAAGGATTGTATGGTAAAGGGTTACATATTTGCTCCATTCAGTAACTTTATTGAGGTGGGAAAAACTTTTTATAGTGTGTGTATTGCCAAAAGGCTCCCCTCTCTCTGTTTTATTTGCATAAGGAATACCAGTTAGCGAATGTGTGTGTAGTATTTTTTTGTTCAATATAGATAACACAAACCTGATATCAAGTGGACTTCATTTCTTTTCTGGATTTGTTTTAGTTATTTTGTGAAAGGGATTATTTTGTGATTTTGTGATATTACGGCTTAGGAATGGAAGAGGAGCAAGTGGTGAATGTGCCGGAGGCTCAAAACGGTGATGCCCCGGAGAGTGAGCAAGCTGGACAGTCAGGTAGAAACTTTTATTATAATCTTCAGGTGTGGTGTAAATGAAAGGTGATGAAATTTGGGGTAAAAATGTTGACTTAGCAATTTTTAGGCTCATGGACTTTTGGTTACCTTTCTGTTTTACTTCTCTCTTATTTAATGATGAGCAACAATAACTGCTTGCAGATCTTTTTGGTCTTGCAGTTGTAGCAGAAAACTTGGGAAAACTTGAAAAATGAGGCATTTTATTGAAGAAGTTGCTGATCATGAGGATCTTTTTTTTTCATTTTACACAGTGGACAAATGGTTTCACTTTCTGCTAGATCTACATCTGAACTTGTTAGTCATATCAGTTTTCCATACTTTATATGGTATCAAGGTCATATCATCACAACTTTACCTTTTTAACTCTTAAAGTGCCTTTCAGTACTATACTGTAGTTGCTGATGTGGCCAGTGTAGATCAAGATCGGTCTGCACAATGTGCAGCCTGGTCTTTGATCTACTCTGTCTGCTTTGCTGATACACTGTAGACAAAAGCAACCATGAAGTTGTGATTATTTGGGTTGTATTTCTAGGATGAAAATTTCTTTTGGGTTTATTCAGGGCTCCAAGGGTTAAATACTGACATGATTGACATTTATGCAGAAATTACATGAACTGACTGCAGTACATGTACTTCTTAGATAAGTAAAACATCTTAGATATTGCAATTTCAAGGCTGCTCCAGGCCAGACCATCACACAAATTACCCTATTATAGTGTAGATCAAGGTGAGACTGCACATTCTGTTCAGTCTGATCTTGATCTACAGAACATGCAAGCAGTGAAAGTTGTGTTTGGTGTTGCAAGTGACTTTCTCATCTTGATTTTGAAAACACTCTTAACCCTTTACCTCACAATCCTAAGTTTTAACAACCCTGAAGAAGAGGGCATTTGAAAACATTGCGGGAAAAGAAGAAAATGCTGTAAACTGGCATTTTCTTCTTTTCCCGCAATGTTTTCAATGATCACACAGACAGATACTGTCATTTGTGCCCCATTTTATTTGTCGTCTGCAAACGCTTTTAATTTGGACTGGTATAAAATTTTGTAGTGTGGTAAAGTGTTAAGCAATGGATTAGATTAAGCATTTGATCTAGTAGTCAATGTTTTCTGTCCCATAGCCTTCTGCAGAACAGTCCTGGAATTTAATGACCCTAATGGAGAAAGCTTTTGAAAACAGTGGGGGAAAAGGAGAATATGCTGGTAACCATCATTTCTCCTTTTCCCCACAATGTTTTCTATCCCATCAAAGAACTGTTTAAAGCTCATTTGTACCAGTTTCAAATTTTGTCGTCTGCAGATGTTTCTAAGTTCGAACAGGCTTAAATATGTCTATTGGGAAAGGGTTAACCCTTTACCGCACAATGCCGCCTTTTGACGACCCTGAGAAAGATGCCTTTTGAAAACATTGTAGGAAGAGGAGGAAATGCTGGTAACCAGCATTTTCCCATGTTCACAGAATGTTTTCTAGCCTATCAAAGAAAAATTGCACCATTTCAACCTTACCGAAATTGTCGCCTGCAAATCCTTTCAATTTGGACAAGGCTAAAATTTTGTCGTCTGGTAAAGGGTTAAGAAACAAGCCTGTCATTTTAGCTATAATTGTCATCTGCAAAGGCTATTAATGTCGATGTGTCTGAAATTTTGTCATCTTTTATACTTTTACCAAAGAACCATGTTTTAATGACCCTGAGGAAAAGGTCTTTGAAAACATTGTGGGAAAAGGAGAAAATGCTGGTAACCAGCATTTTCTCCTTTTCCCACAATGTTTTCTACCCTTCCAAAGACAAATTTCATCATCTGAGCATTGTTCAGTTTGTCATCTGCCAAAGCCTTAAGTTTGGACCAGTCTGAAATTTTGTCTTTTGGTAGAGAGTTAACCCTGTCAAACAAATTTTAGACTGTTCTAAATTAGACGGGTAGACCTACAGACGACAAAATGAAAATGGTATTGATGAACCGAATGTCTTTGTCAGGGTAGAAAACGCGAGAAAGTGAGAAAATGCTGCATTATTTACCATCATTTTATCATTTTCCCTAGATATTTTCAAAAATGCTTCTTCCCAAGTAAAAACATGGGATCGACTGGTATTAAAGGGTTAAAGAGACCTCCAGAACAATCACTAGTTCACTATTTTATCACAATTATTTGTTTTGGACATTGACTGGTTTAAAAATATTTGCAGAAGATAATGGGTTCATCCTTTACTACATAAACCCTTTACCAAACAATCTCAACTTTTAATGACCTAGAGGAAAAAACACTTTCGAAAACAATGTGGAAAAGGAGAAAATGCTGGTGACCTGCTATCTTCTTTATCTGCATTGTTTTCTACCCGCTCGAAGATAAATTCCATTACAAGTAATTGTTTACTCTCTGTCTGCATTTATGTTGGATTTAGGTTATGGCTAAGACCTTTTCTCGTGGTAAAGAGTCGATAAGCTCATCTGGCATTTTCAGTGTGGAGCTATTACTTAAAGTTTTTTTTTTTGGGGGGGGGGGGGGGTTCCTGTGCCAACCAGTCACCAGATGAAGGTGTAAGATTCAGAACCTGAATGCCCAGTGTTTGATCCCTCCTTGTTCAAAGGGCTGGATTGTCGTGGGAGTGCCCATGAGCGAGACACTTGAGACCTCCAGCATAGCACTGATGAGACCAAGGGCACACATGATTATATGAGCTTTGCCATGATGTAACTGAAATAAGTTTAAATTCAGTGTAGAACATGGTCGTCATACAATCCAATATGGTTGCTTTTGTCCAGAATGTCCCAGCAAAGTGGACAGTTCTGACCAGAATCAGACTGCACATTAATTGCAGTCTGATCTTAATCTATATTGGCAGCAAAGGCAACTTAGTTGTGGTAGGGCTAGGACTTTGATGTCAACAGCAAAAATCATTTCAAGATACTATTTTGAAAGGGTGTAGGACAATTGCCCACCCCTACATTTGCCACCTAGGACAAAAGCCCTGTGGTAACCATAATTTTCTCCTTTTCCCACAATCTTTTCTACCCCGTCAGAGATCATTCTCATCATTTGAGCCACATTTGATTTGTCATCTGCAACTGCTTTCAATTTGGACCAGTCTAAAATTTTGTCGTTTGGTAAAGAGTTAATAGCTGTATCAGAATTTTGACATTTATATTGTTTGGACAAACTTCTCTTGTTAGAAATTTAAGATTAAAGGAATTTAATTCATAATTTTATGTGCAGCCTGTTCAGTGCAGTGCAACTTGTTTACTGGTATTTGTGGGAAAAGTGGTGAAAACTGAACTTGAAACTACATAAAAATAGATAAAAATATTTGAAAACAAAGGGAAAAGATGGATGCGCAATTGTCCGGGTTGCCACTATTTTGAGTGGGCTTTTGTCCAATTGGCAATTTTCCTACCAGGCAAATGTCTGGGCAGGCAATTGTCCGTACCCCGTTTCAAAACTTTTGATGGTGATACTCTCTACAATGAAAACTCCTCTATGGTTGCTTTTACTTGTGACTAAACAGCCAGATGCTGAAAACAGTCTAGCCCCCAACCAACAAGTTCACAGCTACTTGGTCATGCAACAGACCATATTTGTAAACTTTGTGACAAAAGCTATTTCTTCTCAGTTTTCACATGTTTCAAGAAGTGCCTCTATAAAGTATGTGATCAATGTACCTAGTGCTTATAAACAAGCTAAAACAACAATGCATAAATTGTTTGGGAAATCTTACAGGTGTCAAAAGATGGTTTGTAACATGATAATCTTTGGCCCTGGGAGTAAAATACACATGCTTTGTAACTCTTTACAAAACAACACATTTAAGACTAAATTGAAAGCGTTTGCAGACTTCAAATATAGCCCAAATGATGCTTTCTGTCTTTGATAGGGTAGAAAACATTGTGAGTGAAGGAGAAAATGCTGGTTACCAGTATTTTGTCCTCTTCCCACCATGTTTTCAAAAGCTTTCAAGCTCGGGCTTGTTAAAACTCGGGATAGTGTGGTAAAGAGTTTCACACTAGGATGCCAAATAAAGGGTAACTTAACAACTGAAGTTACTTTTATAGACACAGTCAAGATATACCCAGTGAACTTGGGGCATGCTTTCTAAAATTCAGGGGTTGCAGGGGTTTCCAAGGGCAGGTAACTCCCAAGCTAACAGATGGCAGGGGTCTCCAAGGGCAGTTAACTCCAAAGCTACCAGATTGGAAAGAAAATGATACATGGTCCAGTGTTCTGCCAAGGGGAGATTCTTGGACATTGTCCCATAGTATACGAAAAGTCTCATCAAAATGCACACAGGTGGGTCTGTGACTCTTTCAGCACTGATAATTTGTCTTGGGTGCATTTGTCCCACTTGCTTTGAAATTATCCCCTTTTTATGCAAATGTATGGAACAAGTGTGCCATCGCTGAGTAATCCTTAGCAGAACACAATATACAGAGAATCACTCATTTTAATTCTATCATTGTTATGGAAAGTTCATGGAAACTATTTGACAACAGTAAATAGAGGTGCAAGGCTGGTGTAGTGGTAGATCTAGTTTGCATCAGCCTCTCAAACCTGATGTTCAAGGTTTGAATCCTGTGATGATGATTTGGATCAACTTTTGGAATTGCCCACATCACACACGATTACTGGTTAAGGTTTCTAAAGAGCGATCATCAAGAGTGAGTAATATACATATGTCATGAAAATTTTTTTCACAATTGATGTAAAACAAATAAGTTCAAACTAAGTGAAACGAGCAGAAACTGGTAACAGAAAGACATACATTGTCAAAACAATGACAGTGAGAGTGGGATGAATCCTGTCAAAATGACAACCCTTGAAAAGAGCAACCCCTTGATCACTGGCCCTTTTCATTGCTGTTCTTGCCCTCTGTATGTACTTGGTACTACTTTGGTCAAAGGAGGAAAAGGAAATGTTGAAAAAGTTTGAATTATGCAGATTTGCAAAACAAGCTTGAACAAGATTAGATCTCCATTTAATTCAAAATAAGCATTATACTCTTTTTCCCTTCTATTTAACTCTTTACCACAGTGTCATAATCTTGACACATAGAAAGAATGGCTATTGAAAACAGTGTGAGAAACAGAAGAAATAGTGGTTACCAGCATTTTTTCTGTGTCCCACAATGTTTTATACCCATTTTCAGACGAACCCCAGACTTTGAGCAACATTTAATTTGTTGTGTACAGATGCTCTTAACATAGATGGGTCTAAAAGTTTGTCATGTGGTAAAGGGTTAAATTGAATTATTGGGAAATTGTATACCACAAAGGCTGTGTGGCTTTGGAATATCTGTAACCCTTTTAACCCTTTACCACACAATCCTGACTTTTAACGACAGTAAGAAAGAAGCCTTTTGAAAACATTGTGGAAATAGGAGAAAATGCTGGTAACCAGCATTTTCTCTTTTTCCAAAAATGTTTTCTACCTTTTAATGCAGAAATTACCATTTGTGCTACATCTATTTTGTCATCTGCAAGTGCTTTCAATTTGGTTCAGTCACAGATTTTGTCGCTTGGTGAAAAGTTAGTGCCAGTGACAACCTAAACTGCTTCTGTACATAATGTGCTGTCTTGATCTTGGATTTACTTTGCATGATAATGATAAATTGTTAAAGAAGTCAAAATGATCCAAACAGCTGTGAAATCCCAAGAAATTTCCTTAGTCTTGAAATATCTACATGTATTGACTGTTTGGCTTGAAGTTCACACTCTTCAGGTCTTTCTGTTACCTAGACCTTTTACTTAACAATCCAGGGTTTTAATTACCCTAAAGAAGATGGCTTTTGAAAATGTGGGAAAAGGAGAAAACGCTGATGATTTAACTAGTATTTTCCCACAAATTGTTACACCTTCCAAGATTAAATTTGTTCTGTCATCTGCCAAATGCCTTGAATTTGAACAAGTAGAAATTTGTTTGTTGGATAAAGAGCTAACAGTTTTACTAAAGTAACAATAGTTATGAAAAGTAAACAAAACAAATGGTAAAATGCATTTAAATTTAAATCATACCATTTTAAAGTATGAAAATTATTGCGAGGATGACAATCTGTTATTGTAAAGTCAGTCCAAGTGTTACTCGCTGGAGAGAAATTAATTTCAAAACTAGCTTAAAAGTTGCCAGATCTCTCTACCTTTTGTTTACTTTTGCCTGATTTTGAAATTCATTTTTTTACTTTTGCCTGATTTTGAAATTCATTTTTTCTGCCAGTGACTAAAACTTGGGCGACTACAGAATGACAAATTGTCATCTTAACAATTAAATATGTTATGATCTAGATTTGAATACACAATAACACCTGCATTGTGTTTTTGGCTGCTATTGGTCATTGGAAAAGTTGGTGTTCTTGAGGTTGTCCTGGTATCTTAGACATTGTTGCATGTTTTTAGCTAGCGAAGCTAGTCTATAGGCATCAAGACTGACCTACATTCAAAGTAAACAAAAAACCCCACAGTTGCCAAATACTACCTCACAGAAAATACTTCTTTCTGTTAGAAATCTTAATTCTGTTATATATGACAATTTAGACAAAAACAACTAAATCTCTACCTCTCTAAGTTGAACATGTTGTCTTACAAAGTAATTAAGTGAACAAGATGTCATTTATAAGGTACATGATCTTTGCTTATATGTAAATTAAGTGACCTATGCAAAGCAGAGAATGACTTATTCCTGCACCACTGTAACATTATGAATGAATCTCTTAATGGATACACCTAGGTATTATTAACTTATAGCAAATGCCAGGCTATATCAACCCTCACTGGACAGAGAACCCTTGTCATTCATTATTTACATCATTGTGTATAGTTACACTGTTATGCTGAACTGTTATTCTACCTCTTGAATATTAACCCTTTACCAAACAATTCCATGTTTTAATGACACTGTGGAAGAATCCCTTTGAAAATATTCCGGGAAAAGGAGAAAATGCTGATAACCATCAGTTTCTCCTTTTCTCACATTTTTTTCTGCCCTTTTGGAATCACGTTTCATCAGTTCAGCCGCATTTAACCCTTTCCCAAACAAGCCCTGGTTTTCACGTGTCTGCAGTACAAGTCTTTTGAAAACACTGTGGGAAAAGGAGAAATTGCTCGTAACAAGCAATTTCTCCTTTTCCCACAGTGTTTTCTACCCTTTTGGAGAACTTTGTCATTTTCATCAAATTTAAAATTGTCGTCTGCAAACTGTTTCAGTTTGGACCAGTCAAAAATTTATCGTTTGGGAAAGGGTTAATTTATGGTCTGCAACAGCTTTGAATTTGGACGAGTGTAAAATTTTTTGGTTTTGTAAAGAGAGTTAACTCTAGTTAACTACATCTTGTGCTACTGGATATTGACTCATTGATTGTATTGTGTTTAACGCCGTTTTCAACATAATTTCAGTGATATTGCGGCGGCCAGAGCACCTATCCATGCTTTCCTGGAGTTTCTTTTACCAGCACTACCGCAACTCAATGACCTTTTGCGGACAGTGTGGACTAAGATCAGACAGTACAGAGCATGCAGTCTGATCTTGGATCTACACTATCCAATAAGAGGATATTTTTTTTTTAAAATGTAACTTTGAAATGGCAATATTCAGGTGTTTACCATCGGCTTAAAAGTTTCATTTTTAGCAGGTTAATGGTTAAACTTATACTGGATTATAGTTAAACAATAGCACGCATAGCCCTGGCAGCTCAGTCAGTAGTGTACAGGACTTGAGAACAGAAGGCCGCTGGTTCGATCCGTGACTCTGCAAATTTCTTTCTGAGGATTGATGATAGTCATTGCAACAGGATTCATTTCTCTCTCACATTTCGACGATGGTTATGTGGAAAGCAGCCAGTGGCTTGGAAAGAATATTTTGCTGAGTAATGGTAGAAGAAACAGTAGGAAAGCATGGATATATGCACTGTCCACCGCTACATAACTGAAATAATGTTGAAAACAGGGTCAAACACCATACAAACAATCAATCAATCAAATTCGCTAGTCTGTCAGTACTTTCAGTACTTTGATTTATACCAACAATGCAAAGTATAGGATATTGTAACCTGGAGCTCCCAGAGCAGCAAAACCTAGGACAAAAAATTACATGAATGTGTGAGCGATTGATGTGATATGACTCAAATAATGTTGAAACACCAATCGATCGATCAATCAATGAATAAATCAATCAATTTATTGATGATGCAGACATTAGTGTGGAACACATTTTCTTAAACATTTTGCATATCATCTTAGAACTGGATGAAAGAAAATTTATATGCACTAATCACTTAGTTTGGAGACTGCACAGTACTGTGCACAGTCCGATCCTAAAGTTTGTGCCATTTGAACTTGATCTGCACAGTGTACATAAGCAATTTATTTCAAGTTCAGTGCAACAAGAGTTAATCTTAATGTGTAATGATTGATTGTATGGTGTTTAATGCTGTTTTCAACATTATTTCAGTTATATCACTGCGGCCAGTGCACCTATCCATGCTTTCCTGGAGTTTCATTTAACAGTACTCTGCACAATAGTCTTTCCAAACCACTGGCTGCTTTCTAGTGGTGAAACGGTTTACCGATTAACCGATTAACCGCGGTCTATTCAAAGAAAAAACCGAAACCGGTTCGAATTTTACCGTATCGGTATTTCTGCAATATGTCAACTTCTCTTAATTGCATCAGAAAGTCCGGTTTTCCCAAAAATTCTGTCTGAAATCGATCGTTTTTCAACTTACAGTTCTAAAGATTTCCGAAAGCGAAAGTTGTTTATTTTTTTCCACAGGCGGTGTCACCGGTGTTTAGGTAAAACTATGACCACATAAAATTCACGACACGAACTCCAAATAAACGTCGAGCTTTAATGCTTTTGGATCAATGGAGTTTGTATGTTATTCATTTCTTATAACTTTGCTCACACTTATTTTTGCGTTTTCCAGTAGTTAAGCTGCAAAGTATTAGTGTTAGTGCAGTAAGTAACTGAGTAAGTTAGTGCATCGCACTGTCTACTCTGTTGAGCCATGTCCCGAAGTTCGGTATAGTAGCGCTGGTTTTTATATAAACAAGTACGCTCTTGAAGAAAAAAAATGGCAGACGAAAATCGTCAAGATAGCGAGTGTTAAAGACTAGTCAATTTTAGTTTGTTTTTATTTGTTCATGCGAAACAATTGATTTTTAGTTCATTATCTTGAAAGAATGGAAGAGTTCCAAGCACATGTACTAGTTTTCTTTATCACCTTTTGAGCATATGCTACCCTAACAGTGACTACAAGTGGTCAGATATGCTAAATGTCAGCATATACAGCATATTGCAATACGTATTGCAATACGGGTCAGCCGTATTGCAATATATTGCAATACGCTTTTTACCGTATTGTTTCACCCCTACTGCTTTCCCACACCTTAATGTGTAAACCCATTTGAGAATTAACCCATTACCAAACTATCCCGACCTTGAGAAAGAAGGCTCTTGAAAACATTGTTGGCAAAGGAGAAAATGCTGTTACCCAGTGTTTTCTCCTTTCTCACGTTTTCTACCCTTTCAAAGTCAATTTTAGATTACGTCATTTGAGCCACATTTATTATGGTCTGCAAGTGTATTGGATTTGGTAGAGAGTTAATGACTTAGCCAAGTCAATATTACTGATGAAATATTGACATTAATGGAAATTTCAGCCATAAAAAAATATGAGTCATGCTCTATAAAAAGGGTGGTTAAACCCTTTACCACACAATCCTGACTTTTAATGACCCTAAGAAAAATGCCTTTGAAAACATTGTTGGAAAAGGAGAAAATGCTGGTAACCAGCATTTTCTCCTTTTTCCACAATATTTTCTACCCTTTCCGAAACCAAAGTTCAATTCTTTAGTTACTGTTAATTTGTCGTCTGCAAATGCTTTTAATTTAGACTTGTCTAAAATTTTGTTGTTTGGTTAACTCTGTACCACACAACAAAAATGTAGACTTCAAGGCAGTGTTTTCAAAAATCACCAACTAAAGATTTATCAAAAGGGATTTATATGCAGGGAAGGGTGAAGATCCCACAATAAGATCATGTTTTATTTGACTGTCACAAAAATGTGTACCTGTCAGTTTCAATACACTTGATATACAAGCACATTTTAAGTACATCAGTTTTTGTAAGGTTGAATAATATCCAAAGTTTTGTGTAAATCAGTGCAACGCTTGTCGGCCAAACCTGGTAATATTAATGTTGGCTCTGTATGGCATGAATCTCAAGTTTGAATCGTTCACTCAGTTATTTATACTACTTCTAAGAAGGGTCTATCCTGGCTGGGTGGTTTAGGCAATGTATTTGTAACCAAGTAAACCCTAATTCCTCATTTAATTAAACATGATTGTACCAGACAACACTATTTTACCCTTGTCCAAATTGAAAGTATTTGCAGACAACAAATTACATGTTATTCAAAACATGTAGTTTAGCCCTCATAGGGTAGGAAACATTGTCAGAATAGTAGAAAGTGCTGGTTGCCAGCATGATCTCCTTTTGCCACAATGCTTTCCAAAGCCTTTTCCCTCAGGGCTGTTAAAAGTCGGGGTGTAGTAGAGTTAATCCCTGCTGCCAGTGCATGTTATAAGGCAGTGTTTTTGCATTAAGTACTTCATTTCAACCCCAGGCTTGAGGGCTGATTAGACTCCGGTAAGAAATAAGTTAGCATTTTGGCCTTGATGTGACTGTCCTGTTACAAACACTATTTAATTCTTTACCGCATAACAAAATCTTCAGTTGGCCAGATTGAAAGCAAATGCAGACAACAAATAAGTATGGCTCAAAAGATTTGTCCATGAACATCTAGAAAACTGTGTGGGAAAAGAAGAAAATGCTGGTTACCATTTTTTCCCGTTCCCTCAAAGTTTTCAAAACGGTTCTTCTTTACTATAATAATGATATCAGTCATGTCATCAGAGCTGTGATGCAATGTGTTCCAGACATGATTGATTGATTGCATGGTGTTAACGCCAACATTATTTCAATTATGTGGCAGTGGCCAGTGCACCTATCCATGCTTTTCTGGAGTTTCTTTATCAGTTACTTTGCAAAATGTTCTTTGCAAGTCACTGGCTGCTTTTTTTGATAGCCATCATCGAAACAGGGATCAGAGGTGAGAGAAGAATGAATCCTGTCACAATTACTATCCTCAATCCACAGACAGAAATTTGCTGAGCTGGCTCTTTCTGATAAAAATAGAAAGTATACATGAGGATGTCAGAAAGCCAGGACAGAATTAACTCTTTGCCCGACAACAAAATGGGAGAATCGTCCATTATTGAAAGTATTTGCACATGACATAGTGATTGTAACTAGGACGATAGGATTTTTTCTTGGAAAGAGTGGAAAACATTGTTGGAAAAGTCTCAATGTTGGTGACCAGTATGTTCTCTCATTCCCGCAATGATTCGCAAAGGCAGTGTTTCTCAGTTCCACAAATTTAGACACAGGATATGATCTGCTGAAGGGTGTATCAAAAATCGATAGGGTTGTCTGGTCTGAATAGCCAGTAACCCCTGAAGTTCTTGTTTTGACTTTCACTGCATTTGCTGAAAATGTAGATTAACCTTATACCAAACGACAAAAGTTTAGACCTGTCCAAATTGAAAGCATTTGCAGACGACAAAATAAATGTGACTCAAAAATTGAAATTTGTTTTGGGAAGGTTAGAAAACATTGTGGGAAAAGGAGAAAATGCTGGTTACCAGCATTTTCTCCTTTTCCCACAATGTTTTCAAAAGGCTTTTTCTTCAGGGTCGTTAAAACCCATGATTGTGTGGTAATGAGTTAAGGTCAGACTCTTCAGAATATACAGTCTGATCTTGGATCTATACTGCACTCTACATGTATTTTGTAAGATAGTTGGAGGACAACAGCCATGCAGTTTCAATATCTCCTTGTATCTGGATCATCTATTTTACAAATGACACTGGCCAGTCAATTTATTTGATGATCTAACCAGTTCACTGGACAATTAAATTTTAACCCTTTACCACACAACATTACTTCAGTATGGTCCAAATTGAAAGCATTTGCAGACGACAAAATAAATGCAACTGAACACTTGAAATTTGTTTTTGGAAGGGTAGAAAATATTGTGGGAAAAGGAGAAAATGGTGGTTACCAGCATTTTCTCCTTTTTCCACAATGTTTTTCAAAAGGCTTCTTTCACAGGGTTGTTAAAAGTCGGCATTGTGTGGTGAAGAGTTAAACTAGTCCATGATGAAAGCATTTCCAGTGGTCACATTAATTTGTCTCAAATGATGGTTACCAGCATTTTCTCCTTTTCCCACTATGTTTTCCAAATCTTTATTCCTCAGGGTCATGAAACGCAGAACTGTTTAGTAAAAGGTTGATAGGAAAAGTCACTTCAGAAATACCAAGAATCAATAATACCGTCTGGTTCTGAAAGCCTATAGCTAGTACCAGTCCTTTTAACTCCTTTCCAGGCTACAAAAATTCTGATGTGTCCCAAATTGAAAGTATCAGCAGTCAACAAATTGAATACATGTATATGGCTTGAATGATAGAAATTATCCTAGTAAGATGAAAAAAAAAAAATGTGCAAAAAAAGAAGAAAATTCAGGTTACTAGCATTTACCCCAAATTTTTGCAGAAGCCATTTTCTTCTAGGCCATGAGGACAGGATTGTTTGGTAAAGGTTAACTCATTTATAGCTTCTTGCCGACAACTACCGTAATTTGCGTATGTTTTGGGACACCCAAAGAATTGGGACACCATCAAAAATCGCGAAAATAATTATTTTTCACGACCCAAAGATTTGGGACATATTAAAAATTGCAAAACGAGATCGGTAATTTTTTGTTCCAAAGAATTGGGACAGTGATTATCTATTTAGAGACAAAAAAAAATTCTTTCAATCCATTTGAAAACTTTTGTTTGCAAATATCTAATTCGCGTAGATCTATGTAGTTTTATTTCTCCACACTTAACGTCGTAAGCTTGCATGCTTCCCAACCCTCACGATTTCAATGGGACTTACCTGATTCAAGACAAAAAAATACGATCACCTGACAGTCTAATTTAAACCCTAAATAAAAAAGAAATCCGACGTAAGTGTAAAAAGGGTGTGATAAACTTCTATCCAAGATTCATAACGTGTATAATAACGTGTGTACCGTACATCCGAAGTTGACAGAGTTGACACGCGTGTAATTCATGGTCAATCGAGTTCAATGTTTATAAATAGAAATCAAGGTACACAGTTTTATCCAAGGTTTATCGATCGAAGATCGACGAACCAATCAAATTTGAGATCGGTCGGAGCAGGTACTTGTCAAAGTGGAATTAACGTCGTTCGCCTCACGTACATGTAAGGAGGTAAGATATGTTGTGAACGCAAAATAACATCTTCATCGCGATCCAAAGATGCAGACAATAATGAGTGACAAATTAATAATCAACAAAAATAATGAGAAAAAGCGAAGTTTTAAACTCTTAGTGCTCAAATTGATCGGTGGAATTCCAATCTGTCTAAAAATAGATCACCCTGCAAACCTGACATCAGTGACGTTCCAATATTTCAACGTCGGCAATATTCGACGGGTTAGCGGCGAGTGACTTTCAGTATGACAGATTGTCTCGTTTGACCATAATTTTTGGGACACCTGACAAAATAATTATTTTTTGTAGACCAAAGTATTGGGACACGAAAAAAATTAATTATTTTTTACTGTCCCAAAATTTAAGCAAATTACGGTAATCTTGTGACAAATGTACAGCTCTTGTTAAAACCATGACTGTGTGGAATGGACATACCAGTATTAACAAATAGCTTCTCCTTTTACCACATATTTTCATGCATATTAAAATATTAAACCATATTTCATGTTAATAATTCATACTTGACAAGGATATTTTCAAGTCAGTCTAGAAGTTTTATGTCAGGGTCCTTATTCACCAACTACTGAGTTTTCTTACAAATATCCGCTCTCACCGCTGACTATTGTTTCGAACTTTGGATGATGGTTATGTGGGAAAGCAGCCAGTGGCTTGGAAAGAACATTGTGCGGAGTACTGGTAAAAAGGAAACTCCAGGAAAGCATGGATAGGTGCACTGGCCGCGGCGATATAACTGAGATAGTGTTGAAAACGGCGTTAAACACCATACAATCAATCAATCAATTTCTTATGAATATCCATAGTCTTAATTCTAAATTTAGAAAATAAAACAACTTCTAATTGGCTAAACCATTTGGTTTTGCCAATCAGAAGTCATGTTAGTTTCAGATTTAGAAAATTCTTGAGAACAAGACTAAGTAAATGTTCTCAAGAATGCTCTTGAGAATGCTTGGTTAACCCTTAAAGCACCTTTCACGACTTTAGTTGCCTTTGCGGCTATTGTAGATCAGGATCAGACTGCACAAAACATGCAGCCTGATCTACTTTGTCTGCTTTGCTGAGACACTAAACATAAAAAGTGACCACAAAACTGCAACTATCTAAGTATTATTCTAGACTGAAAATGTCCATTGGATTTATCTGGTGCTTTAACCCTTTACCAAACGACAAAACTTTAGACTGGTTCAGATTGAAAGCATTTGCAGACTACAAAGTAAATGTTACTGAAAAATTGAAGTTTGTGTTGGGAAGGGCAGAAAACATTGTGGGAAAAGGAGAAAATGCTGGTTACCAGCATTTTCTCTTTTTCCCCACAATGCTTTCAAAAGGCTTCTTTCACAGGGTCGTTAAAAGTCAGGATTGTGTGGTAAAGAGTTACGGGTTTTAATATGGACCCAGGCTATAGTCTTTAGTTTACTTAGTTTGAAGCTCTGTTAAATTATGGCAAGACAATACATATAATGCAGGTTTCATTTTGCAATATGGATAAATCTAATTGCCACTGGCAAACAACAGTTTCAACACAGCTGTTTTTGAAGAAAATGTCAAGGTATTGTTATAGCCCTGTTGTCTGCTTCACTACAGTCTTGCCGAAACTTTGACATTTTATTTTTTCTCAGTTATAACATTACTGAAGGGTATACATGTATTTCAAACTTGGGCTTACCAGATGGGCAGGTAACCCTCAAACTGTTTTATACACAGTTATGCCCTTTTCACAATGGTACTTTTGCTGAATTGGCACCTATGGTGAAGACTTTGAACCACATGCCATGTTGTTGGTCTTGCAACAGACTGCTTTTAAAACAATGCTTCAAAAGGAGAACTTCTCATCTCTAGCAATTTCTCAATTATCTGCAATGTTTTTACTTGTATTCATGTAGGATTATTATTATCCCCTGCCAAAGGCTGTGGGATATAGTTTTTGCATTGACAATCTGCCTGCTTGCCCGTCTGTCCTTTCAGACTGATATCTTTGACAAAAATTGATGAAACCTCATACGTGTGTACTTTATGATAGTGCCAATATACCCTAGTTTTTTTTTTATTTAATGCCATGTCAGGGAGAAAGGGGGCTTTTTTTGGCAGGGGATATCATTTCACCGAAATAGCTTGTTGGTATCCATATTTCACATGGGTTTGTTTTCAGTGCCATTTGCTGCAGTCATTTTCAGTAGGTAATTGCTTAACCCTTTACCACACAATAACTATCCAGGGAAAAAAGGCTTTTGAAAACACTGAGGGAAAGGAAGAAAATGCTGATTACAAGTATTTTCTCTTTTTACCATAGTGTTCTCAGCCACATCAGAACTTTTAGCTCATTTACACTAATTTCAAATTTGACCTGCAGCTGCTTTCAATTTTAAACAGTCTAGAATTTATTGATCAGGAAAGAATTAAACCTTTTCCAGACAATAAAATTTCAGGCTTGTGCAATTGAATCCATAGTAACAGATACCAAATCAGAAGTGACTGTAATGCATGATTTGTTTTGGACAGGGTAATGACCTTTGCTGGAAACCAGCATTTTCTCCCTTACCTACTATGTTTTCAAAAGCTTTCCTTCATACAGTTGTAAAAGCATTGAATTGCGGAGTAAAGGTGAAACAACTGAAAGATGGCAATGCAAGTTGAAGCACTGTAAAAGTCTACCAGGATTGCATTAACCTAATTACAGTCCCTCATTAGCATTCTAATTAATGACATAAAAAGGCTTTCTGGATAATTTCATGAGATGAAAGTACCAGAAGTCTTCTGTTAATAATCCTCTAGAGGTCATAGTAAACCCTTCTTCCAGACCATTTCATGTACTTCAAGCTGTAGTTCTTGTAACTAATGACATGTTTCTGAAAGGTGTTAAGGCCGCTTCTGGTGTGCACAGAGTGCAAAAGATCTGAATGGAGGAAGAGCACTGGGGGAGGGGGCGGGGATCCTTCTCTTGTAAAGGGGTTTTGGGGACCTTGCCCAAGAAAATTTTGGAATTTGATGAGTCTCTAGAAGCGATATAGTAATGCGATGTTTAGACCATCTTTCTTTGTGAAAAAGTGAAAAGAAGGAAAAATGAAAATAAAAAAAGAATTGGTACAGTCAATACCTGGTGACCTACTTCGGCTGAAAAAAGTGGTGTGGTCATGGCTGGACCATCTTTGACTGCCTTGTTGTTAGAAATGTTAAAACAAATACATGTATAGCTATATTGATGGAATTTGTTTTTGAAAGGCTCCCCCTGGTTACTAGCCTTTTTTCATTTTTCCACAATGTTTTCAAAAGCCTTGAAATCAGATGGAATGTGCTCTGTAGTCCATCCTTGATCTATGTGTCAAGAAAACACTGAAGACACTGCACAGAACATGCAGTCTGATTTTGGCTCTACACAGTCGATAAGGAGATGTTTTTTACCAGAAAATGTATTTGAAATAGTATAATTCTGGTTTTTTTAACAATTCAGCTTGAAAGTTTCATTTAACTAATTTAGCAGGATAAGGGTTAACAACAAAATTTTAGCATGTGCCAACAATATTTTCAAAAGTCCTTTAAACCACAGGATTCTATGAGAAAGGGTCAAAGTTGCTTCATGAGTTGTGAATTCTTCAAGGGAGGTAATTGTAATAAAATTTAAGTGAACTCTTGTACAAGATTAATATTCTTGCCAATAAATACATTTACTCAGGAGCCCCAGAAAAGAAACTTGCAGCAGTGTTATGAACATTGGTATTGTGATATCAAGTGCCAGAATAATGTGACATTGCTAGAACTCTTTGGCTACATGTGTACTAACTGTTCTTAACACTTTGCCAGACCACACAATTCTATAGACTCGAACTTATTGAAAATATCTGCAGATTGCAAATTGAATGTGGCTTGAATGATTGGATGTGCTAGTTGAATGTTTGAAAACATTTTGGGAAAAGGAGAAAATGCTGGTTACTAGCATTTTCTCTTTTTCCCACAGTGTTTTCTAGAGCCCACTCAGTCAAGGTCATTGAAACTTTTAATTGTCTGGTAAAGAGTTAATACTGTTCTAATTCCGAATTACAAAAATAACATCTGAGGCTTTTTGCTCCAGCCAATCAGATGACTAGTCTGTCGAAACAGAATAATGTCATTAATCAAATAAGAGGCAGAGGTCTAATTCCTCAGAATGAGAACCTTAAATGGGTTAATACAAAATTAATAGTTTAATGACAATTTTATTATATAACAGCCAGAATTTTTTGTCCCTCTCTGGATTTGATATTAATCCAGTCATACTGGCCTTGTTTTGTTTAATATTGGCTGAGGTTTTCCTGACATTGGCTGGGTTCGCTGATAAGGCCTGAGTTTGTCATTTGGTATCGAACGGACCTGGTTTTGTCAAAGAAGTACTGTGACACAGTATCGACTGATTTTCGTTTATTGTGGCCATAGGTTGCCCAGAATGAGTGATGCCATCACATACGACGGTTTAATGTCTCATTTAAAAGACTAGTAGTTATTCTTTTTAGCTGGCAAGCCTTGCAGCTTGAACCCACACCCTGAAGTGTCCCATGCTATGTGGCTTACAAGTCTCATGGCCTACTACTTGAGCTGTTTGGGCTGGCTTAAAAGAAATTATTAGTTAACCCTTAATGCACCTTTCACGACAATAGTTGCCTGTGTAGATCAAAATCAGGCTACACAAAACATGCAGCCTGATTTTTGATCTACAAGATCCACTTGGCTGAAACACTGTCGGGGGGAAAAGCAAGCATAAAATTGCAACTGTTCAGGTCCTATTTCTAGGATGAACATTCCTGCTGGTTTAATTTGGGGCTCTAAAGGTTAATAATGTTTAGAATTATTAGTAAACATGATACCCCAATGATACCTCTCTTGTTGTTACAGTCATGTCATGAATCTTTCTCTCTTTAACAGATGGACTCCTCACACAAGACAAAGCGGAATTATCTGAGAGAGTTGCCCACCTGGAAAAACGTGTGCGGGAGCAGCAAGATGAGATTGCGTGCATCAAGGGAGCAATGGCCGACGTAATGAGACGTCTAGGACATGTTGAAACCAGCAAAAGTATTATTTTTTGTGGCTTAACTTTCTCTTATCTATCCTGCTTTGTTTCTTTTGCACATTTCAACTCAATTCTAAATTTCTTGTACAGAGTCTTAGTTCATTTGAAATGTTATTCATATTCTAAATTCCAAAACTTGCCACCTGTTTGGCTAGGACATTCTGTCATTTGATCAGATCAGTGGAAAGAATAAAATTCCCAATAAGTTTTTTTTTTACCCTCATATGTTAACCATGACATTGACAACCTTGAAAAAATCTATGTAGAATATCAATAATCAACATGAATCAAAGTTTTTATATAGAAAATATTGACTTAAAATGCTGTTGCAAAAGGAGTAATTGCATATTGTTAGCAACTTCTCTATTTGTCACATTGCTTTTTTTTTTCAGCAGTAGCTCACTTCTTGTAATGAACTAGACAAAAAGAGATCTGAATAATCACAACAGTTGGTTTTGTGTTTTGCGAGAACATATAGACAAATCATACATTTTAGACTACATTGCTAAGACACTAAGTTATATGCAGTTTGATCATAAACTTCAGTGTTACACAAATTGTCAAAGCTTCTAAAATTTCTCTTAACTCTTTCCCAAACGACAAAATTTTAGACCAATCTAAATTGAAAGCAGTTAGAGACGACAAAATAAATGTGACCCAAAACTTGAAATTTGTTCTGGGAAGGGTAGAAAACATTGTGGAAAAAGGAGAAAATGCTTATTACCTGCATTTCCTCCTATTCCAAGAATGTTTTCAAAAGACTTCATTATCAGGGTCGTTAAATATCGGGATTGTGTGGTAATGGGTTAAGCAAGATAATCTTTCTGCACTATATATCTGAAGTCACAATTTGTATGACTGCAAGACATCAACTTCAACTCAATGTCATGCCAAAATATTTAGCAAAGGTTAAGACAAGAAATCCCCTCAGTATATGTGGAAATGTTTTCTATTAACTATAGTTCCAAAATTATTTGACTGTAGAGTTTATTTACAATTTTCACCTGTTTTCTTGTAGAAATTAAGCTTTTTCTGTAGAAAAACTAAATAACAGTGTGTTAGTTTTATACCTTTTCCCTCGTAAATATTGAGTTTGACAACTGCAATTTGGAAATTGATGATAAAGTCGCATACATGCTGTAGCTAGGTCTTCCATGAAAATTCAAATGCTCAACTGTCTTTTTATCATTTCACCTGTTATTGCAAAGACTATATTGAGACCAACAAAAAACTGGTACAAAAACCACTGACATGATAAGGAAAAGAGAGGAATTGCTTGTGACTAGCCCTTCCTTTGGTTTCCTAAATGTTTTCAAAAGCTGTTGTAATAACTACAGGGAAATACATGTAAATAATTTAGATAAACGATTTAACCCTTTTCCACACAATGCTGCATTTGAACGACCCTGGGAAAGAAGCCTTTTGAAAACATTGTGGGAAAAGGAGAAAATGCTGGTAATCAACATTTTCTCCTTTTCCCACAATGTTTGCTACTGTATCAAAGAAAAATTGTACCATTTGAGCCGTGTTGAAATTGTTGTCTGCAAATGCTTTCAACTTGGACAAGGCTAAAATTTTGTCGTCTGGTAAAGGTTTAAAAGAACAATTTGTATATTATCATATTGATAATGGGTTTACAGTCATTGTTTTTGACATTTATATGTGACTAGGAGAAAAAAACTCAAATTCAGTGATTTATAGAGGGAAAAGGTTCATGATCTCTTGTAGATAATCTTAGTGCTTGATGATCTGGAACCATTTCACATTGATACTGACCACTACTACTTCCTATTTTCTCTACAAAAAGTTATGTTCTAAAAACTGTTCACTGAGCTTCAGGTTTAATATAAGCATTCACTCACTATCTTTATTTTCATCCCACAATGTCTCTCTATTATGACCAAGGTACTTTTTCAGGTTGGAAAAACATAACCTGAACAGTAGTCCGAAAAAAATAAAGCCAGAACCATGAATGAAAAACTCTTTGAGGAATAAGATGAATGCTGGAAAAAGAGCAAAGAGGAGCTTTAAAAAATTACAATTGGCTTGAAACATAATCCAATGAAAATCAAAGAGATTTCTATCTTACAGACGTGACAAAAAAGGCGGAAGGTATAAATCAAAGATCAGCATGCATGTTCTGTGCAGTCTCTTCTTGATCTAGGCCATCTGCAAAAATCCCTTGGTTTTCAAGTATGGTGCTAACAGGGTTAAAGATTTATAAATTATGGTACACTCATTAATCACAACTTCAGAGCTGAGTATGTTTACATGACCTTTTGTATTACATGAAAACACAGCCCTGATAGCTGTAACATGACAAGCTAGTAACTGTGGGGTTGTGAGTTTGAATCCTGACTTTTAGAACTATGTACGGGGATTGAAGTTTATTTGGATAGGAAACATCATTCCTGTCAAACCTCTCAAGTTTGTTTTAACCTCGCTGTGGAAGGGAAAGCAGCCAGTAGATTTCAATGAGCATTGTGGGCAACTAAAGACCTCTGGAAGTGCATGCATAATTAGTTAAAAGTACATTTTACGCTGTGACATAAATGAAAATTTAAATTCAGTTTAAACATACCCATATTTATTTTACGTCAATTGAGAAACAAGTTCTTGCAACGTATACTAATCGCTCTCGATTTCTGGAAACTGCACCAGAACTAATGCCTAAATTGTGGGCCAATGAACACTCTCAAAGTTGACACCCACTCTCGGGTATCAAACTTGGGACCTTACCGTTACAAGGCAGATGCTCCATATCACAATTACAGACATCAAATTTAAATTTGTTAACTTTTTACCACAGGACAAGATTTTAGACACATTCAAATTCAAAGCATTTGTAGACAACAATTTACATGTGTCTAAAATCGTGAAATTTGTAAAAGGATAGAAAACCTTGTGGGAACAGGAGAAATGCTGTATTTTCTCCTCTTCTCGCAGTGTTTTCAAAAACAGTCTTTTGTTACTAAGGACTGTTAAAATACAGGATTGTGTAGTAAAAGGTTAAGTTTACTCACAGACAATGGAGACAACGGAGATCAGACTACTTCATGTAATTATGTTATTATATAATATAATCTTAGATCTACACTCTCTCATAGTTTTATCAAACAGGCTGTGAAATTGAACCAAATTGGCTGTAACTAATGCCTAAATATTTCTCTTTACAACACCCAAAGGATTAACTGCTATACTTTATTATTTAAAACCATGATATGCATCACAAAATAAACTTGAATTGAGTTACTAATTTTTGGTTTTAAAAATCACTAAGTGAATCTTTTTCAAATATAACTAAAGTTGTAACCAACAGTAACTGTTACTAAAACAATTAAATGATAAGAGGAGTTTTCACCCTCTATGTTTATTTTGCTACCAGAACAACCCAGGCTCTTACCCATGAAACCCAACCTTCAGAGTCCCCTAGCTACCCCTTTGGGCAAGGACAGAGGTTCCTCCAGTATCACTGTGGATGGTAAGGATCAGTCAAGCACTTCAGGTGGTCACCTTGCAGCCCCAGGTCTACCTCGGGCTACAGGTTATTCAAGATCTTCACTTATGTCTGATTATTTTTCACCAGCACAAAACAGCGTTTTGCCATCAAAACCCTATCTACAGAGTGCTCGTAGGACACCTGCTGGTAAGGAGAGACCTCGATCTACGATCTCTGAGAGTAGTTCAGCTCGTTCTGGTGCACCCTTGTCAGCTCGACAGCCTCCAAGAGGAGCTTCAGCTGGAACAGTGAAGAGATGGAGCTCTATGTCAAACAGTATTGAAGGTAATTTAACCCTTTACCATACAATTCGGAGTTTTAACAACCAGTAAAAAGAAAGCTTTTGAAAACATTGTGGGAAAAGGAAAAATTGATGGTAATCAGCATTTTCTCCTTTTCCCATATTGTTTTCTACCCATTCAAAGGCAAAGCACATCATTTGAATAAAATCAAATTTGTTGTCTGCAAATGCATTCAATTTGTTTGAGTGTAAATTTTTGTCATTTGGTAAATAGTTAACTAGGGTACCCTTATTCCTTTTCCAGTCGACAAATTGTAGACTTGTCCTTATTGATAGCATTTCAAGGCGAAAAATGTCGCCTTAAAGTCCTTTCATTTTGGACAAGTCTGTAGAATTAAATCATTACCAAATGACAAAATCTTTTGACTTGTCCAATTTTTAAAGCATTTGCAGATGACAAATTTAAATATTGTTCAGCAACAGGATTTGTCTTTTAACCCATAAAGTGCTGGAACCGACTTAAGTTGCCTTTGAGGACAGTGTAGATCAAGATCAGACTGCACATTCTTGGATCTTCACTGTCCACTAACTTTTTGCACATTCTGGCCAAAACAGGCTTGAAGTGATAATATTTCAAATGGTATTTCATTTTTAAAGAGGTCCATTTCTTTAATTCAGCATTTTAAGAGTTAAAGGGTAGAAAATATTGTCAGAAATGGAGAAAATGGTGGACAATCCAACAAAAATATCAGACATTACTGGAATGTATGTTCTGTTTGCACTGGAAGTTGAATCTTAATCCACCCTGTCTGTAGAAACTTTATGGCTTTATCACGCAATCCCCGAATTTTAATGACTTTGTGAAAGAAGTCTTGAAAACATTGTGGGAAAAGGAGAAAATGCTTGAAACCCTCATTTTCTCCTTCTCGTACAATTTTTCCCACCCTGCCAAAACCAAATTTCAATTCTTGAGTGACATTTATATTGTCATCTGCAAATGCTTTAAATTTGAGTAGATGTGAAATTTTCTTGTTTGGTAAAGGGTTCAGCATACTGATTTTCTGCAATAAAGTGTCAGGGAGGTAAACTTAAATGGTGTATGACAGTAGTTACTTCCCTTATTCCTTTAACCTTTCCCAAACAAGCCCTGGTTTTCACGTGTCTGCAGTACAAGTCCTCTGAAAACACTGTGGGAAAAGGAGAAATTGCTCGTAACGAGTAGTTTCTCCTTTTCCCACAGTGTTTTCTACCCTTTTGGAGAACTTTCTGTCATTTTCATCAAATTCGAAATTGTCATCTGCAAACTCTTTCAATTTGGACCAGTATAAAATTCACCGTTTGGTAAAGAGTTAAAACTCTGCTAACCTTTTACCATGTAATCCAGAGTTTGAACATCCCTGAGCTAGACAGCCTTTGAAACATTGTTGGGAAAGGAAAAATAGATGTCTGCAAATGCTTTGACTTTTGATGACTTAAATTTTGTTGTGCAGTAAAGTGTTAAAATCATACGATTTTGAATACCCCCTGTTTCAGCCTAATTAAAAAAAAATAAGATCAAGATTACACTGCAGTGCATGTGGAGTCTGATCCTGAATCTTTACCAGTCCTTTTTGTTCTGGGATATTTTGACCCAGATAGCTTTGCTGGAAACTGTTGGTTTATCGTATTAGAGTTGAATGCCATTTTTAACAGCTCAGGTCATATGGTGGTCAGTGCACCTACACATGTGTTAACTGTTTCCTGGTTTTCTCACTCCATTACTGACGCAGCTTCCTTGCAAAGCCACTAACAGCTTTTCTCACATGCTTCAGAGGTAAAAGGTGAAAAATCACAGAAAAGAAAGTTTGCCAAAAGTATCAAACCCACAACCAGCAGGTCTACTGGAAACTGTAATGTCCTGGTAATGATTGAAACTTCTGTTTCATATCCTTTTGCAATCTTTGGATGAACTCTAAACCAGATAATATATATTTTCTTTTTTTTGACCAGTCTGCATTGAAAACATTTGCAGACACCAAATTAACTCTTTACCACACGACAAAAATGTAGACTTGTCCAAATCGAAAGCATTTGCAGACGACAATTTAAATGTTGTTCAAATGATGGAATTTGTCATTGATAGGGTAGAAAACATTGTGGGAAAAGTAGAAAATGCTGGTTACCAGCATTTTCTCCTTTTCCCACAATGTTTTCAAAAGGCTTCTTGCTCAGGGTCATTAAAAGTCGGGATTGTGTGGTAAAGAGTTAAATGTGACTTAAGTTTTTTTTGAGAATACCAACATGGATGTATTGGAAATTTCTAAACCTTCTCAGATGTGTAGCCTTTTGTGTGTATTTGAGCAGCACTCTGGAAAAAGGGGGGTTTAAGTCTTTACCAAACCACAAAATTTTATAACATTCTAAATTGGAAGCATTTGCAGACTCTGAGACTAAAATTTCTCTTTCAGAGGATAGAAAACATTGTGGGAAAAGAAGAAAATGCTGGTTATCAGCATTTTCTCCTTTTCCCACAATGTTTTCAAAAGCCTTCTCCTTATGGTTGTGTAGTAAAGGGTAGATGCAGTATACCAAAGAAGTTGTTGCATAATGTGGATTCATTTTGTCTGAAAGCTGGCTGAACCAAGAGGTAGAATTGCAGAAAATTTATCAGTAGCAAAATGTTTCGACCCAGATCAGCCTAGTCAGTCTGTACAGACTCACACTGGTTGATACTTTTTGCAGAAGTATGAAACCACCTTTTCACTGAGCATAGCTCAATTTTGTGCTCTTTTATCATCTTTTTTCAGAAGTGAATGGTCATAAGACACCAAGGTCTGGGTCACAGTTAACAAGTGCAAAGTAAGTATATTTTTGGCTGGTTACCAACTTCATTTGGCAGTAAATGTATGGCTAGATTTTTTGCTGAAATGAAATATTCACCAGTTTACAAAATTTAATTGAATTGTCCAGTTTGAAAGCATTTTCATATGACAAATGTGGCTGAGTTGAAAATAATTGTCTGAAGGAGGGTAGAAATTTTCTAAAGCTTCAGGGTCATTAGAACTCAGGATTGTGTGGTAAAGGGTTTTTGCACCTTTTCAAAAACTGTATCCTTACTGTTTTCAGTGGGTAATGATTCTTGTTTGTAACATTAATTTTTATGTTGTTGAAAGTGAAATCAAGATAATACTTCTAAATTGCAGTAAAATCATGTTTTGTCAAGACTTCTTTTATTTTTCAATCCTATATTGTTTTTGAAATGGTAATATACATTTTATGGTACCTTAATTACTTGATTTATTTCTGTGTAGAATTTTCATTTTCTATTCGGTGCCATACCTTCCATTTCATTCCAGTCGTTAAGTGGGCCAACATATAGAAGCATGTGTAAACATATTCTCATACAAAGAAATGTGTAAGAATGAACACACATATTGATGTTGTATAAAAGATAAGACAGACTGACTTCTGATTGCTCAGAAAAAAATATTTCCATGAATTTATGATTATGATATAAGAATTTGAATTCAATATCTTTTATTGTCTTTTGTTAACTCTTAGATTACCAGATAAACCCATTACACATTTTTCAATCTAAAAATAAGATGCAAAGGGTATCAATTTCAAGGTTGCTCTTGTTCAGAATGTCTCAGCAAAGCAGACAGTGTGGATCAAGATCAGACTGCTGTTTTTGTGCAGTCTGATCTTGGTCTACACTGGCCACAGAAACAACTATAGTTGTGAAAGGCGATTAAAGGTTTAATAAGATTTTTTCCGAAGCATTCCTACATGTCAGTTTGTCTGTCTAGCCTGTCATCAAATTGTTGTCACATTTTTTTGCATTACTTACCTTCTTTTTTATCACTACTTTCATCATCATCTTCATCATCATCATATGCTTTGGAAAGTTAATTTTCTGTGTCATTGTTGTCATAATGGTAGAACCATATTAACTCTTTACCAAATAGCCAATTTTAGACTTGCCTAAATAGAAAGCATGTACAGACGACAATATAAATGTAGTTCAAATAATGATTTCTATCTTTAAAAGAGTTGAAAACATTGTGAGACAAGGAGAAAATGCTGGTTACCAGCATTTTCTTCTTTTCCTTGGTGTTTTCAAAAGCCTTCTTTCTCCAGGGTTGTTTTGCATTGTGTGATAAAGTGTTAATTATCACCTTTATCATATATTTATACTGTATCATGTTTTACTTTTGTCATCAAATGTAATGGTCCTTGATGGCTCAGTGATCAAGGCAGTGGATTTGTTACCCACAGGTACTTGGTTTGAATTTCAAATGGCAGTGCATGTCTGAAGGGATTGTCTTATGACCTGGCACGTGGGCATTGTAGCCCAAAACTTCTGAAGCCATGGATTTATATGGATAAATTGTTTTTGAGAGTAGTCCTAGTGAAATCTTTTGCCCAGGCATAAATAAATGAGGCTCTGTGAAAAGGGGACTTAATGCACAGGCTGACCTGGGCTGAAACTTCACCATTAGTCAATTTTCTGTATGTCTAAGTACCAGTCTACCTTATGACACAGTCAGTTGTTAGACATAATGAATTTTATGGATCTATATTTTTTAATGACTTCTTTGGTATAATGCATTACGGAGATGCATTAAGCACCCTTTTGCCAGAGCACAGCTCAAATTCTTTACCCCTGCCATTTGACTATTTTTCAAAATTTCATAGAAAAGGGGGGATTGTTACAGGCATTTAAATCTTTTTTCCACAGTATTTTCTAAATTGAAAAATTGCATTTTTTTTTTCTTTTCCTTTCAAAAGGTTTTCCATATGAAACAGTTCTGAGTGTATCTGCATCTTTTTCCATAGTATTTTCCAATTGAAAAAAGTGTATATTTTTTCTTTTCCTTTAAAATGTTTTTTTCCATATGAAACAACTTTAAGTGTGTTGATATAGATCATATAGATGGAAAAAAGGGGGTCAAGATCCAAGACATTAAAATATTTGGTCTTTTCATGTAATGATGGTAATTTTACTGGCACCCATTGAGCTCAGGTAAGCAATTCAGGGTCATTATGATGCTCCTGTTCATGTATTTACCAAGAGGTAAAATTTTAGACAAATTCTTATTTAAAGCATTTGCAGATGACAATTTATTTGTCTCAGAGAATTTTTCGATTTGGCTTTCAAAGGGAAGAAAACATGGTAAGAAGGAGAAAATGCTGGTTACCAGCATTTTCTCCTTTAACCACAATGTTTTCAAAAGCCATCTTGCACGTGGTCGTAATAACTCAAGATTGTTTGGTACCGAGTTGATATTTATGTCTATTGATCGAATATATTTGATATTTCTGAACTGAATAAATTGTCATATTCCTACAGGAATAGTTAATGGTTACCATAGTAATAGGGTACATACAATAAGTGGCATCAACAGCAAATGGCAGGTTTTAATTATTAATGATGAATTATTTTTTTCAGCCCTTGAGGAAAATTTATTAGAAAAAAATAAGTAATTTTCATGATTCATCCTAATGAAAAACATTTTACTACATCTAGTATAGGATTTTGAAAAATTTGCACTATTCATTAGATATTTTTCAAGCAGCTTTTTCATTTTTCATGGAAAGAATTATTCGAAGGGAAAAGGTCTATGGTCAGAAACTGGATTTTATCAACATTTGTATTATTAATTAGTCACCCTTTCCCTCAGGTCCAGGCATTGTAAAGTAAAAGTCTGGGAAAAATACATATGTGAACTGTCAAATTAGATAGATAAGGAAGATTTGATACAGATTGGAATGACAAAAAGTTTTATGGTCAAATACTGGATTTGTCAATTTTTGTATTATCGATTGGTCATCCCTTCCTCAGGTTGAGGTATTGTCAAGTGAAAGTCTAGGAAAAACGCATATGCCAACTGTCAAATTAACAGAATATAACTAGAAAGAGAACATATAACAAGTTATCAGTGTGAAGCAATTTCAAAATTACATAGAACATAGCAACCGTAGTAGTTCACTTGGTAACATAAAGGGTCTGAAAATAAGGTTTGTTAGTTTGATTCCCAGTTTGGCCAGATCCTTTTACCCTTTACTATACAACACAATTTTAAACCTGTCCATATTGAAAGCATAAATTTACAGAAAATAAGGTGAATATAGCTCAAATGATAGGTTTTGTCTTTGAAAGGGCAGAAAACATTGTAGGAAAGTAGAAAATGCTGGTTACCAGTATTTTCTCCCTTTTCCACAATTTTTAGCTCCACTGGCTGAAGGCCAGCGAGCTATTGTCATGGCGTTGTGTCCGTCGTGCGTCCGTCCGTCCGTCCGTTCGTCCGTGCGTGCGTCCGTAAACTTTTTCTTTAAAAAACTTCTCAGAAACTATTGACTGGATTTTTACCAAATTTCACAGGAATGTTCCTTTGGTGGTCCTCTTTCAAATTCCTTCAAATAATTGTGTTCCATGAAGAATTCTGGTTGCCATGGCAACCAAAGTAAAAAACCTTTAAAAATCTTCTCCTCCCAAACTGCTATTTGGATAGCATTATTATTTTGCAGGAATGTTCCTTAGATACAGGTTTACAGAATTCCTTTAAAAAAAATGATCTGTCAAAAAACATGGCTTTTATGGGAGACTCATTTTCCTTTTATGGTATAAAGTAAAATCTTTGAAAAATTTCTTCTCTAAAACTACTCATTGGATTTCATTGTTGTTTTGCAGGTAAGTTCCTATGGTGGTTGTCTGCCAAATTGTTTCTATGGTGGTTGTATACCAAATTCCTTTTTAAAAAAATGATACACCTAAAAACACATTTTTTTATAGACAAGGCTTATATTTCAAAAAAATGTTCTCCAAAACTATTTATTATGTTAGTTTTATCGACTAACAAAGAAAAAGGAAGAAAATTGGATTGACTTGACCTAGTCAGGGCTGTCCTATTTAAGCCCATACATTTTCCTTGGTATTAAGATCACAATTTACTCCAATGATATGCTATTAGTTAGTACTAGTAATAAAATATCACTGGCCATAAATAAGATAAAAGCTTGAGCACCTTTCACAACTTGAGCTTTTCAATTTTGCCTTATTACTAAGCGTGAGTAACCATGCCAAGATAAAAAAGAAAAAGTATTTTAATAACAAAACCCCCATGTTGTAGGTACTTTATAGTCCTTTTGATATAGAACAAGAGAACCTCTGCACTTTTAATTTTTATTAGTTCTGGTAAAGGTTTGTTGACCTACTAATGAGTAAATGCAGAGTGGACAGAAGGTGTGTAAATCCTGGTGACCTGGTACAGAGTGGGACAGGGCTTTACATTTGTGATAAGGCATTAATGTTATCCAGTCAAACTGATCCCGCAGCTTCAGTACACCATAATTAATCTGTGCCCTGGAGCAGGATATTTGATTTATGTAAATGCATTTGTAGACCATTTTGTTGTTTGCCACAGAAGACATTCTAACTGTGACTGTGAAAAGTTGATTATTAGGGATTAGGTGTTCATTGTATGCCAGCATATTTCATTCTATCTGGTGTATTGATGTAAGTTGATCTATATTGCTGTAACATTCATTCATTTGCCCTCCTAGCTGTTCTTTTAGATTACCCCTTTACCACACAATCACAACTTTTAACGACCCTGAGAAAGACATATTTTCTATATTTTGATGTTTCCCCACCCAAAATGGTTTGTGAAAGGACCTGTTGCAGACAACATATCTTCAAATTAGTAAGACATATATAAAAAAGGATAGAAATTATTGTGGGAAACTAAGAAAATGCTGGTTACCATTTTTTTCTTCTTTTCTCACAAGTTTTTTCCATACCTTTTTTCTTCAGTGAGCTAAAATGCAGGATTGAATGGTAATTGTTAAAAACTTCTTTTCGCCATTGTAGAAATATCAGGCCTGTGGAGCGATACAGGCGCTCAAGCGCCTCTAGTTTCAAAAGCTGTCTGCTTTAGGGTGGTTAAAACTTGGGATTGTACGGTAAAGGTTAAGAGGATTGATGAAAGTCGTTTAGACAAAATTCTTTCCTTCCTCACTGGTGCACAATTTTTCAGTGTTGTTTTTGTGAAAGCAGCCAGTGGCTTGGAAAGGATGTTTTGTAAAGTACTGGTCAAAGAAACAAAAGAAAGCTCAAAACATAATCATAAAACTGAAATAATTTTGAAATTGCATTAAACACCAAACAAATATACAAGATAATTAGAATGTCTGGTTGTAACATTACTGCAATAATTATTGTACTGTTTGTCTCCAGGCATGACATTACTGCATAGTGATAACAAGGTGCTCTGATCAATGACAGATGGATGTGCTGATCAATAATGTGACAGGCCTGAAAGCCATGCACCTCATTAGAAATTTTTGGACTCATCCAAAATGAAAAGATATCCAACAAAAAATTGAAATTTTGTCATATTGTCATAAGTTATGAACTTTATTGGCTGTTTAAAGCCTAACTCTTAAAGTGCTGACAACTCATTTACTTGCTTAAGTGGCCATTTCATATAAAGATCAGTCTGCACAGAATGGGCAGAATGATTTGTGGATCTAAGTCAGCTTCTTTGCCAGGTATTTTGACAAGAACAAGTTTGAAATTGCAATACCTGTATCTATAGTACTGACCAGGGATTGTACACAAGATCCCTGTACTGACTGAGAATATTCATTAGCTCAACTGGCCGAAGGCCAGCGGGCTTATGTCATGGCCCGGTGTCCGTCGTCCGTCCGTCCGTCCGTCCGGTCGTCCGTCCATCCGTCCGTCCGTCCGTCAGTCAGTCCGTCCGTCCGTGCGTTAACTTTTATTTCAAACATCTTCTTCTCTGAAACTACCCATCCGATTTTCACGAAACTTCACAGAAATGATCCTGACATGGTCCTCTTCAGAATTTCTTGAAAGAATTTGATTCCTTCAAAAACTCTGGTTGCCATGGCAACAAAACTGAAAAATATTGGAAATCTTTAAAAATCTTCTTGTCTGAAACCATAAGGCATAGGGCTACCAAATTTGGCATGTAGCTTTATGTAGTAGACCTTTATCAAGTTTCTTCAAATTATAGCCCTGGGGTCAAAATTGGCTCTGCCCCAGGGGTCACAAGTTTTACATAGGCTTATATAGAGAAAACTTTAAAAATCTTCTTGTCTGAAACCATAAGGCATAGGGCTACCAAATTTGGCATGTAGCTTTATGTAGTAGACCTCTATCAAGTTTCTTCAAATTATAGCCCTGGGGTCAAAATTGGCTCTTCCCCAGGGGTCACAAGTTTTACATAGGCTTATATAGAGAAAACTTTAAAAATCTTCTTGTCTGAAACCATAAGGCATAGGGCTACCAAATTTGGCATGTAGCTTTATGTAGTAGACCTCTATCATGTTTCTTGAAATTATAGCCCTGGGGTCAAAATTGGCTCTTCCCCAGGGGTCACAAGTTTTATACATAGGCTTATATAGAGAAAACTTTAAATATCTTCTTGTCTGAAACCATAAGGCCTAGAGCTACCAAATTTGGCATTTAGCTTGATCTAGTTGGAGTCTACCAAAAGTGTCCAAAGTATAGTCCTGGGGTCAATTTGGCCTCATACTTGGAGGGGGGGGTTCACAAGATTTACATAGGCTTACATAGGGAAAACTTTTAAATCTTGGTGTACACAGCCATAAGGCTTAGGCTACCAAATTTTGCATATAATTATAGCATTATTTAGTGGACAGTTACAAAGAGGGCCCAAGTTACAGCTCTAGGATCAAGTTTGGCCCTGCACCAGGGATCACAAGTTTTACATGGGTTTATGGAGTGAAAAGTTCAGAAACCATCTTGTTACCAGCCATAAGGCCAAGAACTCCCACATTTGGCATGTTATTCTTCTAATACAATATTCCCCATTTAGTCAGACTGTAGCCATGAGGTCAAAGTTTTATAAAGGCTTATATAGTGAAGACTTTTCTTCGTGGTTTATATTTATAAGCCAGTGGAGCGATACAGGGCCATCATGGCCCTCTTGTTTTATTTAGCACTACAGGAGTTCATATTGTTTTCAGCAAAATTTTCTTTATTGATTTGAGGGCCACCAATGTCCTTGCTTTTACCAGTCATGTACAATATGCAATACAGCCTATATAATGCATTTGGATAAGACAAGAAGAATTTATAATAAATTATGTTTTTGCAAGAAAGAAATACAGTTCACCATATGGCAAGCCGTACCATGCACATACTGGGTAATTATTATACACCCAATAGTTGCAATTTTTTTCTTGTTGAAAGTTGTATTCTAGAAGTAGTAAAACTCTGGAAATATATAAATAAGTGAGCTGTCACTGATACTGTTGAGAAAATGATAAAAGTGCTGTAAAACTCCATCCGGTCAATCATGCAAGACCAGGAAGTTTCACAGTATATACTTACTCTTTACCAGACAACAAAATTTAATTTAGATTCGGTCTATTTGCAGATGATAAAAATGATGGGGTGTCTCTAAAAGAGTAGAAAAGGAGAAAATGCTGGTAACCAGCATTTTCTCCTTTTCCCACAATGTTTTCAAAAGCCATCTTTTCCAAGGTTGTTAAAACAGATTTGTTTCGTAAAGGGTTATTAATTGTGACACAAAACAACAAAAACATACACTTGACATGTGTCTGCCAAAAATAGCCTCAAGGGAGTGTGTTTGAACAGAGCATCCTGCATGGTTGGTTAGTTAAATAGTTTTATAAGTAATTGATGAGATTTGGTCAGATAAGAGTAGTTACCATAGAAATATAGGATACTTTGTATGTGTTTGTGGATACAACTGTGTTGGGAGGGTACTTGACTTGATAAGTGAAATAGTTTTAATTCGTATAATGGTATAAAGTGCACTGGGACTTTTTTCCATTATTTTACTGGCAACAATATATATACGACTGCAACTGTATCCACTGTAGTAATTCATGTCATTTTTTTTTTCTCAGAATTATTCAATTTAGATCACAGTATCAGGAGGTATTACTCTTGATTCTGACTGACGGAAGTATTGTTTGGTAAGACACTGCAGAGTCCCAGTCCGGTACTAGTGAAACTCAGGGAAGACATTAATAAGATAGCTGTTGCTGAAATACTGTTGAAATAGGATTAAAACCTGCTCAAACAATACAGTTTTGAACAATGAATATTATACAACCATGAGAGTAGCATTTATGTTGATAAGCCATTCAGCTAGCTTTTCTGATCTATTTTTTTCAAAAGTGACTAATGAAAGCAACCAGCATTTCTCCTCCTACAGGGCTTTTTATCCTATCAAAAACAATCCATGACTGAGCCACATTTATTATCTGCAATGCTTTTAACTTGGACAAGTCTTAATTTATGTTGTATGGTTAACTCTTTACCAAATGACAAAATTTAAGGCTGTTCCAAATTGAACGAATTTGCAGACGACAAACGTGATTGAAAAACAGGGTTGACTTGCACTGTTTCAATAATTATTAAAGATTTTTGATAATTCTGAGAACTGATCGGATATTTCCACTGGTATATAGTGTAACAGCTGTTGTTTTGGATATTATTTGATATTGGATTGTGAATCCACAGTTACGCTATGTCAACACGGTAAGTTGATGTCCTTGTACAAACTTGGATAAAATTTCCTATGTCTTAAAACATGTTCTATTATATACAATATTAACTCTTTACCAAACGACAAAGCTTTGGACACATCCAAATTGAAAGCATTTGCAGATGACAAGTCAAATGTGGCTGAAATGATGAAAGTTGTCTCTGAAAGGATAGAATTTAATACATTGCATGGCATGGCAGCATTTGTTCAACCAAGTTCTTGAAGGAATATTTTTTGTATATGTAACAAATTAACGCTGTGCCTTCAACTTTCTTCCTAGGAAGAGTTAATCCCTGGTAGCACAGTTGCTTGTGCACAGGACTTGAGACCAGAGGGTCCCTGCTTTGAAACCCAAGTTCATCCAACTTCTTTCCAAGGATTGGTTATAGTCATTTGCAACGTTCAGGATTCATTCTTTTCTCGCCATGTATCATTGTTTTGATGATGGTTATGTGGGAATGCAGCCAGTAGCTTGGGAAGAACATTGTGAGGGGTAATGGTAAAAGAAATTACAGGAAAGCATGGATAAGTGCATTTGCTGCTGTACATGTGATATAATTGAAATGATGTTGAAAACAGCATTACAGTCTTCCTATGAAATGATCCAGAGCACAGGCAGAGAGTAAACACAACAGATTGGATGTTAGTTAAATGCACATTTATAGGTGACTTTGTTGATATTTATTTTACAATTTGTGCTAGTTGGCTAATTATATGCAGTTACTCATACACTGCTTCTGGTGTAGTTTTGAACTTGTTTTCAGTGTGTTATATTTAGGCCCTGTGTGTATTTATGTGCATTCAAATTTTGCAGATTCTCCAGGTACATCCCCTCAATTTGTAAGTGTTTAACGCTTTACCAAACAACAAAATTTTAGACTCGTCCAAATTCAAAGCATAATTATGCAGATGACAAATGTGGTTCAACTGATGAAATTTGTCTCAAAAAGTCAAGAAAACATTGTGGGAAAGGGAGAAAATGCTGGTTACCAGCATTTTCTCCTTTTCCCAAAATGTTTTCAAAAGTTTTATGTTTGGATTGTTAAAACTCGGGATCATGTGGTAAAGGATTAAATACACCTTTAGGATGGTACCTGTGATATAGTCTGCTGTAAAGGGACATTGACTGTGAACCATATGAGATTGCATAGAGTTTGTATAATCTGATCATGCATTTACATGCATCTGATCTTATGTTAGACTCTTACCCCAAAAGCCTTGAAATGGCCAAATGTAAGGAATTTATAATGTGTTGAAATGCTGTTTTTCCCATAATCCTTTACCAAACAATTCAGAGTTTTACCCCTCCGAGGAAGAAGGATTTTCAAAAGATTGTGGGACAGGGAGAAAATGCTGGTAACCAGCATATTCTCCTTTTTAGCTCACCGTGAGCACAAAGTGCTCAAGGTGAGCTATTGTGATCGCCCTATGTCCGGCGTCTGGCATCCGTCGTCTGTTAATTTCTTTAAACATCTTCTCCTCCTAAACCACTGGGCCAATCTTGATGAAACTTGGCAGGGATGTTCCTTAAATGGAGCTCTACCAAAGTTGTTCAAAAAGTTGAATTCCACCCTTAACTCTGGTTGCCATGGCAACAAAAAGGAAAAAAATGCAAAATCTTTGAAAATCTTCTTCTCTGAAACTAGAAGGCGTAGAGCTTTGATATTTGGTATGTAGCATCTCCTAGTGGACCTCTACCAAGTTTGTTCATATGATGTCCCTGGGGTCAAAACTGGCCCCGCCCAGGGGGTCACAAGCTCGAGCATAGTAACAAAGAAGGAAAACTTTAAAAATCTTCTGCTCTGAAACTTGAAGGCGTAGAGCTTTGATATTTGGTATGTAGCATCTCCTAGTAGACCTCTACCAAGTTTGTTCATATGATGTCCCTCGGGTCAAAATTGGCCCTGCCCCAGGGGTCACAAGTTTGAACATAGGAACAAAGAAGGAAAATTTTAAAAACCTTCTCTAAAACTAGAAGGCATAGAGCTTTGATATTTGGCATGTAGCATCTCCTAGTGGACCTCTACCAAGTTTGTTCATATGATGCCCTTGGGGTCAAAACTGGCCCTGCCCTGGAGGTCACAAGTTCGAACATAGGAACAAAGAAGGAAAACTTTAAAAATCATCTTCTCTGAAACTGGAAGGCTTAGAGCTTTGATATTTGGCATGTAGCATTTCCTAGTAGACCTCTATCAAGTTTGTTCATATGATGCCCTTGGGGTCAAAACTGGCCCCGCCCCAGGTATCACAAGTTCGAACATAGGAACAAAGAGGGAAAACTTTAAAAATCATCTTCTCTGAAACTGGAAGGCATAGAGCTTTGATATTTGGCATGTAGCATCTCCTAGTAGACCTCTACCAAGTTTGTTTATATGATGCCCTTGGGGTCAAAAGTGGCCCTGCCCCAGGGGTCACAAGTTTGAACATAGGAACAAACAGAGAAAACTTTAAAAATCATCTTCTCTGAATTTGGAAGGCATAGAGCTTTGATATTTGGCATGTAGCATCTCCTAGTAGACCTCTACCAAGTTTGTTCATATGATGCCCCTTGGGTCAAAATTGGCCCTACCCCAGGGGTCACAAGTTCGAACATAGGAACAAACAGGGAAAACTTTAAAAATCATCCTCTCTGAAACTGGAAGGTATAGAGCTTTGATATTTGGTATGTAGCATCTCCTAGTTGACCTCTACCAAGTTTGTTCATATGATGCTCTTGGGGTCAAAACTGGCCCTGCCCCAGGGGTCACAATTTTGAACATAGGAACAAAGAAGGAAAACTTTAAAAATCTTCTTCTCTGAAACAGGAAGGCATAGAGCTTTGATATTTGGTATGTAGCATCTTCTAGTAGACCTCTACCAAGTTTGTTCATATGATGCCCTTCGGGTCAAAACTGACCCTGCCCTGGGGGTCACAAGTTCGAACACAGGAACAGAGAAGGAAAACTAAAAAAATTTTCTTCTCTGAAATTGGAAGGCGTGGAGCTTTGATATTTGGTATGTAGCATCTCCTAGTGGATCTCTACCAGGTTTGATCATATGATGCCCCTGGGGTCAAAACTGGCCCAGCCCTGGGGGTCACAAGTTGGAACATAGGAACAAAGAAGGAAAACTTTAAAAATCTGCCTCTCTGAAACAGGAAGGCGTGGAGCTTTGATATTTGGTATGTAGCATCTTCTAGTGGACCTCTACCAAGATTGTTCATATGATGCCCCTGGGGTAAAAACTGGCCCTGCCCCGGGGGTCACAAGTTCGAACATAGGAACAAAGAAGGAAAACTTTAAAAATCTTCCTCTCTGAAACAGGAAGGCGTGGAGCTTTGATATTTGGTATGTAGCATCTTCTAGTGGATCTCTACCAAGTTTCTTCATATGATGCCCTTGGGCTCAAAACTGGCCCTGCCCCGGGGGTCACAAGTTCAAACATAGGAACAAAGAAGGAAAACTTTAAAATTCTTCTTTTCTGAAACCGAAAGGCGTGGAGCTTTGATATTTGGTATGTTGCATCTCAGAGTGGACCTCTACCAAGTTCGTTCATATGATGCCTCTGGAGTCAAAACTTGCCCCGCCCTAGGGGTCACAAGTTCGAACATAGGAACAAAGAAGGAAAACTTTAAATTTCTTTTTCTCTTAAACAGGAAGGTGTAGAGCTTTGATATTTGGTATGTAGCATCTCCTAGTAGACCTCTACCAACTTTGCTCCAAGGATGCTGCTTGGGTCAGAACTGGCCTAGCCGGGGGAGGGGGGTCACAAGTTCGAACATAGGAACAAAAAAGGAAAACTTTAAAATTCTTCTTTGAAACTGGAAGGCATAGAGCTTTGATATTTAGTATGTAGTGATTCTCTTCTAAGTTTGGTTGCCCATCTAAGCACAACAAGTTCATTGATTTCAAAAATGGGTCATCTTGGGTCATAAACTAGGTCACTAGGTCAAATTAAAGAAATACCTTGTTGGCACTCTCGAGGCCACATTATTTGCTCAATTGCCTTGAAAATTGGTCAGAAAGTTTGTCTTTATAAAATCTCACATAAGTCTGAATTTGGGTCAACTAGGGTCATAAACTAGGTCACTGGGTCAAATTAAAGAAATACCTTGTTTGCACTCTGGAGGCCACATTTATTGCTCAAATGACCTGAAATTTGGCCAGAATGTTTGTCTTGATGAAATATCAGATGAGTTTGGATTTGGGTCACCTGGAACCATAAACTAGGTCACTTGGTCAAATTAAAGAAATACCTTGTGGGCACTCTAGAGGCCACATTATTTGCTCAGTTGCCTTGAAAATTGGTCAGAATGTTTGTCTTTATAAAATCTCACATGAGTCTAAATTTTGGTCGACTGGGGTCATAAACTAGGTCACTTGGTCAAATTAAAGAAATACCTAGTGGGCACTGTAGAGGCCACATTTATTATTCAGTTGATTTGAAAATTTCTTAGAATGTTTCTTTTGATAAAGTCCAAGACCAATTCAAATTTGGGTCACCTGGAGTCATAATCTAGGTCACTAGGTCAAATTAAAGAAATACTTTTAGGGCACTCTAGAGGCTACATTTTTTGCTCAATTGACTTGAAAATTGGTCAGAATGTTTGTCTTTGTGAAATGTGAGTTTGAAATTGGGTCACCTGGGGTCATAAACTAGGTCACTTGGTCAAATTAAAGAAATACCTTTAACCCTTTCCCAAACAAGCCCTGGTTTTCACATGTCTGCAGTACATGTCTTTTGAAAACACTGTGGGAAAAGGAGAAATTGCACATAACAAGCAATTTCTCCTTTTCCCACAGTGTTTTCTACCCTTTTTGAGACCTTTCTGCCATTTTCATCAAATTTAAAATTGTCGTCTGCAAACTCTTTCAATTTGGACCAGTCTAAAATTTGTCGTTTGGGAAAGGGTTAAGGCACTCTACTCAGGTGAGCAATCCAGGGCCATCATGGCCCTCTTGTTTCTGTAACGTTTTCTACCCTGTCAAAAGCAATTTCTGTCATTTGAGATACATATTTGTTGTCTTCAAGTGCTTTCAATATGAATCTTAAGATTTTGTTGTCTGCTAAAGATTTAAAGATTGAGCACTTGTAGGGTAAAGCCAAGTTAGTTACATTGTCATCAATAATAGATAACTGATCAATACCCTGTTGTTATAAACACTTGTAGTTATAAACAGTGAACAGATCAAAGTACCTGTGTGAACCTCCCTGAATTTTCTAATGCTAAACCTGTAGCCTCCTGAAACTTTTTGTAGTCAATGATTTAAAAGAAAAACATGTGGCTAATCGAAAAGTTGTTCCTTGTTCAATTTATAAAAGTAAACCCTTTGCCAGTGTTTAACCAATTACCACATGACTAAATTTCAGACTTATCCAAATTGAAAGCAATTGCAGATGACAATTTATATATGGCTCAAATGATAGAATTCTTCTCAGATATTGTAGAAAACATTGTGGGACAAGGAGAAAATGCTGGTTACCAGCATTCTCTCCTTTTCCCTCAATGTTTTCAAAAGGCATCACATCTTGGGGTTGTTAAAGCCTGCGATTGTGTGGGAAAGAGTGAAACAAGTCTGAAGAACAAGACATAATGATAATGAGCGGTATCAGTACTTGTATATTGGTGTCAGAAATTGTCCTGTAAATGGGCCTGTTTGTGTGGTAAAGAGTTAAACAAGTCTGAAGAACAAGACATAATGATGATGAGCGGTAGCAGTACTTGTATACTGGTGTCAGAAATTGTCCTGTAAATGGGCCTGCAAAATAAATAAGTCCACATTTTTTACAAGTCTCAATATATCGTTCATTCATTTGTTCATTCATTCAAATAATTTCAATACAAAGAAGTAGGTCAAAAGCCAGCTTTTTCAGCAACATGGAAAACAAATGTGAGAAATGGATGTAATGCTGGTAGCCATGGAGAGTTTATCTCTCATTCAACAAGTGAAAGTCATACAAAAACCTAATTATTCAGAGGAAATGAAAAATGCCTTTTTTCAAAAATAAGCAAAATTTTGTGGAAAAAGTAACAAATTCTTTTAATAAGCATTTGCTCCTTTTCCCACAAGATTTTCCAAAGGGATGTCTTTTTATGGGAATTGCATAACTGTCGGATTGCCAAATTGTGACCTTTTCAAGGCCATTTTAGCAAGAACATCCCAAAGCTTAGTGCTGCATTTTCTACACCATCTGGCTACACTGTCTGTGAAAGCCTCTGAAGTTTTGATTAGCTCTATACCAGGGGCCGCAATCACCAACCACTCTTAAGAATATACTTAGTCTAGTTCTCAAGAATTTTTGAAAGTAACACAACTTTTGATTGGCAGATTCAAATGGTTTAGCCAATCAGAAGTTGTGTTACATGTACATTCAAATCTACAAAAATCTTCAGCATAAGACTGAGAATATTCTTAAGAATGGTTGGAGAATACAAACCCAGATGATTAAATTTTTAGACCTGTCCATATTGAAAGCATTTGCAGATGACATATTATGCCTTTACCTCACAATCCCTAGTTTTTACAACCCTGAAGAAGGCTTCTTGAAAACATTGTGGGAAAAGAAGATATGAAGGTAACTAGCATTTCCCCCTGTTTGCACTATGTTTCGTACCCAATCAAAGACAGAAGTCATCTTTTGAGGTACAATTTGATAGAGTCAGATAGTTTTGTCCATAATGGAAATGAAGTAACTCTTTACCAGACGACAAAATTTTAGACTTGTCCAAATTCAAAGTATTTGCAGACGACAAAGTAAACGTGACTCAAAAATTGAAATTTATTTTGGGAAGGATAGAAAACATTGTGAGAAAAGGAGAAAATGCTGGTAACCAGCATTTTCTCCTTTTCCCACAATGTTTTCAAAAGGCCTCTATTTCAGAGTTGTTAAAAGTCGGGATTGTGTGGTAAAGGGTTAAATAAGGTTCAAGGGGAGAAAATGCTTATTACCAGCATTTTCCCACAGTGTTTTCAAAAGCTGTCTTACTGAGGGTTATGAAAACACTGAAGGTTCACAAAAATTTCAGCAATGTTTCAGTTTTCTTTGAAGTGTAAGGGCTCAGAATTGTTTCGTGATAAATTTTTCAGTTTGTAAGCTTTATCACAATGTGCATGTGCCGTGAAAATAACAATCTCGTCAGATTTCTCTCCTAGCGCCCTGACAGACTATTGGAAGATCATCATCATCTTCATGATCATCAACATTATGATCACTCATATTACAAATCATCATCATCATTGTTGTCATCATCAAAGGCAGCATCAATTTGTGTGTTCTTCCAACATCCTAACATTGATCATGAAATCACTTTCTGCTTTATTCATGTACTTTGTGTTAAATATATTGATTTTGGTCAAATAATTGTACAGTACAGTTGACACAATGAATTCAAGGTAGAATTCTATATGTATACAGATTACCTATTATGTATGAACCATGCTCTGTGAAAAAGGGGCTTAATGCATCTGTATCAACCAATGTCAGTCTGCGAAGGCTGACCCTGGCCCAAACTTTTCGCTATTGGTCAATTTTCTGTATGTTCAATGACCATTCTACCTCATGATTAAGTCGGCTGTTAAAAAAAAAAAGGTGGCTATTATGGATACATAATTATGTGATGGATTGCAATTGGTGCAATGCATCACAGAGATGCTTTAAGCCCCCTTTTGCCAGATTGTGGCTCATTTGTATACAGATTACCTATCAAAAAAACACTTGAAATTTCCATATGCCTCTAACTCTTGAATAAACTCACATTGCAAGTTGAAAGAGTTAAATGAGACATTTTTAGCTTGTCTCCGTATGAAGAAAATGTCAAGGTATTATCTAGCTCTGTCATTGTCAGTGTTCATTGTCAGAGTTCTTTGATATTTCTTTTATAATGATATATGATTAGAACTGCTTGTACTCTCTGACATCATAGCGTGTGAAAAAGATATGTCTTTTTATGGGGCAAGCTTTATTTGTCAATGAAAATTTATTGCCATACAGACTTCTTAAGGTTTAATGTCTCTGTTGGACCCATTTAATTGCATGGCATATTTGTTTAAAAAGACAGTGGAGAGATACAGGACCATCAGGGCCCACTTGTATTTTCTTTAGACATAGTAAATTTGGTATTTGATACCTGTAGCTGAAATAATGCAAAATGACTTGTATTTTAGACGTAGCACATCCCAAGGAACGCTACATATTAAATCAACACCAACTGCAAAAGGGTAAAATGCTAGTTAACTATATATGGACATGTATCCTAGTCCAGTTGACCTATTTTTGTAGATCCATTTTCCTCATACACAGCTTCATTACAGCAATAGTCTTGAAAATAGTGCAGCAAATGAAGAAAGAACTCATGATGAGTATTTTCTCTGGTTGCCAGAATGATCTCTTTGGTTATCTATGGTCATAGATGAGTTGGAATGAGTGTAAAAATGAGGGAAGTGGTTACAGTTCAACCTTCAAACCCAATATTTTAAGAAAAGAAACTAAAGAGTAAATTTTAGGGTTATGTACTGTAGTTTACTTTGCAGCAATTTGAATTTTTTGTATTCAAACAATTTAATACTGTAAGAAGGCTATCTTCGTAACCAGGGTACCAGACAGCAAAAGATATAAATCTGATCATATCCAAATTATTTGCAGTCAACAAATTAAACATTCCTCAGACGATGGAATTTGCTCCTGAAAGGGTAAAAAAAAATGGGAAAGGGAGAAAATGCTGGTTACTGGCATTTTCTTATTTCTCCACAATGTTTTCAAAAGCCATCTCAGTTAGGGTTGTTAAAATTAACACAGGATTGTTTGGTAAAATGTTAAACCCTCTCCTGGATCTGATGATAAATGAAATGGACATAAATAATGTACCAGTCTTGTGATAAAATGGGAATCAAAGGTCCAATATCAGACTGCATTTTCTGGGCAACTTGATCTTTTCTATGCTATATGCAAAAGTGGTAGAAGATGCCTTTGCAATACAAAGGATGATGGATACTATACTTAGATCTAAATTGGACAATACATGGGTTTGAATCTTGAACAATAATGCTTTTGCAGTGAAAGAAGATCATAGAATCAGAAAAAAATAGCTACAGTGTGGTTGAATAACTCCCTTAGAGTTTGAATAACCAAAAATACTAAAACTTCTTATTGCTTTAATTATTTTGTTTCTTGAAACCTTTCACATTTTCTCAGACTGTAGATTTGACATTGTTCACTTTGGACCTCACCATATCCTTGTACTGAATAAAGCTGATAAAAAATGTTTGTTTGGAAAGGGTAAAAAACTGGTATAATTGAATGTAGAAGAATGTACCATAAGAGCATTTTATCCATAATAGTGTCAATGAACATCATGGACTTCTAAAAATATATCAGGATCTTCATGAGCAATCAAGGCCTTAAAAAATTTAGTCTCCATTTGATCTCGGCAGGAGTGTTCGTCAGTAGGGCACTACACAGTGGTAGCCTAGTAGAACCTAGGAAGCATGTGAATTAAAGAGTAAGCCAATATCTGTAAATGGTGTATAACATGATTCAAATGAACTTACATTTATGTGTGCCTCCTCTTTGGATTCTTTATGTTAAGCATTAAAGCACTAAATAAACTAAAAACACTTTAAGTCTGGAAGAGAAACCCTAGTATGAGCAATTTGAAGGTTGCTTTTGTCCAGAATGTCTAAAGGAATAATAAATCAGCTTGAAATTTATGAATCTCAACCAAATCAATTACATGTACGTATGATGTATCTTTGGCCATATTAAATGATAGGTAAAAGTTTAACCTTTGTCTTGTAGTGAAAACTTCTTTCAGATGATTTACACTTTCGGGCTCTAGTTTTCACATATTCTTCTTTGATTTCACTTCGTAGTGTTAACATTTTGTAATTAATTGTTTGTTTTATCTATGCTAAATGGACATTTCAGGCTCAGTTTTTTTGTGGCGCATTGCCAGCTAGAGTCATTCAAGCTCTGTAGCAGTGGTCATGTGACCAAGACAATCTTAAGTATAGTGATGTACATGTACTTTTAAAGCATGCTATTAAAATCTTGCTGAAAAATTTTTCTGTTTTCTGCCTCTTGCTTGGTAATTGGACTCCATACCTGAAGAAAATATTTAAGTATCATCCAAATCAAAAGCATTTGCAGACGACAAATGAAATGTGGCTCAGTGATGAAAGTTTTCTTTGAAAGTGAAACTCTAGAAAACATTACAGGAAAGCAGAAAATGCTGTTTACAAACATTTTCTCCTTCTCCAACAATTTTTCGAAAGCTCACTTCTTTTGGATGGTAAATGCAAGTAATAATTTGGTAAAAAGATGCTTTAATTTCTTTTACAATCTTTTTTTCAAGAAGCTTATATTTGATTGGTTTTTTTACTGGCATAATAACCTTAACCTCTTCCCCCCATACAAGGTTGCTTCTGAAAATGAGAGTTGTGCAGTGCATTAAAAATTGACGCTGTTTACATAATCAGAATACCACATGCTGAATGGTTTTTGTCCTATCTTGCAATGTTCATTTAGCCTCAAGCCTAAAAATACAATGATATGTTAACAAGTGAACACCAGATTTAGGTGAATAGATAAACTGTCCAATAGATTGTGTTCTTTTGCGTATGAACACATTAATAGCATCATGCTAGAAGCCCCATGCCCTCTTTAAATCTTTATCAGACAGCAAAACTTTACGCTTGTCCAGATTGAAAGCATTTGTAGGCAACAAAATACTGAAAGAACTGAAACTTGCTTTGGAAAGGGTAGAAAACATTATGGAAAAAGGAGAAAATGCTGCTCTCCAGCATTTTCTCCTTTTCCCATAATGTTTCCAAAAGCTTTCTATTTCAAGGTTGTTAAAAGTCGGGATTGTGTGATAAAGGGTTCATGAAAAAAATACGGCATAGAAAGTAAAGTAAGGCATTGAATAAGTAGACAGTTATAGCTTAAAAACAGATACTCCACTGAAGCAATGTTCCTTTCCCTACAGGAAGAATAATATTAAAACCGGAATTGAAGTTGGTAAATTATTTCTAGTCTTCATTTTTCTGCCAGCAACCGGAATCTTTTATAGACTGTACTATATATAATACATTGTCAGACTCATAATGATAACCAAACTTTTGAATGGTATAAATTGAATTTGCCAACATTTTGAGTCCCAAACTGTTTACTTTTGGCTGCAAGTTTTAGCCGGGGAAAAATGAATACGTGTATGTGAACAGTTTTGGGACAGAACTTAAGATCCCTTGATTACTAGCATGGTACTACTCGAACAAATTGACCTGAAATTGACCTCTATGCAAGGAATAATTAGAAAGTGAATATTTTTATCATCGCGTATAATCGGACGGTACGGAAATTCTAGTAACTGTAAATGTCAAGCTTGACGTTTTCAGTACCACAGTCAAAATAGTAAGCTTTTGTGGATGACATGGATCAAGATCAGATTGTACTGAAAATGCACCTTAGATCAGTATCATCCGCCACTTATGACCAGTTTAATCCACCAAAATCGTGTTTATTTCGGGTATTTTAAGAGTTCTTTAAAGTCACGATAAATCCATCAGCTGCATAAAGAGTTCAAAATTGTTCACATATTTCCGCATTCAGACGACAAAAGCCGAAGCTAAGTTTGGACAGTAATTTAAGCGTGTAATATATGGTGATAGAGGTCATTTATTTCATGTCAATTTATTCGGCTAATACATTAATGATTAAGCTTAGCTAGATGATTGTCTGTCAGAAGAGTCTGGTTCAACTAATTTCTCATTTTGTCACAATTTTTTAGCTCCACTGGCCGAAGGCCAGCGAGCTATTGTCATGGCATTGTGTCCGTCTTGCGTCCGTCCGTCTGTTCGCCCGTTCGTCCGTGCATGCATCCGTAAACTTTTTCTTTAAAAAACTTCTCAGAAACTATTGACTGGATTTTTACCAAATTTCACAGGAATGTTCCTTTGGTGGTCCTCTTTCAAATTCCTTCAAATAATTGTGTTCCATGAAGAATTCTGGTTGCCATGGCAACCAAATTAAAAAACCTTTAAAAATCTTCTCCTCCCAAACCACTATTTGGATAGCATTATTATTTTGCAGGAATGTTCCTTAGATACAGGTTTACAGAATTCCTTTAAAAAAAAAACGATCTGTCAAAAAACATGGCTTTTATGGGAGACTCATTTTCCTTTTATGGTATAAAGTAAAATCTTTGAAAAATTTCTTCTCTAAAACCATTCATTGGATTTCATTGTTGTTTTGTAGGTAAGTTCCTATGGTGGTTGTCTGCCAAATTGTTTCTATGGTGGTTGTATACCAAATTCCTTTTAAAAAAATGATACACCTAAAAACACATTTTTTTTATAGACAAGGCTTATATTTCAAAAAAATGTTCTTCTCCAAAACTATTTATTGTGTTAGTTTTATCGACTAACAAAGAAAAAGGAAGAAAATTGGATTGACTTGACCTAGTCAGGGCTGTCCTATTTAAGCCCACACATTTTCCTTGGTATTAAGATCACAATTTACTCCAATGATACGCTATTAGTTAGTACTAGTAATAAAATATCACTGGCCATAAATAAGATAAAAGCTTGAGCACCTTTCACAACTTGAGCTTTTCAATTTTGCCTTATTACTAAGCCTGAGTAACCATGCCAAGATAAAAAAGAAAAAGTATTTTAATAACAAAACCCCCATGTTGTAGGTACTTTATAGTCCTTTTGATATAGAACAAGAGAACCTCTGCATTTTTATTAGTTCTGGTAAAGGTTTGTTAACCTACTAATGAGTAAATGCAGAGTGGACAGAAGGGGTGTAAATCCTGGTGACCTGGTACAAAGTGGGACAGGGCTTTACATTTGTGATAAGGCATTAATGTTATCCAGTCAAACTGATCCCGCAACTTCAGTACACCAGAATTAATCTGTGCCCTGGAGCAGGATATTTGATTTATGTAAATGCATTTGTAGACCATTTTGTGTTGTTTGCCACAGAAGACATTCTAACTGTGACCGTGAAAAGTTGATTATTAGGGATTAGGTGTTCATTGTATGCCAGCATATTTCATTCTATCTGGTGTATTGATGTAAGTTGATCTATATTGCTATACCATTCATTCATTTGCCCTCCTAGCTGTTCTTTTAGATTACCCCTTTACCACACAATCACAACTTTTAACGACCCTGAGAAAGACATATTTTCTATACAGTAAAACTTATTTATAACGAACTCTGATAATGCGAATTTTCGCTTAGTACGAATCGAAATCAATTCCCCGGCATAAACCTTCTTTCGCCTTTGTAAAAATTAATTGTTAAAACGAATTTGGATATAACGAATTTTCGCATATTGCGAATCAAAAATCAGGTCCGCAGATATCCATTTCAACTGAAAATACCATGGTTACACTGAAGTCGCATCTAAGGGTCTTTAATTACCAAGTCAGTTATTCACACCTTCCCGCTTGCCCAATTAACACGTTGACGCTACAGACGTTGATCTACACAACATAAACTGACTGCGTTATCGATCGATAATTATCGTGGTAAGGTATAATTTGCCACAAGTAGAAAATTGTCATCTGCAAATGCTTTCAATTCCTACCGGTATAATTGTGTTTTGAAAAATTAACATCGCTCACTCGATTAAATAAATACGAAATCGGCTACTAGTTTTTCCTACCTGTCATAAATGTCATTGGATACTATAAATATAACACATATTTGTCGAAGTATGTTAGAAAAACATTTTTCTGGTAAATAAATGTTAGACTGCATGTACATGTGTCCACCTTTGAGTCCCGAAATATAAGGAAGTTCGTACTATCAATAAAGCGAATTATGCTTATAGCGAATTAAATCTGACGGTCCCGTGAAATTCGCAATATCAGAGTTTTACTGTATTTTGATGTTTCCCCACCCAAAATGGTTTGTGAAAGGACCTGTTGCAGACAACATATCTTCAAATTAGTAAGACATATATAAAAAAGGATAGAAATTATTGTGGGAAACTAAGAAAATGCTGGTTACCATTTTTTTCTTCTTTTCTCACAAGTTTTTTCCATACCTTTTTTCTTCAGTGAGCTAAAATGCAGGATTGAATGGTAATTGTTAAAAACTTCTTTTCGCCATTATAGAAATATCAGGCCTGTGGAGCGATACAGGCGCTCAAGCGCCTCTAGTTCTTGTAGAGGCATGTAACTGAAATGCATCCCTATGAAGGATGATGATTAACTCTTTACTACACAATCCTGAGTTTCAACTACCTTATGGAAAAAGCCTTGTGAAATATTGAGGGAAAAGGAGAAAAAGCATTTTCTCCTTTTCCCACAATGTTTTCTACCCATCCCAAATCAAATTTCAATTTTCTAGCCACATTTGATTTGTCGCCTGCAACTGCTTTCAATTTGGACCAGTGTAAAATGTTGTTTGGTAAAGAGTTGAAATAAGAAAAAAAATGTATTATTTATAATGTAGCAGAGGATAGAGCTTTATAAAAAAAAAGAAAATATTACGTAGAACATAGATGATTTTTATCAAATGTACACTATGCAACTAGTATGCTAGATGGAAATAAACCCATGTTCACTGCATGTTTCCCATATAAGGGTAATATTTTTATTGATGTTGAGTATTCATATTTTACAAGAATCTTTTCGAAGTTGAATGCCAAAAAATTACTTCAGTAGCTAAGAAGTTAAGAGATTTGTAGCTTTTTATTCCTATGTCCATATTTATACCTTGAGGTATGAGAGCCAAGTTTGATGACTGGAATTGTTTAACCCTTTACTGAACAACAAACATTTTGGACTTAAGTTGAAAGCATTTGTAGACAACAAAATAAAGGAAGCTCAAAATTAATGATGATATCTGTCCTTTATCGGTTAGAAAACATTGTAGAAAACAGAGAAAATGCTGGCTATGAGTTGGTTTTTTTTTTTCTTTTTCTTCCTCAGTGTTTTCAAAAGCTTTCTTTCTTAGAGTCATTAAAATTCCGGATTGTGTGGTAAAAGTTAATCTCAGTATCAGACTGCTGTCAATTGATTTTACTATTAGTTGATTTTAATATCTTTTTAACTGCACAGGCTGACCTGGGTTGATATTTTTTGCAATTGCATTAAGCCCCCTTTTCACAACAGAGCATGGCTCAAATTATTATGAATTGTACAATTTCAACAACATCATTGAAAATTATGGATATTTTACATAAGTAAACATGTAACGAACTGCATGTATGGAAATGTAGCTATAGGAGAAATTGCAGACTGTAAGCAATTTATCCTTTTGGCACAAAAAGTCCAAAATCTTCTTGTCTGGTAAGGGCTTTACAGTTCAAAATTACGACTAGTACCGGCGTAATACTTAATTCTGATTTGTAATTTTCTGTTTTTATAGAATTTACGGAACTTTTGACCAAATGATTGGATTTGACTTTAAAAGGATAGAAAACATTGTGAGAAAAGGAGAAAATGCTGCAAACAATCCGTAATTAGAAATACATTCTGACAATGCTGAGATTGGTCACCCAATTTAAGATTTTCTATTTTTTCTTTCAGTGTAAGGGGCCCTGTTTATAACAGAGGTAAGATTAAGAAATTTACTAAGATTCGGAAATCTATTGTTGTCTTAACCCTTTCCCAAACGACAAATTTTGGACCGGGTCAAATTGAAAGAGTTCGCAGACGACAATTTTACATTTGATGAAAATGGCAAAAAGTTCTCAAAAGGGTAGAAAACACTGTGGGAAAAGGAGAAATTGCTCGTTATGAGCAATTTCTCCTTTTCCCACAGTGTTTTCAAAAGACTTGTACTGCAGACACATGAAAACCAGGGCTTGTTTGGGAAAGGGTAAATGTAATAAGTTCGTGAGCAGCTACCAGAACTATGGTAAGAAAGGAGACATGCCACGTGATGAACAATATCTCTGTATTTCAAAGTGAGTGTCTCGAATCTTTTGCCAAACCATCATGTATTTTGGAAGCCCTGGTGAAGAAAGGTTCCCAAAACACTGTTGAAATGGAGAAAATCATGTGTGACTACTTCAACCCTTGGACTTCTTTGTCAGTCTCTGCACCTTTTGTATTCAGTGCAGATCAAGATGCCGAGCCCCCGTAGCTCAGTCAGTAGCGTACAGGACTTGAGAACAGGAGGTCGCTGGTTTGATCCCGGGCTCGGCCAATTTCGTTCCGAGGAATGATGATAGTCATTGCGACAGGATTCATTCCTCTCTCACCGATGATCAATGTTTCGACGATGGTTATGTGCGAAAGCAGCCAGTGGCTTGGAAAAAATATTGTGCATAGTAATGGTAAAAGAAACTCCAGGAAAGCATGGATAGGTGCACTGGCCGCCACGATATAACTGACGTAAAGTTGAAAACGGCATTAAACACCATACAATCAATCAATGAAGCAGATCAAGATAAGACTGCACAGAAAGTGCCTTCTAATCTTTGATCTACACTTTCTGCGACAGTGAGCTGCCTTTGCTACAAAAAGAACTTTGATATCTCAATAATTTGGGTCTTTACCATTGTTTGGAAATTTTCATTTATCTCTTTACCACAATTAGGACTTTAATGACCCTATAAAAGAAGTCTTTTGAAAACATTGGGGGAAAAGGAGAAAATGCTGGTACCCAGCATTTTCTCCTTTTCCCACAATATTTTCTACCCCATCAAAGCCAGAAAACATCATTTGAATCACATAGATGAGTAAAGAATTTTGCTATGTGGTAAAGGGTTAACAGAGGACCAAGTTTTAAGCCTGTCTAGATTGAAAGTATTTGCGGATAACCCACAGAGTACTGCTGAAAACATAGGATTTATTGTCTTTGATAGGGCAGAAAACATGGTAGGAAAAGGAGAACAGCTGGTTATCAGCATTTTCTCCTTTACCTACAATATTTTCAAAAGCGCAACCCTTTATCACACAATCACATGTTTTAACAACCCTGAGTATGGGGCCTTTTGAAAACATTGTGGGAAAAGGAGAAAATGCTGGTAACTAGCATTTTCTCCTTTTTCATTAATGTGTTCCATACTATCAGACAAATCCGAACATTTGAGCTATGTTTGCTTTGTCGTCTGCAAATGCTTTCAGTTTGGACGAGTTTAAGATTTTGTCATCTGGTAAGGAGTTAACTCTTTACCACACAACAGCATTTTAGACCAGTCGAAATTGAAAGCGTTTGCAGACGACACATAAAATGAGGTACAAACAGCAGTATCTGTCTTTGAGATTGTTGAAAACATTGTGGGAAAAGAAGAAAATGCTGGTTACCAGCATTTTCTTCTTTTCCCGCAATATTTTCAAAGGCCTTCTTCAGGGTCATTAAAACTCGAGATCATGTGGTAAAGAGTTAAATGGTTAAATTTGAGCATGGTGATGGTTATTGAAGCTAATCAGTAATAACATATGTTTAGAATAGAATTTTCTCTTAAAGGTTGTAGTAGATACTGAACAAGAAATCGTCGCCAAAACATTTGATTCTAATTAAACTCTAATTGTAAGAGATTCTTTAAAAGCCTCTCACTTGACATTTTAAACTTTCAGTAACACAAAGTGTTAACAAACTTAGAAAAACTTCAAGAAAGAAAAAGTTTGGAAGACCAGTGTCACAAATTCATCGTGAATGCAATTCAAGTTCCAAATGGATCATGATTAGCGGTAAAATTGATATTCCGCATTAAATACAGGAAGGGTTCTAAAATGGCGATCTCTTCCTCGTTGGCACAGACTTAAACCCTGACATTAATGTCATCCTTGTCTTAGGAAAATTCAGTGGTTTTACCACTATTAATGCCCCCCCCCTTTCGGAAAATTTAATGTCCCTGGGGGCGTTAAAAAGAGACAATTTGATAAATACATGAAATATTTCTTTACGTAGATGAAAGGTAACTATCAGTTATAATCATTAATATCACTGTTTTGTATTGCAGAGGACAAATGCTTCCGCATGTACCTTAAGGGACGCTCTGTGGCGTTGTATGCCCCCAGTGATAAGGACGACTATGACGTTGATGACCCCCAACATCCTCCCAAAGATACACTAGAACTTGAGTGGGTGTATCCTTTCTGTGCAGTTTAACTCTTTAGCCGACAAGATTTAACTCTTTACCACACAATCCCAAGTTTTAATGGCCCTGGGGAAGGGGACTTCTGAAAACATTGTGGGAAAAGAAGAAAATGCTTGTAACCAGCATTTTCTTCTTTTCTCACAATGTTTTCTTCCCTTTGAAAAACAATATTTTCCAAAGCCCTCTCCATCTGGGTCGTTTAGAACTATGGATTGTTTGGTAACGGATTAAAATGATTTATTGAACACAGGAGCTGAGCATATCATGATAACCAGCATTTTTTGCCATATTCACAGTGTTTCTACCCATTAAATTACAGTTGTAATCACATTTAGTTCATTGTCTGCAAATTCTTTCAAATTTGACAAATCTTAATCTTTGCCATTTTATAAAGATCAAAATATTTCTCTTCTTTTTAGCTCAGCTGAGCACAAAGTGCTCCAGGTTAGCTTTTGTGGTCATGCTGTGTCTGGCATGTCTCGTTTGTTGTACGGTCACCAACAGTTACTTTGTGTATACTCTAGAGGCCACATTTTCAGTCCAATACAAATAAAACTTTGTCAGAATGTTTGTCATGACAAGATCTGAGACAAGTTCGAAATTGGATCACATCAGCTAAAGGAAGTAGGTCATTGGGCCAAATCTTAGAAAAACCTTGTTTGCACTCTTTTCACATTTTCAGCCTAATACTCTTGAACTCTATCAGAATCTTTAACTTGAAAATATCTTGGACAAGTTTTAAATTAGGTCACGCGCAGTTCACCCCCACAAATCTTGGAAAAACTTTGTGTGCTCTCTAGATGGCACATTTTCAGGATGATACACATGAAAACTGGTCAGAATATTGACTTGATGATATCTTGGACAAGTATGAAAATGAGTCGTGTTGGGGTCAAAAAGTAGGTCACCGGGACATAGAAAAACATCATGTGCTCTCTAAAGGCAATATTTACAGTCTGATACTAATGAAAATTGTCAAAATGTTTGTCGTGATAATATATAGGACAAAATTGAAATTGGGTCATGTTAGGTCAAAATGTAGGTCACTGGGACAAATTCTAGATAAACTTTGTGTGCATACTGAGTGCCACATTTTCAGCCTGATATTCATGGAACTTGGTCAGAATGTTTATCTTGATGAGATATCACACAAGTTCAAATTGGGTCATGTTGGGTCAAAAAGCAGGTCACTGGGACAACCTTAGAAAAACCTTGTGTGCATGCTAGAGGCAACATTTTCTGCCTGATAATCATGAAAAATGCTTCAAATGTTTGTCTTGATATCTCTGACAAGTTCAAATATAGGTCACATTGGTCAAAAAGTAGGTCACTAATACTCATGTGTTTTTCGTCATCATAAGCAGGATCTCTTCAGCTCTATCAATTCTAGATGACTTTACTCAAGTAAGCACTTCATGGACAATGGCCCTCTTGTTTGTTGGCAAGGAGTCTGTTACATCTGCCAGTTCCAATATGCAAAAGTTTATCATGGCTCTTTTTCTTGTTTTGTTATGGTAACATACTGGTATGCTATTGACCTTGACCCTTGAAACTAGATATGGATACAGGGGTAGAGATGCCAGGTCCAATTTGTACCCACTGCCGACAGGAGAGGTAATCTACTTCAGTGCAGCTGTTGTTGTGTTACATAACATCGAAGAGAAAACCCAGCGACACTACCTCAGACACACAGATGACGTGAAATGGTAAAGATTTCTTTACACTTACTTGGAGAAGAAAAAATTAGTCATTTCCTTCGAGACAAAAATGGTTACTGGCATTTGGCAATGTGGTTAGTAGTGGTGAAACGGTTTACCGATTAACCGATTAACCGCGGTCTATTCAAAGAAAAAACCGAAACCGGTTCGAATTTTACCGTATCGGTATTTCTGCAATATGTCAACTTCTCTTAATTGCATCAGAAAGTCCGGTTTTCCCAAAAATTCTGTCAGAAATCGATCGTTTTTCAACTTACAGTTCTAAAGATTTCCGAAAGCGAAAGTTGTTTATTTTTTTCCACAGGCGGTGTCACCGGTGTTTAGGTAAAACTATGACCACATAAAATTCACGACACGAACTCCAAATAAACGTCGAGCTTTAATGCTTTTGGATCAATGGAGTTTGTATGTTATTCATTTCTTATAACTTTGCTCACACTTATTTTTGCGTTTTCCAGTAGTTAAGCTGCAAAGTATTAGTGTTAGTGCAGTAAGCAACTGAGTAAGTTAGTGCATCGCACTGTCTACTCTGTTGAGCCATGTCCCGAAGTTCGGTATAGTAGCGCTGGTTTTTATATAAACAAGTACGCTCTTGAAGAAAAAAAATGGCAGACGAAAATCGTCAAGATAGCGAGTGTTAAAGACTAGTCAATTTTAGTTTGTTTTTATTTGTTCATGCGAAACAATTGATTTTTAGTTCATTATCTTGAAAGAATGGAAGAGTTCCAAGCACATGTACTAGTTTTCTTTATCACCTTTTGAGCATATGCTACCCTAACAGTGACTACAAGTGGTCAGATATGCTAAATGTCAGCATATACAGCATATTGCAATACGTATTGCAATACGGGTCAGCCGTATTGCAATATATTGCAATACGCTTTTTACCGTATTGTTTCACCCCTAGTGGTTAGTAACCCTGTACCAAACAATCCCAAGTTTTACTAAACTGGAAAAAGAAGACTTCGAAAAAAAATAATGTGATGAAAACCATTTTGTCTAACAACCAACTGAATCATGAGGTAGAGTGGTCCTTTGAAAATTGTCCAATAGCATAAAGTTTTGTCCCAGTTCAACCTGTGGGGATTGCACAGGCTGATCTGGGTTGATACTTTTTGCAGATGTATTGAGCCCCCTTTTCACAGAGCATGACTCATTATTTATTGTTGACAATGGAGGCATTAATGAGTTCAAGTGCCATGGAATTTCAACATACTCAAGGTTCATTCCAAAACATGCCCATTCACCCACCCATGCGCCATGGGCCCATGTTTTTCATCTTTGGTCCATCAGAAATCTATCTCAGGGGTCAGACGTGCACATATCATAAGGTCTTAATTTGTTTTAGAGAATGTGTTCTCCAATTCCACACTGTATATGAGGAATCCATTGCAGCCATCTGAACATGGGAGCAGTAAACTGCTATGGGGGGTTTTCACCTGTTATTTCTATAGATATGTGGCCCATTTCACCCAGTTAGTAGTGGCAAACAATGTACTCATAATACCAGTGACAGAAAGAAGTTTGTGTATTGAAGTCAGAACTGATGGGCTTATGAGTATTTGGTTGTTGGCATCTTATGGGTCTAAAAAATAAATAAGCAGAAACAATGAATATTTTGACTGAAAGTTCAACAAATTTCTGACCACCACAGGTATAAGGCATTGAGAGAGTAAAGATCTTGGAATAGTCATGTAAGAAAACCTCTCCTTTAGGTGTCAAAGATGATGAGATTAGAGTGCATTGATTATGGTTTATTTTCTGTCGTCCCCACAAATTTGTCAGATGTAAAAATGACCCAATTCTCTCTAATGAGCTGGCCTTTGGGCCCAAAGGATTCAATATCTAGATTGAAGCCTGCATACTGCTATTAGTTTTGACAACTTTTGGTGCTGAAGCCCCTTTAGGAGAATAATTATGCTGCATCTGACTAGTTTTGTCACTAGTATTTGTCTGTTTGTTTGTCTGTAATTGGTGTATTTGGTAATGGATCATTCTGAATAATACTTGTCATATGACCTTTTTTTCCAGTCTTGCTATACATCCAGACAAAGTGAGGATAGCCACAGGTCAGGTAGCTGGACATGAGAAAAAAGAGGGCAAGGTAAGGTTTAAACCATCACCAAGTGACAAATTGTAGACTCTTCACAATAGAAGAGAAAAATTCTCCCCTTCTCTGCATTGGATTTTAACCCTTTACCACACAATGCCGCCTTTTGACGCCCCCTGAGAAAGAAACCTTTTGAAAACATTGCGGGAAAAGGAGAAAATGCTGGAAACCAGCATTTTCTCCTTTTCCCACAATGTTTTCTACCCTATCTAAGAAAAGTTGCACCATTTGAGCCACATTGAAATTGTCGTCTGCAAATGCTTTCAATTTGGACAAGGCTAAAATTCTGTCGTCTGGTAAAGGGTTAACAGAAGATACGTGTTTGAAAAACATGGGGTGAAAGGGAGCCTGCACCAATGGGAAATGTGAAATTGATCAGTTGTTGTAAGCCATTACTCTGTTTCCAACATTATTTTCTGTATGACTCACAAAAAAATATTATCTTTCCTTTTAAATGTGTCTACTTTGTATTATATTAACCCTTTAAGAAACAGTCCTATGTTTAAATGACCTTGTAGAAAAAGACTTCAACACATTGCAAAAAAAGGAGAAAATGCAGGTAACCATCATTTTCTCCTTTTCCCACAATTTTTTGTACCATTTCAAAGACAATTTATTTCATATGAAGCACATTATGATGTGTCAGCTGCAAATGCTTCAAGTTGGACAAGCCTAAAATTTTGTCCTCTGGAAAAGAGGTTACTAGGATCTAAATTAACAGTAAACTGTTGATGTACAAGGTTTACACATTACCCACTGCACTAAATTGAAGCATAAAGCTTGAAGAACATTCTTGTTAAATAATAGGAGCCATGTTATGGCAAAAGGGGGCTTAATGCATCTCTGTGCTGCATTATACCAGGCAAGTGATCACACACTAGTAATTATGGATCCATAAAATCAATTTTTGTCTCGCAACTGACTGAATCATGAGGTAGACTAGTCTTTCGACATGCAGAAAATTGACCAAAAGCAAAAAGTTTTGGTCCAGGTCAGCCTGCGCAGACTGCGCAGGCTGACCTTAGTCTATACTTTTCACAGATGCATTAAGCCCCCTTTTCACAGCATGACTCATGTATAGTTGTCAGTATTGAATGTGATTGGAATAGACACGAATGTAATATAAAAACATTGATGCAGATGGAGAAACTTACAGTTACTAGCTATACCTCTTTTTGCCACTATGCTTCCAAAGCTTTTTACTTGACAAAAAAAGCTCTCAGAAGGTGGTAGTGTCTTAACTCTTTACCAGAAGACAAAATTTTAGCCTTGTTCAAATTAAAAGCATTTGCAGACGATAATTTCAGTGTGGCTCAAATGGTACATTTTTTCTTTGATTGGGTAGAAAACATTGTGGGAAAAGGAGAAATTGCTGGTTACCAGCAATTTCTCCTTTTCCCACAATGTTTTCAAAAGGCTTCTTTCCCAGGGTACATTTTTTCTTTGATTGGGTAGAAAACATTGTGGAAAAAGGAGAAAATGCTGGTTACCAGCATTTTCTGCTTTTCCTACAATGTTTTCAAAAGGCTTCTTTCCCAGGGGCATTAAAAGGCGGCATTGTACGGTAAAGGGTTAATTGCATGTTGAAACATAAGAATCAGTGTAATTCTAGTTATCTCCCTTTCCAAATAAGATCTTGAGATAACCCTTTGATTGCAAAATAAATAAATGAGAGGAATATTTTTCAGTCAGTGGGAAAGAACAAATTACACAGTATAGATCTAAAATCAGAATGCTTGTTCTGTGAGGTCTGATTTTGATCTACACTGCCCTCAGAAGTATCAAATCTTGTTTTTTGCATTGTATCCTAGTATGTACTACACAAATAATAGTCATATCGGGCCAATTGTGTTTAACCTGGCTTTTTAGGAGATGGTGAAATCAATATAATTCATGATAATTATTTGTCTGACCCTATACCAAACAATCCACTGTTTTCACAACCCAGAGGAAGGTTTTTGAAAACTTTGTGGTGAAAGGATAAAATGCTGGTATCAGCATTTTCTCCTTTTCACACATTGTTTTCTATCCTTTCATATATCAATTCCATTATTTGAGCCACTTTCAAATGGTGGTCTGCAAATGCTCTAGGTTGGACAAATCAGACAGTGTAGATTAAAGACCAGCCTGCATGTTTTTGTGCAGTCTGATCTTGATCTCCACTTGCCACAAAGGCAAATCAAATATTGGAATGCATTTGAAGGGTCAAGTTGGAGATAACTCTGTACCGAATGACAAAATTTTAGATTAGTCCAAAGCATTTGCAGACAAGAAAATAAATGCAACTGAAAAATTGAAACATTTTTTTTTGAAGAATAGAAAACATTGTGGTAAAAGGAGAAAATGCTGGTCACCAGCATTTTCTCCTTATCCCACAATGTTTTCAAAGGCCTCTTTCCCAGGGTCGTTAAAAGTCATGATTGTGTGGTAAAGAGGTATGGGGGGGGGGGGGGGATAACTGGACAATATTCCTCAATGTGCATTGTTACTTATTTTCTCAATATCCTTATAGACTGGAATGTCTCCTGTAAAAAAGGTATGAATGTCACATGATATAACTAAGGTGCATGATATAACAAGAATGCTAAAGATATCAATAACAATGATACTGTAAATCTAGAAATTTCTGCAGCTAATTTTGTTTGTGTGTGTGTGTTAAACAATTTGACAGAGATTTATTCTCACAAATAAGACAATGTAAACTGCAGATTGAGATGAAACAACATTGTGTAATTATCAACAGTTTTGCTTACAACACACTAAAATCTCAAGTACAGTATATTCAACCCTAAAACACATGACAAAATTTTAGACTAGACCAATTTCAAAGCATTTGCAGACAACAAATTCATCCTTGGTACAGATGAGCTTTAGCTCTCAGATAGAGAAGAAAACAGATGAGCTTTAGCTCTCTGATAGAGAAGAAAACAGATGAGCTTTAGCTCTCTGATAGAGAAGAAAACATTGTGGGAAAAGGAGAAAATGCTGGTTACCAGCATTTTCTCCTGTTCCCACATTGTCTTCAAAAGCCTTCTTTCCCAGGGTTGTAAAAACCCAGGATTGTTTAGTATAGGGTTAATAACATTTATTCCCAACTAGAACTAAAAATTTACTCGGCAAGAATGTCTTCGCAAAGTGAACAGTATAGATCAAAGATCATGCTGCATATTTTGTGAAGTATGATCTTGATTTACACTGGCAGCAAGGGTAACTATAGTTCTGAAAGACGCTTTAAGGGTTACTTCATTCTGGGTTTACAGTGGTCATTGAGATGTTTGACGGTTAGCATGTTAGAAAAAAATGATGTGAATGGTATTCATAGTGCTTGGATGATGAAAATACTAACTCTAAGTGGGTGAAACAACTGAAGGGCTTAATCAGCAGTCAGGTTTAGGCCCAACTGTTACAATTTCAAGCTTTTGCGGGTTTACCAAAATATCTCAACAGTCTTGGTCCAAGATAAGAATGCACCGTTTTGCTTTTTTGCAGTTTGATCTTGATTACACTGTTCATAAAAGCAACAATGGCTGCAAAAAACTCTTCAAGGAACTTGTATTGATAACAAAAATGAAAATTACTTACTCGGTCAGTACTAATGATGCAGGTAATTTTTGCTATTTCAAAGCTGTTTTTGTCAGAATATCTGGCATAGAACCAATGTAGATCCAAGGTAAGACTTTCTGTGTAGTCTGCTCATGATCTACACTGTCTTCTTAGGTAATTAAATCTTAATTCAATGGTACAAGGAATAATAATGATAATAAGTGAAATACCTGTGTATGATACAAAGAAGGAAAAAGTGTTAAGTCTGTACCACATAATTCCAATTTCTGAGGACCCCGAGAAAGAAGCCTTTTGAAAACATTAAGAGAAAAGGAGAAAATGCTGGTAACCAGCATTTTCTCCTTTTCCACAATGTTTTGCACCGTATTACAGGCAAAGTCCATCATTTGAGCCACAATTAAATTTTCATCTGCAAATGCTTTCAGTTCGGACAAGTCTACATTTTAAGCTCCACTGGCCGAAGGCCAGCGGGCTTATGTCATGGCCTGGTGTCCGTCTGTGCGTCCGTCCGTGCGTTAACTTTTATTTCAAACATCTTCTTCTCTGAAACTACCCATCCAATTTTCATGAAACTTCACAGAAATGATCCTGCCATGGTCCTCTTCAGAATTTCTTGAAAGAATTTGATTCCTTCAAAAACTCTGGTTGCCATAGCAACAAAACTGAAAAATATTGGAAATCTTTAAAAATCTTCTTGTCTGAAACCATAAGGCATAGGGCTACCAAATTTGGCATGTAGCTTTATGTAGTAGACCTCTATCATGTTTCTTGAAATTATAGCCCTGGGGTCAAAATTGGCTCTGCCCCAGGGGTCACAAGTTTTACATAGGCTTATATAGAGAAAACAAAAAAAATCTTCTTGTCTGAAACCATAAGGCATAGGGCTACCAAATTTGGCATGTAGCTTTATGTAGTAAACCTCTATCATGTTTCTTGAAATTATAGCCCTGGGGTCAAAATTGGCTCTGCATAGGCTTATATAGAGAAAACTTTAAAAATCTTCCTGTACCTAGCCATAAGGCCTAGAGCTACCAAATTTTGCATTTAGCTTGATCTAGTTGGGGTCTACCAAAAGTGCCCAAGTTATAGTCCTGGGGTCAATTTGGCCTCATGCTGGGGGGGGGGGGGTCACAAGATTCACATAGGCTTACATAGGGAAAACTTTTAAATCTTGGTGTACATAGCCATAAGGCTTAGGCTACCAAATTTTGCATAATTATAGCATTATCTAGTGGACAACTACAAAGAGGGCCCAAGTTACAGCCTTAGGATCAAGTTTGGCCCTTCACCAGGGGTCACAAGTTTTGCATGGGTTTATGGAGTGAAAAGTTCAGAAACCGTCTTGTTACTAGCCATAAGGCAAAGAACTCCCAAATTTGGCATGTTATTCTTCTAATACACATATTCCCCATTTAGTTTGTAGCCCTGGGCTCAAAGTTTTATAAGGGCTTATATAGTGAAGACTTCTCTTCATGGTTTATATTTATAAGCCAGTGGAGGGATACAGGGCCATCATGGCCCTCTTGTTTTTGTATGGTAAAGAGTTAATTCAGTATGTTAACTTTAAATAACCATGTGGTTTGCAAGAGAGCTTTGCTAATTTCATGTATTATCATTATAGACATTGCTATATTTGTAATCATTGTATACATAGGGAAAAAGGGTTAGTTGTTAGACATAGGTACAGATAAGGATCTTCATAATGTTAACCTTTTACCAAACATCCCTGTTATGACCCTAAGGAATAAAGCCATTGAAAACATTGTGAAAAAAGGAGAAAATGCTGGTAACCAGCATTTTTGCCTTTCCCCGTATTTTCTAGTATATCATAGACAAATCCCATTATATTAGCTAATTATTTAATCTGTTGTCTGCAAATGCTTTCATTTTGGACAAGTCTAGAATTTTTTGTCGCTGGAGTTAGATTAAGTTAAATCAATACTGTTTGACCAAACCCCATTTCATTTGCACTCATGAATTCTCAGATATTCCTCGCAGCGACATCAAAGGTCCTATTGGGCACACTGAAAATATTCCTTGAAATTCTGGGAGTAAGGTATTCCATATGATTGCCCATATGAGTGATTGTGATACATCTGCCGTAAATGGATTTTGAAAACATTATGATAAATGAAAAAGGTTGCTCATAATGAACAATTCCATTTTAATTATGTGCCACAATGTTTTCTGTACTGTCTGATATTTGGCAGTGGACTTTGCTGTAGTTACAGGTAGTATTGTTACCTCACCTGGGCATGAAGGTGAGCTCGTGTGATTGCCTGTTGTCCAGCATAGTTTCTTTAATTAGGCCAGTTGCACATTTGGCTTACAAGACTTATCCCAATACCATAAAACCCCGAGATTTAAGTACCCAGAGATAGAGACCTTTTACAAACATTTGAGAAAAAGAGAAAATACTGGTAAACAGCATTGTCTCCTTTTCCTTCAATATTTTCTTTATTTTTTCTTTTTTATTTTCAAAAACAGTCCAAATATTTGAGCCAAATAGATTTTTTGTCTAAAAATGGGACTTGGACAATTCTAAAATTTTGTCTTGTATTACAGAGTTAAGAAGCTAGCTCAGGGGTAGACATTTTTTGAAAACATTGTCAAAAAAATGAAAATTATATGAGTAAAATTTCCTTATTGTTAAATGCATGTATTTGGGTCAAGAGCATATTTTGGATACAGATGTGTTTTCTGCCCATTGAAAATTGGTTATTGCTGGTCCTAATCTGAAAACAAGGGCTTTTTAACTTGAAAAAATGGTTACTTTAAGTCTTCTCTCTTTATCAGACAAACAAATTTAAGACTTATCTAAATTAAAAACCTTTGGAGAGGACAAAGAATGTTGAGAAAAGACAGTGATTTGTCCTTGAAAGGATAGAAAACTTTGTTGAAGAAGGAGAAGATGCTGGTTACTAGCGTTTCTCCTTCTACCACATTGTTTTTAAAAGCCGTCTTCGTAGAGTTGTTAAAACACAGGATTGTGCGATTACAAAAATAAGTCTATAAACCAATATGGTTACTTTAAGTCCTTAACTCAATATGATTACTTACAGTTTGTAGCTCAAAATTGCAAAATTCAGTCTTAACTCAACATGGTTACTTTTAGTGTTTAACTCAATATGGTTACTATAAAAATTAATGATTACTTTAAGTCCTTAATGGTTTAGAGTTTAGGTAGACATAATATCTAGAACATCTGTAGAAAACACTTTTGACTGGTGTTTTAGAGGTAAGATTATTAGAAAAAATATTTTAAAAAGACATTGCAACTGATAGAGAAATTACTTTTTTTAGATGCAAGTTTTTCATTTGCAGCAGCGATACAAAAACAGTTGCTACAAATATGACAAAGTTTTCATTCTGTTTACTTTTCTGAATTATTTAACAGCCCCATGTTCTAGTTTGGGATTCCATTACCCTGGAGACCTTGTTTGTGATTGGAGAAGATGATTTCCAAAGAGCTGTCTGCTGTGTCTCATTTTCAGTTCGTGTGAGTATACTGGTACTTTGATTTTTGTTTATCTTTTCTCTCTTAAGACAAATTTAGAAACATGGGATACCACTGAAAGAGAACAATGCCCGGAAACTGGGCTTCTCATTTCTTCCTCAAAGTAAACGTTTTACCAGTAAATCTACTTTGTGCAATATTCTGTCTAAGGCATGGTCTGATTTCCCACATAACCATGGTAGAAACAATGATAAGTGGTGAGAGAGGCAATGACTGTCATCAAACCTTGGATAAAAACTGGCCTAGCTAGGGTTTCAAACTGGCAATTCTCTCATTTCAAACCCTGCATATTGCCGACTGAGCTACAGGGCAGGCGTAAGTCAAGATTAGATGGCACAGAACATGCAATCTTATTGTAGATCTTTGCTGTCCACTATTTTGTGAAACAGATTATCAAAGCACCCTTGAAATTTCTGTGAAGGTCCATTTTGTTTGTGTAGCACAGTTCAGGTTAAGTACTCAGGTACTTGTCAGAAGGGACCATCTGATCTTAGATTGTCAGTTCTTGTTGAAGCAAGTAAAATTGACCTTGATGTGAGGGATTAAGACAACAATAATAACAATATTTTAACCCTTAACTGCACAACTCCTGGTTTTAACAACCCAGACAAAGATGGCTTTTAAAAACATTGTTGGAAAGGGAGAAAATGATAATCGCCAGCATTTTCTCCTTTTTTCACAACGTTTTTCACAATTTCATGGACAAATTTCATTATTTTAGACACATTTATCCCTTTACCACATAACAAAATTTTACACTTGTCCAAATTGAAAGCATTTGCAGAGGACAAAATTGAATTAGATATGCTCATATGGTGAGATTTAGCAGTAAGAGGACAGAAAACATGGTGGGAAAAGGAGAAAATTTGTCCAAATTGAAAGCATTTGCAGATTATGAATGAAAAGTGTCTCAAATGATGACCATGATCTGTGAAGGGGCAGAAAGCATTATGGAAAAGGAGAAAATACTGGTTACCAGCATTTTCTTCTTTTCCTACAATGTTTTCATAAACCGTCTTCCTCAGGGTTGTTAAAACATGCAATAGTTTGAGAAAGGGTTACTTCACTGTCTTGCAGGATGGAGGTGACAGACTTCTTGCCGTGGATGAAGGGAATGACCATGTGTTATCTATCTGGGATATCAGTGCTACTGGCAGTAAGAAAAAAGCTAAGAAGATCACAGAGACCAAGGTACGTAGAGGAGTTTGGCTCTAAGCCCTTTACCAGATGACAAAAAATTAGACTTGTCCAAATTGAAAACATCTGCAGACAACAAATCAAACACAGTTCATTTCATAGGATTGGTCTTTAAAGGGAGAAAACATTGTTGAAAAGGAAAGGAAATGCTGGTTACCAGCATTTTCTCTTTTCCTACATGGTTGTTTGGTAAAGGGTTAAACTGCAAGGTGCATTGAATGCTGAATTCGTTAACAGTGACATGTAATTGCCGTGATTACTTCAACTCTTTACTAAACAAACCTTAAAGCGCTCGGTCCTCACTGTCCGCTGTGCAGAAACACTGTAGACAAAAACAGTCATGAACGTACAGTTATTTTGGTCTTATTTCTAAATTGAAAATGTCTGTTGGATGTCCACTGTGCAGAAACACTGTAGACAAAAACAGTCATAAAAGTACAGTTATTTTGGTCTTATTTCTAAATTGAAAATGTCTGTTGGATGTAATTTGGCACTCTATGGATTTATGACCTCTAGGAATAAGGTTTCACAAATATGTAGTCTGATCTTGAATCTTCTCCAAATTAATATTATGTGAAATTTTTCTTGAGTCTTTCCCCAAATCGATATTATGTGAAATATTTTGGCAGTGAACAGCCTTACAATTCTATGCACGCATGTTTGACTGATAAACAACCTTAAGGTGCTCTTTGGATCAACAGTGTAAAAGAACATGAAAATGAACTCTAACTACCTCCCTTTACAGTCCTCAGGTGACCCAGTTACTGCTTGTGAGTTCAATCCATACAGGGATGACATGATTGTTTGTTGTGGGAAGTCTCAGATTTCCTTCTGGAGCATCGAGAATAACAAGCTAATGAAGAGGGCTGGAATATTCGAGGTATGAATTGATTTACCTGTTTGGTTTGTGCCCCCTAGCCACCAACCCCCCCCCCCCCCCCCCCGCCACCCTCATTATGTCATTTGTTCCCCCTCTCTTCCTTAAGTATATAATTTTGAAAAAATTGTTGTATAACATTACTACTATCACAGTCTAAAGAGAGAAGTTGCTTGTTAAGAGCAATTTTTGCTTGGCTGTTTTTGAAGATAACATCAGGTGCTATCATAGCCCTGGCATTGTCATGAGAACACTTGATATTTTAGAATATCTGTTAGATATTTAATTGAAACTCAGACTAGCTATCGACTTAATAAGTGACAAAGTTTATAACATTTTTTCAACATTAATCCCAGTCATTACAGTTATACAGACACAAGCTGAAATACGTAAAATGAATCTACAGATAATAATAGGAAAGTTGAATTTTTTTTGGGTCAATTTTTAGAAAAATGACAAAGCCAAGTTCATCATTTGTTTGGCGTTCAAGGAGGATGGTGACGTAATATCAGGAGATTCCAACGGAAACATTTATGTCTGGGGAGGTGGTTAGTAGTATTTTAGTTTCAATGGTTTTTCATCTAGCACAGACGACAATTTCAAAGAACTTTTCCCCAGAAATCAACAAAATGCATGTGAAGCCTACCAAGATCTAGGGGTGAACTCTTTACCAATAGATGAAACTTTGGACTTGTCCAACTTGAAAGCTATGACAGATGATAAGGAAAATGTTGGTCAAATGGTATTTGATATATTTGTCTTTTAAAAAGTATAAACATTTTGGGATAAAAAGAAAATGATGGTTGTCAGTATTTTCTTCTTTTCCTGCAATGGTTACAAAAGCTTTCTCCCCAAAAGATATTAGAATATAGGTTGGAGAAGGGATGAAGATTTTGAAAATCATCCTGCTTATTTTGAACACTAATCATCTTCATTATGTGTAAAGATGTAATTATCCTAAGTTTTTCATGTGGCCTGCATGGCTCAGTGGTAATAGGTGGGACTAAATTCCGGAATCTGTAATTCCCTTGTTCAAGCCTCACTGGGAGGAATGGCTTTTTTATGGGAATGTGCTTTTGCAAGTCACTGCAAATCCCTAGCCTAGCACTGGTGAAACCCAAGACACCCATGAATAAGTGAGCTCTTGCTGTGATATAACTGAAATAATGTTTGGAGTGGCATTGAATACCATTCAATCAATCTTCAGGTAAGTTTTTCAATTATTCAGGGGTCCTGTGTGGCACAGTGGTGGAAGATGTAAGATTCTCAATGAGGCGGCCTGGTTTAAATCATTCTCAGAAGCACCAGGCTTTTCATGGTAGTGTCCTTTGGCAAGAGATGTCAGAGCCCTAGCTTAGTGCTGTTGAAACCCCTAACACTTACGAGTAATTGAGCTGTGGCTGTGATGTGACTGAAATGATGTTTAACTCTCACACAATCCCAACTGTTAACTACCCTAAGAAAGAAGCCTTTCGAAAAAATGGTGGAAAAAGGAGAAAATGCTGGTAACCAGCATTTTCTCCTGTTCCCACATTGTTTTCTACCATTCCCAAAACAGATTTCTATTTTTCAGTCACATTTATTTTGTCATCTACAAATTCTTTCAACTTGAACAGGTCTGAAATTTTGTCATTTGGTAAAAAGTTGAAATACAGTTCAATTAATCAATGAATTCTTCAGTCATTTAAATTGTACAATTTTAATTTTGATTGAAATTGCCACGGATTCATTCTTTTTAAATTTTCAGGCGGCAACAAAATCACAAAAGCCTTGGAGAAGGCTCATGAGGGGCCAGTGTTCTCTATATGTGTTCTGGAAGATGGCACCATCTTGACTGGTGGTGGTAAAGATAGAATGGTTCTGCAGTGGGACTCAGACTTGGAGAGAACTGGCAAACAAGCAGAGGTAAAAAAATATAGCTGCACTGGTCAAATATTGTTTTATGTGAGATTTCAGTTTAGCTATGGAATGAAGATCCTGACTCATTAGATAAATGAATGGTGTTGTTTGAAGGTGCTTGTTGTGTGAATGGAAGCCCTTGAACTGACCAAGGGTGTCTCAATGTATATTACCAATATGCCACACTTTTGTGTCTGTAATGTTTTCAAGAAAGTTTTGCTGTAAGGCAAAAAAAAAAAAGATCATTAACAGAAGGTAATGTGTGAAGGAAAGTTCTGCAAAGAATACAAGTAAGCTTGAATTGCTACATAAGTTAATGGGAAATTTCAGTGCTGCTGTCAAAACTCAGATGGTAAGATTTCATTCTCTTTTTTTTTTTTTCCTCTAGAAATCTCTTATTATGACATTGAACAGTGTAGATATAGATTAGATTGCACATTTAGAGCAGTCTGAACTTGATCTACACTGTCCCTAAAAGTGTGTTTGGTCCCACCCAGTAGCTTTAAGGTTAGTTGATTTGTCCTTAAGGCGAGAAAATTAGCCAGATTCCCTTATCATTCTAAATATCATTTCTAATGTGTTTGTGTTTCTAAATTAGAAGCAATACAAATATATTGTGATATTTCAGATTCCAGAGAGATATGGTGCAGTTAGAATGATTAGTGCCACAGGTGGAGAAAAAAGTAAACTGTATGTGGGAACCATCCGAAACTGTATTCTACAGAGCTCTGTGGAGCTGGATACCATGGAATTTAACTTTTCACCAGTTGTTGAGGTAATTTGTTTGCTGTGCTGTATTTACTTTTTACCAAACTTTAGTATTTGTACTTGTACATACTGAAAGTGTAAGCAGATAACAAATGTGGCTGAAATGAAAGCATTGTGGGAAATTGAGAAAGTGCAGGTCACCAATATTCTGTTGATCTAAATTTAGAAAAAAAAAAATCTTCAGGATCATTGAAACAGCAGGATTGCTTGGTAAAGGGTTAAAAGCTTTGCTTGGGTATAAGCCTTATGGTTTTAAATCTTTTTTTTTTTTTTTTTTTTTCAAATGTCGATATTTTCTATGTGAAGCATTTGGTCTAATTCTTTATTCTAAAGAATCTCCTTTTAGTACTTTTGAAACTCTTGAATTTTAGTGAGCTGTGGACAATGATGTACTTTAATATTGTTGAAAAACATTAACTCTTTTTCAATCTACAAATTTTAGCCTATTCTATATTCAAAGCATACGCAGGCAACAAATTAATACAAATATGGCTCAAAAGATGGATTTGTCTTTGAAAGGGTAGAAAACATTGTGGGAAAAGGAGAAAATGCTGGGTACCAGCATTTTCTTCTTTTCTCACAATGCTTTCAAAAGCATTTTTTCTCATGGTCATTAAAACTCGGGATTGTGTGGTAAAGGGCTAAAGCAGGGTTAAGAGGAAGCATTATTTATATTCAGGGTCACAAGGAGGAGCTGTGGGGCCTGGCCACCATGCCAGATACAGATTGTCTTCAGTTTTTGACATGTGGCTATGACAGACATATTTACTTGTGGGATGCTCAAGCGAGGATGTGTGTCTGGATGAAAGAAATTGCTGTAAGTAATGAACTCTTGAAATTGAATTTACTTCTATATGTCGGAACTTGATCATATAAAATACTTACAATATCATTTTGTAATATCATAAAAGAGAAATTTATGTCAAAAACGTAGTCCACTCCATAATTACGGAATTGAATCAACATGGGCAAAACTAAATATTCATTATGTTATCTTTATTGATCGAAAGAGAATGCAATTTTGTCAGGAACTAGACCTGATTGTTGCAACTTCAGTCACAAAACAGGTTTCAACAATCGGGCCTGTAATTGGCCATCTGTTTTCGTCAGTGGAATTTTTTCTTATTATTAATTTAGGATTATGAGACAACTAGATTTAAAATTTGCTCATTCAGCGGAGATTTTCACAATCCAAAATCTGTCAGACAAGTGTTAATGTTGAGTCCAAGGCTGACATTAACTTAAATCAAGTGTAAACAACAGTCCACACTATCTGCTTTAACATGGAGGGGTTGTATTAACTCTTTACCACATGACAAAATTTTAGACTGATCCAAATTGAAAGCCTTTGCAGATGACAAAGTAAATGTGACTGAAAAATTGAATTTGTTTTGGGAAGCGTAGAAATCATCGTGGGAAAAAGGAGAAAGTGCTGGTAACCAGCATTTTCTCCTTTTCCCACAATGTTTTTGAAAGGCTTCTTTCTCAAGTTCGTTAAAACTTGGGATGACTTGGCAAAGGATTTATGCATTAACTTCTCAAACAAACTTGCAGCAGACAACTTTGAACATGTCCTTCTAAAACATGGACAAAATCAACATGCATTGAAGTTTGACTCATGAATACATGTGAAGATTTGGAAAAAGGAAAAAGTACTGGTGGGCAAGTGCTACTTTTGCATAAATAATTTTAAACTGTCTGCAATTTGGAAAAAAGAGTGTCTGCAGAAATTGTGACAAGTATATTCATATTACAGGAACCAGCCCACTGCTGTGCTGTGTACAAATACGGCAATGACTATATAGCTGTGATTGGGAACCAGACTGGAAAATGGCTGGCTATTGACCTCGCAAGCCATGAAATCATAGGTGTATATACAGATGGCAAAGAACAGCATGAATGTGTTGAGTTCTCACCAGGTATGTGGATACTATCGCTAGCCTAGTTGTATGAAAGACTTAACCCTTTCCCAAACAACAAATTTTGGACTGGTCCAATTTGAAAGAGTTTGCAGACGACAATTTTAAATTTGATGAAAATGGCAGAAAGGTCTCAAAAAGGGTAGAAAACACGGTGGGAAAAGGAGAAATTGCTCGTTACGAGCAATTTCTCCTTTTCCCACAGTGTTTTCAAAAGACTTACTGCAGACACGTGAAAACCAGGGCTTGTTTGGGAAAGTGTTAAAACCCTTTGCCAATTATCTAAAAAGTTTAGACTAGTCCATATTGAAAGCATTTACCTTTTACTAAACAACCCTGAATTTAAAGAACCATGAGCCAAAGGCTTTTTGAAAACATGGCATGAAAAGGAGAAAATGCGGTAAACACCATTTCCTCCTTTTCCAATAATATTTTCTACCCTTCAAAAGATGAACTTCCCGTTTTAAGGCATGTTTATTTTGTCTTCTACAAATCAATGCTTTCAGTTTTGAGATGTCTTAAATTCTTGTCGTCTGGTTAAGAAATCAGTGTTGGATACCTCAAATTGTGAATTTAGCATGCCAATGTGATTGTTTCTGTCTGGTTGGTTTCTTTACCTATGCCTTGTGTCTGGCAAGTGAATGGTATGAATTGTTAGTGTCTGTTAGTGTCAGGATTTTCAGAGTAAATGGGTGTTATGAAAATAGATACAAGTATTATGGTACACCTTGTATTGTATTAACTCTTTACCACACAACAAAAATGTTGACTGATCAAAATTCAAACCCATTTGCAGACGATAAAATAAATGTAACTGAATAACCAAAATTTGTTTTGGAAAGGGTAGTAAACATTGTGGGAAAAGGAGAAAATACTGGTTACCAACATTTTCTCCTTTCCCCACAAGGTTTTCAAAAGGCTTTTTTCACAGGGTTGTTAAAAGTCAGCATTGTGTGGTAAAGGGCATGGGGTGCTCTTGTTAGAACCTGGGGTGAACAAGGTTTTTCAAAGATATTGCGGGAAAAGGAGAAATGCTGGTAACTGGCATTTTCTCCTTTTCCAAATACACCCCTTTGAAGCCAGATATTGTCATTTGTGCCACATTTATTTGTTGTCTACAGACTCTTTCAGTTTGGACAGGTATATTTTATCTGTGTGTATTGTAGATGGCACCAAGGTGGCATTCGGTAACCGTGACAACTACATCTATGTATACAATGTGACTGATGATGGCCGGAAGTTCCATAAAATAGGACGATGTTCTGTAAGTACCTATGATAAACCAAAGCTTGTTATGTTTGCTTGTGACTGAAAATAGCAATTAATTTTGAATTTCTTCGATTGCATATTGAAACTTAACCCTTTACCACACAATCCCAACTTTTAGTGACCCTGAAGAAAAAGCCATTTGAAAACATTGTGGGAAAAGGAGAAAATGCTGGTAACCAGCATTTTCTCCTTTTCCCACAATGTTTTCTACCCTACCAAAGAAAAATTCCACATTTGAACCACATTGAAATTGTCATTTGCAAATGCTTTCAATTTGGACAAGGCTAAAATTTTGTTGTCTGGTAAAGGGTTAATCTGTATGTCACATACCAACTATTACAAAGGCCATATATCATAGTGTATTATCAATACTTTTTTACCTCCTCTGTTTTTGAAGAACACATTGAAGTATTGTCACAGTCTCGTCATTGTCTGCATTGTCCTAGTGTAAAACAGTGACATTTTCTAATATCTCTCATTTTATAGAAGATATAGACCTCAAAATAGTTCTAGTTGTACAGTATTCAAAAGGGAACCAATATGTAAAGGGCATGTAACTCTCAAAATTTTCAACACAGTTTTGTCACTTTCTCCAATAAGAATTGTCACTGATAAATAAATGCAGCCGAGTGTTGTAACCTGCATGCTGTGCTCTTTTATTACCATGTGTAATTTTTTTTTTTTTTTTTTAATTCATTTTAACACATCATGTTGGTGTTGAAAAGGAGATACAAAACAGTGCAAGAAAAAAAATTTAAACTTGTCTGGTATGTTGTTATTGTAACAAAGACATTGTAAAGTTGTACGGGTAATTCACTTTATACATTCTAAAGAAGTTTCTGTGAACCACAAAATGATATGAAGATGCTGTTCTATCTTGTTATTGCAGGGTCACAGTTCATATGTCACCCATATTGATTGGTCTGTGGATGGAAATGTGATCAGAAGTAACTCCGGGGATTATGCTGTTCTCTACTGTAAGCATTTTCTACTTCATCCACAGTTTTCAATCCTTTCAAAGACGCATGTATACTTATTTAACTCTTTACCACACAATCCCAACTTTTAACGACCCTGAAAAAGAAGTCTTTTGAAAACATTGTGGGAAAAGGAGAAAATGCTGGTAACCAGCATTTTCTTCTTTTCCCACGTTTTCTACCCTTCCCAAAACAAATTTTGATTTTTCAGCCACATTTATTTTGTCGTCTGCAATTGCTTTCAATTTGGACTAGTCTAAAATTTTGTCGTTTGGTAAAGAGTTAAGCCCAATTTAATTTGTCGTCCTCAAATTCTTTCAATTGTGGATGAGTTGAAAACTTTTTTATTTGGTAAAGGGTTAACCCACAGTCCAGTGCATATGACCTAAATGAGACAAAAGCAAAGGAAAAGAGTTTCTGTCTTTGATTGAATTTGAAACATGTGAAAAAAAGAAACAGTTGCTGGTCACAAGCAGTAGCTCATTTTTCCACAATGATTTCGCAAAAGTCTGAAATGTCTCATTTGTCAAGTATGTGTAATGGTCTTAACAGGTGACTTAACCCATAAACACATAATCCCGAGTTTTCACAACCCATAGAAAATAGATTTTTGAAAACATTGTGGGAAAAGGAGAAAATGCTGGTTACCAGCATTTTCTCCTTTTCCCACAATGCTTTCCAACCTTTCAGAAACAAATCCAATTCTTGAGGCACATGTAATTTGTCATCTGCAAATGTTTTCAATTTGGACCAGTCTAAAATTTATCATTTGGTAAAGACTTAAAGCCACTCTTTCCATTCCAGGGGATCCACAGAGATGTAAACAAATGACAGACAATGATATTCTGAGAAATTTAGAATTTGCCACCAACAACTGCACTCTTTCATTCAATTCTATAGGTAAGTTTCGACTGATATCTAATTTCCAGACATCATTTATAAACCTCCCTTTACCAGTTAAGTTGTTGAGGTGTTTACAGGAGTTACTGCCCTTTGAATTTGTTTCCTGATCCAATGACAAGGCAACAGGTGAAGGTATTTTGTGGCCTGCCATAGTTCTAGAGATTCTTAATCCTTAACCTCTTACTGCACAATGCCAGTTTTTATTGACCCTGAAAAAGAAGGCTTTTGAAAACATGGTGAGAAAAGGAGAGAGTACTAGTAACCAGCATTTTCTCTTTTTCCACAATGTTTATTACCCTATAAAAGAGACATTTTATGTTTTGAGTAACATTTGTTATCTACAAATGCTTCAATTTGGACAAAGCTAAAATTTTGTCATCATGTAAAGGCTTAAACTGAATGATGGGTCAGTGATCAACCAAGGGATTTTAGGTTTGATCCCAGCTGAGAGTGCTGTGGTTTTGGGCAAGGCACAACACGGCCCCAGCTCAGTAGCGCCGCTGAAAAGTCAGGAAACACATGAATATGTTATCTGTCAGGGTGATGTAAATCAAATACCATTGAAAGGACGGTAGGAGACCATTGTAATGAAAAGAAACCTGAAATATTCAATCTAAACCTTTTACAATTCAGCAAAATTTTATACTCACCCAAATTTAAAGCATGTGAAGATGACAAAATAAATGTGGCTAAAATAATAGCCATTGTCACAGAAGGAGTAGAAAAAATGTGGAAAAAAGGGGAGATGCAAGTTTAACCCTTTACCAGATGATAAAATTTCTGACTGGCCCAAATTTGAAGCATTTACAGAAGACAAACTGAATGTAGCTGAAATGATAGATTACCAGCATTTTCTCCTTTTCCCACGATGTCTTCAAAAATCTAATTTCCCAGAGGCATTAAACTTGTCATGGTATGGTAAAGAGTTAAGATGTTTTATTTGATTGTAGAATTGTGTCTAACAAGTTTTAAAAAATTTGCATAAATACCTTACGTAGAATTACATCGCAGCAGAATGAGATATTTAGGTCTTTTGGACTAAACCCCTTACCACACAATCCCCAACTCTTAACAACCCTGATGAAGAAGGCTTTTGAAAACATTGTGGGAATAGGAAAAAATGCTGATTACCACCAGCACTGTTTTCTACCCTGTCAAGGATAAATTTCATCACTAGGGCCACCTTTGAATTGTTCACTGCAAATGTTTTTGATCTGGAGCAGTCTAAAATTTAAATTTGTTGTTTGGGAAAGAGTTGAAGTATGCATTCCAAGTACTTGGAGTTGAGCCAGATAACTTAGTAATGTGCAGGGCTTGAATCCCACAGGTAGCTGCTTTGATTCTGATCTCTCTCATTTTCTTTCCGAGGATTGATGATCGTCATTGTGTTGACAGTATGCACAACCTCTTTGAAACAGTCAACATTGATTCAATTATCACCTTCATCAAAGAGATTGGTCTATACAACAAGCTGTGATATTTTCTTAATTACCTTTTTAACCTGTTGTGTAAACCCATATTTCTACTGCGTAATTCTTTTTTATCTTCAATTACGTCTCCTTAATGGGAGGATTAGCTCTCTTTGGGGCATCTTATCTCATTGGAGACAGGACCTCTTTAATGGGAGTGTTTTGATCCCATTGGAGGCTCCACACTTCCTTAATTTTAAACTCTCATTTCCTTGAAACGACTATTCACAGTCTTAACCTTTCATTTCAAACTTTTGAGTAGGCAGGGAATGCCCAGCCACTCAATATTTTATGCACATTAAAAGTTACACATAATCCCTATTCATCTAAAGACCTTTTGACTATCAATTTAACATTTTTGTTAAGATCTTTTTATCACAATCTTAACTTCATCATTTAAAACTTTTTGAGTTGATAGGGATTGCCCTGTCACTCAATAATATCTTTTATACCTATCAAAATCACTCATAATCCTTCCTAACTCAAGCTTTTTATTGTCATCATTATGTTCAAATCTTTGTACCTCAAAATTCCTGTTTTAACCATCTTTTAATACAGACATGCACGCTAAATGACCAAAGCTGTCGATGCGCCATAAAACAACATTCATTCATTCATTCATCACTGTGACTGGATTCATTCCCCTCTCACTGCTGAGCATTGTATGAATGATGTTTTTGTGGGAATGAAACCAGTAACTTGGGATGAATATTGTGAGTACTGGTAAAAGAAACTCCAGGAAAGCACAGATAGATGCACTAGTCAATGCAGTGTAACTGAAATAATGTTGAAAATGGTGTTGAAAATGTTAAATACCATACAGACATACAAATAACCAAATCAGGTATATAGCAGGGTAAAGTTGAACTTTCAAACAATTGTTTCATTGCCAAATATTTTATGCTGAAGTATGGCTGTTTGTATTTGCAGGATGCTGGCCTGACGGAGCGGATGGGACAGATATCAACAACTGCTGTATGTCCCACGATAAAACCTTGCTGGCTAGTGCGGATGATTATGGAAAAGTCAATCTCTATGGATATCCTTCAATACAGCATAGTGTAAGTAGAGAATGGTAGGAAGAAGAGTTTTGAAGACAAATCGCATTGTTTAAATCCTGTCTTATTTTTTGTCGGCAAATACTTTCAGTTAGAACCAGTCTAACACTTTGTTGTTAAGTAAAGAGACAAAATTCGAGACTTGTATGAATTTCAAGCATTTGCAGACCACAAATAAAATGACTAATGCAATGGAATTAATCCTTTAAAAGGTCCAAAACATTGTGGAAAATACAGAAAATGCTGATCGCCAGTGTTTTCTTTTTTCCCTAAATCTTTTCAAAGGACTCTCTTGTCAGACTCTTAAAAATTAAGAATTGGTAAAGGCTTAATGAACAGTTTGTCATGAAGTCCTTGCAACAAGCATACCTATCCAAGCATTCCTAGTGTTTTTCAGCTCAGTTGTTTTCAAAGAAAGTATTAAAATATTGTCATAGTCCTGTCATCTACATCCTTGTTTAAAAAACTTTTGACATTTTCTCATATATCTTTCATTACTGAAGATACTGACAACAACCTCGGGTTAGCTGTTCATATTTGATAACACAATTCGGATTTTTAACAACCCTGAGGTAGAAGTATTTTGAAAACATTGTCGGAAAAGGAGAAAATGTTGGTATCCAGCAAAAGCTGGTAATCAGCATTTTCTCCTTTTCCCACAATGTTTAAGGATACATTTCCTCATTTGGGTTACCGGTACCTTTAATTTGTCGTCTGCAAATGCTTTCAATCTGGCCCAGCCTGAAATGTTGTTGTCTGGTAGAGGATTAAGTGTCAAAAGGGGAATCAGTCTCGGGTAAATCTAAAAATGTTTTACCAAGTTATGCCCCTCTTTTGACTCAGAATTTTCACTGAAAAAAAAAAAGCAACCTTAGCCATGGGTTGCTATCATCATGTGGTGATCATGGTTTTACGTCTGAGGCTCAATATTCATACATTAATTCATATCACTTGATTACTGCTCATAGAAACAAAGAAGATAAAATTTTCAGCAGTTAGATAGAAAAGAAAATACCCATCTTTCAACCCCTTATCTAATTATGCATTACCATACACCCATTACCCCCACTCCATACCACAAAGTTGTGAGATTCATTCTTGGATTGGGTTGTCAGTCTATAGACAGAATTTTGGAATTTTATGACTATCTTTTGAGCCACATTTAATTTGTTAGCTGCAAATACTTCCATTTTGGAAAGTTTAGAATTTGTGGGATGGTAAAGGTTAAGGCACATTTTTTATCAACTTGCACCCCATATAAGGGTTTATATTAATTTTGTTTCCAGGCAACAGGCCATTCCTACCAAGGACACAGTAGCCATGTTACAGCTGTCAGGTTTTTGGCCGACGACTCAAGGGTCATCAGCACTGGAGGTCGAGATATGGCAGTACTGCAGTGGCAGGTGGTGAGGGGTTAAATATGAGAAGCAGACTGAGTTATGTTATGCTCATATTTACATGAAATATACTGATGCGTTGTAATAAAGTAATTTTGTTTAAAGGCCCCCCCCCCCTCCATTTTTATCACTTGTGACTTTTGTTTCTATATCAGTTTTATCATTATGTTACAAGATAGTAAAATGTTTCATTTGATACATATGTGTGGTTTGTGAAACCCTTTGCTATTATGGCTATATTTTTAAGACCTACAGAAAACTGTTACTCTCTACTTATAGGAAGAGTTAATTTTAAAGGAAAACATCGTATTGTATTTCAATAAAATGGAAAATATTGTTGGAAAAGGAGCAGTTGCTTATCACTAGTAATTTCTCCTTTTCCAACACTGTTTTTTAACTCTTTACCACACAATGCTGCCTTTTAACAACCCTTGGAAAGAAGCCTTTTGAAAACATCGTAGGAAAAGGAGAAAATGCTGGTAACCAGCATTTTCTCCTTTTCCTACAATGTTTTCTACCCTATCAAGAGAAAATTGCACCATTTGAGCCACAATGAAATTGTCGTTCGCAAATGCTTTCAATTTGGACAAGGCTAAAATTCTGTCATCTGGTAAAGGGTTAAATCTATCTGTCCTTTGCATAGAGTGAAGAGTAATATTTGTACAGTAATGGGTCAGCCAATTTTTTTCATGCTTTAGTTTTTACTTTCCAAATTGCTAGTTAGGTTTAGATGATAAAAGGATACATGAATGGATAAATTTTTGGTGAAATGTTCCAGAAAACTATGTGACATAAAAAGAAATTGCTCAGCCATCTGTCGTCTGATTGGCTGGGATGAATAGTTTGAGCCAATCAGATGGTCAGATTTGGAATTTTAGAATAGAGTAAAAATTGAACACTTGAAAGTAAATGTCAGACATTAAAAGCTTTTCCCATTAGGTTTTTGAAAACATTTTGAGAGACTGAAAATTTGTAAAAGAAAAAAATGTAATTTATTTTTCAATATTCTTTCTTGGTTGTTTCTTTGTTGAAGTAAAAGATTTTAAATAACCTCTTTACCTGAAAACAAAATGTTTCATTTTTCAAGTATTTGCAGATAACATATTAAATGTGTGATTTGGATTTGGAAAGTTAGAAAATGATAAAACAGTGGTTACCAGCATTTTCTTCCAAACCGAGAATGTTTTTAAAAGTATTCTTCCTGGGGTTCTGAAAAAACCAAGATCTTTTGGTAACGTTTGAAGCTCTTTCCAAGTTATTCTGTATCTATATCATTATTCCTCATGTCTGAAGAAATGCTTGATTTAGATGTTTCAGACATGACACTCAACCCTTTCCCCCCAAAAAAGAGTTTAGACACTTCCAGACTAGGAGCAGCTGCAGATGAAAAATGTGGAATTTGTACAAATGTACAAAAGTTCTCTCATACAGTGGAAAACATTGTGGGAAAGGAGAATATGCTGGTTAACAGCATGTCCTCCTTTTCCCACAATGTTTTCAGAAGGCTTTGTTAGCAGGGTCTTTATGACAGGGTATTTTTTAGTAAAGGGCTAATATTACAAGCAATACACAGATGAAAAATGGGCAAGAAAGAGAAATAATCTTATTTGAAAACATAACTGCACAAGGATAAATTCTTGTTCGACATAGTAACTCCTTTCCCCATAATGTTTTCTGAGACATATGCTTGGTAATAGGGGGCATATTAGCTAGGCTAGATGTGTTTAACCCTTTACCAAACGACAAAATTTTAGTCTGGTCCAAATTGAAAGCATTTGCAGATGACAAAAGAAAGACGACTCAAAAATTAAAATTTGATTTGGGAAGGTCAGAAAACATTGTGGGAAAAGGAGAAAATGCTGGTTACCAGCATTTTCTCCTTTTCCCACATTGTTTTCAAAAGCTCTCTTTCTCAGGGTCGTTAAAATGTGGGATTGTGTGGTAAAGGGTTAAGTTTCAGACAAAGAAATGCTTTCAAACTTTTTTGCTTTGTGTTCTTATTTGCTATAATGCTAAAAATAATTTAATTTTGGTATGGATGTTGTAGTGGTAGAATTTTGTAAAGATTTTCGTTGTATGTTGTCAAAAAAGGAGAAAAAAAATGGAGAGAAAAAAAAAAAGAAATAAATTGAAATGTGTATTTTTGTCTATATTTTATATTCATATTGTGACTGTAATTCTTATTCTGTTTTTTTATGTGGTTATATTGTTTCATATTCATTGTTTCTCTTTTACTTATTGTAAAGAAAAATTCATATAGGAAGTTTAAAGAAATTAAAAATAAAAATATGAAAATTTTGCCAGCCTGCTTCCTTTTAATTCTTTACCACACAATCCAGACTTTCAACGACCTGAATGAAGAAGCCTTTTGAGAACATTGTGGGAAAAGAAGAAATGCTGGTAACCAGCATTTTCTCCTTTTCCCACAATGGTACCCATCCTATCAAAGACAAATTCCATCATTTGAACAACATTTAAATTATTGTTAACAAATGCTTTCATTTTGGACAAGTCTATATTTTTGTCACCCAAAAAAGAGTTAATCTGGTTTTATTAGCTCAACTGGCCTAAGGACAGGGGGTGCTTATGTCATGGCATGGTTTCCGATGTCTGGCTATCTGTCTGTCTGCCTGTTAGTCTTTATCTTGTTTACTTGATAAAGTACACATTTTTGGTTGGATTTTTGTGAAGCTTGCACAGTTTCTTTTGTCATCAACATTGCACCCTGTCAATTTTGAGAAAAAAAATCCAATAATAGTTTTTATCATCAATAGCTTGGACCCTGTCGATTTTGAAAAGTAGCCATTTCAACTTAAAAATTTACATTTCTTATTTATACAGTAAAGTCCACATTTTCAGCCAATTGTTTTGAAACTACACATATTATTTGTATTATCAAGGAGTTGCGGCCTATTGGAAATTAAGAAAACCCAGCTAACCCTTTAGGAAAAGCAGCTATTTGATGACTTAGTCATGCTCACTCAACTTATCAGCCCCATTGCTTTGAAACTTGCAAGGACTGTTTAATACAGTGAGAACCAATAATACCATATCAAATTTGGATGGATTCCAAACAATTGGTTTTTAGAAATTGTACTTTGGTTATTTCATTTTTAACTCCAATGGCCAAAGGCCAACGGGCTTATGTCATGGCCCTCAGTATGTTGTGTGTCTGTCTGTCAGCCTGTCCATGCGGGCATTAACTTTTATTTCAAACATCTTCTCTGAAACTGCCCTTCAGATTTAACAAAACTCCACAGAAATGGTCCTCCCATGGCCCTCTTTAGAAGCTCTTCAAAGAATTTGATTCCTATAAAAACTCTGATTGCCTTGGCAACAAAACTGAAAAATATGGAAAATCTTTAAAAATCTTCTTGTCCGAAATCATAAGGCCTAGGGTTACCAAATTTGGTGTGTAGCTTCATCTAATGGACCTCTACAAAAACTTCAAATTATAGCCCTGGGGTCACAAGTTTAACATTGATTTACATGTATATAGTGAAAACTTTAAATATCTTCTTGTCCTAAAGCATTTGGCCTAGGGCTACCAAATTTGGCATGTAGCTTCATCTAATAGACCTCTACAAAAACTCTTCAAATTACAGCCCCGGGATCAAATTTGGCCCGACCCCGAGGGCCACAAGTTTTACTTAGGTTTATATAGTGAAAACTTTAAATATCTTCTTGTCCTAAACCATATGGCCTAGGGCTACCAAATTTGGCATGTAGCTTCATCTAATGGACTTCTACAAAAACTCACCAACTTACAGCCCTAGCGTCAAAATTTGCTCCACCTCTGGGGCCACAAGTTTTACATGGGCTTCTATACTTGAGACTTTAAGTCTTCTAGTCCTAAACCATATGGCCTAGGGCTACTGAATTTGGCATGTAGCTTTATCTAATAAACCTTTACAAGACTCTTCATACTAAAGTCCCAAGGTCAAAATTGGCCCTGCCCCAGGGGTCCAGTGGAGTGATAGAGGGCCATCATGGCCCTCTTGGTTTTTTTTTTATTTCAATTCACAATGCCTACTTGTTAAGCTGTTTAAGTGGGTTGCAACAGCCCTCAGCTCATCTTTTGTTGTTTTCCTTTTTGCATCATGAATTCATGATGTATGCGAAATCACTACCAGTACAGTGATTCAGGTCCTCAAGGGCTTGTAGTTTCTATAAACTTTGAAGTACCAAATAAACCCAGCGCACATTTTCATTCTCTAAATAAGGGCCATATAAGTATGATTTCAAGATGGCTGTTGTCCAGAATATCTCAGCAATGCAGTCTGATCTTGATCTCCACTGGCTGTAAAGGAAACCAAAGTTGTGAAAGGCACTTCCATATTTGGCCCCGCTAATAACCTTTTTTGTGTGTTTCAGAAGACTGCTTATGCAACATTAGTGGTAACAGGCCTATCCGTAATGATTTCACATGTATAAAACCGTGAATTCATATTGATGCCAGGTATAAACTTTTAATTCTAGTTTTAAGATTCATTTTTATGCCAGCACCTGGTACTTTGACAGACTGTATTATAACACACAAATTGTCAGACTCTTAATAATATCCACACTTTAAAATGGTATGAATTAAATTTAGTGGGCCTTGAATGTTCTCGCTACCTTTAGATCAGTTATAGAATTTAGGTAAGGTGAGGGAGGAAAAAAGAAGGGAAATTTGTTAGATCTATTACAGCCTGATGATAGGGGTTGGTTTGTTTGTTTGAATGAGGTTTAATCCCGTTTTCAACATTATTACAGATACACACGTAATGCTAGGGCAGCATTCCATGCTTTGCTGGAATTTCGTAAGCTACTCACACTACTAGTGCTCAGCAGATGAGTACGGCGGCTCAATCGGTTACATACCGGGGTTGAAACACAAGGGTTGCGGTTTGGAAGCCCGACCTCAGCCAACTGAATGACAACCATCGACCCTCGGAAAGTATTGGCTAAGCGCGGGTGATTTGGTGATTGTAAGGATTATACTGATTTGGAATGGACGTGGGGAAAACAAACAACCGTTCGAACCAGTCGCAAGTGCCATTAACAGTAACGTGCAATCGTCTTTATGAGAAAGGCATGAAATATGAATGCTCTCTGAAATATTACAAGAATCTTATGATGACGTTCGCACTGTCAACTTGTTTATGAAACAGGATGACGAGTGGCTGTCAATAAAATACACTTCTTCCTGTTGCTCTGACGGCAAAATTTTAGACCTGTTCATCTTGGAAATAAGACGACACATTTAAAATGGCTAAAATGATCGAATTTGTGTTTGAAACGGTAGAAAATATAGCTGGAAAATGAGAAAATGCTGGTAAACTAACATTTTCTCTTTTCCACAAAATGTTTTCAAGAGCCTAAGTTTTCCTCTGGGTCTTTTAAATCTGGGATAATTTGGTAATGGATTTATTTCAGAAGCCTTGGTTGTTTTGACTACCTAGATATTTTAATAGTGCAACAATACACTTACCTCAGTTTTAACTTACCTGTCGAAAATTTACGTTATCAAAACGGTATTATCGTCTGCTTTGGACACGTGCTTAGTCATATGACAAAGTATGGACTGATCAAAATGGCGGCTGGAACAGCGAAGGAGCATTTGTTTAAAGTTTTAGTGATTGGAGAATTCGGTGTAGGTAGGTTTGGTTACAACTTCCGTCTAACTAATTACAGGTTTTCATTTTTTTTTACTGCATATCATGAACCCTCGTACATAGACTCTTACGCAATAATTTACCGTACCTACATTATACCTACATTGTACTACATTACGGGTGATTCTATAAATATAAATCGAAACTTGGTTAATCCCGATTAGAGACACACTGGCTTGTCACTATATAATTATGAATATCTACCTGTCGTCTCGTGCGAAGATTTTTTTTCCATTCACTTTCTTCGACGGAGACCTCCTTAACACTTTATCAACAATCCCGATTTTTAACGACCCTGAGAAGGAAAGCTTTTGAAAACATTATGGGAAAAGTAGAACATGCTGGTAACCAGCATATTCTCCCTTTTCCACAATGTTTTCTAGCCTTCCCAAAACAAATTTCATTTTTTGAGTTACATTTATTTTGTCCCCAGCAAAAATGCTTCAAATTTCGACTGGTCTAAAATTTTGTCGTTTGGTAAAGAGCTAAATCATTATATCACGGAACAAAATTTGCAACAGAGTGTTATGAAATTTTCCTTGTAAAGTTGTGACACTTTAATGAATTAAAGTTTTATGCCGTTGATGGAAAATTTTCAATTTGCTACAGTGTATTCAAAGCGGTCTTCTAAAAGACGAAACTATGATCTCATCCGTTAATTATTCAACTGTAGAAGTAATATAAGTGTGTTCCGATGATAAGTAAATTTATGTCGCTCTTATAAGAGTATAACTAGCATACGGAGACAGCTCACGTATTCACGTTTTCCCAGGCTTGACCAAAATAATGCCGATAGTAGAAGTGGTTTTATTAGGTTAAAATGTACATAATAAAAACCAATCAGCTCTTTCTTTTGTTATTAATTTATGAGCCATAATTAAATCTGAGAGAGAGACTGACGGAGAGACTCGGAATGTACTCAGAAACCCGTTTCGCGCTTCAAGTGACTGCATGTCTTTATCTAGAACTTTTTAATTGAAGAAAAAAGTTTAACCTGAGTCTTGCGATTTTACTTTTGGAATTGAAAGAAGTACTCTGCAATTTCACGGAAGACATTGGTTAAGTGATGCATGGTCAGTCTCCATGCCAGTGGCAAGGTTTCTTGAGTTACACCCGTTTTAACCGCAAACACTTGCTCAGAATAGCCACTCCCTTTGAACAAAATCTTGCAGAGGAACTGACATTTGTCTATAATAATTTGTCCATATACCAAACAATCCCTCAAGAAGAAACCCTTTGAAAACATTGTGGGAAAAGGAGAAAATGCTGGTAATCCTTTTCCCACAATTCTTTGTATCCTTCCAGAGGCAGAAATCGTCTTTTGAGCTGCGCTGAATCCGTCGTCAGTAGAATACTCTCGATTTAGGAAAGCATAGAATAGTATAATTTTGTCGTTTGGAAAAAAAATTTAATGATAGAAAATACGGAAAGAAAACATTCCGGAAGATTTTTTTTTTTTTATCCATTATTAAAATGACAAACATAATTATCTGTCTCTGTATTGTAAAGCCGACACCAGGTGTGCAAAACTGTATCAGATGCGGCAGATAAAAATGAACTTTGAGGTCAGTTAGCTCTTTAACCGTTTCCGAAACGAAAAAGTTCGAACTCTTCCAAATTGAAAGCATCTGTAGAAATTTGGTAAAAATTAGCCTAAGCTTTCTGATAGGATAGAAAATAGAGTGGGAAAAGGAGAAAACGCTGTTTAGCAACATTTTCTCCTATTCCCACAATGTTTCTAAAAGACTTCTTCGGGGTAGTTAAACTGATGTTTATTTGGTAAAGGGTTTACTCTTTGCCAAACAATGCGTTTTTAACGACCCTGGTGAAATATTCTTCCGAAAACATTGATGAAAGAAGAGAAAATACTAGAAATCAATATTTCCTCTTTTTCCTACAAAGTTTTTTTACCTCTAGAGAGATAAATTCCATAATTTAAAAAGGATAAGGGTAGTTGCCTCCATGATGTATAGATTGCAACTTAGAGTAAAACTCTAAACAATCAAACACACAATCTATGTTGACAGAGAGATACTCCTATTACATGTACTTTCACGTTCTGTCTTATAAACAGTCAAACCTGTTATAACGACAACTTGTTTTAAATCTTTACCAGACAAGAACATTTTAGATTTGTCCAAATCGAAAGCATTTCCAGACAACAAATCAAAGGTGGCCCATATGATGAAATTTGTCCTTGATGGGGTAGAAAACATTGTGGGAAAAGGAGAAAATGCTGGTTACCATCATTTTCTCTTTTTCCCCCACAGTGTTTTCAAAAGCCCCTCCTATCAGGGTCTTTTAAACTCGGGATTGTGTGGTAAAGAGTTAAGCAACTCTCTAATTTCAGAGACCATTGTATGGATTCTTCTTTACGTCTGAAATAAACTTAACCCTTTACCACACAATCCCGACTTTTAACGACCCTGAGAAAGAAGCCTTTTGAAAACATTGTGGGAAAAGGAGAAAATGCTGGTAACCAGCATTTTCTCCTTTTCCCACATTTTTTTCTAACCTTTCAGAAACAAATAAAAAAATCATTTTAGCCACATTTATTTTGTCGTCTGCAAATGCTTTCAATTTGGACAGTCCGAAATATTGTCGTTTGGTAAAGAGTTAAATTAATAGAACTTGCATAAGAAGACCACTTAATGTAAGATACCGCTTTTCTTTCTTTTTGTGGTCTCTGAATACAGGTTTTGATTGTACATTATACAGACTAGAAAAGAACATTTTATCAACTCTTTACAAGCGACAAAATTTCAGACTCACGCATTTTCAAAGCATTTGCAGACGAAAAATTCAAAGTGGCTCGAAAGTGATGGAATTAAAGTAAGAAAAGACAGAAAACATTGTGGGAGAAAGATTAATCCTTAGGCTGCTTATCGCGACCCACCGACCCTTTGCGGACAGCGTAGATTAAGATCAGACTGCACAGAACGTGCAGTCTGATCTTTGATCTACACTGTCCGATAAGGAGATATCTTTCCTGCAAAAATATCTTTGAAAGAAAAAAGTTTTCGGCTTCTACTATCTACTATAAAGTTTCATTTCATTTATTCAGCAGAACAAGGGTTAAAGTGCTGGTTACCAGCATTTTATCATTTTCCAACGTTGTTTTCAAAAGCTTTCTGTGTCAGGGTCGTTTTAATTTTGGATTGTGTGTTAAAGGGTTCAACAAAACGTATATAGACACATAGGGAGTCATTGCGGTTGAAGAGCAGGGTAAGTATGGGGTAGACAACTAGTGTTAGCGAGTGTCTATATCACATAGACAAAGTCACACGAGCTTTGTCTATCCCACTTTGAACACCTGGAATGATGAAGCGTTATTTATGCGATCATATACAGACCAAATAATGAGCACTGATCAGCTAACTTAACGAAACCGTGGTCTAATCTCTTTTACATGTGCTTTCAGGTAAGACGTCAATCATACGAAGATACGTTGAAGGTAAGAAAGTGTTTAGAGTTCCTGTTTGTTAATGAAGGAGAATTTTCTGTCTTTTTCATTAAACTTTATAATACGGGCTTCAGTGCATCTGCAAAAAGTATCGACTATGTCAGCCTGTGCAGTCCGTGCAGGCTGACCTAGGTCGGAATTTTTTGCTTTTGCTAAGTTTTCTGCATGTCCAATGACGGGTCTTGATAGTCATCGCGGCAGGATTCATTCATCTCTCACCGCTGACCATTGTTTCAACGATGGTTTTGTGGGAAAGCAGTCAGTGGCTTGGAAAGAATATTGTGCGGAGTACTGGTAAATGAAACTCCAGAAAGCATGGATAGCAGCACTGGCCGCCGTGATATAACTGAAATAATGTTGAAAACGGCGTTAAACACCATGTACAATCAGTCAATAATGACAGGTCTAGCTCATGATACAGTCGGTTTTAAGACAAAGAAGATTTTACAGATCTATATCTATGTGATAGTTTGCTCAGTATAATGCATCACGGAGATGCATTAAGCCTTAGGCTGCTTATCGCGACCCACCGACCTTTTGCGGACAGCGTAGATCAAGATCAGACTGCACAGAACGTGCAGTCTGATCTTTGATCTACACTGTCCGATAAGGAGATATCTCTCCTCCAAAAATACCTTTGAAACAAGAAAGTTTTCGGCTTCTACTATCTACTGTAAAGTTTCATTTCTTTTATTCAGCAGGACAAGGGTTAAGCCCCCTCCAGAGTGCTGCTTATTTAACTCTTTACCAAAGGACAAAATTTTAGGCTGGTCCAAACCGAAAACCTGTGGAGACTACAAAAAAAATGTTGCACAAATCAGGAATTTTTTTTCTTTCAAAGGGTAGAAAACATTGTGGAAAAGAGGAGAAAATGCTGGTTACCAGCATTTTCTCCTTTTCCTACAATGTTTTCAAAAGTCCTTGGGGTCTTTAAAACTCGGGATTGTGTGGTAAAGCGTTGAACATCCTTTGATGTTGATGAGTCTTAGTCTTTATTATTGATCTTTGCAGGGTATTTCACGCCAAACTATAAGCTCACAATCGGGGTAGATTTCGCTCTCAAAACTTTGGACCGGGATCCTGACATCAAAGTTAATCTACAGTTATGGTATAAGTACATACGAGCCATGCTCTGTGAAAAGGGGGCTTAATGCATCCGCAAAAGGTATCTATCCAGGTCAGCCTCCGCATTCGCAGAGGCTGACCTGGGTCAAAACTTTTTGCTATCGGTCAATTTTTTGCATGTCAACGGACCAGTCTACCTCATGATTCAGTCGGTTGTTAGACAAAATGGAATTTATCGATCCATAATTATGTGATGATTTTCTTAGTATAATGCATGGCGAAGACGCATTAAACCCTCTTTCGCCAAAGCACAGCTCATATATAAATTGGATCTTTTTTTGTTTCTTCAAAATAACGTTTGAACATAATATCTACTGTTAAACTTTCTATACTCAATAGGAGTGCATATATAAAAGACATTTTCCTTTGAAAGAAGGTCTGCGACATTGAAACGTGCTGTTTGTCTCAAAGACCGGAAATAGTTAAATGCGCACTTCGACAAAATTTAGTTTACTTTGCGACATGGATTATTCCGTCCATTTTTAAACTGTTTATAAGATAGAGTAGAAATTGCTGCAAACGAACAAATGATACGAATGGTTAAGTTAGAGACTACGTAAGCTTTGTTGTACAACTTTTATTTTACCTGAGCTTTACCATCCTGTGTTTTGACGCCCTGATGAAGAAGTCTTTTAAAAACAATTAGGGAAAATGCTGGTAACCAGCATTGTCTCCTTTTCCCACAGTGTTTTCTTCCCTTCTAATATATTTATTTATTTCCGTTTACAACAGGGACATTGCGGGCCATGAACGTTTCGGACACATGACTCGAGTTTACTACAAATATGCGTATGTTCTTATTTTTGTTCTTCGCCGTATTTGTTATATTAAAGACCGTTAAATGATCACTGTTGCTAATAGTAATTGTTACGATACATGTAGATTAAAAAAAAAAAAAACTGTAAACAGTGGAAATTCAGATTCTGCAACTTAGTATTGTGGTTGTTAAATACATGTGGCTGCTAAATAGACATGATCACTAATACAGGTTTGACTGTATCATTTTAGCCGAAAATCACAATTTCATGCTCTGCTCTGTGAAAAGTGGGCTTAATATATCTGCAAAAAGTATCGACCTAGGTCAGCCTGCGCTTTCCGCGCAGGCTGACCTGGATCGAAACTTTTTGCTATCGGTCAGTTTTCTGCATGTCTAAAGTCCATTGTACCTCAGGATTCAGTCACTTGTTACACAGAATGGATTTTATGGATCTATCAGCATATGATTATTTGTTTGGTATCATGCATCACGTAGATGCAATAAGCCCCCTTTTGTCAGAGCATGGCTCATTTTTATTATTATTAATATTTTTTTTTTGCCGAATTAAGCAAGCCACTAATGCCTAACATTGATAGACATGTTTGGCCCTCTGAAACAAATATGTGACACCAAACGACACCCCTGTGAATTATAGACAAAAAATTGATGAACAAATCATTGGAAAAAAGGAAGAAAGTGCCCATTACTTAGTTCAACTGAAGATCCTAATACCTCCTTCAAACTGGTTTTTGTAGCATTCGTCGAAGACAATGCCACTTTGACTTCAATACAGTATTTTGAAAATCATGATTGTATCGTAGTTTGTGCAAAACCGAAGGCAGTAAACCCAATTAAACTCAATTTTTCTAAGACAAATAAGTGTTCCGATAGAACTCGGATGTATAATTAACAATGGGGTATTAAAATAAATTGGATTAGGGCATCCATCATGGGAATACTTCTTTTTTTTATTGAAAATATTTATACCCGCTATTGCCTTCTACTGGCGCAATGATACACACAACCTTTGTCTCCGGACCGTGTTCGTCCCAAAACCAGTTCGTCCCTGGGCTTTTTCGTCCTTTGGCTTGTTCTCCGAGTTGTAAACAGCCGTACAATTCTTGGAAAGAATGGATATGAGTCATGCTGTGGCAAAAGTCGGCTTAATGCATCTCCGCGTAGAATGATACCCAGCAAGTCATCACATTACTATAGATCCGTAGTATCCATTTTACCTAACACCGAAAGGATTACGAGACACACTGGTTCTTTGACATGAAGAAAATTGACCAAAAGCAAAAAGTTTTGGCTCAGGTCAGCCTGCGCGGGCCTAGGTCTTCACTTTTTACAGATGCATTTAGCCCCTTTTCACACAGCATGGCTCAAATATATTTGTCAGTATTAAGGGTATACTTTGAAGGATATGTATTTTGTATTTTACAGAATAGCCGCTATCATAGTTTTTGATTTGTCAAGGTGAGTTTTTTTTTCTTCAAATATCACTATTTACAACATTTATTCTCCGTGACACACTTACATGCCACATTATCTAATCAAAGCCCTCAGTGTAGTATTTCCTTGTATGATGTTAGGCCGTTTATCTTCCGTTATAAAACGCCCTTAACATAATTCTCTTTGCACGTTGATAGTTAGAGTGCAAACTTTATTTGCAATCAAGATACCTCATGATGATGGTTACGTCATGTGACAATGCCTGTGAAAGTCTCAGAACTTTCTTGCCCAGTTAGAATTTTATTCAAATTGCGAGATAAAAAATATGATAGGGGTTAATCCTTATTCGTTTTAGTTGATAACCGAATACATGTATTTTTAAGCGTTACTTTAGAACCAGTTATGTACATGTATTTTGAGACATCATTTTTACAAGCAATCGCTCTTTTTTCTGTAACTCTTAGATCGTTTCTCTTTCTTTAAAGATATTTCTTGTTTTATTTTTGTTTCCAGACCAGCTACATTTGACTCGATACCAAAGGTAAATAAAGTATTATTTCTCCAGTCATGATAAAAGATTGTGTATTTCAGAAAGCAACATGTTCTATTACAATCTCAGTGTGATGTATTTCTTCAGTTATAACACACTCCCTCCTGAGCAAACATTAAAACACAGTTTTCCGGGCTCGTATTCACCAACCATTGTCAGGAACGTCCTTAGTCTTACTCTCCAGAATTTTCTAAATTTGAAAGTAAAACAACTTCTGATTGGCTAAACCGAATACCTATCTGAAGTTGTGTTATTTTCAAATTCAAAAAATCTTGGAGAATAAGACTAAAAACGTTCTTAAGAATGGTCGGTGAATATGGACCATGTTGAACTTTGTAAAGGGACAAAAAGTTAATACCAACACACTTCCTCCTGATAACAATTGCAACACATTTTTTCTGAACTTTGTAAAAACTGAGACCAGAAGCGTATGTAGGTGTTTATGTAATAAACTATATAGCCATTACCTTTCTTAGTTCGCCCAATAAACATCGTTATGATGCCAAAACAAATAAATACATAACACAAGCCTTTCTAGTCTGTAAAGTCAAAGTATCTAGATAATGCAAGTTTAGGTTGGTTAGTGTGTAGAATATCTAAGTATTGACAAAGAATACGGACGATCAAAGTGTATAACTTGCTCCTTGCGTTCTGATTCTTGATCGGCAGTTTTCAAAACATCTAAAACTGCCTTACCTTTTTTAAAGAATAAGCCTTTTCGGTTATTGTAATGCAAGATCAGTCTGCAGACAACGTGCAGTCTGATCTTGGATCTAATCTTTTCGATAGTTTGTGAGCTGTTTTTACTTTCAACACTTTATAAATTGCTATATCTGGTGCCTTTGTATTGCCGGACTGAACGCAATCTTTTGAATAATCACTGTGAAATTCTATCACATTTGATTTGCGCTAAATATTATGCACAGTCATGTTGTTGTGAAGGACTGGATGAACTAAGATTGTGGTATGATGTGATCTCTGTAATTGTGCCCCATTTGATCTTTTGATTTGAGCCATGCATCCGCACAGGCTGACATGGGCCGAAACTTTTCGCTATTGGACAATTTTCTGTATGTCAAAAGACCGGTCTACCTTAAGATACAGTCGGTTGTTAGACATAATGAATTTTATGGATCTCTAACTATGTAATGTCTTGCTTGTATGATGCATCACGGAGATGCATTAAGCCCCTTTTCACAGAGCATGGCTCATTTATATTATTTATTTAACCTTACCTAATACAGTGGTTGAATGACGTCAATACCAAGGTGATGTTAGCCAATGAGGAGCCAGTTCCTGTGATGTTATTAGCAAATAAAGTAAGAAAACTTCCCTCTACGGACTCGTATGCTCGCACAAAGGTCTCTGAATTTTTTATATCTGAATATCCAGCCTAGCTGAATTTCTGTTTCAGGCACTGACAGGCCTTGTATTTGACTTTAGGATAATTTAATGATCGTGAAATGGGCTCTAGCCATTTTGGTCACTTCATTGTCTTCCATAGACAGAGAGAAAATATGTAGAATTCATAGAACACAAACATTTACAACCCTGAGTAAAAGCATGAATCAACATTATACATAAGTCCGAAGTAATGGGACCCCTTTGGATATAAACAGAGAGGGCGTTATGCGATGTAATCGGCGACCATTTAGTTTTTGATAGATTGAACAAAGGTTTGTTTGAGTGACTGATCGAAAAATGTTTTATTCCACTCTCAGTATTATTCAGCGATGTCATGATGAAAGCTTTTTTATTAATGTGTGATCTTTCTATCAGCAAAATTATTGGCTGAGGCTCTGCAGTGTCTTCCACAATGACATGCAATGAAAAAACCCAATGCGGCAATTGAGGATCGAACCCCTCGATTACTTATTGAACACCGAACAACTGAGTCATGCAGTACCTCTACTTAAAAGAAAATGTCTAATTTAAGTAACCAACGGCCATCTTGGTTGACCTTTGGAACGCATGCATATCATAATTAATGGTCATTTTTTTTTCTCAAAACACAAAACTTTTCAAGGAATTCTCATTTTTTACATTTTTGGTCATGTCGTATTATTCCCACTTTTAGTTGTTCAAGTATTTAAATCTTTTACAAAACAATAAAATTTTAGAAATATCCAGATTGAGAGAAATTGCAGGCGATATATTTGATATGGCGATATATTTGATATGGCTTAAATACTTTGAAAAGGTAGAAGACATTGCTGGAAAAAGAGAAAATCCTTTCCTCACAGCGTTTTCAGAAGCCTCTTACTTTAGGGTAGTTAGAACACGGATTTATTCAGTTTTTTTTTTTTTTAAATTTGAGTAAAGGATTAAAGGCAGTGTGATGTCATTTCAGTGTGATGTAGAGGATACAGAATTAGATTCCAAGCGTCTGGATGATTTTTGTAAAACTAATAATCTGATTGGTTGGTATCCAACCTCTGCAAAAGACAATGTAAATATAGGTAAAATGCGTTTTCTATATTGTTGTGTTACTAATTTGCCTCTGTGTGCTCTTTCTGCATCCCAGTAGATGGTTTCTGTAAAAACTTCGATTTAAGAATTACCAAGAGACCAGCTGTATTTGTCTTTAAATTCTGTCACCATATAAATATTCGATGTGCTTTTGCGCATTTTCCCCTCTTGTCTCAGGATTCTAACAATGTAGAGAAATTTAGTACTTTACATTTCTCACCTGAAAGGCTGACTGAATATATAAGCCATGCACTGGTAAAATGCGGTTTAATGCATCTCCGTAATGTATTGTACCAAGCGAGACGTGGCATAATTGTGGGCCCATAAAATCCATTTCGTCTAAAAAACGACTGAATCTCGAGGTAGACTGGTCCTTTGACAGGCAAACAATTTACCAACAGCAAAAGGTTTCGACCTATTACAGCCTGCGCGAACTGCGCAGGCTGTAATAGGTCGATACCTTTTGCAGATGCATTAAACTCCTCATTTCATAGAGCATGACACATTTACATGTAATTTGACTTTTGTTAGCCTATCCTTTTTTGCAAATACATAGGACCATAGCCAAGATACACGTAGTATTTTTTTTCTTTTTATATCTATAAAGGCATTACTATACAAGCTAGTTCTGTCTATACCAATTAGAGAATAGTGTAACGGTGCACTTTAGAAAACGGAAAAAGATATTTAAGGGGAGTAAGCTTATTTTGAACAGGTAGAGAACCCGATACTGGAAAAGCGCTTAGCCGTTTGGCTCCTGGTCAGTCTATAGATTAACCCTTAAACTGCTAAATAAATGAAACGGAAATTTCCATGCAATATTAAAAAAACAAACTACTGCAACTTCAAAGTTGATTTCACCGGAAAGAAAACACCGGAAAGAAAACACCGTATCGGACAGTGTAGATCAAAGATCAGACTGCACGTTCTGTGCAGTCTGATCTTGATCTACACTGTCCGCAAAAGGTCAGCGAGTCGCGCTTAGCAGCTTAAGGGTTAAACATTGTTACAAATTTTAATTTTTGTACAGATGAAGCTATGCAGTTTCTGGTGGAGCAGATCTTAGCCCTGCCCTCGGAGAGCGAACAGCCCCCGGACCACATCTCTATACCAGATCGATCGTTAGACTGGGACTTTGATGAAACTGACCGTGATCATTCCCCTTTTGACGCACCCTTTGAGCAAGAGAGAACGCATAAAAAACAGTCACAATGCTGTACTTGAAACGCAGCCAACCTATAGAAACTTGGGAACTGTTTTGTTAATGAATATGACATGTTTTATTGCAGATTTATGGGAGATTTTGCAGAAACATAACCAAAATACTCAATATCTTTCAGACAATGATGAAAGTGACTGGGTTTTAGTCATAGAAATAGGAGAGATTTAAAAGCATGGAAATTATCGCGAAGATGACAATCTGTTATTGTACGATCCAATTGTCCAGTCGCTGGCAGTAAAGCCGAATTTTAAAACCAGGTAAAAAGCAAACAAAAGATAGAGCGATTAGGCAAGTTTTTGCCTAGTTTTAAAATTCATGTTTTTGCCCGACCGTACGATAACAGACTGTCATCTTCACTAAATTTTCATACTTTTAAATGGTATGATATAAATTTCAGTGCATTTTAACACCGGCATCGTTTACTTTGGCCGCCACCGGGCCTTTAAAGGAGCTGTATCAAGGGTTTTTAGCAGAAATAAGCAATACTAAGTGTCTTTCAGGTAATTATTAAATCATTGTACTTGATGTATATATTTTTTTCTTTCCTTCTTAAAGAGACCTTATTCTAGCCCTTGGGTAGAGAAATATGCAATACTCAGCGTCCTCCACTAAGACCAATTGGTCATGAAAGCAATAAAAGTAAGAGATTCAGTCACTCCTGCTTATAAGCGCCTTATCGAAGTTACCGCTGTATACGTGTAATGCCCGTTTGAATCTTTGTGACAAACATCGAAACTGCTCAATATGACAACATTTTAACGTTATTCATAAACTTTTCTTCACAGTTCTATATTTCTATTGTTTATGTTTCTTTACTGTTAACTGTATCAATGAAAACCTGTTTGAGTGGCCTGTATTAAACCGCTTGAAACCTGGGGTAGAATGGTCCGTGGACATGCAGAAAATTAACCAAAAGCAAAAAGTTTCGATCCAGGTCAGCATGCACGGATTGCGCAGGCTGACCTGGGGCGATACTTGTTTTTCCCGGATGCATTAAACCCCTTTTCACAGAGGAAGGCTGGTATTAAATCAGTATTTTTCGACAGCGAAAACAATACGACCCACTGATACTCAGAAAGATTTTTTGCTTTTAGATGTGACTAAATACTAGTAAGCAACTGTGCAATCTGGTCTTGATCTTTGCCGTTCGCAAAAGCCCCAGCTTTCACCTATGGCGTTTAAATGGTTAATTGAATCTTGGTGCACTTTTCTAAATGAAACCATCTTCCCCAAAACAGAGAGACCTTTAGAAGAGAATGGGGATTGGTGGATTGTTGATTTTAAACAACGTTTGCCTGTCGGGAAGATCTGCATTAGTCATTGTTTTCATAACGTTTTTTTTTTACCGTACTGAATATATGGTACGGACATTTTCATGCAGTAGGCTATACACAAAAAAACTAATGTCATTTTAAGGCCTTTTTGTCAGGCTATAACATTGGATGTTTTCGCAGTATGTATAGATTTTGGATCAAAATGTATGTTCTTATAAAAAAAAATAAGAGGTTATATTTGTTCTGTCCCGCAGTACGATTTATCAGGATTGCATATTAAAGGAAGATATAGAGGGTTGTTGTATACAGATTTGTTGACGTAGTCTATTCTTTTTTCATGCATTCAGTCCACATGACAAAAACTACTATCCACTGACTTTAATGGATAAAGATACATGCTTTTTTAGGTGTATGGAGTGTTTAAGAATTCTTGAAGTGATGCACAGCCCCTTGTTATTTTTTTGCTTTTAATAAAAAAAGCAATACAAAAAGTGTGTAACTCCATACTGACGTTGAATACTGTTTAACCCTTTACCACACAATCGTGAGATTTAACGACCATAAAAAGGAAGCTTTTTGAAAACATTTATTGAGACAATTCTCGTAACCGGCATTTTCTTTTCTTCTCAATGTTTTCAACTATATAGAAAAGAAATACTATCATTTTGGCCACAATTAAGATGTCGTCTGCAAGTTCCGTGGATTTGGTCAAGCCTGAAATTTTGTCCTCTGGTAAGAGTTCATAAATGTTACAGTAATATTATACCGACCACACAAGAGTGAAAAATAGTAAATTCATATTCTGACAAAAGAAATCACATGTTTGAATGACCCAGAAGAAGAAGGTTTTGAAATCATTGCCATCTGATCTTAATATATGCAGGCCGTAAATTCTACATGACCATGCCACCCATTGGGTTGAAAGGATTTAGTTTTCACTGATTTTACTTGTTTATTATTAATTATTTCTTGGTTGTTATGAAATGACGTTAGTATTATTAAAGTCATTACTTAAGGAATAATATAAAAATGATACAAACAATTTTGTGTCTGTCATCTTATATGTCGCCTTGCTTTGCGTGTAGCACAGTTCTTGTAAACAGTATTTATAATACAGCACGCCTCTTTGTAAGGAAACAGTTCTTTGAAAAAAAAAAAAAAAAAAAAGAAAGATTCTCTACTTTTCTTTGAAAAAAAGAAATATTCTCTGTCTGAAACAATATCTGGGACAAACCCACAGCTTTTCGTTAGAAACAATGTCTGGACGATTTGCGTTATACACCGTGAAATCGTATCTGGAATAAATCTAGGATCTTTGTATGCACCAATGTCTAAACCAAAACATGATACTCTATGTGCAACAGAATCTGGACAAAAACATGGCTCCTAAGAAGAAACAATTGTTACTATCAGTAATTCTCAACAAAAAGCAAATGTTACAAGCAAGACGAATACGGCAGAGGCGCCCAAAATGCGCAGCTGAACACATTGATGGCGTCGCACCACTGCGAGATTGCTTCCGGGTCGAATGTAGTCCCATGTGAAAAAGTAGTCCCATGTGAAATTTTGAGGTAGCACGTTTGTTGCACTGTTTCATGGAGCTGAGAGGGCTTGGTGGTATATAATTCAGATTTGCTTCAAATTTAGGCAGTGTGGGACCACTAAGATGTGATGTGTTTTTATTATACATGTAATACTGACTGGACTATTTTGTGTCGGTAGAGGAACAAAAATTGGGGTCATGGCCGTGAACAGGTGTTTTTGAGAGGATAATTTCTAGGATGCTCGTGTTCGTTTGGATCTAGCGAAAAACGCAATCGCTTGACATATTGTTTTTTATGCATTTCTTTAATGATTATGACTGTACTTTTGAGAGCAAGAGACGGTAAAGCCAAAGTTTTACCATTAGAGGCGATCTGTGTAGCTTCAAAGGTAGTCGATTTCACTCTATTTTCAATTTGGGGGAAAAAAAAGAAAAAAACAGTGGTGTGACACCTGATGCATCCGACATTTTGAACAAAGCTTTCAGCAATCCAAAATTTTACCAAGCAAAATTATCTGCACTCATCAAAGGGATGTAGCTGCGGAAGCCGTAACTCTTCCCCAACGAAGAAGTCATTATTTTGTTGACTTAAATCCCTTTTAGGCATTGTTTTGTATCAAAAGTTATTCATTTCACGACATGAAGCCATTTTGGCTTTAAGAACAAACAAGCCTTGCATAAATGAGTCCATTCGGACATACCCCCCCCCCTCCACCCCCAGCACCACCCCTTTGTTCCGATCGACAAGTCGCACAAGGAGCAGATGAAATAAACCAAATGAATGCAGGAAAGGCGTCCAGCTGGAGCACTCGTTTTAAGCCAACAGACTGGGGTATCCGACATTCTAATAAAAAACGCTTAACCCTTAAGCTGCTTAGCAGTTCGCTGACATTTTGCATATAATTTATGATCGCTTAACCTGCTCAATAAGCAAAATGAAACAATAAACGATATCAAAACCAAATGTTGCTCTTTCAAAGGGTGGATTTTTCGGGAAAAATATCTCCTTATCGGACAGTGCAGATCCAAGATCAGACTGCACGTTCTGTGCAGTCTGATCTTGATCTACACTGTCCGGAAAAGGTCCTTGAGTCGCGTTTAGCAGCCTAAAGGCTTAACAATCTCTACGCTTGTCCTTTATTCATGAAATATTCTCTTCGGCTTTGTAACTTGCGCACGCAATCAAAGTAAGGAAACAGGTGCATTACTTTGTAAACCTTTTGGGTGTCTAGTAAAACCTACAGGTAAGTTATCGTGTTAACAGATCTAGACTCAGACCACACAAAACGTGCAACATGAATCTGATCCTGAATCTGCCCTTCCTGATATTTTGTTATATTCCAACCACAACGGCCTTGAAGTTGCACCATCAAGGTCGTCTTTTTCCAGATTCATTAACACCATGTCGCTGCTGGAGTATGAATGTTCTAAAACCGATCACCGGTCGATTGTTATTACTATTATTATTATCCTTATTGTTGTTGCTGCTGCCAATATGTACTTAAAAAAAAAACTTGAGCAAATGATTAAGCTATCTAAGAGAGCCGATCAAGATTAGACTGCACAGACATGCATGCTTATTTTAGAGGATTGTCTTCGTAAAGTTTATAAGAAGTGGGTTACATGTCATCTAACGAGGTTAATAGCCGTTGATGCAGCCAACACGAACTAGTTTAGTAGACGCAGAAATGTGTGAAGTATGCTGCGCACATTACCAATGATTAATAACGCATTGTTAGATACTGACGTCCTTTGACACTGCAGTCACTGACAATATTATACATTAACACCGTTACAAATGGACATACTGCTCAGACTGAGCACCATCTTCATTTGTCATAATACTGTTTGAGTGTCCCTCCTCGTTGACATCATTTTTCGACACGTTCTGATTTTAGTCAGACTTAATCCACCGGAAGTGCAACAGAATCTTTCCTCACAATGAAACGTAGATCGGCTCTCAGTGGGCATTTTGTGTGAATTAAAAATTGTTAGCTCTTGTTAGTAACCCGTATGAATTTCATTTAAAATCCACTTGAAACTACCATACTTTACATCTTGTTGATGTAATTTTCACTTGTGCCAGGAAAAAAAAGCTGGTACCCTGCAATGTCATTACTTTGATTTATTTCTTCAAACGTCTTTGTTTTGGATAAGTTTAGATCACGCATAGGATAAGATGAGATCTTTCGTTCCTTTGGATGCTTCTGCGAGCTACTGTGGGCTTTGTGGTATGGTCCCACCATCGCTCAGCGTGCAATATTCTAGTAAACAATATGGGTGATTCTTGTCGACTTTCCAAGTCAAGATAGGCTGTATAGAACCTACATTCTGGTCTTGGATCTTTATTACCCGTAATTTTGTAAACTGCTCTAGACAGTTTTAATCAAATGTGGGCTTATTGCAGTTATCTACTGAAGTACTGAATTTTTTTCCACAGGTACTCAATTTTTGTATTGCTGAAGGGATAGTAAAGGTTGAGACACCATGGACATATAAATAAGATAAATTTGTATAAAGTAACACTTTCAGGTCATATACACATTAACCTAGAGCTGAGCGCCAAAATAACGCGAAGTGGGCTGTATTTTGTCTGTATTTACAAACCGCATATATTTGGTCTAAAAGGCCCTTGTACTACACTGTACGCAAATGCGCACTGAGCCCAGCCTAGCAGCCAAATGGTTCAAGAGGTCGCGCTATTAACTCTTATTCTGCTAAGTAAGTGAAACGATACTTCCAAGCCTGTAGTAAAACCCAAATATTACCATTTTCAAGGGTATTTTTTGGGAAAAAATATCTCCATATCGGACAGTGTAGATCCAAGATCAGACTGCACGTTCTGTGCAGTCTGATCTTGATCTACACTGTCCGCAAAAGGTTTTTGAGTCGCGCATAGCAGCCTAAGGGTTAATACGAAATGAAATAAAAGCTCTAAGCCATGAAGGATGGTCTCGGCGCTTATTCAAAGCTTGATAACTATAAACTACAAAAGCATCATGCAATAGCAGGACGCGTGTTGCATAAAGAGATAGATTATTTCTGGTCAGACGACGAAAATAAATAGGTATACCACTTAATCTTTCCCTTTTGTACTTTTTTTTTCTGTCCGCGTTAAACGGACTTTAATCATGCAATTTAGCCTCTAGGCCGTACTTTCGGACCCACCTCATTTCGTACAAGTTACCGAATATAAATACCAGTACGTAAGCTACCTTCTCGTGAAGAGAAATACTGTAGTTCGGGATTTTTTTTTTATTTTGGATTGTCTTTTTGTAAGTATATTTTTTTCAGTATTAGTAGTTGTTTAGTTGGTGTTTTTATGACCGCTTCAGTATCTCTATAATTATTGAAGAGCGACATTTTCACATCCCCGTATTCACCAACTGTTCTAAGTGTTCTTCTGATAATTAATTCCACAAGTTTCTTGAAGTATTTTTTTTTTTAGTTTGGATTGTATTTTTACGCTATTTTTGTAATTATTTAAAAGCAACATTTTTTTTTTTTTCGTCCCAGTATTAACCAATCATTTGAAATATTTTTTTCCTTAATTCTGAGACTAGCCATTTGATTTGAGGAGAAATTCTGTCTCGTCCAATCAAATGGCTCTGTTTGGAATTAGAAATAAATGAGTCATGCCCTGTGAAAGGGGGTTTCAATGCATCTGCAAAAAGTATCGACCGAGGTAAGCCTGCGCAGGTCAGTCCGCGCAGGCCAACCTGGATCGGAACTTTTTGTTACTGGTCAATTTTCTGCATGTCCAAGGACCATTCTCTCTTAACTCTTAGAATGCTGAAATAATGAAATGGACCTCTTTAAACATGAAATACCATTTGAAATATTGTCACTTCTAGCTTGTTTTGGCCAGAATGTGCAAAAAGTTAGCGGACAGTGAAGATCCAAGATCAGACTGCACAGAATGTGCAGTATTTAGTCGGTTGTTAGACAAATGGATTTTTTCATCCATAATTATGAGATAACTTGGTTGCTATATTGCATCACGGACATGCATTAAACTCTCTTTTGCCAGAGCATGGCTAGAATTCAGTGTTAAGTGGATAAGGTTCCGGTACTATCTTCAAACAATACTTTACCAGAATCTTCATCCAGTGACGCTTACATCTCAGTCGTATGCTGTTCCTTGTCTTTTAGGCGATTTTGGAGTGAAGTCATCATTTACGAGTACTTTGGGATAATTTTCTCAGGATTTGAACCCACGGTATTTTTTTTTTGTTCTTACTTCGTTAAGTTCTGATGTGGCGTTTACGAGAACTACATTAGAGTTTGAAATGTTTAAGACTTTCACCGCCAAGTATATGAGTTATGCTCCGTGAAAAGGGGGCTTACTGCATTTGCAAAAAGTATCGACTCAGGTCAGCCTGCGCAGTCCGCGCAGGCTGACCTGGGCCGAAACTTTTTGCTTTTGATAAAATTTCTGCCTGTCAAAGGACTAGTTTACCTCATAATTCAGTAGGTTATTATACAAAATGGATTTTATGGATCTATGATACTGCGATGACTTGCTTGGTATCATGCATCACGGAGATGCATTAAGCCACCTTTTGCCAGAGATTGGCTCATATATACTTGACATCATTCGACGGCCCGTAAATACAATCAACTGAAACTCAGATAGAATTTTATCGTGCAGGCTTCACTAAACAAGCCGAAATGACTAGTGATCAACCTTCTGGACAGAATACAAATAAGCTGGGAATCGAACCAGCAATCCCTGGGCTTCAAGCACAGACCGAGCCACTGCGCTTGGAAATTTTGGCTCATATACAGAAGAATTCATGAAAAGTGATATAGTTCTAAGGTTCAATGGTCCCTATTATGCATCAATACACAAACTTGTTCTCTTTTACAAAGCTGCATTTTATAGAATTTTAATTCTTTTTTTTTTTCGTGAGCAGCAAATGTGTGCTTACAGTAAAAATGTTAAATGGGCTTAAAATCTTTTGTTGTGTATCAAAAATTCTTGTAAAATGCTGATAAAGTCTACTGATAAGTTTTTCTTTGATTGCACGGAGAACTTGGCCGTCACATCTAGCCAAAAAGTATAATTCGGACGTTTGATCCAGAGGCTGCTAAGCGCGACTCACTGACCTTTTGCGGACAGTGTAGATCAAGATCAGACTGCAGTCTGATCTTGGATCTACACTGTCCGATAAGGAGGTATCTTTCCGCCAAAATACCTTTGAAACAGGAAACTTTGGGTATTTGCTATCTCCTTCAATGTTTCATTTCCTTTATTTAGCAGGATAAGGGTTAAATATGGCATGGTCGTTCTTCGGTAGAGAACTCCGTAAATTTTTATATGACAAGACTGGACCCTTTTTTGAAATTGCAATTCTCTGTCTTAAGTATGGATGATTTGAAAACTATTGCCTAATTTAGTTCAGGAATGAAACATTCTTTAACCCTTTCCCAAACAAGCCCTGGTTTTCACGTGTCTGCAGTACAAGTCTTTTGAAAACACTGTGGGAAAAGGAGAAATTGCTCGTGACGAGCAATTTCTCCTTTTCCCACAGTGTTTTCTACCCTTTTTGAGAACTTTCTGCCATTTTCATCAAATTTAAAATTGTCGTCTGCAAACTCTTTCAATTTGGACCAGTCCAAAATTTGTCGTTTGGGAAAGGGTTAAAGTTTGATATGATTGTGAAGATCTAAGCGGCCCACTGTAGGAGTCATCTACAAAATACAAGTGGATTTAGCTGATATGGTCGACACCCTTCTGAACAGCAAAACAGACTTACAGTCTTTTGCGAAGTTTAAGACCTCAGTCCTTCCGGTAAAATCTCCGTCAGTTTAAATTAGCTCACCAGCTTGCACTCTCTTCGGCCGTTGTCTGCGCATGTCATATTCTTCGAAGATTCGACGTGTCTGCTATGACGCATCACCCATCCCCCTATACATGGGAAAAGTAGGGCTTATATCGAAGCTATTAGCCTATTACCAAAGCATGTAGGGGCTGTTTTAATAAATGGTCGGTGCATAGGTTACATGCAAGCCGATCATAGCTGAATGAATGGCACCAGGTAGCGTTTTATTGAGTAAACGTTTATTTCATTTGAAATTCAAAGTCACGGTTGTTGTTTCGAAAAATTACTCCGCTACTGTACCCAGGATGCCCATATTAGATAGATGTGTATTTGTAGAATGCCATCTAGCGGGAGATAATGTCTCTTAGGCAGTTTAACATCAATTGGGTACTGTTTTCATATACCTGTAGTTCTGATGATTGTAAAGAAGTGGACAGGTTTCGATACAGTGCTAAAAAAATCCAAATGGCTTTTTTTTTTTACCAACCACTTTGTATTCAAATTTTGGGTCTATAATCCAAGGCCAATCATCTGTTTGGACGAGATATTTTGCATCAGCCAATCAGATGAGAAGTTTCTGAGAAAAGAAATCGAAAAATATGTAGAATGACTCTTTAAATATGTACCAATGACACAACTGAATAGAACGAAGGAATGCGGGTAAACAAGGTGTTATATGTATACTAAACAGAAAAAAAGAAACGCAGGGTAACATTTCATGCGCTTAAGTGAAAGGTTTTGTTTTATTCAACATTTGCTTTATTGCTAGACATAACAGTTTTGACAAATGGGCAATATTTCATTACAATATCACTGGTATTTGTAGAGTTATCCAGCAATCTCTGAAGATACCCCAAATATTTCAAGAAGCTCAGTGGTTCAGTAATTACCACATGAAACGTTTACCCTGCGTTTCTTTTTCTGTTTAGTATATATTACGTTTCTTTTTCTGTGCTATGCATGATGCATTGAAACACCTTTTGTCAGAATGCCGTTTATATTCTTGTATTTCCTATGTTTCATTGCTACGAGGCTACGGGTATGAAATTTACTTAAGGAAGTTCCAGTGAAAACAAAAGCACCGCAGAGGAGAATTGAAACCAAAAAAATCTAGATTAAGAATTAATCGCTTTAACCACAAAGCCATGCAGGATCCCCTTTGGCTGTTGTAAAAAGATAAATATCCACTATGTAACAAACAATTGTTGGTCCTAGTAGTTTCACTTTTTGTCACAATGTTTTCAAATGCCTTCGTCTTCAGCGTTGTAAAATCACGGGTTTGTCCGGTAAACGATACAATATAAAAGCAATTTAAGTTCTGCTCTATACGTTAAGGGTTTATTTATCGCAGTAAGTCTAACTTAAATATGTAATAATGCACAGTCTGATTTAAACTTTTAATTGCCAGGTCAACGCGTTGGGACGATGAGGACATTAATTTTCGCTGCATTAGTTCTTCTTGCCTCCAGGATGTCACGTGTCACTGAGGGAACCGCACGCCAGGCTCCGAGCAATATGGCTGTAATGAATGGACCAATTAACATCAAACAAACGTCATTGACGCATGTACCACAACGTTCGTATGATATTTCTTTTCTTTGACGTTTTCAAAATGAAAGTTTAAAAGTATATTCAATGAAAGGAGGAATAAATGAATCGGTGTTCATTAAACCTTTTCTGCTGACATCTGAACAGTTGCAGCGCTCGCTATACCATGCACTCCTGTGTAATATAGGATACAGCTGTTTCTGTACGCCTTGCCATAGGTCGTTGGCTTGACTCCTGTAGAGTCTATTTTAACATAACATAACATAACATAACATAACATTTGATTGTTTGCGAGACTTTAGGCTGAAAACAACCATTAATGACTTATTATGTATTGATAATTTAAATTGTCCCTAATCCTTACATGGCTGAATTGATAATGAAATGCACCTTTTCAATCAGGAAGAATATCCAAAATATTGTTACTTCAAGGTTGTTTGGCCAGAACATGTAAGGAAGCAGAGGACAGTGTAAATTCAAGATCAGATTGCACGTTCTGTGCAGTCTGATCTTGATCTACACTGTCCGCATTAACAACTTAAGTCTGTTCCAGCACTTTAAGGGCTAAACAGCTGTAGAACGGAACGCATGCTTAAGGCAACACTTAGAACCCCAAGTAAGTAGAACAGATAATTTCAAATTACTTAACTCTTAGAGCGCCGAATAAACCCAACGCACTTTCGGTCTAGAAATTACACCCAAGTAATTACAATTAGAATGTTGCTTGTGTTCAGGGTGTTTCAGCTAAGCGGACAGAGTGGACCAAATATCAGACTGCACGTTTTGTGCAGTCTGATCTTGATCTACACAGGCCGAAAAGGCAACTACTGACGCGAAAGGCGCTTTCAGGGTTAAAAACTGGATATGGGAATTTATGAATGCTATTAGGAATTAAAGAAAACAGACATGGCAGGAATGTATACGAAGTAGGGATTCTTGTTAAATACCTGCTAAGTATATATTCCCGTCAGGCCTGGGAATAAATACATAAAATCGGAGAAAAAAGTTGGTTTTGACATAGATAGAATAGAAAGGTCTATATATTTACAGGGTGTCTACTTACTAGTGATAAAGGATCCTGCTGGGGAAGCGAAGTTCGATACTTTTTCAACACAAAGAATGGCAATTGTGAAGTCTTTGAGTACGGTGGATGTGGTGGCAACAAGAACAAATTTTCCTCACATGCTGAATGTACAGCTGTTTGCTCATGCGCATTGACACCGGAAACAGGTCCATGTAGAGGTAATATGTGGCGATGGTTTTACAGCCCAGCCGATGGATGTTGCAGACCATTTATTTATGGTGGATGTGGTGGGAACATCAACAATTATGCAACATGGATGGAGTGTAGTAAGCATTGTGGGTTTCCTAATGCTGGAAGTAATTGGTGGAAATGGGGTGCCGAATGGGGTAGTGGCAGAAGTAATAACTCAGGAGGAGCCCAAGGTACTTCAGGTGGTCGTCAGAAGCCGTATAGACAGAACGATTTCATGCGAGATTGGTTTTTATGGATGTTACTAATGGGAGGAGAGGGTATGGAAATGGAAGAGTTAGCTTCCATGATAGCAGCGGGTCATATGTATAACACGACAGCCGGTATGTCATCGCGATTCGGCCGTGGTATCGGATCGTCACAATTCGGTCTTGGTGCCGGATCGTCACAATTCGGTCTTGGTACTGGAACGTCACTTCAAGGATTTGATACTATGGGACTCACGAAGCCAGGTTCTTTCACCCCACTTGGTCATGTGGGCTCTGTTGAAAACTTGATAAACCCACCAATGGGTGGAGAAACGTGGAATCGTGTAAATGGAGGACAGTTGGCGAAGTTCCGTGGCTTTGGAGGGCTCGGATCACAGTTTGGACAAGGTGTCGGTTCATTGTTAGCAGATATCGATGGCTTTGGTATGAATAGTAATGGTCTAGCGGGTACATCATTTGACGTCTTTAGGATAATCGCCGAACTGAGTAGTGGGGAACTCAGTCAACTCGATTTACAGGCTATAGCTCATGCATTCGGCGCCATCGACAGAAATGGTCAGGTCAATTTTGATATGCTAGCACAACGTTTAGTTGGGTCATTGATGAGCAACAGTGGCAGGGGAAACATGGGAGCTCTGCGAGGCGTTGCGGAGCTTCTGGGGACACTTGACCTTGAAGGTAACATCAACACAAACATGTTCATCAGAGCACTTGCTGCGGCAGTTCAAAGAGGAGTACAATATAAACCTGGCAGTGTGGGAAGTAGCACAAATTTGAACCAAGGCATGATGGGCTCTTCTGGAAGTTACAACCGCTTGAATAAGGGAATGACAGAATCCAGTAGCAGTTCAACCAGTTCGCAACAAGGTATAATGGGGTCTATGAGCAGAAACCAAGGTATGAGAGGGATTATAGGCAGTAGGACAGGTCTGAACCAAGGAACGACGGGGTCTATGAGCGGTAATATCGGACTAAACCAAGGTATGATGAGGTCTATGGGCAGTAATATCGGTCTGGACAAAGGTACGATTGGGTCTATGGGCAGTAAGACCCATTTGAACCAAGGTATTGCAGGATCTTCAAGTAGTAATTTCGGAGGAACGGTCGGACCAATTATGAAAGGACTCACATCCCGATCACAGACCGGTGTTCCGAGTACCGTTGGAATAATCCGGCAACTCCAAGCAGGTTATCTGAATCCAAAAGATCTAGACAGACTTTCAAGAATGTTTGTGGCGGTTGATATAAACGGTGTCCCAAATATTCGTCTTCTTGCAGACCAGATGATGAAGTCTCTAGTGAGCCCGGGAAGTGGTGTAAGTTTATCGGACCTGAGAGATTTAGCAAGGTCATTTAATGCTTTCGACATAAATGGAAATATTAATGTCGACATATTTCTCAAAGGTCTGATGTCTGCCTTGTCACAACTGATGCCGAATGGTTTACCGAGTATTGCACAAACAAGCGCTGTAGAGATGCACAATATTTTTAGGCGAATTCATTCTGGAATGATGCGACACAATGATTTGGTTGGACTTGCAATACGGTATGGTGCCCGAGAACGAAATGGTAACATTGATATAAGACTCCTTGCTAGACGTATGGTTGCATCGTTACAAACTCCAACGACGTCACGTGATGCATCTCTATTACGCTTCGTGGCTCAGTCTCTTGGCGCTCTTGACAGGAATGGCAACATCAATGTAGAAATGTTTGTAAAGGGTATGGTGAACGCATTACAAAACGTGGTGCCTGGTCTTCCGAATTCCGGATGGGTTATCGGTGCATATACCAGACCTGGCATGGGCAGCAACACAGCAATGGACTTTATCAATATTATTGGAAATATGGCGTCTGGGAATCCTAGGTTATCAGATCTTCAGCAGTTGGCAAGCCGATATGGGGCCATGAGTTCTTCTGGTGCGGTAGACATCGACAAACTCGCCCAAGTAATGGTAAACTCCTTGATGGGCTCGGCCAAACACTCGAACCTTGCAGACTTAAAACGGATTGCCATGTCTTACGGAGCGCTTGACCGAAATGGAAATATAAACATGCAGAGGTTGATCGAAGGATTAATGAATATGTCCAACAAAGGTGGCTCAGGGTCTTGGAGGGTGTATACATCTGGTTCGAGGAGGATAGGGCCATTCAGACGAGCTTAATACTAACCAAGATTGATATCACATGGGGCAATTGCTCTCTTGGTAAAATAAAGTGAATTCTAGTAGCATTAAAGACAGAAACCATGAAGAAAAATTGACTGCAATTAAAAATCTACTATTTTGTACATTTTATTTATCCTTTACAAGGATCAGGCACAATTTCTGTATTGAATAATGCGAGGAAAAAAAGTGGGGAAAAAAAAATGGACGCACTTGCCTCTCTATGAATCTGAATCCTAATGGATCTAGTCCTTTTTGTCATATTTTTCTTCTCATAGGATTGAATCCTTTGCTTCAAAGAAGCAACTCGCTTTTTCTTTGATCAATGCTCTGGCTCCGTCATGGATTATGCCAGACAAATGATAGCATAATTATGGATCCATGAAATCCACTTTGCCTTACAACCAACTTAATTATGAGGTAGAATGATTCTTTGACAGGAAGAAATTTGACCAACAGCAAAAAGTTTCGACCCAGGTCAGCCTGCGCGGACTGCGCAGGCTGAGCTGGTTGACACTTTTTTTTAACAGATGCATTAAACCCCTTTTCGCAGAGCAGGCTCATTTGTATTGCTGAGGTAGACGTTTTCAACAGAATGAATAGTCTCAAGTCTTCTGATTTAATGGGAGACTGAGTACTAGTGCTAGAAATGCAAATCGGAAACCAAGTTTTTAGCCACCACTACACAGATCAAGACTTAACCCTTAAACTGCTAAATGAATGAAACGGGAGTTTCCATTCGATAGTAAAAACCTAAATATTGGTATCTAAAAGTTGATTTCACCGGACAGAAAAATACTGTATCGGACAGTGTAGATCTAAGATCAGACTGCACGTTTCGTGTAGTCTGATCTTGATCTACACTGTCCGCAAAAGCGCCCCGAGTCGCGTTTAGCAGCCTAAGGGTTATGCTCGAAACGAAGTCGGAAAACAAATTCCAGGAATATCTATCTAGAGCGGTATCAACTGAAATGGAAGTTCGAGGATTAATACGAGTCACATTAATACTAGAAGTTTGTAGAATAATTAGCGTCGAAACATTGAATATCTTTATTCGGCAAAGCAGACAGTGGTCTTGTGCGAAGTAGGCCTACTGGTAAAGGAAACTGCGGGTACGCATGGAAAGGTGCACTAAGTGCACTAGCCATCGCGATATAAACGAAATGATGCTGAAAAAGGCGTTAGACACTTGTGCTGCATTTCACTAAACTCCATAGGTTTAAGCAAATTATTTGGGATTTATATACACACATACGATCCCTGCTTTGCCCAAAAGTATGTGCTGGCGTACGGCTATGCAAGTATTTACTCAAATCGTAAAGTTATGCACTTTATTGAAACTTGTTTTTCGGACTTGATGCTTGCTTACCCAGACTGCTTAAGTAAATTTCGTGAGTACGTACTATGGTGAAAGGTAGTGAAGACAGCCAACCGACCAACCTGCAAACTGGCATCATGAAGGAATGAGCATTGACGCGTTGAAAGCATCTTCCCCGAGGAATTTAGACCTTTGATGCAAATCATGCAAGAACGCAATGATCAAAGGAGCAGTGAGCTATACTGTATCTATAATCCTTTATCATACAATCCCGCGTTTTAACGACCCGGAGTAAGGAGGCTTTAGAAAACAATGTGGGAGAAAAAGCTGATAACCATCATTTTCTCATTTTCCCACATTGTTTTCCATCCATTTAAAGACAAAAACTGTCATTTGAAAAACGTCAGACTTGTAGCCTGAAAATTCCTTTAACATGGACGAGTCAAAATTTTTCCGATGCGGTAAATGCTTAATCCATTACCACACAATTCCGCGTTTTAACGACCCTGAGAAAGAAGGTATTTGAAAACAATGCTGGAAAAAGGGAAAATTCTGCTAACCAGCAATTTCTCCTTTTCCCACCATGTTTTCTACATTTTCAAAGACAATACCCTTCGTTTGAGCCATAATGAATATGTCGTCTGCAATTGCTTTGGGTTTGGATTCAGAATTCTGTCCACCGGTCAGGTGTGTTTATAAGATGACAAAAATTCAGAATTTTCCCAACTAAAAGCATTAGTTGACAACAAATTAAAGGTGACTCGAATGATAGAACTCGTCTGTGACAGGGTAGAAAACATCGTGAAAAAACATAAAAAAATGCTAGTTACATTTCTTCTTCACCCATAATGTTTTCAAAAGATCCCAGGGTCGTTAAAACTCGGGTTTGTGTACTAAAGGGTTACCCCTTAACTTTTAGAATGCTGAATTAAATTTAGTGAATTCGACGTTTTAAATGAGGAAATAGATCAAAATTATTGAACTTTCGAATTTGTCTTGGCTAGATTATAGAAGAAAATGAACAAATAAATAAAATAAAACGGACAGTGTAGATTCAAGATTAGGATGTACAATTCTGTGTAGTCTGATCTCGTTTTACACTGTCTATATAAGCAACAATTTCAGCGATTTCAGTATTAAATCTGAAAATTTTGCTTCCCAGGGGACAATGATGTATAGCTTGTACATAACATTGCCTTGTGCGGACAATGTAGATTAAGATCAGTCTGCACAGAGCGTGCAGTCTGATCTTCTACAGATATTTGAAACAGCCTTTGAAAGAAGTACTTTGTTTTTGGTCTGAAAGATGTTCCGTAAGATTCACTAGAAGCTGACGGCGTTAAACATGTATTATTCAGAACCATGTCGTATGATATAATTGCTACACTACTAAATATTGAATGTTGTCATGTCATTCATTATCTGTTAAATTTTAAGGAAAACTCATAAACTGACAGTCTCTCTGTCTGTCCGTCATTTGGTCTGTCTGTCTGTCTCACTCTCTCTGCGGCTCTCTGTCTTTCTGATGCATGTGAAAATAAAAGATGAAATCCCTTTCCAATCTCTCATCACTATTTAAGTACGTGATAATATCACTGTTGTAAGTATTTTAGCGGCATCTCCTATAAGCCAAAGTTCCAGCCATTAGTAAAACCCAACAATTGCAACTTTCAAAGCGCTTTTGGCCGAAAGAAAATCATTGCCCCAGGCAATGTAGATCCAAGATCAGGATGCACGTTCAGTGCAGCCTGATCTTGATATACACAATCTGCAAAAGTGCACCGAATTCTGCATTGCAGCAGAACGGTTAATCTGCAAATCTTTTGGGCTTTTTCTATTGAATAGACTCACCGATTTAATCTTAACCGAACCCAGGAAGGAGCCCAGAATTAAACCCGTTCAGGACAGAGAAGCAAAGGTAAATTTTAGTTGTTTCGTTGTATACCAAGATCAGACTACTATGAACCGTCCGATATTTCTAATTAAATTTCTTTAAAAATGAGCAAATGCTCTGTGAAAAAGGGGTTGAATGCATCTGCAAAACGTATCTACATTTGTCAGCTTGCATAATCCGCGCATGCTAACATGGGTCGAAATCTTGTGCTATTTTTAAAGTCTCTGCATGCCCAGGGACCATTCTATCTTCAGGATACGGTCGGTTTTTGGACACAATAGATTTCATGGATCCATGATAATGTGATGACTTGCTTGGTATGATGAATCACGGAGATGTAATTAACCCCTTTTTGCCAGGGTGCCAAGTGGAACTGGGTCCGTATTCACCAACTATCCTTAAGAACGTTCTTAGACTTATTCTTTAAGATTCAGTTCCAAGTTTGAAAGTAACACAACTTCTGGTTGGCTAAACCATATGGTTTAACCAATCAGAAGGTGCGTTACTTTCAAATTTGGAAAATTTTGAAGAATAAGACCAAGAATGTTCTTAAGAATGCTTGGTGAATACGGACCCTGGAGTATCTTTTCTCAGTGATACAATATTTTCTTTAAATTTCAACTTGACCCAAAACGTTTAAACCTTTACCAAACGACAAAATTTTAGACTGGTCCATATTGAAAGCATTTGCAGACGACAAATTAAAGGTAGCCCAAGTGATGAAAACTGCCCTTGATAGATTAGAAAACATTGTGGGAAAAGGAGAAAATGCTGGTTACCAGCATTTTCTCCTTTTTCCACAATGTTTTCAAAGGCCTTCTTCGTCAGGGTCGTTAAAAGTCGGGATTGTGCGGTAAAGAGTTAAACCTTTATACATCTCTTTTTCCTTTATGTTGCACGTCTGTTCGATCTTTCAGACTGCATATAACGCGAGCATCTTAACCTTTGGCTGTTAAGCGCGACTCGAAGACCTTTTGCGGACAGTGTGGATCAAGATCAGACTGCACGTTCTGTGTAGTTTGATCTTTGTTCTATACTGTCCGATCAGGATTTTTTCCCCAAAAAATACCTTTGAATAGCGATATTTGGAATTTTACTATTTTCTTGAAAGTTTTATTTCACTTATTTAGCATCTTTAAGGTTAAGATCTACTTTTTCCACTATTCTTAAGCAACAGAACCAAAGAATTACTAAATCCTGGGTCCGTATTGACCAAGCATTCTTAAGAACATTCTTGGTCTTATTCTTCAAAATTTTCCAAATTTGAAAGTAACACACCTTCTGATTGGCTAAACCATATGGTTTAGCCAATCAGAAGTTGTGTTACTTTCAAACTTGGAAAATCTTGAAGAATAAGTCTAAGAACGTTCTTAAGAATGGTTGGTGAATACGGACCCAGTTTAATATCTATAATTCTTCGGGTTGTCATCACGAGAGAAAACTATCGTTTTATGTACATGTATGTATCTTCAAAAATGTGCCATGCTCTGTGAAAAGGGTTTTATGAATCTGCCAAAAGTTTTCAGTCAGCGCATGCTGACATGTGTCGAAACTGTTTGCTATTTGTATATTATCTACATGTCAAAGGACAAGTCTACTCCATGATTTAATTGGTTGTTGGACAAATTTGATTTCATGGAACCATGATTATTCCTATATGATAATTTGCTCGGTTTAGCACATTCCGGGGATGCATTAAACCCTCATTTCTCAGAGACCCGCTCAATTATCTATACTTTTCAAGTATACAAGTCATGAATAGTGGAGACTACTTCAAGAAAGCATGAGAGATGCTCTATGGATAAGGAAAAAAAAAAACGCCAAGAATAAAACGCCAAGAATGTTCCGCCCATGTCTTGACGTCATCGACGTAACGATTGTGCTCCAGCCAGTGGTAGTAACCTATGAAATTGACCAAGACTGATTGTCTGATTTTGAAAAAAGACAACAGATTTCACCTTTCAGAGCTGTGATGTCCTTCGGCGCCATAGGCGAAAAAATAGGCTCCTGCGGACACCATAGATCAAGATCAGACTGCACATAACGTGCAGTCTGATCTTGGATCTACATCGTGGGCCTTTTTAGTCAGGCCTGTAAGGTAAAAGCCTTTGTTAGTTTGAGAGACTTGTATTTTCAGGCGTCGAAAGAGGTCGAATATATGTATTTGGGGCTGAAAGTGTTAAAATTCGGAAGTTATTGTAAAAATCCTAGGTTTCTTTTTTACTAAACACATCTTGTATTGTACATAGAAAAGTAAGGATGAACTGTAATGTAGTACAAGTTCTATCAAAGACTCAATTGCAGTCAAAAGTAAACAATGTGGGTCATTAAATGCATTTAAATTAAAATCATACTATTGAAAAGTATATGAATTATTGTGAAGATGACAACCTGTTATTGTACGGTCGGTCCAAATGTTAGTCGCTGTCGGAAAATGAATTTCAAGTCAAAAGTTGCCAGGTCCATCTATCTTTTATTTACTTTTTACCTTGGAACTGATTTTAAAATTCATTTTTCTGCTCTCGAATAACACATGGACCGACCGAACAATGACAAATTTTCTTCTTCACAATAATATCCATACTTTTATATGGTATGATTTAAGTTAACACCGGCATTGTTTACTTTTGGCCACTATTGGTCTTTTAATAAATGTTATGTTCTGTTGTATTCTATTCTTGACATATGTTAAAACGGCATTATCACATTAAATCACGTAATAATTAGCTAGAACGGTCTAAATAACACATACCATTAATGAGATTACCAACGACCCTTAGAATAAGTCTGTCATGTCTAATTTTAAGATCGTTGTGGATTAATATCAGATCGCACAGAACGAGGAGTCTGATCTAGGATTTAGACTGTCTAATATTCTGACAAAAAAAAAAACGGGCAAGAAACTGTGCTATCTTGGTTTCCTTTGAATACTAACTGATATATCCACTTTATTAATTTGTCACTCCAAGGAGAATGCGCTGACATTCGTCAAATGTCAGATGAACTATTTTGTATAGCCTGAACTATTACCAGAGAAGTAATATATAGTAGAAAACTATAATCGGTCGGTAGCTGAAAATGTGAAAAGGGGATTTAATGCATTTTTAAAAAAAATATCGCCCACGTCAGCCTGCGTAGTCCGCGCAGGCTGACTTGGGTCGAAATCTTCATATATATTGCGGGTGTCAAAGGACCACCTACTTCATGATTGGGTCTGTTTTGAAACACAGTTGATTCATATTATGCGAGGACTTGCTTGGTATCATGCATTAGGAAGATTCATTACACCGCCTTATCCCAAAGTGCCACCCATATATTATGATGGTAGAAAACATCGTGAAAACGATGGAAATGCTGTAGATAAGTTTTTCCCCCATTTGCGACGATGCTTTCAAAACCTACATTATCAATACCCGAAGCCTTTACCTTTAAAGGAATTGAAACACTTTTGTTCCAGATAAATTTCTGTCTGTAACTAACTTTGGTGGTGTACATGTATTATCCGACTGTAGTTCATTTGTCTTTCTATGGCATGAAAAAAGATAGGCTTTGCAATGGTATCTGAATGAGCCATGCTTTGGCAAAAGTCTATCTCCATGATGCATCATACCTATAGCAAGTCATCATATAATTATCTACAGATCCATAAAATCCATGTAATCTAACAACTGTATCATTAGGTAGTATAGTCTTTTGACATTCAGAAAATTGACTGATAGCAAATTGTTTCGGCCCAGAGCAGACTGCGCGGACTACGCAGACAACGTGACTCGATACTTTTTAACAGGTGCATAAAACCTCCTTTCATAGAGCATGGCTCAAATGAAATAGGCATTCTTAGTCAAGTTGAAATGCCAAGATATTCCGAACTTTTAAAAGCCTGGTTTGAGCAGAATTATCTATCAAATTTTTTGGGTCATACAATGATCTTAATCTGTGTAGGCCCAAAAAGCATCCACAATTAAGTACAACAGAAAATTATGCTTTTTAAACCTAATTACCAAACAAATCCGTGTTTAAAATAAACTGAAGAAGAAAGCGTTTGAAAAAAGGTAACAAAATGGTGGTTATCAGCATTTCATCCATATTCCACAATGTTTTCAAATGTTTTTTGTTTAAGGGAATGTCAAGACAAAGGATCGTTTTCTTAAGGGTTAACTCTTTGCAAAAAAAAAAAAAAAAAAAGATAGAACTGAATAAATTGATAGTAGCTCAAAAATAAGTTGTTACGGAAGAAAACATTGTGGGAACAAGAGAAAATGCTGGTTACCAGCATTTTCTCCTTTTCCCACAATGTTTTCAAAAGCTCTCTGCCCAAGGCTCGTATAAACAAGGGAACGTTTTGTAAAGGGTAAATAGGTATAATGTCAGATTTTACCCTTGTGTATTTCAAGTCATTTAGTAAATTAATTTGGCGATTCGATTCTCTCATTATTACATCCCGGTTACAAACATAATACAGTGTTTTAGGAGTTTCTCTCTTTTCACATGGCTCGTAACAGAAGGTTTTTTTTTTTTTCCCGAACGTTACTTTTAACTGCGTAACTGAACAAGCTAGCTGTGACCCACTTCCTAGCATTAGTCTCGAATGAATAAATAGTAATTTGCGATTGGTAAAAAATGTGGACAAGTTTATCTTGCGGGTCTGTGTGGGCCTTTTTGCGAGCCTCTTTTCGGATCCATTTCTACACCGATATCTAAGGACTGCTAATATTAATCGATACCCTGCGGCGCTCAGTCACACCTTCGCACATGGATATTTTAGGGGATAGTCCTTTCCTTGTACTAATTGGAAATGAACCGTGCTCTGTGAAAAGGGGGCTTAATGCATCTGCGCAGGCTGATCTGGGCCGAAACTTTTCGCTATTGATCAATTTTCTGTGCCTAAGGACCAGTCTACCTCATGATTTTGTCGGTTGTTAGAGAGAGAGAGAAAAAAAAGTGGCCGGTATGGATCCATAATTATGGGGTGGTTGAACTGGTACAATGCAGCACGGAGATGCATTAAGCCCCTTTTGCCAGAGCATGGCTCAAATATGATTTTTTTTTTTTTTCATGCGCTACCGTATTACTCACTACTGTGCAGTTTGCACATATTTTCATAAAAACAACTGTTAACAACAACCTCTCCTTTTTTCCCATGGTGAGTTACACTGACATCTAACCTAAACAATAATAAACAGGAAATCTCTTTGAAAAAATAGACAGCGTAAGAGGCACAGAAATATGAAATTTTGAAACTCTTTTGTGATTCAATATGAAGAGAAACAGTTAAAAGTAACGTCGCCCAAGAGTTGCATCTTTTTTCCGCATTGTTTTGGATAATTTTAAAAAGATGTGCTTTTAGATTAGCTATGTTTTTCAAGATTAGGCTAGATGTTGATCCAAGACGAACAGTTGCAGCTAAAAATTATGTGTCTGACAATACATATAGACATACAATGACTGGTTATAGGATAACGCTTGAGAAAATATCGAATTCGTCATTAGTACAAGAAAGGGATTATAAATCCCATCATAGCATTTACAATGGTGTGCATATGCACCTCGGGTATCAGTTATCGGTAGCAACTCATGTTTATAGTGTTCATAATTATACCAACAAATGGGCCTGCAGGGGCCCGCAAAATAAACATGTCTGCATATTTTTAGCAAATTACTATTTATCATCATAAAGAAATAGGTCAAAAGCCAGCGATTTCAGGCTGCGCCAAAAAGAGACAACTGCTGGCACGCTTACTTTTCATTATTTCTTTTCATATTGAACAATAAGCAAATTGTATTCCAGCATCTATTTTGTGGAACATCTTTTTCCCCAAAAAAAGTCATTTTGTTTTCATACAGATGACTAAGTTATACTCTCTAAAAAGGGGTTTTAATGCATCTGTATATAGAATTGACCAACGTCAGTGTGCGCTGTCTTGGCAAGCTGACTTGGGCAAGAATTCTCTGCTGTTGGTAAATTTTCTGCATGTCAAAGGACCATTCTATCTCGTGGTCCTGTCGGTTTTAACCCTTATGCTGCAAAGCGCGACTCACTGACCTTTTGCGGACAGTGTAGATCAAGATCAGACTGCACAGAATGTGCAGTCTGATCTTGGATCTACACTGTCCGATAACGAGATATCTTTTCCCACAAAATACCTTTGAAATAGCAAAAATTGGGGTTTTACTATCGGCTTGAAAGTTTCATTTCACTTATTTAGCAGGATAAGGGTTAAACAAAATGAATCCATTTAATGCGGCGATTCCTTTGGTATAATGCTTTACAAAGATGCAAAAAGCTACCTTTTCCAAGAGTTCCGCTCAATTCATGTCTGGTAAGTATGTGCCCTGAATCCTTAACCAAGTGATAGCGGCTTTTAACTACCCTGAGAAAGAAAGCTTTTGAAAAGATTGTAGGAAAAGGGGAAAATGCTGGTAACCAGCATTTTCTCCTTTTCCCACAATGTTTTCTATCCTTCCCAAAACAGATTGAAATTTTTGAATCTCAATTATTTTGTTGAAAATGCTTTTCAATTTGGACAAGCCCAAAATTTTGTCGTTTGGTAAAGAGTTAACTCATCGGGGCCAAGTCCCGGTAGCTCGGTCGGTAGCGTACAGGACTTGAGAACAGGAGGTCGCTGGTTCGATCCCCGGCTCGGCCAATTTCTGTCCGAAGATAGTCATTGCGACAGGATTAATTCCTCTCTCACCGCTGTCCATTGTCTCGACGATGGTTATGTGGGAAAGCAGCCAGTGGCTGAATATTGTGCGGAGTACTGGTAAAAGAAACTCAAGGAAGGCATGGATAGGTACACCGGCCGCCGTAATGTAACTGAAATAATGTTGCAAAAGGCGTTAAACACCGTATAATCAATCAATCTGTCAATCAATAACTCATCAGGCTGCTACGCACGACTCAGTGCGTTTTCCTTTAAAGTGAAGATGAAGATCAGAATGCACAGAATGTGCAGTGGATGCTCTTTTAGCTCCTTAATAAAATTTACAGGAAACTTCCCCGTTTTTGTTAAATTTCCCTTTCTTTTTACCTGAGCGCAGATGCAAGAAAATTAGATTCCTTTGTCATTCACTGATGCCTCAAAATTTGTTGACGATTTCTCCATAACAATGAGAGGATGTGCAATTATCGGAAATTAACCCTTCAGTGCCTTTCACAACTACAGTTGCCTACATGTATATGTGGCTAGCGTAAATCAGGATCGGACGGTACAAAACGTGCCGTCTGATCTTTGACCTGCGGTGTCTACTTTGCTAAGACTATCTTGACAAGAGCAAAACTGAAATCGCGATTTTGGGCTCTTTTTTTAGACTGATATAGGGTGTTGGGTTTGTTCGGCGCTCAAAGGGTTACGGGCTTACGGAACGATTTCACAGCCACTGAAAATTAATACTTGGATCGCAGCATTTATGTCTATATGCTTGTGTGGCTGTCTCCGATGAACACTGACTGATGGAACTGATAGCCAGTTGGAATATATCGGTATTAATCGGTTTGGAACATACAAAGATATAATTTTTTAGTGAGTGGAAAATGAGAAAACTTTTAGGAATATCGCAATTTTAAGACGAAAAAAAAAAAAAAAAAAGGAATATCTAACAGTAAATATATCAGAAAGTGTACATCAAAATTAGACTGCGTTTACATAATTTCTGGTCTTGATATACATTGTCAGAAAAAGGAATATAAGTTTGTGATTTAATCTTTTGAAACTTTGAAAAATTACATATAACGATGTTACAGATTGTGTTAAAAACTTTTCAATATCATTCTGAGTTGAGGTGTGCTGATTCTACTTCAGAGTTGACTCTCTCTCTCTCTCTCTCTCGCAGCATAAGTCTCTCTCGATCAAACTGTTTGCAATAATATTCTGATTGGTGATAACAGGTAAACTACACAACTAACTACACAAACAAGACCAGTAACACCATCACCAATACCACCACCACAAATAACAACAAAAACAACGTTCACACCAGGAACAAAACCAACAGGAACGCCTCCTCCAAACATAATACCACAAACTATATTATCAGCAACAACCTCTGCTACACTAACAACGGTGTAAACAACACTGCAACTACCACTCAAACCACCAACAACGATTACGACAACAGAAGCAGCGGCAACACTAATAAGTTTTACTGTTATAGCACTATCATTATAAAGAAAAGCTGGCTTAGAGTAACTCTAAAATAAGAACGATGGTGACTGAATTGAAAGACAAACCTATTAATGACGAGGTAAAATGTGTGCATGGAATACATGAAGAGAATGTAGGGAATGAAACAGAAAATGACAAATTGAACAATGTTGGACTTGAAGCTGTTGTAATTGAAGACAATAATAAACTGGACGAAATTCCAGAGGAAGAAGCAGACTCTGTGGCAGATTTAAATAGCACAAAACCGAACTTGAAACTTGATGCAGATGAAGTTTGCACACGAAATCTACACGGGTTACACGAACAAACTGTTTCTGAAAAGGACAATGGCCATGTGACCGGAAATGGTAGCATAATCGGAAACGGCAGTGTGACCGAAAATGGTAGCCTGGGTAAAAATTTGACGGTTGAGAACGTAGTAGAGGGTAAGATTGTTGCCATGGATGTCAGGCGATCTTTGACTGACTTGTCAAATATTGCCGAAGAAAACGAAGACGTTCCGACCTACTTGCCGAGAGAGTTCAGATCGAGACGAGGCGTTGAGATTGGTTCCGAAAACTTGATAACGAATGATGTAAGTACTAAATGCATGTACTTGTAGAAGTTTTGATCAATTTGCATACAAATGGAACTTTTATTGCACTGCAGAACACCACTTTGAAAAACAAAAAGTAGTAATCGCTTATAACAAACAATTGCTCCTTTTTTCCACCTCATTGTTTTCATATAGTAGTGTTGAAAAGCATTATTTTCTGTAAACCTTTTGTTGTTTGTGTAATTTGAAAGAGTTAAATGCAGATATAAAGAGAGTCTGTGCAGTAAGTGGTCGGGAAACCTATTGATATAACTTTTCAGTATTCACGAATTAAACAAACTCGCGTCTCATTTAGATTCACCAATAGGTTAAACTGACATTTTTCCTCACAAGCGAGACAATTAAGACATTTATTGATCAATGAAGATTTTCGAATCTTTTGATAACCTTTCAAGTTCAACAGCATACTCTTTTTCTGATTCAACTTTTCCTGATAACGAAACAATTAGAAAAATTCCTTGATATGTACATCTACGTACTTAATGATAACTTTTCAGTTTTTAAGATTAAAGAAACTCACGCCTGATTCATGATGGACTAAATCGTCAGTCATTTTGATAATCCAGTTTCACTAACAAAACGAATTAGCAGTAGACTATACTAGTATATTATATTGTCATCAAGGTTGACTTACAAACGAAAGAAAATAATTAAATTTCGCTGATCAATGTAGACTGGCAAACCTTTTGATAACCTTTTCGGAATATACTTAGCAATGATGAAATCGAGAGAGCAATGTAATAAAGATAAGAAATAATTCCACCCTCGGGAAAGAGTTCAAACAGCAGTACTGGTCTCACACGGGAAATATTGTCGATAATTCGACAATGAAAAAAAAATCGAAATATTTGCTGACAAGTGGAAACCTGTGGTTAACCCCTTACCAGGCGACGAAATTGTAGACTTGTCCAAATTCGAAGCATTTTGCATATGGCAGATTAAATGTGACTCAGGGTGATGGGATTTGTCTTCAAATGGATATTAAACATTGCCATAAAAGGTATTTCAGTTATAACATAGTTCAATACCAAGTTGGTGCCTGAAGGCACTTATCGAGGAATATCCATTGGTTGCTCTTGGAACAAATACGAACGTTTGAAACATTTTTTGTGTCGCTGATACTTACATTGTTTGTTTGCTTTCGGCACCACAGTCTGTTTACACTTGTGACATGCGTTCGGTTTTTTTCCAGAATATTTTTGTTTTAAGCAACTTTTTGTGTTACAAAATCTGTAGTCTTTGTTTGTTTTTGGTACTACGTTTTCTTTCTATTTACGTAAGACCTTTGTTTAATTTTAATACTAAATTCGCTCAACGATTTTTCTGTTGCCTCGACTTTAGGTATTTGTTTGCTGAGGTATAAAATTTTTTTAAAATGATATTTTCACGTACAAAAGGTAATTTGTTTACTGGATCTTTGTTCTAGAAAAAAAACATCTTACCTTTATATTGCCTAGATTTCAGTCTTTTGCTTCATTTCAGTAATTTTACATATGTTGATACCATTTCTGCAGATCGGATCAACAAATGAATGGCTGTGAAGGAAAATTCTGATAAATGAAGACACGCTAAATGAATGTAGTTTTTCTTTGTGTGAGCAACGGCCATGTTTTCAAAAGCATTCTGCTCAAGCTTTAAATATATAAACATTAGGGACAGCGGTATTACATTCATTTGGGCGGCTCTCTTGCAAAATAGGGTAAAATGGATTTTCCTGATGCATAATATCAAGCAAGTCATCACATAGTTATTAATGCATAAAATCTAATTTGTCTGACAACCGACTGAATCATGAGGTAGAAGGGTCCAAGGGTATGCAGAAAATTTACAAATAGCAAAAAGTTTCGATCCATGTCAGCCTGCGCGGACTGCGCAGGCTGACATGAATCGAAACTTTTTGCAGATGCGTTAGATTCCCTTTTCACAGAATATAACTGATTGGCTTTGTGTCTGAGACTTAAATTGCCAAGCCTGTCTTTGTTTCTATTCTCCAAGGTGATTGTGCTGTCGATTGTGCTTGTAGATTTGCAATCGATTTTTTAATGAGCAAATAAACAGCAATGTTGAACGACAGCAAAATGATGTCACTACATTTTTTAATTCCATGTTGATCATTCTATTCTTCCTTTTTTGCGTTTCAGTTAAGACGACAAAGACCTTTAACATGACACCAAAGAGGCCATGAAAATAAATTTCATGTACTAGTATGTTCATTCTTAATTTTTCATGTAACTGGCTTACTGCAATCTGATTGCATCTTGTTTTTCAGTGTAGCTGAATACGCTGGCTTTTGACCTACTTCTTGGTACTGATAAAGAATGAATAGATGATAATTTGCAATTGATAAAAAATGGGCACCGGTTTATTCGGCGGGTCCCTGCCGGCATATTTGCTCACTCATTTATGAAACCATTATTAACAAGCGTTGCTACTGCTAATCGATACCCGGGGGCCTTGACTCATACCATAGCAAAATGAGGTAGCAGAGAATGATTCTTGTCTTGTGCTATTTGGAAATTTAATATTTTCATAAGCATTACCCAATAACTCAATACTACTTTTCAACAAAAAGAAAAACCGCGAGGAAAAAGAGGCGATTGCTCGCGAGGTTACTTTTCATTATTTTACTTCATTTTGAGCCACAAAGGAGTTTCAATATTCATATTCCAGTTTCTCAAACGTCGTCTATCTTTTTTGCAGATATTTCTTGTTTTGCATCACTCGAAGAATACAAGTGAAGCGAGTTTTTGGGTATTTCACAGATACGCTATTCGGCTTCTGTATTCCATAGCGTAACAAATGCGTAACACGAGTTTATATTTGCCACTGAAATATCGTATTTCGTAATTAGCGAAGGGGATAAGGTCTATAGTGTAAGCATTAATGCATTCTACAATTCTACAAAGAAGAAATTTAGCAGTTTAGCCCCCCCCCCCCCCTCCCCGCTCTTTCTCGCCCCGTGCCATGGTCTGCTCAGCGAAATGCGCCAATTTATTTTTCAGCCTGATCTTGATCTACACAGTCCGCCAAATTAGCCAAAAAAGTCTCATACACTGTAACTGAGGATTGCTCAAACGAGTATTTTCTCTATTTATTCCATTTATAAACAGTTTGGCCTTTACCAAGCGAACAGTTTATCCCCTCGAGACAAATAGTCTATTAATGACACCCATTATGAATTAATTTTATCCTTATCATGAACAATTTCTCATTCTCATTGGCAAATCTTACTTTGTTTTTATCCTTGCATAACGCATAACTATAAAGTGCTTCTGTATATGGAAGTTTTTTGTGGTTTACAAGGACCATTCACACATGTTTGAAAAGACGCCCACTCGAGTTGTACTTCTGCCTGTCTTTTAATAGATACTATTATACATAAGACGAAAAAAAAGCTGTTAAAAGGAATAAGAAATAATATACAAATTGAAGTTTCAGTTGAAAAAGTGTGCCTGAGAAATAATTTGAGCAATGATCTTTAAAAAGAGGGCTTAATGCATCTGCAAACAGTATCGATTCATGTCAGCCTGCGCAGTCCGCGCAGGCTGACATGAGTTGAAACGTTTTGCTATCGGTCAGTTTTCTGTATTTCAAATGACCAGTCTATTTCATGAATCAGCCGGTTGTTGAACGAAATGGACGTTATGGATCCATAATTATAGGTAGACTTGCTCGGTATAATGCATCGCGGAGTTGCATTAGACCCCGTTTTGTCAGAGTGCCTCTCATTTATATTCTTAAGCATATCTGTACTTGCGTAATTCATTTTTACGACAAGTATGAAATAGTGTTTGCGGTCCGTGTTCAAATACAGATCTCCTAGGAGAACGGAATTAATACTGGAAAAACACACACTCAAAGGAGAGAGAGAGAGAAAAAAACGACGCTATTTACAATTATGATAACATCTAAACGGATGTCTAAAAACATGGGGTAAGGCAGAAGACGCTTCTGTACCTCCAGGGAACCATGGATAGGTGCACTGGCCGCCACCATGTAACTGAAATAATGTTGAAAAAATCACCCTCAAATATTGTAATTACAAAGTTATTTTTTAGGGAAACATCTTCTTATCGGACTGTGTAGATTCACGATCAGACTGCACGTTCTATGCAGTCTGATCTTGATCTACACTGACCTTAAAAGCGCCTGAGTCGCGCTTAGCAGCCCAGGGATTAATGTCCAAGACCTGAAATCCGATTGAACCAGTCTTAAACTTCGAAGATGACAAAGTGCAACAGCTTTTGTGAAAAAAATCAAAGGACTCTAAGTCCTGAAATGCGGATTTGGGGAGCAGTATTCAGCAGTTGCAAGGGGGAATAAAAAAATAGCCTTTTTATTCTAGGACATGTTTATGAAATTTACTTACATTGGCAATCACAATCAGAATTGGTTAGCCATGCAGGCTAACTGCGACTTTACTGTTCGGAGCCTGAGTATGCCCTTCAGTTGTTAAGTGATTTAGCGGACTGATTCGCGAGTGCACAACTCTGACGTAGTTTTGTCCCTTGTAAATGAATGTATGACTGTAAAGATGGATAAATTATAAAAAAAAGCAACGACTGTTTTAAAGCTAGGCTGGGTTGTATTACTTAAAACTGAAAGTAGAGTACATATAGCACATGTGTACATGACGATAGTTGGTTCCGGTCAGATAGATCACAGTAAGCAGATATGCTAAACGAATCCGCTAAAAAGTATAAAGAATTGCAATGATCTATTTTCTTGCATGGGGAGGATGCCTAATTTTATATAGGGCAATAACCGATAGCTCAGTGCTCTATCGTGATGTTAGTTTATACAAATTAGCAACCAGTAACGCAAACATCATTGTTAAGCTCAAATGTAAAACGATTCAGATGGTTACGGATTAACCTTTTACAGTACAGGAAGTTTTAAGGTCGAGCAAAGTCTAAATCGGTGAAACGGGAGCAACTGCTTATTTCAAGTATTCGCCCCTTTTACACAATGTTTTGTAAAACATGCAATCTCAGGAAATATAAAGTCACACTTGTACAACTGTGGGTTTAGATAATTTGTTATGGCTTACTCAGATCTACATGTGCGTCTACATTCTGCATCATCATTAATTTTATCCGTGAAGAGAGATATCGAGATTTTGGTCAGATCTTAGAATTGCAATATACTGGTTTGATTCTATTCTTAATTTCTTACCAAACGATAAAATTTTAGACTTGTCCAGGGTCCGTATTCACGAACCATTTTTAAGAACTTTCTTGGTCTCATGTTCCAGAATTTTCTAAATTTAAAAGTAACACAACTTCTGATTGTCTAGACCAAATGGTTTAACCAATCAGAAGTTGTGTTACTTTCAAATTAAGAAAATCTTGGAGATTAAGAGAAAGAACGTTGTTAAGACTGGTTGGTGAATATGGGCCCATATTGAAAGCATTTGAAGATGACAAATTAAATGAAGCTGAAATGTTGGTAATTTTCGGTGACAGTATAGAAAACCTTGTGGGAAAAGGAGAAAATGCTGGTTACCAGCATTTTCTACTTTTCCCCCAAGGTTTTCAAAGGGCTATCTCCTCAGGGTCGTTAAAACTCGGGATTGTTTGGTAAAGAGTTAATCATGTATTGAGTCTATATGAATATAAGGAATATCATATTATGTTGCAGTAACTTTTCTGGGCTTTGTATTTGCTTCACACCGCGGAAGGTCGAGCGAGATGCCAAAATTTTCTTACGCAGCGAGAAGTAAATGCAAGCCTCAGGAAAGATACTACGACATAATATTCCTATTATATAGCTGAAATATTTCTGGGCCAAATACAAGCATCGCACGCGGATCGAAGAACGCACATTATCTTCCGCTAGGTGGCATTTTTTAAATACATAACCTATTTGATATGGGCATTCTGGGTGCAGAATCGGACTATTTTTCAAGACGGGAATGACTGCAATGAATTTCGAAATAAAATACCTGTATGCGTATACTCTCTAAAACCTACCTTGTACGATTCAATGGAATGAATAAAATGAAATGAATAAAATGGTATTCAATGGAGAACATATTCAAGGAACAAAAAATATCCTAAACTCCTTCAATGACCATTTCATCGACATAGCAAGCATTGTTAATAAATCAAAATTTAATGAAAGTAACTTTTCTTTTCTACATTCACATTTACACCATATACTAAAAGACCAAGTTTTCGACATAGATTTTATCACACCTTTAATGGTTCGTCAATTTCTTGATAAACTTGAAACTAATAAAGCTTCTGGAATTGATGGAATAAGTGCCACTATTCTAAAATATTGCGGTGATCATATAGTTTTACCTATAACTTCTATTATTAACAACAGTATCGCCAAAGGTATATTTCCAACCGCACTGAAAGAAGCATATGTTCTACCTTTACATAAAGGAGCCGAAAAGGAAGATCCAAATAACTATCGCCCAATATCTATTTTACCCACTATTTCAAAGATTTTTGAACGTCATTTATCTAACCAATTATTAGCTTTCTTAAACAAACATGATTTATTAGCTAAGCACCAATCTGGATTTAGAGAAGGTCATTCTTGTCAAACAGCCCTTATTCGGCTAACTGACAAATGGTTAAAAGATATTGATTCCGGAAAAATTATAGGTTCGGTTTTTGTTGATCTAAAAAAGGCTTTTGATTTAGTAGATCACGAAATTTTATTACACAAGTTGAAATTGCATAATTTCTCTACTAAGTCCTTAGCAATATTCAAATCTTATTTGACTGACAGGAAACAGTGTATTAGGCATAACAATGCATTTTCATCTTCTCGAATCTTATCAAGCGGTGTCCCACAAGGCTCTATTTTAGGGCCGCTGCTGTTTTTAATTTATATAAATGATATGTGCTTGCACATTGATGCCTCTAGTCTAGATCTTTATGCAGATGATTCAGCGTTATATAAGTCAGGAATCGGTATTACTGAAATACAACATAATCTACAAAATAGTTTAGAAACTATGCTCGCTTGGTGTACTGTTAATAATATGCTTGTTAACCCAAATAAAACAAAATGTATGCTAATTGGACCAAAACATAAATTAAATTCTATTAATCTAGAACTAAAAATTAATGACGTTTGCATTGAACTTGTTGAGTCTCATAAGATACTAGGTGTACACATTGACAAGCATTTGTCGTGGAATGTACACATTGATAAAACTTGCACTGCGATCAACAATAAACTTAATTTGTTTAAAAGGATTTCGACTTACCTAACAATGGAAATGAAACAATTATTTTACAACTCGTACATACTGCCTCTCTTCGACTATTGTTGTACAGTTTGGTGGAAGAGCGCTAAATATAGGACCTCTAAACTATCTGTACTTCAAAAAAGAGCAGCCCGCATCACATTAGGGGCTCCATCTAGAACATCGTCGATTGAACTTTTCGCGGAACTAAATTGGTTGACCTTTGACAATAGATGTGATTATCACGCTGGTGTTTTAATCTTCAAGTGTCATAATAACCTTTCACCACGATATATAAGGGACATTATTTCGTTTTCTAGCAACACCAAGTATAATTTACGGTCATCTGCTCATTATGATATCATTAACTCAAGATTTAACACTTTGTTCAAGAAAAAAGCATTCTCGTATTACAGCATGAACATATGGAATGAAATTCCTATTTCAATCAGAGCAGCAACTTCCTTATCTAACTTTAAACATCAGCTTAAACAGTATTTGTTCAGTAAGCAATCTATCACCTCAGCAAATAACACAAACAAATTACCGTAAATAGTGTATCTGTCCGCTGACTTATAGACTCATTTTCATGTTATTTTCTTTCATCATCCACTTATTTATTATCGCATCTGTTTGTGTGTGGGTGTGGGGGTAAGTGTGTGGATGTGTGTGTGTGTGTGAGAGAGAGAGAGAGAGAGAGAGAGAGAAGGCAACATTGTAAAAAAGACTCTATTTTCAGGTCATTTTTCTTGAAATTCTGTCTTAATGTTTTAACCTTCAAGAAATAAAGATTTTAAAGATTTTATTATTATTATTATTATTATTCATCCATTCATGGTTAGCTAGCATATAACCTATGCACCAGCCATTTACATACCCATATAGGCTTGGGAAAAAAGCCCCGGTATAAGCCCAGCAAGGTGGGAACGTTATTTTTGTTGTCAGTCTGTTGCACAAATCCCGGTTTTCCCCACGTGTATATTTAGAAACTGTCTATAGCTATTTACGGTAAACAGTTGGTATTTTAAAAAAAACATATTTTCCCCGTTTGAAATCATTTTGTTTTTTAAGAAATTTGTAGTGAAAAACTGGCTTGATTTTTCCACAAACGTATTATTTATTGCCATTTTCCGCCTGCACTTTTTAAGCGGCAATTTACGCACCGTGTACTAATATTTTTCCATTATTTTTCCAGTGATGCGTCATAGCAGAAAGGTCATATCTTCGAAGAATATGACATGCGCAGACAACGAACAACACACGAGGAAAAAAAAAAAATCCTAATAGATCTATACACTGTGAAATACGATTCCAGATATGGTATTGATAACGTAACCCGCTCGCGGAAAACATACGTATTGATTTGCGATTTGATTGCTCAAAAATTTACGCTATAATATTTATCCGCCTTTCATGAAAATGAGGTAACTAGCTTCTACACCATTGTCTGTTTTGTTTTGTTTACCAATTTACGAATAAAATGTCGAGACCTGCAAAATTTCGTCGTGGAGAGTTGTAGGTATATAATAAAAAGATATTATGTTGTAGTAACTTTCCCGATGCTTGTATTTACTTTTCGCTGCGTAAGAAAATCATGACATCTCGCTCAACCTTCGGTTTCGCGCGATATTAAATGTTCTCACGCTGCTCGAATCAAATAAAGACACCAGGAAAGTTACTACAACATAATATTCCGTATTTATCAAATACCTACAAACTCTAACAATAAAATATTACAACTATGGACAATTTCATTAAAATATATTATGTCAATATTTCAGCCAGCTACATGTAATTAATTATCTGGTGATTTATTAGATCTGACTCCTTCGCGCTAAAATTAACTTTTTTTCCCCCGAATTCTGAAAAAATACGCCCATTACCAATGCAGAGACTGTTTGGTCAAAATTTGGCACCAGATAGCAGTTGATGTAGATCAAAGATCATACTGCGCGTTCTGTGGAGTCTGATCTTAGATCTACACCGTCTGCAAAAGTTGTTAATCTTTAACTCGCTAAACAGGTGAAATAGAAATCTTAAGCCTATAGTAAAAACCCAAATTTTGCTATTTCAAAGGTATTTCTAGGGAAATAATCTCATTATCGGACATTATAGATCCAAGATCAGACTGCACGTTCTGTGCAGTCTGATCTTGATCTACACTGTCTGCAAAAGGTCATTGAGTCGCGCTTAGCAGTCTAAGGGTTAATATCGCCAGTGAAAGAAAATATAAACAGAACGAGTCTGCTGATATTTGGTCCGCTTTCAGTTAATTAGATAATGGTACAAGGTCTGTATTCACCAACCATTCTTAGGAATATTCTTGGTATGATTCTAGATTAAGAAAGTAACACAACTTCGTATTGGCTAAACCATTTGTTTTAGCCAATCAGAAGTTGTTTTACTTTAGAATTTAGAAAATTCTTCTGAATAAGACTAAGAGTGTTCATAAGAATAGATTGACCCAAGTTTACCTTTACCAAATCCCATGATTGAATTTTTTTTTTTTTTGACCAAATGACAAAAATTTAGACTTATCCAAATTCAAAGCAATTGCAGACGACATGTAATATGAGCCAAATAATGAAATTTGTCTTTGAAAGGGTAGACAACATCGCTGCGAAAGTAGAAAATCAGTTGAACTTATCAAAAGCTTCTTTCCTCTTGGTCGTCAAAACTTGGAATTGTTTGGTAAAGCCGTTATGAACTTTGAGGAAGGCGTCCAGAAACATTGTGGGGACACGAAAAAAAAAACAACAAAAAAAAAAAAAAACTGTAAATACATATGAGCCATGTGAAAAGGGGGCTTTATGCATCTGCGAAATGTATCGACCAAGGTCAGCCTGTGCAGTTTGCGCAGGCTGACCTGAGCAGAAACTTTTCGCTATTGGTCAATTTTCTGTATGTTAAAAAAGGTGGCTATTATGGATCCATCATTATGCGATGGCTTAATTGTTACAATGCATCACGGAGATACATAAAGCCCCTTTTTGCCAGAGCATAGCTCTTGTCTTCTCTTTTTAGGCCAGGGAATCCCTCTCAAGGGATTTCCTTGCCTATAGCGATCGTAAGCTGACTTTGCCGGACTACTTTCAGACAAAATGTTGAACGGTGTGTCCACTCTATATCGCTGAGTCCGCCAAAACAACTAGTTTCGTAAGTACAGAGATCGCTTATCACACGGCGTGAATGTTTTCCTTTCCTCAAAGCCTTCCGACATCTGCATAGTGCTATGGAATTGCAAGGGTATTACAGCCCTTTAATAACCAACGAGTGTGTTTTAAGGGTTGTGTCCCTGTTGAATACACAACAGACGGTCAATAACTTTTCCAGGTAAAAGTTAAACGTCCACCGAATAAGTCTGTACACCGTTTAAGTCTGATGTCTATTTTTATCCGATACCGCCTATGGGCGGAGTTTATAGTTACACAAATCTTGTCAGGAACTGTGCATTAAGGCGTTGCCGTATTATGACAGACATCAGACTTATTCGGTGTACAGACTTATTCGGTGTATATTTAACCTCTACCAACTTTTCCATCATTGTGATTGGATACTGAAATCCTCTCGTATTATAGACATGATTACAGCCCCTGATATCAACTTTCTAGTGTACTAGCGCGAGGGAAAAACCCGAGAACCAGTTTTCTATTTTTAGTTTCCATTGTCACTTGCTAGTTACTGTCCGCGTTTCAAATAAAGATCAAAGGGAACCGAACGCCGCATCTCCTTTGACTGCCTGGTGAAAAGGTTGAGATATACGATTTTCCATGGAAATGTCGATAGCTGAATGAGATTATTGGTGTATTAAATGCATTTATTATCAGTTTCTTTTAATCATTTAGAACTGAACTTGATTTTCTCTATTATGTTTAGGGAAAAAAAAAAAAAAAATTCGATAGAATTAAGAAATATGCAGAAATTAAAAGAAATTATACTCTCTTTTTTCTGTGTGAATCGATTTAAAACATCTCTCTTTTTGTCAGAAGAATAGGCAAACATTATGGAAAAATAAGAATTTTTTTGTTCTATCTACATTTTCCGATAATCAACCATGTTATCTGCTTATTTTCTTTTTTTTTTTTGTGACGACTGTTGATTGATTGTAAATCATGAAAGTGTTGTGCGATCCTTGGACATTTTTTAACTTTCAAACAAAATAATTTGAAAATAAAAGGTGTGTTTAAAACATTAGGTTTTAATTTATCAGTTATTCATCACATTTACATACTTAGAGTTTCATTCACATAACTGGTAGTTTCCGAAACATTGTTTGAAAAGGAGAAATGAAAGTTTAAGAATATTTATTTTGAAATACATCCCGAATGTGCAAATTCATTTTAAACGCCAGAAGCCGTCGTTGGAATCTCTCTCTCTCTCTCTCTCTCTCTCTCTCTCTAATGGGACGAGAAGGGCTAGTGGACGTCTTTGTATGATATAGTCAAAAGAATAGATTTAGATCGACTGTTTGAGAACAAAACTGCGATGTATTGACATCACCCTGCCCTGCGTTCGCGATATTAAGCGTTGGTATTCGCGTTGTGTCCAATTTTAAATTGTGTCTTATCTTTCATATCATTGACGATATTTATTTGAAACTTGGAATATATGTGCGTTATCATAAAGACCAACCTTAACCAATAAGGCAAATAACTCAAAAATAAATTCGCTTGATTTAAGCCCCTTTTCGACTTAGAAATTTTTAAAGCCATTATCATGCACCCTATAGCCAAGCGTTGGTATCCACTATTTGCTTCGGTTTAATTATAGAATCTGGCTTCTGAGCACTGCTTTTTTTTGCATTAATTTAATTTTTCCTGTTGATTATTGTATTATTCCATATTATGCGTGACAGTACCCCTTTACCAATGAATTCTTTTGGCATAATTGAATTGGCCTGACTGTCTGTATGGTAGTGATAATTAGAACATGAGGTCTCGTGTGAGTTCGTATCCTTCGTTCTTTAGAGATTACAGATCACTAGATTTCCTGGCCTTCAGTACTATCAGTACTTTGATTTTTTTTCCAGTGATCAATACTATTGTTTAAGACGCATTCGTTTTGTCGTCCGCACATGCTTCTAATTTGGACAGGTCAAGAATTTTGTCGTTTGGTATAAAAACTTAAGATATTATTTGGCGGAGTTGCAATAAGCTCTGAAACCAACACTAGCTGAGATCCAGTGATTGATATGAAATACTAATTTTTAAATATCAAACTCTATTTGAAATGCCAAACTTAATTCTGTATCGAAAAGAGCAGACTTGGATCAGACTGCTCTGAAGCAGGGTATAGGGTAACTGTATCAATAGATATAAAGGAACGCGATATTTACATTGCTACGTGATGAAAATTGTTCGAAACTTTAGCTCTCGGACCAGACTTGTTTCCATGGTAACGAAAACCTTTGATATCTCAAGTTACAAAATTTGATGCCATTTATCAATTTTTTAGTCGTCATCGTAAAATCTATAATTTTTCACCAGATGACAAGATTTTTGATCGGTCCAAATTGAAAGCATTTGCAGACGACAGTTTATGTTAAGTGCTGTGTATCAGAAAAGGGTAGAAAATATTGTGGGAAAAGGGGAAAATGCAGATTACTACAATGTTTTAACCCCTTCTTAACCCGTTCCCAAACGACAAATTTTGGACTGGTCCAAATTGAAAGAGTATGCAGACGACAATTTTAAAATTGATGAAAATGGCAGAAAGTTCTCAAAAAGGGTAGAAAACACTGTGGGAAAAGGAGAAATTGCTCGTTACGAGCAATTTCTCCTTTTCCCACAGTGTTTTCAAAAGACTTGTACTGCAGACACGTGAAAACCAGGGCTTGTTTGGGAAAGGGTCAATCAGGGTCGTTAAAACTTCGATTGTTTGGTAAACATGGTAAAGGGTCAAACTACATGTATTTAACTTTATATCTTACCGTTACAGAGGCCTTTCTGGATTTCTTTTCTGCAAAATATTTTTTTTTTTGTTACACGCTGTTTAACACTACAACGTATAAGACTGCACAAAACATTTTTTTAAACTGATTTTTGTCTGACATTATTGAGACCTTCTGTCCAAGACGGCTTTTAAGGGTTATAAAACAAAGAGTTTTGACAAACCTAAAAAATAAGGCAATTGAAAACATTTTGGGAAAAAGAAAAATGCTGGGTTTTACCCTTTCAAAGACAAATACGCAGTGCACCATCATATGAGTCACATCTAATTTGTCGTCTGCAAATGCTTTCAAGTGGACAAGTCTAAACTTTGTCGTCTGTTAAAAGGTTAAACTGCGATTACTTGCTCTGTTCGAACGAAACGACGGGGAAAAAAAAAAAAATCCACTTGACCCATGCTCTGTAAAAAAGGGTGCTTAATGCATCTCCGTGATGCATGATACAAAGCAAGACATCAAACAATTAGGGATCCATAAAATCCATTTTGTCTATCAACCGATTGAATCATGAGGTAGACTTGTCCTTTGACATACAGAGAATCGACCAACAGCGAAACGTTTCGGCCCAGGTCAGCCTGCGTGGACTGCACAGGCTAACCTGGATCGATACTCTTGGCAGATGCATTAAGCCCCCTTCTCACAGAGCATGGCTAATTTATTTAATATGTATATAAGACGTTAATATCTCTCTTTCAACGCCTGATGTAGCATTTTGCAGACCATGTAAAATTAGACATTTAAACAGTGTAAAGTATATGAATACAGATAAAAAAAAAACGATCGTGAAAATTTGCTAGAAAAGAAAATACCAAAGGTGAACATGTAGGTCGAAAGCACATGATTATGGTAAAATGTGAAAGTTAAACGGTGTAAATGCTATAGGTAGATGAAACCGATAATTGGCTACTTTGATACCATTTTGATATACAACATATTGAAAAGAAGAACTCCTTTATTTCTATCATTATTTTTTAAAAAGACTCATTTTATTTTATTACATTTACTTATTTACCTTTTTTTCATAGCGGTTTTCACTGTGTAAAACTAAAACATCGGTTAGTTTAGATTCAAGTTCAGACTGCAAGTTCTGTGCAGTCTGAACGTGATCTATGGTTTATTAAAATGGACATTGAGCTTAACAGCCTGTGAGTTAAAAATGGCGAGATTAAGCATACAGAGGATAAAAATAATCACGCAAAACAAGGAAAACACACAGGCAAATCTGCTGGTATTGACATCTCAACATAGATAGCGAGGGTAAAATTCCCTGAGCAGATCCATCAAGGCTAAAACAACACAGATAAAATCTCTTCACATAAACGTTTGAATCAAATTACCAATTGTTATATTATGGGGTCGAAAAAAACGAGGCTAAATCGTAGAGAGATTCAAAAGCTCTAAACGGAAATATCATCATAGAGATATTGAACATTGAACTGACTGGGATAGTTCTTCTCAAAGAAAAAAACAATCCTACAACTGCAGTTGATATATTTAGGAGAAGAATTGTGATGGAAAAATGCCAATGATACCAGTGTCATATTTGAAATATCATGACAAATGACATAAATAGACTAGCTAGCGCATAGGTAAAACTGCCCTAGATCCGAAAGCCTTAGGTACATTTACTATTGATAGTGCTTAATTAAAAATACCAGTACCAAAGTATTGTAAGAATTAAAAGTACTAGCTGATGAGTGGAATTCCAATTATACATTTACATTAAATAACCTTATTACATAATACAAGAGTAAAACTACCATAATAAGCATAAAGCTACATGTTGCTTATGGGTAGAAATACCAATGATTCAAACGCTGTGAATTAACTAACTAGAGCTAATGCATGAGCAAAATACCATAAAAAAACGTGATAGAGCTACATGTTGTGCATGAGTAAAATGCAAAGGCAGTAAGGTAACTTGCTAGAGTTAATTCATGAGTAGAAATACAATAATAAACTTCATAAAGCTTCATGTAGCGCTTTGGTAAAAATACCAACGCAACAAAGACACTATGGTTACTTTCCAGAGCTAATGCATGGGTAAAAAATACCGTAATAAACTTGGTAGGGCTACATGGTAAGAATGTATGAAAATAACACCGATGCAAAAGCACAATAGAAGAGCTAACGGCATGACTTTTAATACCATATTAAACGTGATAGAGCTACATATTGTGTATGGATAAAAATATCAAAGATACAAAGGCAGTAAGATAACTTTCTAGAGCTAGTGCACGAGTGAAAAGACCATAATAAACTTAAAAGGGATACTTGCTGCGTATGAATAAAAAAAACCCCCAATGATACAAAGGCAGTAATGTTACTTTCTAGAGCTAATGCATTAATAAAAATTACCACAAAAAACTTAATAGAACTAAATATTGCGTATTTGTAAAAATTCCAACGATCAAAAAGGCAGTAAGGTAACTTGCTAGAGCTGGTGCACGAGTGAAAATACCATGATAAACTTGACAGAGCTACATGCTGTGCAAGGGTAAAAATACCAACGATAGAAATGCCGCGAGTTAACTTGCTATGGCTAATGCATGAGTAAAAGCACCATGCTTTACTTAATAAACTTAGCAGAGCTACATGTTGCGCATGAGTAAAAATACTAATGATACAAACCCCGTGAGTTAACTTGCTAGGGCTTATGCATGTGTAAAAATAGGAAGCTTTGCTTAATAAACGTGAAAGAGCCACATGCTGCACAAAAGCAAAAAAAAATCTATGATACAAAGGCCGTGAGTTAACTTGCTAGGGCTAATGCATGAGTAAAAATACCATGCTTTATTTAATAAAGCTAGAGCATGAGTAAAAAATAACAATGATACAAACTTCGTAAATTGACTCACTAGAGCAAGTGCATGACACGAGTACTAATTAAGCTTAATGGAGCCTCTTGCGTTTCTCATGGGTAAAATACTAATGATACAAACGTCGTTAGTTAACTCACTAGATTTTAGTTTATAAAGGAAAATAGCCTATTTTACTCAATAAAACTAGCGCATGAGTAACAATGATACAACTTTATGAATAACCTTACTATGCTAATGCATGAGTGAAAATACCATGATAAATATGATAGAGCTACATATTGCTCATGAGTATAAATACCAATGACACAAATGTCGTAAGTTAACTTACTAGAGCTAATGCATGAATGAAATACCATATAAACTTAATGGAGCCACTTTTTGCGTATAGGTTAAAATACAGATATACAAACGCCAATAAAGGAAGTACACGATTTAGTGCATAAGTAAGAATACCATGTTTTACTTGATAAAGCTAGCGCATCAGTAAAAATATCCATGACACAAACGCCAGAGTTTAACTTGCTAGACCTAATGCATGATGTAAACCTCATCGTTAAACTTACGCATGCGCACGAGTAAAAATCCAATTGAAACAGAAGCCGAAGGTAAACCTACTGGAGCCAGTACATGAGTGAAAATACCATTGTTTTAGACGTCACAATTAAAATTACCAGCGGCTGTGCATGAGTAAAAATACTGCCATTAATACAAACGCCATAAGTAGCCTTTAATACTAGAGCCAACGCGTTATTATACCAACAGATACAAAAATTTTGACAACAGGGGAAATTACTCCGCGCAAGTAGTTTCCTAATTTGCAATTATACTTTCGATCGACGTAAATTTGTCGACATAAAAAGATGCGTTAATCATAATAGGAATAGGAGGCAAACAAACGAATAACTAATTAACTGGCAAATCAAAATCGTACAACACTTATGTAAAACAGGGTCTAATCTGATCGTAATTTTAATTGCCTTCTAGCCCATATAGTTTGTAGTAGTAGTAGAAGAAGAAGAAGAACTGGCGCAAAATTTAGGCCTTGTTTATTTTTTGCAGGATATTTTGCTTGCTGCTACACTGGTTGCGGACGCAAGATCAGGACAAAGCCATGATCTGAAAACAGAGCCAAGATTTGTCAGGTCAGTGTTTACTTTGATTTAAGCCATGCTCTGTGAAAAGATGATTTAATGTATATGCAAAAAGTATCGACACAGGTCAGCCTGAGCATTCCGCTCAGGCTGACCTGCGTCGGAACTTTAAGCTTTTCGTGAATTTTCTGCATGTCCAAGGAACATGCCACAGGATTCAAGTGATCGTTAGACAAAATGGATTGTATGGATCAATAATTATGTTATGACTTGCTTGAGTATGCATTAAACCACCTTTGCCAGATAATGGCTCATTTAGACTTTTATTTGACATCCATCGTGAAACAAGTTATACTACCTGTTTGAATCACTATCGACGATCGCTTCTTGGGGCCGTATTCACCAACAGTGTTAACCCTTAGGCTGCTAAGCGCGACTCAAAGACCTTTTGCGTACAGTGTAGATCAAGATCAGACTGCACACAACATGCAGTCTGGTCTTGAATCTACACTGTCCGATAAAGAGATATTTTTCTCCAAAAATACCTTTGATACAACAAGATTTGAAGTTTTACTAATGGCTTAAAAGTTTAATTTCACTTATTTAATAGCTTAAGGGGTAAATACGCAGTCCGCGCAGGCTGAAAGTGTTGAAACTTTTTGTTGTCGGTCAAGTTCCTGCAAGTCGAGGGACCAGTCTACATTATAGTTCAGTTGGTTGTGAGACAAAATTGATTTCATGAATCTATAAATATGAGATGCGTTTCTTGGTACAGTGCATTACGGAGATGTATTAAACCCCCTTTTGTAAGAGCATGGCTCAAATATATTACGTAGGAGATCTTTTTGTCGCGGTACTACATTTTGTTGGCGGCAACAAAACTCTGCGATACTGCTGTATTTGCTGCTTGTCAAGTTTTCTGCTTACACTTATTTTGATATTTCGCGTAACTTTATTTATATGTTTATCATACCACTGCACCCTTTGAAGACGGTAAAATTTGAAAAAAAGCAGTTCCTGTTATCTTTCTTTCCAAAATGGAACAAATACTATTAAAAACGAGTTTTCCCTTTATTTCAAATGGTTGACCTTTATAAAATTTGCAATTCTAGCTTTTAGAAGGTAAAAAAAAAAAACCACTATCCAGCCATTGTTCAACCACCTATCTTGGATGACTTCGACGGCGTAGTTTAAATCTTGATTTGAAAAGTAACATAATTTCCATTCGGCTAAACCATTTGGTTTAGCGAATCACAAATTGTATTACTTTAACATTTAGAAATTTTTTCAGAATAAGACTAAGAATGCGAGTTAGAATGGTTGGTGAATACGGGCTCTGAAAACCATTACACTTTACCAAAAGACAAAGTTTTTAGACTGGTCTAAATTGAAAGCATTTGTAGACGACAAATTAAATGTGACTAAAATGATAAGTTTTTATCTCTCGTAAAGAAGAAAACATTGTTGGAAAAGGAGGAAATGCTGTTAACCTGCATTTTTGTCTTTTTCCCACAATGTTTACAAAGCCTCCTTTTCAGAGTCGTTAAAACACGGGGTTGTTTGGTAAAGGGTTAACCTCTGGTGCGATCAGATGTTGATCGTATCAGAGGTTGACCCCACTCATCATGGTATTCGAACACAGAACCTCTACGTGTGTACGGATCAGATTAAAAATTAGCAGTCCTGCATGGCGCAGTAATAAAGTACAGGACTCGTAAACCTGGAAGTCCCGGATTCGAGCCTCACTGGAAGCATTGTTTTTTTTTTTCATGGGGGTGTTCTTTGGTAAGACACCTCAAAGTCCTAGTCTAGTTCTGGTGAAACATATGACATAAATATGTGAGCTGTGGCAGTAATATGATTGAAATGGTACCGACTTATTTCTTTCAAAAACAAATTAGAACAATAACCAGCATTTTCTCCTTTTCCCACAATAGTTTTTTTTTCACCTTTCATTGACAAAGATTGGCTGACGTAGTGAGACTTACGTTTAATTCACCGTCTGCAAGCACTCGTAATGCAGACGAATCTAAAACTTTGTCGTCTGATAGATGGTTATAACGTGTTTCTTTTTTCAGGTCCTACAACCTGTACAAGTCGAAGTCTATGCGCTTTACCTTGTACAGCGCCATCATGGTCAACCTATTTCTCGCCTTATTTGAGGACCCAGCTCACGAGTCGATGGCTTTGCCGTATTGGGTAGGATTATATTTGAGCCATGCTCTGGCAAAAAGGGGCTTTAATGCATCTCCGTGATGCATTGTACCAAGCAATTCATCTCATGATTATGGATCCATGAAATCCATTTTGTGTAACAATCGATTGAATCAGGAGGTAGACTGGTCCTTTGACATGCAGAAAATTGACTAATAGCGACAGGTTTCGACCCAGGTCAGCCTGCATGGACTGCACAGGCTGACCTTGGTCGATACTTTTCGCAGATGCATTTACCCCCCCCCTTTTCACAAAGCATAGCTCATTTACTTTATGCTTGTTTTAGATCGTGAGCACATGGCTATAGTTCTCTTCATATTTAATTTAATCTTTCAGTGCCATAGGCGAAAGCGGGGGCTTTTTGGGTAGGTATAGATCAAGATCAGACTGCACAGAGGGTGCAGTCTGATCTTAGATCTATACCGTCTACTGAATTCGTCAAACCTATAAGACAAAGACTTTTCCTAGTTTCATTGCCTTGTATTTTCAGTCGTTGAAAGAGGTCACGTGTATGTATAATGTTTGGCGCTGAAAGAGGAAATCAAAATGAATAAACCAGCAGTTAAAATTAATATTTAAGCCATGCTCTGTGAAAAGGGGGCTAAATGCATCTGCAAAAAGTATCGACCCAGGTCAGCCTGCACAGTCGGCGCAGCCTGACCTGGGTTGAAACTTTATGCCATTGGTCAAATTTCTGCATGTCCAAGGACCAGTCTACTTCATGATTTAGTCGGTTATTAGACAAAATGGACTTTATGGATCCATGATCATGTGATGACTTGCTTGGTACAATGCATTACGGCCCCTTTTACCAGAGCGTGACTCAGTTGCATATACAAAGTCTCCTTTCTGAAATCTAGAACGCATTTCTTTGGTAAGAAATTATGCTTAATCGTTTTAAATATTCTTTACAAGTACTGTTTTTGCAGAATTTTTTTGAGAGTTGCATCATAAAAGTCACACGAGAATAATTAACTCTTTACAAGACGACAAATCTTTTCACTTTTCCAAATTGAGAGGATTTGCAGACGACAAATCAAATGTGGCTGAAAGATGGTATTTGTCATTCGGGGAAAAAGGGTGAATTGCCTGTTACCAGCATTTTCTTCTTTTTCCACAATATTTTTTCAAAGAGAACTTCATCATGGACGTCAAAACCTATTATTGTTTGGTAGTGGGTTTACCTTTTACCACACAATCCCGAGTTTTAACGACCCCAAGGAAGAGCCTTTTGAAAACATTGTAGGAAAAGGAGAAAATGCTGGTTACCAGCATTTTCTCCTTTTCCCACAATGTTTTCTACCTTTTCATAGGCGAATTCCTTTTATTGACTCACTTATTTTGTTGTCTGCAAAAGCATTTAATTTCGCTAAATTTTGTCCTTTGGAAAAGGCTTAGATCGTGCTCTGAAAGTTACAATTTTATTACAGTTTCATTACTATAGACAGACAGAAATTACTCTTCCCCGTCTTACGAAGACAGTATCCTTTGCTTTCGGTAAACGGCGTGAAATGCGTATGTCGCGCACGCCACGTGACCTCCTTTCGTGCCTGCAGAATTTGCCTATCGTTGCTCAATAAATGAGCGTCGTTCTGGTAAAAGAGAATACAATGCCTCTCCATGATGCATTTTACCAAGCAAGTCATAACATTATTATAAAACCATAAAATCCATTTGTCTGGCAGGAGACAGAATCATAAGGTAGACTGGTTCTTTGACATGCCAAAAGTTTGCTGAAAGCAAAAACTGTCTAACCAGGTCAACCTGCGCATGCGCTGACCTGGTCGTTACTTTTTTGCAGATTAATTAAACGCCTTTTTTTCACACAACATGCCTCAAATCTATTTAAAGATGGTTCTGTCTCACATGCTGAGTCTCCATGGTAATTGACAGTTTCTTTTCAAGGAGTGACGATATCTATTGCGGCAGGCTTGATTCTTCTCTTACTGCTGATCGTTCTTTAAACGATCGGTATGTAACAGCCAGTGGCTTGGGAAGCCAAATATTGTGCGAGATGACGGTAAAAGAAACCACAGGAAAGCATGTACATGTGCACTGGCAGCCGCGATAACTGAAATAATGTTGAAAAACACCGTATTAATGTACCATTATGGGCATTTATTTTAGCTTTACTATCTCTAAATTCAAATAATTAGCGCAAGCGGCCGTTGTACATAAGTTGTTCGGCTTGAACATTTTAAATTGGACATGCAAAAGAACGGGTTTGTTCGCCGTTTAACGTAGTTTCTTTTAGTATTATTTCACTTACCTCGTAGCGGCGAGTGCACTTTTCTATGCTTTTCTGCAGTTTCTTTTACCAGTACTTTCATCATATTATTTCAAACTTGGTGGGTGTTTTCCCACATAAACATCCCCATAAACATTACTACACTATCCTGCGAACCTGTGGGAGAAACATTTTGAAAACAATGTGAGAAAAAGAGAAAATGATGGTAACCAGCATTTTCTTCTTTACCCAAAATATTTTCTACCCTATCAGTGAACTTCAAATATTTTTTTTTTTATCAATTTTGATTTGTCGTCTGCAGATATTTTGAATTTGGAAGAGGTAAGATTTGTAGTTTGGGAAAGGATTAAGTGATGAGAGAGGAATGAAATACAATAGCGGGTCAAGATCAGACGGATAGGACCGTTATATTCTTATTTCTTTAAAAATTATCTATTTTGTAAACTGTTCAATGTTTTTATTTTATTAACTAGGTGACGATGATAGCCGAGGGAATTTGTCTGGTGATTTTTACCGTCCGTCTGAGTCACCATGCCTACTGGAGACTGCTCGACAGTTTCAAGAAAGATGCTAAAAATATAACAGCTTTTGTCTGCATCATTGTAAGTAGTCAGCTGCTTCTTTTTTAGTAACCTTTTTTTTTTTCCCCAATACCCCAATAGAAATATGCCTCTTGGTGTAATTTGATATATTACATATCAGCAAATTTTCCGACTCGAATACATGCACCAACAGGCATCACACATGAATAAAATAAGACACTATAAAAAAACACTGTGTCAAATACGGCCCAAAGTATGGTATGGTAACGAAATAATTATGTTTTAAAGTAAGTTGCGGGAAAAGACTTGTGGTTTTCTCCGATGAATTAAGGAAAAAGATCAAGCGGAGGCTTGTTATTACAACGAAGGCTTAATATCAATTTCTATCTGAACAATTCACGTCGCTGGCGTGTGTCTGTTAATGATGTATAGTTTAAGACAGGGATACAGCGACCTTTGAAACAGCTCATTTAGAGTTCAGTCAAGTTTGACAGGAAATTTCTCAAAAGCACTATTTCTACACTGTTTTCTCATGACATGGTTACCGACGTTTCTTCAAATTTCCAGTAGATTCGAGATATTGAGTGTTTTAGATCCATATGTATTTCTGTATTCTAGGTTACTGTTATCGACATCATAGCCTACGTACTTGTTCTTAAGTTCTCGACCTGGAAGCCCATTCGATGGTCACGTGTTCTACGACCACTGCTTATCATGAATTTCTCAGATGGAACACACGTGAGTATAAACAAACGAACGAGATTTGACGATTTTTGAACGGTCAATGAATAAGTCATCCTCTGTGAAAAGCGGATTTAATGCATCTGAAAAAAGGTATTGACCCATGTCAGCCTGCGCAGTCCGCGCAGGCTGACATGGATTTAAACTTTTTTGTTGTCGTTCAATTTTCTGCATGTCGAAGGACTAGTGCATTCAAGCCCATTTTTGTCTGGGGACGGCATTCCTTTTGGTCGCAGTACAGCATTTTGTTTGCGGCAACAAAGCTCTGTGCTACTGTGGTATTTGTTGCTAGTCAAGTTTTCTACTTATAATCATTTTGATATTTCTCGCCGCTTCATTTACATGTTTATCATACCAGTATACCCTTCGAAGACTGTAAAATTAAAAAAAAACAGTACCTGTTATGCACAGCTGCTCTTTCTTTCTACAATGGAACAAATGCCATTAAAAACGTTTCCCTTTTATTTCAAATGGTTGACCTTAATAAAATTTGCGATTCTAGCTTTTAGAAGGTAAAAAAAAAACCCGCTATCCAGCTATTGATCAACCACCTAACTTAGATGACTTCGACAGCTTCTGACTGTCGTCAGATTACAATGGTAAATATGATTTGAGACAAGCTCTGTGAAAAAGCAGTTTAATGCATCTGGAAAAAGAGTATGGACCAAGTTCGACCTGGGTAGAAACTTTTTGGTATTGGTCAATTTTCTGTGAGCTCAAGGACCACTCTACCTCGATATTCAGTTGCTTGTTAGACAAAAGTGGTTTTATGGATTCATGATTATGTGATGACTGGCTTAGTAAAATGTATCTCGGAGATGCATTAAACCTTCTTTTGCCATTTGAATTTTGTTCATTTAAATTTTGTTAACTCAATACCACCCTTATTGTTTTCGTTACAGTTACGACGTGCCTGGAGCAACATTCGACTAACGATTCATGAAATCATGCACGTTATAGTCTTATTCTATTTCCTGATTGTGGTGTTCGCCCTGGTCGCCATGAAGATGTTTCAACACAGGTATAACACGTCTTCTAGATTTGTTTTCTTCAACCAGTCATTATTAACTCCTAAGTAAACGAGTCCGCCTTTTAACTGTTAGACTCAGTAGACTTTTGGAAACACTGTGAGAAAATGTTCAAACCTGGCATTTTCTTCTATTCCAATAATGTTGTCCACATTTCAAAGACACAATTTGAACTCTGTTTGACTTGTAGTCTTGAAACGATTAAAAATGCTTTCAACACGGATGGAAAAATCTAAACTGTCACACTGTCCTCTTGTAAAAAGCTACATGTAAATAGTCGGTCTGACTGCATGAGAAATAGAAAAGAAACAACGTGGTTCCGTATTCACCAACCATTCTTCAGAACATTTTTATCAAATGATAGATTTTGAAAGTTACACAACTTATGATTGGCTAAACCTTTTGGTTTAGCCAATCATAAGTTGCATTACTTTCAAGTTTATTTGATTAGGGCGAATAAAACCAAGAATGTCGTCAAGAATGGTTGGTGAATACGAACCCCCCCCCCCTCCCCGAAAAAAAATGAAAAAAAAAAAAGGATATAATTATATTGAGCCTTTAAAACTCTTTACCACGTGAGAAAAATATAGACATGTCCAAATTGAAAGCATTTGCAGACGACAATCTAAACATTGCCCTAATGCTGGATTTTGTCTTTGATAGAGCACAAAACATTGTGGGAAAAGGAGAAAATGCTGGTTACCAGCATCTTCTCCTTTTCCTACAATATTTTCAAAAGGCTTCTTCTTCAGGGTCGTTAAAACTCGGGATTGTGTGGTAAAGGGTAAAGATCAAATGTTTAATTTATTTTTACTAGAAATCTTGACATTTCTGAACATTTGTACCCGCCTCCATACTCCAGTCGACTATTGTCCGCTAAGGATAATTTTCTGTAAAAATACATTGTGAGGGAGACTTTATTATTAATAATTTCTGAAACCAGATGCATGTTACTAGGGTTGGACGCATGAAAACATCTGGCGAAAAGAAAAAAAAAAATGCTCGTCACAAGAGATTTTTCTTTTTGCCAGAATGTTTTCATGTAGGGTTGCAAGACGAGAGCAGTCGTCAGCTTGTTGTGAAGTGGACATAACCTGATAATTTATATCGAGAAAATTTCAATGAAATAGACTGACCCCTCTGATCTGGATCATACCATGTTTTTCTTAGTCTGCAATTATCCTTGGTCAGTTATTACTACCCACAGATTAACCCTTTCCCAAACAAGCCCTGGTTTTCACGTGTTTGCAGTACAAGTCTTTTGAAAACACTGTGGGAAAAGGAGAAATTGCTCGTAACGAGCAATTTCTCCTTTTCCCACAGTTTTTTCTACCCTTTTTGACAACTTTCTGCCATTTTCATCAAATTTAAAAGTGTCGTCTGCATACTCTTTCAATTTGGACCAGTCCAAAATTTGTCGTTTGGGAAAGGGTTAAGATAAATCATAATGTATATGACACTAAGCAGCACATAATACATGTGAGCCATGCTTTATCAAAAGGGGGCTTGATGCTTCTCCGTATTCCATGATACCATGCAAGTCATCACATAATTATGGATCCATAAAATCCAATTTTGTCCAACAATCGACTGAATCATAAGGTAGACACGCAGAAAATTTGCGAAAAGCAAAACGTTTCGGCCTAGGTCAGCTTGCGCGGACTGTGCAGGCTCACCTGGGTCAATGCTTTTTGCAGATGAATTAAGTCCCCCTTTTCAAAGAGCATGGTTCATGTATATCAGATCACGGTATAGCGGTGATTTAGAGGTAGAACAAGGGACTACCAAACCGAAGGGCGCAGGTTTAAACTCCTCACCTAAGCAGGGCTTTTTCAGGGACACTAAAATGCGTTTTTCACCCAAATGGAGTCGAACTTGCAAGAAACACAAATGTAGTCTTCGTATGTTAATGCTTTCCACTAGGCAAGCAGTGGATCAATGCGGTCTGTACCGTCTTCCTTGTGTCAGATTCTTTGTCTCCAGATTCTTTCTTTCTTGCTAGTGGCCCATGCAATAGTCAGGGCCGTAGGAACGGCAATGTTTCTAAAAGTATCACTGAAACACACATTATGACCAAACACCATACTTTATTCAAGACTTCTGCCCCCCCATCACATTTTGCTTCCAACGGGCCTGATATGAGCCGTGCTCTGGCAAACGGGGATTTAATGTATCTCCGTGATGCTTTATGCCAGGCAATTAATCACATAATTATGGATCCATAGCATCCATTTTGTCTAACAACGGTTAAATGCAGATGTAGTATGGTCCCTGAACATGCAGAACATTTACCAGTCGCAAAAAGTTTCGACCCAGGTCATCCTGCGTTGACTGCGCAGGCTGACATCGGTCTATACTTTTTGCAAATGCATTAAGCCCCCCTGTTTGCAGAGCATGCTTCAAATATAAATGCAGCACAGAAGAACCTAAACCCGACAAATACATTGTGATAACATAATACACAGTTTAATAAAGTATATACGCAACAACATAAAAAAGAAAAATATCACGAAATATCTGTAAAAAAGATAGACGGTAGAGGAGGCACTGGAATATTAATATTGAGACTCTTTTGTGGTTCGGTTTGGAGGGAAAAGTGATCACGCCAGCAATTGCCCGTTTTTCCTCAGTTTTGGATATTGTTGAAAAGTGAAGTTTTCAATAAGATATAATTTTCAATAATAGAAGTTAATCCATATAACCGTTTAAAAAGGAGCAGTTGCTGCTGAAATTAATGTGTCCAAAAATACATACTGTAATGGGGTAACGACTGAAAAAAATATTAGCGGTAGCAGCGCTTGTATATGGTCATAAACTATCCCGCAATAAAAGCCTGCAAGGGTCGGCAGAATAAACGTGTCTACATTTTTCTTCCAGTTGCAAGCAACTATTTATTTATTCCGGTATATCAATTCCATGAAGTAGGTCAATAGCAAGCGTAGTCAGATACGCCGAAAAACAACACTTCTGTCTTTTTTGTATGTGAGCGTGCTGCATTATCTTAAGCCAATTCTAGGGGAAAAAGAACATAATCACACGTTTTAGATGCCCTGAAATGACAACTGGCTGTCTCTTGTAATACTAACCCTATTGAAATCATTATACTGAAATAATATATACTACAGAGCTTACACTTGTCATTACAACGATACAATTGGATTTAGCCCATACATTCAGAAAGCGGAGATGCAAATGCATGAATTTTCAGAATGAGCATTTTTTCTTGTCTGCAGTAATGTACTCTAGGCCAACAGTGAATCCGAGGTTTACAGTTCTGTCTTTAAGCTTTCCGCTCAATGTTATCCGATGTAAAGGTTAAATAATACAATTCGATCTGACGTATTACGAGGGGGGTCTTTAGAATGTTCCGGTGCGGCACTCATAACTTTCGAAAAAAAAAAAAGAAAAACTTATCAAAAAGACGTCGAATTTTCAAATCATATTATCCAGTTTGTATCACTCAACTTTTGAAAAGAGCGATCGTCAACTCGCACACGGTCATAAGTATTCTTATATTCAAACTATCAGTAAACCGATCTAACTTTTGACGACAACTTCAACATGTATAAGCGTCGATTTTGCTACAGAGCGTGGTATTTAATAAAGCAGCAAAGCAATTTGTGGCAAAAGAGGGCTTAATGCACCTCCAATATGCATGGTACCAAGCAAGTCATCACGTGATCATGGATTAATGAAATCCATTTTGTCTAACATCAAACTGAATCATGAGGTAAGCTGGTCCTTGGACATGCAGAAATTAACTTATAGTGGACTGCGCAGGCTGGTACTTTTTGCAGATGCATTAGCCCCCCCCCCCCCCCCCCCCCCCCCCCCCCCCCCTTTTGCTAGAGGGCGGCTGATATAAAAGCTACTTTAAGAAACGAATTTTTACATCATATGACTTTGCCTGTGACACTTATGAATCGAATAACCCGTGGAGGTAAGTGCTGTCATTTCTGTTGTATTTATTCTAACTACTACGAGGATAATAATCTATCTTGATTGACAGTTGCACCTAAGAAAATTCTTTTTATATAAGTCGATTGGTCTATACGCTACTGTGATATCGGTTCCCGTTAATCTCCCTTACGTTACTTTGCATGTTTGTATGGTGTTTGACGTTTCAATTATATTGCGACAGGCAGTGCACCTATCTGTGTTGAACTTGAGTTTCCCAAAGTTTACCAGTGCTTTGCAAGCCACTAGCTGCTTTGCCACATCAGCTGTGAGAGAGGAGTAAATTCTGTCGCAATGACTATCATCAACCCTCGGAAAGGAATGGTACGAACTGGAGACTGGAGCCGACAACTCCCTGGTTTCAAGCCAGTACGTTACCGCACTGAGCTACCGGACCTGGCTAATGTTACTTGATTTATAGAAGATGGTACTTTCAAAAGAAAAATGGTATTTTTTTTTTGGGGGGGGGGGGGGCGGGGTGAAAGGTCGAAATTTATTTCATCGAGTGAATATCATCGGTTAATATTTTCACGAGTGGAGTATGATGTTCACAAGATGAAAAAAAAAAAACCGGATCTTTCACTGGAAAAAAAAAAAAGCCTTCTTTTGTTGTTGTTTGAACTTGTGAAGTAAAGGGGAGCTCTGGGTATTCCTGCACCGGTGAGTTTATCAATAGGTAAATTCACTGGTCGAAACGGTGAAATCAGTAAACCATAATCCCCCATTGTTTCTCGACAAACTACCAAAAAACATGAAATAAAATGGTATAACTGATCGAAACGTGGCCCCTTCAAAAGAATGTACAATGGTGCCTATTTGATAATGTTAACAATCTTATTTCTTAATCAAATAATCCTAAACTTTAACGACCTCATGGAAGAAGCCCCTGAAAAAGATATGAGGAAAGGAGAAAAAGCTGGCAAACAACATTTTCTCCTTTTCCCACAATGTTTTCTCTCCTTACGAAGATAAATACCACCATTTTAGCCACGTTTAATTCATCGTCTGCAAATGTTTCGGTTTATGGAAAAAGTCGAAAATTTTGTCGTTTGGCAAAAGTTAAACAAGGCATTCCATAATCGCGCTAGAATTTCTTGAACACCCCTCGTAAATGTACAATCAAAGTGAAATTGAAGACGACGAGAGTAACTAAATATATAGTATTAGATAGATAAATCAGTGGCTCAGGTTTTTTTATTTATTTCCTAAGCAACTCACAAGTTACCATGGATACCGCCAAGATATTGTTTCACTCGTGACTTTCTTAAACAAATTTGCAACAAATGATTTTGAAAGAACTGTTTAACCCTTAACTTGCTAAATAAGTGAAATGAAACTTTCAAGTTGATAGCAAAAACACAAATGCTGCTAACTCTAAGTTAATTTTTGGGGAAAAAATATATCTCCTTATCGGACAACGTAGATCCAAGATCAGACTGCACGTTCTGTGCAGTCTGATCTTGATCTACAGTGTCCGCAAAACGTCCTTGGTTCGTGCTCAGCAGCCTAAGAATTAACATCTTACAAACGACCAAATTTTAGACTTCTCCAAATTGACGGTATTTGCAGACAACAACATAGATGACTTAAATTATCCAGTTTGTCTTTAGATTGATAGAAAAAAAAAAAACATATTTTCGGAAAAAAATTCTGGTCACCAGCATTTTTTTTTCATTCCACTACAATGCTTTCAGAAGCATTTTTGCTTCGGGCATAAAAACTCGGGATTGTTTTATAAAGGGGTCATCGTTGGTCACCGTACATTACAACAACATACATAGAATCTATGTTTAATAGATGAACCTAAACGTGAAAACATTGTGGCAAAGGAAAAATTGCATGTAAGGAGGACAATCTTCTTTAGCCAGGATGATTTCAAAAATGGAGTGCAGGAAGAAGCAAAAAGGTTACAAATGTTACAAATGTACTATTGAAAGATGCATATTTATCTAACAAACTGTTTCGTTTATTGCAAGTAGTTTGACAGTACAACGTTAAGAAAGAAAAACTCATTATGTACAGCATAAGTATGGTTTGGTTTGTATTGGAGTTTGACGCCATTTTAACAGCTCAGGTCATATCATGGCGGTCAGTGACGCACAATGTGTTTCCTGGCTTTCTCACACCAGTACTGACACAACTTTCTTTCCAAAGACACTGACTACTTTTTTTACATGCATCAGAGGTGAGAGGCAAAATATCGCCGTAAAGAAAGCTTGCCTCAACCGGGTATCGAACTCGCAACAACCAGGTCACGAGTCAGATACGCTAACCACTGAGCTACCCGGGCGGGCACAGCATAAGTATGACATTATAGCGTACGTCCTTATGGTAGATAGATGTTGAAAATATGTGGGAAAAGCATCATTTATACTTGTATCAAGCGATTACTCCTACCCCAAAATGTTTCATAATTAAATGAGCCATGCTCTGAGAAAAAAGGGCCTAATGCATCTGCGAAAAGTATTGACCCAGGTCAGCCTGCGCAGTCCGCGCAGGCTGACCTGGGCCAAAACTTTCCGCTATCGGTCAACTTTCTGTATGTCAAAGGACCAGTCTTCCGTATGATACATTCGTTGTAAGACTAAATAGATTTTATGGATCCCTAATTTATGTGATGACTTGCTTGGTATGATGAATCATGGAGATGCATTAAGCCCCCTTTTGCCAGAGCATGGCTCAAATGTAGAAAGTTCCACTGAGACATCAGTTGTGTTAAATGTTAGATGAGCCTAACAATTAGTCTGTATGGTAAAATGCTTTGTAAAAATGTTGTTGTTCAAAGTTTTGTGATAAACCCTGAAGCGGCATGGCGATAATGACACCCTGTAAATGTCTTGACTCTTAAAAAACATGGTTTCAAAATGATTTAGTTAAATGAATTCACAGAAAATAAAACCCCAATTTGCCAGGGGGGGTGTATAAATCAACAGCGAAACGCTGTTCTAATAGTAAATTCCAAAGAAACCCCCCCCCCCTTTTCCGTCTATAGACTACGTCAAGGAAATTTTGATCTTTGATTCATGCAGTCCTGTACGTAGAGAGAGGGGAGAGGAAATCAAATTTGCAAAACATTCCTCAAATTAGCTGGAAACACCAGTTTAATTATTCAATAGTACTACTGTGAGAGAATTTAATAATTTATCAGTTTTGATCACATTTCCCACATTTCATTTTTTTTTATTGTAGCCATGTTAAGTCAGTACAGGCTATGTACCGATATATTGCTACATACTAGTATTCTGTATTGTCGTCACTCATACCTGAACGGCAGTCTGGCAAAAGGGGATTTAACAAATCCCCATGATGCATTATATACCAAGCAGGTAATCATATACATGTAATAATGCATCCTTAAAATCCATTTAGTACGACAACCGACTGAATCAGGTGATAGAATGGTCCTTTGACATGCAGGATGGACTAGGCAGGTTGACATGGATTTATACTGTTTGCAGATGCATAAAACCCCATTTTCACACAGCATGACTCACCTGTATATATACTGCCACTTGGGTCTTATACCTTCTGTAAGTAATCGACAATGGTCAAGATAGCTAGTGCACTTATTTTGCAGGACAAATTTGAAATTTCCTGACGGGAAACCTTACTTCAAGACATACGACGACAGTTTTTGGAAGCTGTATGTACTTGTGACGACTGCGAACAACCCGGATGTAATGTGAGTTATAATGAGTTACGTCATACTGTCAAGGAACCCGTGTGGAATGTGCAACCGGGTTTTGTTTGATTTTGTTTTGTTTGCATCTCACAGCAAATTGATCTAATTCCAATATGTTTCTGCAACAAAGGCAACACAAAATACATGTACAGTGTATTATATCAAATCCTCAAAATTTCAAGAACAACTTTTTTTTTCAGATGTATTTATTTCTTTCAATTACTTTTTTAAATGAATTTTTAAGATATTTTTGATAAAGAAAGTGATTTTCTGATTAAAGCGTCCACTGCACAATGGTGGCGATTCATTTCTATCATATGACTTTTTCAACCAATCAAAAACCGCTTTCAAACTGCAGAATGCGAATATTCAAACAAAGGCAAAAATGGATTATGTGATAAATATGGTAAAGTTGTGTCAAATTCCGTACTTATTGTTTCTTGTATTTCACAGGCTACCTGCTTACGACTCAAACCGACTGAACTTTGTTTTCTTCACAATATACATCATACTGTGCCTCTATTTAATGCTCAACATCCTTCTAGCTGTGACTTACAATAGTTTTAGAGAAAACATGAAGGTATGTCATATAAGTAGACTATAAACTGTTCGTTTGTATGGTGTTTAACGTCGTCTTGAATATAATTTTAGTTATATCGCGGCGGCCAGTGAACCTATCCATGCTTTGCCAGGGTTACTTTTACCAGTGCCTCCTATAATATTCTTCCCACCCAACCGTCGACACAATGATAAGCGGTGATAGAGAGGAATGAAAACTGTCGCAATTACCATAAAGAATCCACGGAAAGAAATTAACCGAGCTTGGGATTTGAATACGCTAGCCTGTGGTTTCAAGCCCTATACGTACCAGACTGAGCTAGGGGACGAAAAATAGTCAAGAACACAACAGATTCACAAAGAGAATTAATTGACCCCAAGGCGATTAAAAATATAAATTGATAATAAAATCGACTTTCTCAATTGTGATATCAGATCAAACAATTACTATTTCAATGGTGTTTTCTGCCAGAATATTTCGACGAAACAACTGACAGTACAGATTCAAGATCACACTGCATGTTCTGTGTGGTCTGGTCTTGATCTGCACTGTCTGCAAAAGACACTGTGATCTTGATCTGCACTGTCTCCTATAAGACTAAAGCTATCCTTACCCTTCAAAAAGGCTTCATTAGTGAGACAGTGTTTCACAATGAGTAGTTTGAAGTTAATCGGAACGTCCAGCCGCTCTCATTTTTTTTTAAATGACAAAATTTTTTACAGATTTTTTTTTTTTGTCGCTCATCAAATTTTCATATAAAACATTGATAAGTTTTACTTAACGTATTTTCTATTCAAGGGCAGCGAAACTTTTTACGTTGGAATAATGGGAAGCTCGTTTTGCAGTTGGGAACTCCGTCTAATCTTACGTGATCAGATAAATGACGTAATTTCTCCAATTTGAATACGATCGATATGTATTTTTAACCATGTGAAATTCCCACAAACCTTTGCAAATCTCTTGTGCAAAATTTGAAATACCTCAAGAGGCTTCGTACCACTTTAAGCAAATACAATAGACGACAGTATTCGTCTTACACGTTCTGTGCAGTCTGATTTTGAATCTATACTGTCTGCAAAAGCCCATTTCCTGGCGTTCATCAGCATAAGGATTAATTTATGTTACTGTTATTGACTAAATTGTAGATTCAAATTCGACAATCAGCTCGCCAGAAGAAAAAGAGTTTGAACCAAGCATTTGAAGTGATTAAGATCAACTTGAATGGGAAGGAGATGGTCACCTATAAGACGTGGTCGAGATTGATACGCCTTGCTCATCCGCGGAAAACGAAATATCAGATCGATCTACTGATGATGGTGTTGGACACGGATAAGACAGGATACATTTGTATGTGCAGTTAGTGGCCAATGTATTTCATCAAATTTCGAATTTACATGGACTTACATGTATTTTTTTTGTAAAAAAAATAAATAGATAAATAAATAAATAAATAAATCTATTCTACTTCTGATCGTACAATTATAAGGAAAACTATAGTGGTTGAAAGCCAGGTTACTGCAGCTACATACGCTAATATGCTATTAACCCTTTCCCAAACGACAAATTTTGGACTGATCCAAATTGAAAGAGTTTGCAGACGACAATTTTAAATTTGATGAAAATGGCAGAAAGTTCTCAAAAAGGGTAGAAAACACTGTGTGAAAACACTTGTTACGAGCAATTTCTCCTTTTCCCACAGTGTTTTCAAAAGAATTGCTCACATTTAAACAGGCCCATTTTTATCTTCAATCATTCCTTTAAGTCTTTAAACATATCTTTCGATGTTAGAATTTCTTTGATATTATTTTTCATATAAGTTTCATAAAAATAGCCCCATCCATTTTTTAACCCACGACACGAGTATGGAAATACATGTAAGTGTAAGTGAATATGAATTTAGAATTTGATGAAATATTTATTGCCACTAACTTTATAATCTTTTTCCCAAACGACACAACTTTAGACTCGTCCTGATTGAAAGCATTTGTAGACGACAAGATAAGTGTGACTTAAAAATAGAAATTTGTGTTTTGAAGAGCAGAAAACATGGTGGAAAAAGGAGAAAATGCTAGTTACCAGCATTTTCTCCTTTTTCCACAGTATTTTCAATACTTTTGTTGTATAGGGTCGTTAAAACTCGGGATTATTAGATGAAGGGTTAACTCGTTTCTGAATTTTTAAAAGACATCTTTTTGGAGGAAAAAATATACGAAATCATTTAGAATCATTGATAGATCTAGATCTACATCAAATCTCAGACCCTGCAAATGGTTTGAAAATGTCACAACATATTAGAAAAAGTAGACCCAAAATCAGACAGTATAGTGATCTTGATTTACAGTGTATGGTACAGGAACTGGAGTTGTCGGGCGACTTTTCTATCTTTTGAATGCCCCCGCCAAAATGAATTAAGTTGTATTTAACTTCCTTCTGTAAAGATAGAATTACAATTTTTGAAAGATGAGACGATAGGGAAACATTTGAAGGAAAGGATAAAGTTTGTCGTGTGCATGATTGGAAATATTCTTGGAATTTAAGCATTTGCGCTGATTACACGCATCCGCGCCGTTCCAATCGCTGTTTCAAGATATTCCGGAAATTTGTCAAAGGCTAGTAGATTCGTATTTTCACGGTAATAGATTGATAATCATGGTTCATACCTATGATATTCACCTAATAATTTTGCTGGTTTTTTTTTTTTTCTCTTTTTTATCAGCTAGAGAACAGTTCCTAAGCGTCGCTGACTTACTGAACGTGCCAATCTCCCAAGTATCAGAACGTAAAACCTTTATGGAGATTCATTTTCCAAAGCTGTATTTATCCAAACCAAGCACCTCATTGAGAAAGTTAGTCAGCACCATGTAAGTCCTGTCCGTCTCTTTGTGGAACAACGTCTTTTTTCAATAGTCTTTCAGTAATACCACGGCTGCTACCTGTATATGCGTACTTAACCCTTTCAGTGTCAAATGCAAAAACATAAGCTTTTGTGTACGGCATAGATCAAGATCAGCCTTCAAAGAACGTGCAGTCTGATCTTAAATCTATACCGTCTGTTTGTTTGGTTAATTCTATAAGACAAAAAACCAAATCTTTCCGAGTTTCATTGGATTGTCTTTTCAGCCTTAGAACACCATTTAATTACTTCAAGGTTTACATGTACTTATATAGTTCAACATAAACTTGATTTAGACGTGGAATGCTACATGCGTAAAACAGAGCCTTTGCAGACGGCATAGATCAAGATCAGACAGCATAGAAACTGCAGTCTGATCTTGGATCTCTAACGTCCGCTTTCTGAGATAAAATTCTTCTTTCTTAGTTCCACTGAATTGCATAGATAGCCGTCGAAAGTGGTCAAGATTATGTGTTGGGACTGCAAGAGAGTATTCTGTTACCAGCACTGTGTACACTATACATCCCGAGTTACTTGCAGCTTTCTCGTATAAACAGTTTCCATGGTTGCTTGTATGGTGTTTAACGCCGTTTTCAACGGTATTTCAGCTATATCAGGGCGGCCAGAGCACATATTCATGCTTCCTTGGAGTTTCTTTTACCAGTATGGATTCTCACTTTATTCTTTCTGATCCTTCGAAACAATGATCAGAGGTAATAGAGGAATGAATCCTGTGGCAATGGCTATTGTCAAACCATTGAAAGAAAATGGCCAATCTAGGGATTCGACTCAGCAACCCTCTTGTCTAATTCCTGTACGTTACTGCTGCGCTACAGGGCTCGGCTATCATATCAACAAAGACGAACCAATGTTTAGCAGTGAGAATGGAATAAATCATGATGCTATGACTTACATCGATCCTTGGTGGAGCCAGGCTTCGACCCTACAAGCCAGAATTATTAAGACTGTGGGCTGGCACTGAGCTACCTAGGCTCGGTGGTATAAGATGACGCAATTATAAAAGAAGAAAGTTACAGTGCCCCGGCATCTCCTCAAGCATTTCCTTGATTAAAATGAAATCCTTTTGATCGACATGGAAAACAACTTGAGCATTGTTGGAAGAGGACAAGCCAATGCTCTTTTAACAAATATTTCACGACCTGTTTACTGAGGTACGTATGCGTAACTTCACGGTAATAAGTGAAAATAGATGTCGAAGATTACGTTCCACGTTCGGCTCGCCTGGAGCATTCTTTTGCGTGATAAGAGAATTTTGAATGATAAAAAAAAAAAAATGGTGCAATGAAATCACAAAAGGCACATAAGCAAAATCTGTTTCTTTTGTATGGATGTAACGTTCCGTAATTCAGAAAGCTCACCCAAAGATTTTAATACAAATTTAGAGGGAAATCTGATCATTTCAGTTACTTGTTTGTCGTCTGCAATTTCTTTCAACATTTAATAATCGAATTTTATTCTGCCTGGTGATGATTTAACCCTGTACCAGACGACAGAATTTTAGACTCGTCGAAATTGAAAGCATTTGAAGACAAGAAAATTGAAGGTGGCTCAAATGATGGAACGTGTCTTTGATAGGGTAGAAAACGTGTGACAAGCAAAAAATGCTTCGTACAAGCATTTTTTTTTCCTTTTTTGACAAATGTTTTCAAATTCTTTCTTGGTCTGGGCCATTGAAATTCGGAATTGTATGGTAAAGGGTAGCCTGGCTCAGGCGGTAATAATTTTGATTACCCCGTATCATGTTCTCCTTAGAATCGTGATCTGCCATCGATCTTTGGCAGCTATCTGTTTATCGTTGTCGTCACTTTTGACAAAGTCACGTCATAATGGTAGAAAAAGAAAAGGCAAAAAGTGAACGGACTGGAACCCAGGCTAGGTAAAGGGTTAAATGTCTATTTGCAGATATTTCAGCCTGTTTTATGACGGAGTTGTGTTGGTCAATGTAATTCTAATCTGTTTGGATATCTCATCCTTTGAGTGGGGATTTTTCGCCGCTTATTTCCTTGAGATTGTGCTGAAATGGTATACAAACGGAACGAAACGTTACTTTGGTAAACTGCAGCACTGGTGAGTTAGTGTGAAAGTTTGTATTGGCTTAGCTTTGCTCTGTGAAAAGGGAGTGTAATACATCTGCAAAAAGTATCGATTCAAGTCAGCCTGCGCAGTCCGCGCGGGCTGACCTGGGTCGAAACTTTTTGCTATTGTTCAATATTCTGCTTAAAGAACCTGTTTACTGCATGCTTCAGTAGGTTGTAAGACAAAATGGATTTCATGGGTTCATAATTATGTGATGACTTGCTTGGTATAGTGTATCACTGAGACCCCCTTTTGCGAGGGCGTGGTTCAACTCTTTTTGTCGAAAATGTAGAGGTATTTTCATGGCCCGGTCAATGCCTATAAAACTTTGTTCGAGCTCAACTCAGCTAAGTATGAAATTTCAAAGTTGTATAAATGTAATTTGATGAACCTTATGGATTGGCTTCTGAGCTTAAGCATAAATGAGACTATAAAGTTTGAGCTAAAAGAATCAGATAACCATGGTATCAAGCTTAACCCTTATCTTGCCGAATAAGTTAAATGATACCTTAAGTCGATCGTAAAAAACCCAAATGTTGCTATTTCAAAGTCATTTTTTTTGGCCGGGGAGGGGAGATAAATATCTTCTTATCGGACAGTATAGATCAAGATCAGACTGCACATTCTGTGCAGTCTGATCTTGATCTATACTGTTCGCAAAAGGTCAGTGAGTCGCGCTTAGCAGCCTAGGGGTTAATAGATACAGGCACTGGTCGTCGTGTGCGTCGTCTGTATAGGTGTCGTCGTCAACTTGGACATTTTCTTTTTTATATCTCTGTTATTACAGTTATTGCTGAAGATATTTACTTCAGAGTGGAATAGTTGTTTCCTATCCAAAGGGTAATTAAATCTAGAAAGGCAGGTAACACTCGGCATATGTTTTACAGAGCTATCTCCCCTTTTAGACGTAGAAACTTCTCTTAAAAACGCGATCTGTGAGTTTAAGATTAGCGTTTAACGTACAATTGTCGGTGAATTTAAGGCAGCTTGACTTCGGTTTGTAAATGACTAACAGTTCAAAATTTTCAAGTTCTAGACTCCAAGACTACCCATATTACTAGCTTATTAGAGATTTTCCTGCTGTTCTGAGTGTGAACGATACCGACACGTCACGTGGGTATGTATTCGCCAAAAATTCTGAATATCAATATGATTCTGAATCATATACTAGCCATGCGATCGACTGAGACATATTGACAATCAGATGGCGAGGTTTGGAATTTATAATTGAGGCCATGCTCTAGGACAAGGGGGCTTAATGCATCTCCTTGTTGCGTGATACCAAGCAAGTCATCACATGACCATAGATTCATAAAGGTCCATTTTGTCTAGCAACCGACTGAATCATGAGGTAGGCTGTCCTTTGACATACAGAAAATTGACCAATAGCGAAAAGTTTCGGCTCTGGTCAGCCTGTGCGACCTGGGTCGATACTTTTCACAGATGCATTAAGTCCCCTTTTTCTCAGAGTACGGCAGAATTGCATTGGATTCAGAAGAGTTGGTGGATACGGTTTCTGATTTTCTTCTCGGTAAAAATGCATGTAAAGCCATGTGACTTTTTATCTTGTTTCTAGGTCCGACGTCATCATCACACTTTCGTCTCTAATTGTGCTGATTATAATGAATACAGACCTGGCGAAATCTGGTAATTATATCTATTTGTCACCATATTGTCACTTTCCAGTCTCAATAACCAATACACAGGTAAAATGTATCGCACACATCATTTTCAGTCACTCCTTATATTGCAAAAGGAATCGGTCAGCTGGTAAGGGTACTGTTAGTCTACAGATCTGCCGAAATCAGAAAATTTGAATATGTCCCTTACTTCTTCCCACGAGTCTCTGCTCAACTTAGCGTGTGATAGACCTCCGAGCCTCTGTTGCACTTAGTGTGTGATAGACATCCGAACCTCTGCTCCATTAAGCGTGTGATATGCCTCTGAGCCTTTGTCCCATTTAGTGTGTCATAGACCTCCGACCCCTTGCTCCATTTAGAGTGTGATAGACCTCCGAGCCTCTGAACAGTTTAGTGCATGATAGGTCTCCGAGCTTCAGTCCCATTTAGTGTGTGATAGACCTCCGAGCCCCTGTCCTATTTAGTGTGTGATAGGCCTCCGAGTCTCTGCTCTACTAAGTGTGTGATATACAACCGAGCCTCTGCTCCATTAAGCGTGTGATAGACCTCTGAGCCTCTGTCCCATTTAGTGTGTGATAGACCTCTATACCTCTGCTCCATTTGGTATGTGATAGATCTCCGAGCCTTCTGCTCCACTAAAAGTGTGATAGACCTCCGAGCCTCTGCTGCACTTAGTATGTGATAGACATCCGAGCCTCTGCTCCATTATGCGTGTGATATGCCTCTGAGCCTCTGTCCCATTTAGTGTGCCATAGACCTCCGACCCCCTGCTCCATTTAGAGTGTGATAGACCTCGGAACCCCTGCCCAATTTAGTGTGTGATAGACCTCCAAGCCTCTTCTCCATTTAGTATATGATAGACCTCTGAGGCTCTGTCCCATTTAGTGTGTGATAGATCCCCGAGCAACTGCTCCACTAAGTGTGTGATTGATCCCCGTGCCTCTGCTCCATTTAGCGTGTGATATACTTCCGAGCTCCTGCCCCATTTAGTTTGTTATAGACCTCCGAGCCTCTGCTCCATTTAGTGTGTGATAGACCTCAGAAACCCTGCCCAATTTAGTGTGTGATAGACCTGCGAGCCTCTGTCCCATTTAGTGTGTAATAAACCTCCGAGCCTCTGCTCCATTTATCATGTGATAGACCTCCGAGCCCCTGTCTCATTTAGTGTGTGATAGACCCCCGAGCCTCTGCTGCATTTAGTGTGTGATAGACCTCCGAATCCCTGCCCAATTTAGTGTGTGGTAGGCCTCCGAGCCTCTGCTCCATTTAGTGTGAATAGACCTCCGAGCCCCTGCCCAAGTTAGTGTTGGATAGGCCTCCGAGCCTTTTCTCCATTTAATGTGTGATAGACCTCCGAGCCCCTTCCCTATCTAGTTTGTGATAGACCTCCGAGCCCTTGCTCCACTTAGTATGTGATAGATCTCAGAGCCCCGGCCCGATTTAGTGTGTGATAGATCTCAGAGCCCCTGCCCCATTTAGTGTGAGATAGGCCTCCGAGCCTCTTCTCCATTTAATGTGGGATAGGTCTCCGAGCCTCTGCACCACTTAGTGTGGGACAGTCAGCAGGCGTCCGAGGCGGTGATCCACTTAGTGCGTGACTGGCCTCCGAGCCTCTGCTCCACTTAGTTTGGAATTGGGTCTCCGAGCCTGTCTGCTCCATTTAGTGTGTGGTAGGTCTCCGAGTCTCTGCTCCATCTAGTGTGTGATAGATTTTTGAGTCTCTGCTCCATTTCGTGTGTGATAGGTGTCCGAGTCTCTGCTCCATTTAGTGTGTGATAGGTGTCCGAGTCTCTGCTCCATTTAGTGTGTGATAGGTGTCCGAGTCTGTCTGCTCCATTTAGTGTGTGATAGGTGTCCGAGTCTCTGTTCCATTTAGTGTGTGATAGGTGTCCGAGCCTCAGCTCCATCTAGTGTGTGATAGGTGTTCGAGTCTCTGCTCCATTTAGTGTGTGATAGGTGTCCGAGTCTCTGGGCCATTTAGTGTGTGATAGGTCTCCGAGTCTCTGATCCAGTCAGTGTGGGACAGGCCTCCGAGTCTCTGCTCCACTTGTGTGTGATATGCCTCCAAGCTTCCTCTCCACTAAGTGAGTTATAGGTCTCCTAGCCTCTGCTTTACCTAGTGCGTGACAGACTTCCGAACTCCGAACTGTTGAATGCCTATCTCTGCTATCTGCTTACGCTTTTAGAATATAATAACAACAGTCATAAGTTAGTGATACAATAAAGATACTTTTTTTTCTTATTTACAGGTAGAATCAATCCAGAAACACTACGGGTGATAAACGTGTTTCGTATATTCAGGATACTGAGATGCCTCGTGGAGTTTGAACGGTACTGAAACTCCTTTCTTGCTCAGCTTTCTCCCCTTACATGTAACATACAAATGAAGAAAATTTAAGGTTGCGTCATGAAATAATTGTAACAATATTAACCCTGATCTTACCAAATAAGTTGAATAAAACTTTCAAGCCGATTGTTTGGTTTGTATTGGAGTTTCGCGCCATTTTAATATCTCAGGTCATATCATGGCGGTCAGTGACGCACCCATGTAATTCCTGACTTTCTCACACCATTACTGACACAACTTTCTTTCCAAGCCACTGACTACTTTTCTCAAATGCATCTTTCAAGCCGATAGTAAAAACCCCAATAATGTTATTTCCAACTTATTCTGTGGAGAAAAATATCTCCAAATCGGACAGTGTAGATCCAAGATCAGTCTGATCTTGATCTAAACTGTCCGCAAAAGGTCAGTGAGTCGCGCCTAGCAGCTTAACAGTTTTACAAGAATCAAAACAGTTAAATCCAACCGTTAAAACAGCTGGTGTGAATAAGAAATTACATCCGGGTCGAGGCAGTATCCGATAGCCTCAGAAGCTCTGACGGTTTCACAATTTTTCATGTTTAAATAAAAGGTTCAAGTTCATACGGTCCAAAATTACCAATTTTATACGGTATCAAATTTTCGCTTTGTTCAATGTGGAAAAACATGTCTAAAGGTTTCACACGATTCGTGCTATGACTAATATAACAGGTGATCTATTTCCTGTCACAAACGACACGACTTTTACAGGAAATGTTTTTATATGCCTGTAACCCTCGATAAAAAAGTCGTGGGGTTGTAACCAATTTCTGTCCCTTCACAGACAATCGTTTGAGTCATATTTGATCCGTCGTCTGCAAATAATTTCGATTTAGACGAGTCTGAAATTTCATGTCGGATAAAAGGTTACGGGGTATTGCGGGGCTCAAATTTGAAATAGATTTAGAATACATGTATTTTGGGTTCATTCCTTATCAACGGAGCAGGTTTTCTCGGGAGCAGTATTGTGCAGGGCACTTTATAGCCCTAGCCTTGTACTGGTGAAAGCCAGGAAGTTAATAAATTGGTAAGCTGTTGCCGTGATATAAATGAAATACTGTTGAAGAATCGTAAAAAAAAAAAAAACATTTTGAAAAAGCAAAAAAAAAAGAAACGATGCTGAAAAAAACAACGCTTTTTCCCCTCTTCCCCACGATGTTTTGTTCGTTTATTTACTCATTTATTTTTCAAACGACAGACACCATTATTTGAGACACAGATCTATTTTGCCACTTGCAAATGGTTGTGATACAAACAATTCCAAAATTTTGTTGTCTGGTATATATAGATTTAAGATTTCTGAGCAAAATATAGAAGCAGATCACCTCTCTTTGTCTAGGTTAGAATCCTGGTATGTTATTTTATCATATAACTACCCTTATTTTCAGTGTAATGCAGTCATTATGAATTTTCTTATCTTAAACACGTTTGGGATAAACAAATAGTCCCGTAAATAGTCTAAGCTCTGTTATCTTACGCCTCATTTCTAACATCTTGCTTACCCAGATTTCTCTGTGAAATTAACTGTCAAAATTGATGATCCTGACAAGGCTGCAAATTTTATCATCTTTAGATTCAAAACAAAATCATAATATGCAAATTTCTCTGAAACTATTTTTTCGTCCGTGATGAACACACCGGTCAAAGGTGCGATATGTCTCATGTAAATTTCAATATACAGGCACATACGCACCTTTATTGTAACACATCATGAACTATAACTCTTGAGATACAGTTATGTGTTAACAAGAATCTGACATTCGTTGGCCTTTGAGGTGAAAGCTTTATCAAACTCGTTGACAAATCTGTTGTTGTTAAGCTCCATAATTATGGATCTATAAAATCCATTTTGTCTAACAACCAACTGATTGATGAGTATGATGGTTCTCACCCTCGTTAACCTAGGTTAACCACTCATCACGATGAATGCAGTTTACAGAATACATCGGAACTGGGTCAACGAGGATGGCTGGTCCTTAGACATACAGAAAATCGACAAATAGCGGAAAGTTTCGGCCAGGTCAGCCTGCGCGGACTGCGCAGGCTGACCTTGGTTAATACTTTTCGCAGATGCATTAAGTCCCCTTCTCACAGAACATGGTTCATATATATATATATATTTGATAATTCGCAGATTTTGTGTCCTTTGGAAGCAAGTTGAGTCATTTGATTCTTTTAATTATCTATTGTTACTGGCAGTAAACCCTTGTGTTACCTCTTTTTTTTTATTCAAAACGGGTTTTCTCCTTTTCTTCCAGGTTTCGGATCATATTCGATTGCGTGATAAACGTATCGTTTTCTATTTTCACTTATTGTGGAATTCTGTTCGTAAGTACATATAAAGTTACATCTAGTTCTATCTTTCGCCCCTTGCAACTTCGCACCAACAAGGAAAAACTAGATCCACGTGCGATATTTCAAAGAAATATGAACATCTGAATAATGAAACCTGTTATGTTCATCAATCTGGAAAAAATGGAGAGAGATTTTTTATACTCAACTGTCTGACAACTGTTAGCTAAATTCATTGAGTTAGCCCTTTACCAAACAGGTCCATGTTTTATTGATCCTTGGGTAAATGGGCTTTCGAAAACACGTAGGAAAAGAAGAAAATGCTGTTATTGTCTCCTTTTCCACAATGTTTTCTTCTTTTTCACAGACAAATTCCATTATTTCCAGCCATGTTGAATTTGTCGCCTGGGAGTGCTTTCGATTTTGATAAATCTAATATTTTGTTGTCTGGTAAAGAGTAAAGTTGGCTTTGGTATTTGACTAATTAATCCATAGTCGATGTCCACACGAGGTCTGGGAGTCAAGTCTTTGTTTCAGATTTATTGAGCTAACTTGATTTGCTAAAGAGTGTTGTAAAGACTTTTGTAAACAAACAAACAAAGCTTTCATTGTGACATTGGTTGAAAAGGGGTAGCAAAACTACTTACAATCATTTATCATTATATTTTTCTTTCCAGATCGTATTCTACGCCTTCGCCATACTCGGTATGGAGATATTCAGTGGCAAGATTCAGTATTTAGGGTACATGGGAATTAACTCTACCTCCCCAACCACGGCACAACTTAACTGCAACAACTCGGCTCTCGAGGGAAGTGCCTTCGTCCAGAGTAGATATTGTAACATTAATTTCAACGATCTGTTCAGCTCGTTCTTCGTTTTGGCCTCGCTCCTCATTGTCAACAACTGGCACCGTATCCTTTTAACACTTAAGCTGCTGCATGAATGAAACACAAATTTCTACTCAATACTAAAAGTCTAAACATTGCGGTTTCAAAGTTGATTTCACCTGAAAGAAAATGCCGTATCGGACAGTGTAGATCAAAGATCAGACTGCACGTTCTGTGCAGTCTGATCTTGATCTACACTGTCCGCAAAAGGTCCGTGGGTCGCGATTAGAAGCTTAAGGGTTAATAAAACTGAAAAACGTTTGTTTCAGTGGAAGTTTTAAGATGCTTTCAACAGAATCTAGTCATATGATCTAATGTTGTCCTTTCTTGGTTTGACTAGTACTAGCCTTGGGCGCCACATATCTTTATACATGAGCCATGCTCTGGTAAAAAGGGCTTAATGCACCTCCATGATGCATCATTATACCATGCAAGTCATCACAATGAGGATTCCATAAAATCCATTCAGTCTAACGACTGAATAAATCTGGAGGAAGAGTGGTTCTTGTACGTGCAGATCATTTACAAATAGCAAAAAGTTTCAACCCATGTCAGCCTGCGCGGACTGCGCAGGCTGACATGGGTCGATACTTTTTGCAGATGCATGAAGCCCTCTTTTCATATAGCATGGCTCATATCATTTATTAATTTATTTTACCTTTGTGGATATCAGACAAGTTGATCTACTTCGGATTTTAGACACTTCTACACGTACCGAAAAAATGATCTAAAGTGAGTTCGCAATATACGATTTTTTTTATTTCTAGTGACTGAAATAATTTTTATAGAGCTACTTCCATACCAGTTACAAATGTATATTGCAAAGACTCAAACAAAAATACTAGCCCCTTGACAAAATGTGTAGTTATAGCTGAAGGGTTTTGCTTGGTGACCAATAAAGCAGCGAGAATCTATTTCATGTTTTTTCACCTCTGTGTTGCTGTTGTAGTCATGAAGTAAGTACATGCAGAATCAAAATATCTCGAATTCGTCAATTTTACGAATTTCTCTTGATCGTATAAAGCCTTATAAAACCGATGATCTGCTTGATGTTAGTTGTCCTGTCTAGCAAAGTGCTGGTTTTCTTTTTGGCCCGTTTCTTTTTTTGGAAATGTGGTATCATACTCATAGCTTGTTAACCCTTATCCTGTTAAATAAGTGAAATGAAACTTTCAAGCCGACAGTGAGTGAAAACTCAAATTCTGCTATTTTAAAGTAAATTTTTGGCGAAAGATGTTCCCTTATCGGACAGTGTAGATCCAAGATCAGACTGCACGTTCTGTGCAGTCTGACCTTGATCTACACTGTCCGCAAAAGGTCTTGGAGTCGCCCGTAGCAGCCTAAATGTTAAAGTTGATGATCTTAGTAAAAAACCAAATGACTTCCATTTCTTCCAAATCCAAATTCAAAAGTTACCCCACTAAAGCTAGTCTAATTGATTTATTCAAACATCTTATTCACCTTTTCGCTATCACAACCACCAATGATATTATTAATTTGTTTGTTGTTGCTGTATGCTTCAATGGCGTTTGAAAATTAAAAAAATAGGTAACAGATTATGGACATACATTTCATCAATATTGTCCATGACATCAAAATTCCTTTAGAAAATGAATAGTGCAACAGAATTTATGGAAGTATCCCCCCCTCCCCGACGATGACCTAAAATGACAGATATGGTCTCAAAAACTTTGTGACCGTGTCATTCAGAAGCTTTACCTTCGTGTATGATCAGTTTTCGGTAAATATTAAACTTTAAGCCATAGAATTAACAAAGTATAACACTCAATGAATCAATAAATGTGAAAAGGGGATTTAATGCATCTGCAAAAAAAAAAGTATCGACCTAATCTGCCTGCTCAGGCTGAAAGTAGGTCGAAATTTTTCTTTTGGGTCAGTTTTCTGCATGTCAAAGGACCAGTCTACCTCATGATTCAGTCGGTTGTAAGACAAAAATAGATTTTATGGGTCCATAATGATGTGATGACTTGCTTGATATAATGCATCATGAAGATGGATTTTTGCCAGAGCGCTGCTTATTTTATTTACTTAATTTAATTTTGGTAGGGGGTGAGAAGGAGATGCGAATCTTGCCTGCAAAGTGAGTCGGAATCAACCACCACATCTTTTTTTGATTTTTATTTACAGCGTCGTGACAGCATTTATACTAGATATGTTTATGCATGAATATACATTCACGAAAAAGGGAAACATAGACACCCAGGTAGAAATGACAATCAAACAATTAAAACTTGGAATGGACGACGAAACGTAAGTAAACTCAAAAATTGATATAGACCATGCCCTGCGAAAAGGTGGTTTAATTTTTTGCCGATGATATGGTAATTTTCGGTAAATCCCCCGAGGAGCTGCAGGCCAACTTAGACAGACTGTACGAATACTGTAACACGTGGGGTTTGGAGGTCAATGCAGACAAGACGAAAATTATGGTATTTAGAAAAAGGGGGACACTAAAAAATAACGAGAGGTGGACATATAACGGACAGATCCTAGAATCAATTGACAATTTTAACTATTTAGGGACCGTTTTTAATTATAGTGGGACATTTACTTTAAACCAAGAATATTTATCTGGCAAAGCTTTGAAAGCGCTTAATGTATTATTGAGTAACTGTCTAAAGTACAAACTTAAAACAAGTATTCTTTGTCAATTATTTGATGCATTCGTTGGATCTATCTTAAACTACTCAAGCGAAACATGGGGGTTTAGTAAATCTAAAGTTATCGAACGAATCCATCTTAAGTTTTGTAAACGCATTTTGCAAGTACGAACTAGTACAAGTACGATGGCAGTTTATGGTGAGCTCGGTCGATTTCCGATGTATATACTAAGATATCATAAGATGATCAAATATTGGTTTAAAGTGTTGCATACCAACAATATTATATTGAAAAGTGTTTATCTGCAGTCGTTACATGATTTTACATGCGGCAAAAGAAATTGGGTTTTTAACGTTAAACATATTCTGGATATTTATGGCTTTTCGGATGTTTTTATCAATCCCTCAACTTACAACTCAGTGCTAATTTTGAGTCTTTTGAAAGAGAAAATGGTAGATTGTTTTAAACAAGAATGGTTTTCATATATCAGGGATAGTAGCTCTCTGATACTGTACAAGAATATTAAATCTTCTCTTTGTTTAGAAGAGTATTTAAATGTTTTGCCTCTTTCACTTTGTTCCCACCTATGTCGAATTAGAGTATCTGCACACTCTCTTCGTATTCAAACAGGCAGATTTTCAAAAAACAGAACCCCGCGAGGTGATAGAATATGTCTAGTATGCAGTAGGAACGAGGTCGAAGACGAATTTCACTTTATGTTCATCTGCCCAAAGTATAATGTTTTACGTAGGCAATACATTGATAACGTCTACCGTAGAAATCCAAGCATGATTAAGTTGGTTGAACTTTTGACCAAACAAGAGAAAAGAATTTTATCAAATGTGGCATTTTATATAAGATCTGCATTGTGAATGCGTTTCCATACTTTGTACCGCTAATGGTGTCGATTCGTCATGATTACTATTAGTATTTACTAGACATTGTATAAACACGTTATTTACCATTTTACATATCTAGCGAAAATCCTCCTTCGTATGCCATCCTCACTTTATATTATTGTTTCCTATGTAACAGAGAGGGAGAGAGAGAGAGAGAGAGAGAGAGCTTGACAATGTTTTGTTGAATATAACATGTAATTTTGACTATGTACACCTGTACACGTCTATTAAAATATATGTTCTGTTCTTTAATGCATCTGCAAAAAAGTGTCGACCCATGTCAGCCTGCGCAGTCCGCGCAGGCTGCCATGGGTCGAAACTTTTTGGTACTACATCTCAAAAGAGCATTCTACCTCATGATTCAGTCGATTGTTAGACGAACTGGGTCCATTTTGTGAGATGACTTGCTTGGTATAATGCATTACGAAGATGCATTACACTCCCTTTTCCCAGAGTGTCGCTCATATATTTATTCTAGCAACAGAATGGCGTGCTTATTTGTCCTTTGACTTTAAACGTACAAGTTTTTTTTTTCACCTATCTTCAGCTATATTGACAGCTTTTAAAAACATTCAGAGACAAAGAGGCAATTGCTTGCAACAAGCAAATGCTCTTTTATCTTAAATGCTTTCAGTGTATTTCTATGTTATTCACATGTGTCTCCTTTGTACAGTTTGGCCTAGGTTAATTTTCGGTTAGAATAAAATGCAAAGCTAGCCATGTATCCCCAGTTCTACCTTGTCATCGTTGTTACTAGTCATTGATTAAAACAACACAACTTAATATTTTCCTGTATTTTATAAACCTGTCAGTGAAATGGATAGGTTCTGTTTGTAAAAAGCAGACCTGATGTCGTGTTTACCCATGATATAACTGTGTTGTAGATCTGAATTACCGGTAATAGATTAATAAACTAATTTAGAGCAATCAGATTTGGAAATTGGAATTCAATTTAAAGGATAATGAATAACCAAATCCAAATTTCAAGGATGTCAAAGGCAGAGAAGATGGGAGTCCGAGTTTCCAAAATCTTATTTAATATAAAAATATCCGTGAAGGTAACTAGAATAGCTGAAAAAAAAGTTTCAAAGAAAATAAATATAGACATTAAAAAATATCGAGGACAATTGAACAGAAAAATGACCGAAAAAAGCAAAGTAGTCGTTATCGATGATTTAGAGGGTTTTTTTTTATTATTGTATACATGTACTTTGGTTGTAATAGTTTTCTGTTTGTGTAATCTTTATCCTAGGGGTGAAGATATAAATGAAAAATCTACTGATCAGAGACGACAGCATGAGGGTACGAGGAACAGTGTGTTCCGCAGGATGACAGTTAAACAAAGACCTACCCCGAAACCGAACCTGTCGCGTTACGATGGCATTCGGTTTCACATCAAGCAGAGAAGTACGTATGTTAACGTTTTAGTCTTTTTTTTTACGTAACATGGTGATTTATCTTACCTATCCACCGTCGGCCACCACATAAGTCTAGAGAGACTATTGGCCAACCATTCTAAATTGTATTCTTGGTCTAAGTCTATATTTAGAAAGTAACGTTATTTTTGATTGGCTAAACCATTTGTCTAACCTTTCAAAGACAAATTCCACTCTTAATGGTACAATGAATCATTCATCTACAAGTACTTTCAGTTCGGCGGAGTTTGTTATGTGTCCGTTAGTTTGTTATGTGATAAAGAGAAACTTCAGTTACAAGGTGTCAAATGAATCATATTTTTCACATATAGGCTGGACGAAAACAGAACTTTTACTCGAACAGTTATTTGCTGTGGATGACGACGACAAGAATGACGATGAGCACATTAACTGAGTGATAAATGGTGATGAACACGTCACTGAGTGGTAAACTGGCTTTGCACACGATAAATGGGTGACTAAATGGCTATGAACAGTAACTAAAGCCATAACATGGCTATGTACACGTTCACTGAGTGGTAAAATGGTCATATACACACTAACTGAATAATCAACCGACTATAAAAACGTTAATGCAGATGAAGACGTTAACCGAGTGGTAACATGCCTTTGACTACATCAACTGGGTAATAAAATGGCGATTGACAAATTCACTCTTTACCAAGTGACAACATTTTGACTCGTCCGTGCTGCAAGCATTTGCAGACGACTGAAATTATGGCGGAAGTGACGGAATTTATCTCTGAAGAGTAGAAACATTGTCGGGAAAAGGAGAAGCTGGTAACCAGCAATAGTTATCCACAATTTGTTCAGCATTTTTTCTTCAGGGTCGAAAACATGGCATTGCTCGATATCATGAGGGTTGACTGAGTCACGTGACAAGGGAACAAACATGGAGAATGGTACAATCAGGACAAAACGTCTTTGTTTTTAATAGTTTTCTTTGATTTTTTGAGAAGTCATGTATGTCTTGCTTGAAATATGACTGGATCACAGAAGAGTTTAACCTTTTACCAAACGATACCTTATTTACGACCATGAAGAAATTGGCTTTTGAAAATATTTTGTGAAAATGAGAAAGATACTGGTAACCGGCATTTTATCCTTTTCTCAGTTTTCTACCCTTTTAAAGGCAACCCATGTTTTATAGCAACATTTCATTTGTCGTCTACAAATGCCTTCAAAATAGACAAGTTTAAAATTTGTCATCTAGTAAAGAATTTACGGACACACATGGAGAGTAATAAAATTATAATGATTTGATTCACATTTTTTTACGTTTAAGTGCGTATAGTTCTATTTTATTCTCTACGGGTAATGTGATACTTGACTTACATATGATTGGATGATGAACGATCGTTATTTTTCACTTGCCACTGTTCCAACTAGGAATCAAATGCGTAAATCTACAGGAATTTGATTGTGCATCGTCACTGACATCGTAAATAGACGCGACTGATGGGCTAAAGGAGAACTCTCTGACCATGGGGAACGTCCTTTAACCCTTTACCACACAATCCCGACTTTTAACGACCCTGGAAGAGAAGGCTTTTGAAAACATTATGGGAAAAGGAGAAAATGCTGGTAACCAGCATTTTCTCCTTTTCCCACAATGTTTTCTACCCTATCAAAGGAAACTTGCACCATTTGAGCCACATTGAAATTGTAGTCTGCAAACGCTATCAATTTTGACAAGGCCAAAATTTTGTCGTCTGGTAAAGGGTTAACCACAGTAATTTCAAATTTTCTTTCTACAAGAGGTAAAAATGAGCCATGCTCTTGCAAAAGGGGGTTTATGCATCTCAGTGATGCATGACACCAAGCAAGTCATCACATAATTGTGGATCTATAATAGCCACTTTTTTTAATAATAGACTTAATCATGAGGTAGAATGGTCCTTGGACATACAGAAAATTGCCCAATAGCGAAAAATTTCGGTCCAGGTCAGCCTAAGCGGACTGTGCAGGCTGACCTGAATCGATACTTTTCGCAGATGCATTAAGTCCGCTTTTCACAGAGCATGACTCAAATGTTATCTGCATGTCCAAAACTGTAAGATTTATGTGTAAGATCGGTCAATTATCGAATCTCGAAAAGTAGATATTTTTTGGTGTCCATATTTCATGGATTTTTGCTTCAATAAATGTAAAAGTAATTATATATCAATACTGCTGCAGGAATGTTTTATTTTCTTTTCATTTACTGTGGACATGTGGGGGGTCTGTTGGATCATATTTGTAACAAATCATATATGTAACACCTGTTACATATATGATCACATATGTAACATGTGTTACATATATGACTCGGAAATCAAGCATAAATGTAACATATTTTGTGACGAATATGATCGATGCCGGTTTTTGATGTGACATGAAATCACATATGTCACAGGTCAATTTTGATTTAAAAACAGTACAAAAGAATGCATATTTACATCTGAAACACATTTGTAGCAGGTTTTTGTCTCTTTCGATGACGTCACCATCTTCGCGTGGGAAAAATGTATACAGTGGAGGTGCTAGTTTAGCAAAAGTGCTAGTCCCGTAAATGCTTACTTTCAGTCACAATTGAGAGTTTCCATACGCCCGGCGCGCGTTTGGGTTATACGCTACAGTGTGACTGCTGTTTAAGACTGTTACACCCTGAACAACATGTGGCGCATAGTGAACGGAATCACACCACAGTTACGGAATATATATGGCACCAAGACCCGGGATTTCCTGTCATCAAATGATGTTGAACGCCGACTGAGATAAGAAATCTGTCTTGTTATCTTTTATTCAACAATTGATCGACAGTCAGTACGAGGCGCAGATTGTTGGAAGTTAAACTGTATGATGTGTGTTTTGCCTTGAGTTCCAATCTGCAGATCAATTTTCTTGCTGTTTGGATGTTGCTGGACACACTCACGTGCGCGCTCGAGATGCACTGGTACCTTGGGCAAAAAATCATTATTCCACACGTCCTCTCTCTCTCTCTCTCTGAGGTTGATTCAAGTTGGAGTGAGTCTCGAGAGCGATTAGCTTAATGTGCTAACTATTGTTTTGCAATCGAGAATAAAATCAATAGTGTAAAGAATATAATGATGTTGCTATTGCTGTTAATTGTTTGAATACAAATAGACAACTAAACCTGTTACATATATGCTTCTCATGTCAACCCCCATTTCGGACAAACACATTTGTAACACACTTTATCTGTTACGAATGTGATCATGTACGTAACAAATGTGTTACATATATGATTTGTTACAAATATGATCCAACAGGGGTCTAATAGTCTTCATAAGCGCAGGACTATATTCTTTCTACACGCACAAATATTCACATGTTGTGGTTGATCTTTGAATGACCGTGGCAAAACTGATTCTAAAGAATATTTCGAGTTGTAACAATCTGAAAAGTGAAGACTTTATGAACTTTAGGATTTTAGAAAGATTAAAATTTTTGACATAATTTCTTTTTGAACCTTGAGTGCTGGTGATATTGTTTCATGATGTTTTAGTCGATGTATCGATTGTTTCTTGTGCATTTTCATCTCGGTTGTTTTCGAAGAAAAAGTCGAGTTACTGTCATAGCCCTGTCATGTCACTGCTTCGTCAGGCTCTTCGCTGTATTTGTCGCCGTCGTCATGTGCGAGCTTTGACATTTCTTATATCTCTGTTATTGATAAAGATATTTACTCTAAACATGGGCTAGCTGTTTATTATCAAAGGGAAACCTATACCAGAAGGGCAGGTAAGTCTTAACCCTTTACCAACCGATCCCGAATTTTAACGACCCTGAGGATAAACCCTTTAAAAAAAAAAAGATTGTGGGAAAAGGAGAAAATGCTGGTAACCAGCATTTTCTCCTTTTCCCACAATCTCTTTTGGCCTTTCGAAGACAAATTTCATCGTTTCAGTCACATTTGATTTGTCGTCTGCAAATGCTTTTTAAAAAACGATTGTGGGAAAAGGAGAAAATGCTGGTAACCAGCATTTTCTCCTTTTCCCACAATCTCTTTTTGTCTTTCGAAGACAAATTTCATCGTTTCAGTCACATTTGATTTGTCGTCTGCAAATTCTTTCAATTTGAACTAGTCCAAGAACTTGTCGTTTGGTAAAGAGTTAAGACATTTAAACACAGTGATGCCCCTTATTCGACGTAGAATTTTCACTGGAAAAGCACCCGCAGTCGAGCGTTGGCATCCGCATGCGATGCTCTTGTTGTATTATTCAGTAATCAAAGATTGAATTAAAATTGAGGTTAAAAATTTGAATTTTAGATAGTACACATCAATTTCGATGTTTAAGATAGTTAGATATACTACCTTCTTGTTCTTTGATCTTGAACATCAACAACTAAAATACCCTGGACACGGTGAGACAGACGACAAAATTATACACTTTTCCATATTGAAAGCAGTTGCAGACGACAGATAATAGTGAAGCAATTTTTTTATAAACCCAACGGTATTTGAAAAAATGGAAAGCATAGTGGGAAAAGGAGAGAATGCTGGTAACCATTTTCTTCTTTTCCAACCATGTTTTCAAAACGGTCGGGTGTTTTAGCAGCCCCGAGGAAATAGCCTTTTGAAAAAAATTGTAAGAAAGAGAGGAAACGCTGGTAACCAGTTTTTCTTTTTCCCTTCTTACAGCAATAAACGCTTCCACAGCGAATCGCAAAAAAACTTGTTTCCTGTAGTGGTAAATAGGATAAAAATAAAAAAAAGAAAAAGATGATGATCAGACTAGCTCTGTCAGAGACCGCATTGCGTCTTGCAACACGCCGCAACGAGCTTTTCGTTTTGCCACAATATTTTAACATACATTGATTTATATAAAAGCTCAATTCATGATGCTTACCCACTGTTCACACAGATTGATTCAAATTCATCGGCTTCAAATTTATGAAAAAATGAATTGAGCCATCCTCTGTGAAAAGGGGGCTTAATACATCTGTGAAAAGTATCGACTCAGGTCAGCCTACGCACTTCGCGCAGGCTGACCTGGGCCGAAACTTTTCGTTATCGGTCAATTTCCTTTATGTCAAAGGACCAGTCTACCTTATGATACAGTCGGTTGTTAGACATAATGAATTTTAAGGATCACTAATTGTGTGATGTCTTACTTGGTATGGTACATCACGGAGATGCATTAAGCCCCCTTTTTCCAGAGCATGGCCCAATTAACGGCATATACCTGGGTCAGTATTCATCAATCATCCATAAGAGCATTCTTAGTCTTATTCTCAAGAGTTTTCTAAATTCTAAAGAAATACAACTTCTGCCTGGATGTACTAAATGTTTTAGCCAATCAGAAGATGTGTTACTTTTTTCAATCTAGAATTAGACTTAAATTAAGAAAGGTTGGTGAATACGGACCCTTTTACTGATGGCGTAGTCAACAATTTCCGGAGATAAAGTATCCGTTCAACTTGGAGAGCACGATTTCCTTGTTCAACTAAGTTGACAAGTGTGTTAAGAGCAATTATATATCCCAATCACATGCAGTATTTTTGCTGCAACTTTCACACAAATTATCAAAATGTTACACTCACAGAATATCTTGAAATACTCAACCAAATTCGACTATTTATTTCGATATACGCTCCGAAATACGACAGTCTGCTTCGAATACAGCTTACATATTTAGACAAAGGGAAGATGTGCAAAATGATACCGATTTCTAACAAGAGTAATTACTAAATTGTTCAGTAGTTTTGGAAAATATTGGAAGTTAATTAACTTTCTCATATTTAACTTAAATTTATTCGATAGTCTGTAGTGGCAATGCTTGGGAATACCACGTAATAAACTGTAAGTGTTGGAAAAAGATTTTTTAAGCCTAAAGATTATCATGTATATGTTGAGCGTTGGGTGTTGTTAACCGTCGGCGAAAACATGGAATTGTGCGGACGGCATAGATCAAGATCAGACTGCACAGAAAGTGCAGTCTGATCTTGGATCTATACCGTCCGCATCTTCAGTCAAGCATTTAAAGAAAAATATCTGTCTGAGTTCCATTAGATTGTATTTCTGCTGCAAAAGGAGTTTTCGTTTTTAAAGCTGAAAGTATTAAAAAAAACTGTATAAGTGTGGACTGCATTATCATGAGAAAAGGCGTTACATTGACCCATTAATGTACGGGCTAAATTTAGACATACTCAAAGTATTACAGCGCACACAAAGAACAAAATATATTATATAAATCAATTAATTTGAAAAGTTCTATGTTGCAGGTTTAGAAAACAAAATTACTCTTTTCATTGTTTAAAAAATTGCGAGACCTCGATTACTTTCAGTGACCCTTTGACCACACGAGCTGCGGCTTCTCTCTCTCTTGTCTAAACTGTTTTATATTCCTTCAACACTAACATTGTCCCTTTTGTCCCTTTTTTTCGTGTGTGAAAATGTTTTTAACTCTTTCTGAGATTACAAATATTAGATTCGTCCACGTTGAAATAAAATATCAGGCATTCATGTAGGTATGTAAGCATTTGAGCCATGCTCTAGCAAAAGGGGGCTTAATGCATCTCCCAGATGTATGATACCAAGCAAGTCATTAAATGATCACAGATCCATAAAGTCCATTTTGTCTAACAACCGACTGATGCTTGAGGTAAACTGGTCCTTGGACATGCAGAAAAATGACCAGTAGCAAAAAGTTTCGGCCAGGTCAGCCTGCGCGGACTGCGCAGGCTGACCTGAGTCGATACTTTTCGCAGATGCATTAAGCCCCCTTTTCACAGAGCATGGCATTTGTCCCAGAATTTTCATATTGATAAGACTTGTTCTGAAATTAACCGTGAAACAGCATTGCTAGAAAGATTTCCCATATATCTCACATTTGAAATGAAAAAAATTATTTTACAACTCTTCCTTACTCCCCTGCTTTGACTACTGTTGCACTGTCTGGTTGAAGAATACAAAATGTAAATCGTCTAAGCTAACCGACCTGCAGAAAAGGGCCACTCATATCATATCAGTGGCTGCACTAAAAAATGGAGGGACTTTTTCCTCAACTTAACTGTTTAACTTTCGATAAAAGATGTAAATATCACACCGCCGTTTGAAGATCATACCGCCGTTTGAAATCTGCAGATGCCATTAGAACCTTTCGCGTAGATGATAATTTGTTATATGGCCCGCAATATGCGAAATGAGACCTTCGGACATTTGCGTGATTTACCGTTCCGGATTAGCCTGCGCAGTCCGCGCAGGCTAATCCGAGACGGCACTTTACGACTACATAAGAATTTTTCATACAGTAGACTTTCGTGTAACAGAAAATCGCACAAAAACGGGGAGTGTCGTCTCAGATTAGTCACAGACTGCACAGGCTGATCTGGGACGACACAGTTTTACTCATAAGTCCGAAGGCCCCTTTTCGTGTGTTGCACGCCATATTATGACTGACATTATTTCGTTTTCCAGTTGATCAAACTATAGTAACTGTAATTAATTCATTTTAGGCCATTTGCTTGCAATGATATAAACTATCGCGATATCCAATGCATCTTTCAAGAAACAAGTATTATCGTATTTTAGCATGACTGTATGGAACGAATGTCCTATATGAATTAATGTACAGTAAGGGGCCATAAATATTTCATCAAATTTCGAATTCCCATTGACTTACATGTATGTATTTTTCAGTGTGCGAGAAAATGAATCACGTTGCTTCCGATCATGCAAACTATACTGGCAGAAAGCGGGGTTACTGGAGCTTTTTACATTAATATGTTATTAGTGTTCGTCGCTTGGTATCAAAGTTGTAGCTCTGTAAAAACATAGCACCGTATTTTTCCGCTAAATTTTGGCGACGTCGTCATTGACGTTAATGTAAAATACGTTTTTCGAAGATATTCATCACTTTTTAAACAGCTGCATTAATATAATATTAGATTGCATCAAGTCTGTAAATATATTTTTCATTGTAAAATTCATCTAGCTTTATTTTCATATAAGTTTCATAAGCTTCAGTTTTTAAGCCACAATAAATGAAAGAGTAAAGTTGGAAATACATGTAAGTCAATGGGGATTCGGACGTTGATGGAATATTTATGGACACCAACTGTACTTCCATCTGAGATGCGAAATCATTGCTTTGCTTTAAAAAATAGTTAGGAAATAACTTATTAAACGAACAATCCTTGTAATAAGTAGGAATTATACTTTGTCAGAAAATTACAGAGAGGAAACGTTGTGTCTGTCTGTAGATTTCAGACCAGAATTATTATTCGGACGGGGTCATTAGGACGGTGGTAAAGTGTAGGACTCGTGACCTGGAGGCTCCAGGTTCGAGCCTCACTGGATCCACTGGGTTTTTCGCGGGAGTGTCCATAGGCAAGACACTTCAGAGCCCTCGCCTAGTACTGGTGGAACCCAGGAAATACATGAATATGTGAGCTGTCGCCGTGATATGACTGAAATAATGTTAAAAGCGGCGTAAAACAATATTTAATCAACATTATCAGGTCATCAACAAGTCCCATTTTTTTTAAAATTGAACAAACGAAATAAAGACAGAACTATACTAGTATTGTAGTGATAGTAATTGTGATGATAGTGACACTGGTGATGATGACGACGACGACAATGATGATGATGATGATGATGATGATCATAAATTTTTGTCTCATGCAACTTGGACCCCAACTCACCCTCTAATATCTCTTAAAATAACAACACAGACGAGAAAGAAAAATGAAGGAAAGCGAGAAACAGTTCGAAAAAGGGAAGAGTTTGCACATCCCTGAACTGATTGTGGAAGAGAAAGAAATTGAGCTGGTCGATCTGGATAAAGACTGTATGGTGGATATGGACAATAGTGAGGAACAAAACACAGAAAATGGAAAAATAAAAGATCAGAAAAATGAAGACGACGAAAAAATAGTCACTCTAAGGTACGTAAAATGAGACAAACTTGTGATTAAAGGCCAAGTAGCGACCAAAACATCCATGCAGGTGTTAAAATTCATTTAAATTTTATCATACCATTTAAAGGTATGGAAAATATAGTGAAGATGACAATCTATTATTTTGTGGTCGGTCCAAGTGTTAGTCACTGGCAGAAAAGTGAATTTCAAAATCAGGCAAAATGATAAACAAAAACAAAGAGTGACCAGGCAACTTTTAGCTTAGTTTTGAAATTAATTTCTCGGCCAGAGGCTAACACTTGAACGGACCGCACGATAAAAGATTGTCATCTTCACAATAATTTCCACAAATTTAAATGGTATGATTTGTAATTAAATGGGCCGTGCTCTGGCAACAGGGTGCTTAATGCATCTCTGTGATCCATGATACCAAACAAGTCATCATATAATTGTGGATCCATAAAATCCATTTTCTCTAACAACTGACTCAATCTTGAGGTAGAATAGTCCTTTGACACGCAAAAAATTGACCAAAAGCAAAAACGTTTCGGTCCAGGTCAGCCTGCGCGTTCTGCGCAGGCTGACCTGGGTCGATACTTTTGTAGGTGCATTAAGCCCCGTTTTCACAGAGCATGGCTCAAATGTATTTTAACACCCGCTTTGTTTACTTTTTGCAGCTATTGTTACTTTAAGCAGCCGGCTTGGGGCTAAAAAAAAAAAAAAAAAACTGAAGTCTTCTTACGGTCGCAGTTTCGAATCCCAGCGATGGAAAATTTTAACTGCGCTTTTTCCTCAAATTAAGAATAAACACACGCGTCTAAATGATGTTCTTTTCAAAAATAAAGTTTCCTCTATATTCCTTACCAAATAGCCCCGTTTTTAACGCCCCTGAAGCATAACGCTTTTGAAAACATTGCAAGTAAAGAGGAAAATGCTGACAACCAACATTTTCTCCTTTTTCCACAAAGTTTTCGCTCTTTCAAAGACAAATTTCATCATTTGAGCAACATTCAGTTGGTTGTCTGCGTATGCTTTGAATTTGGACAATTTAAAAAATTTGTTGTCGTTTGCTGAAGAGTGAAACAAACAAAAAAAAAACAGTGGGTCAATTATGATATTTTCTGTACCAAATACATGTGGCAACTTTCCTCCTAAAACAAATAAAGATATTTTGACCAAAATCTTGTTTTATACAATTTTGATATATCGGGCTGAGCCACGGTAGCGCAGTCGGTAAAGTATAGGGCTTAAAACCAGGGGATCGTTGATTCGAATAGGCCTACCCAGCTCGGCTCATTTCTTATCGAGAATCGATCAGATGCGATTCATTCCTCTCTCAAAGCTGAACGTCGTTGAGACAGCGTTCATGCGGAAAAAGCGTTTTGTCCTTTTCAACGACAGAAGTTATCTTCAAGCTCCAATTTCATTTTTCGTCTGCAAAATGCTTCTGTTTGGTCAAGTCTAAAATTTTGTTGATTGTTGAAGAGTTTTTCTTTAAGAAAAAAAAAAAAAAAAGAAAAAGCTTTATTTACAGCATTTTCCTCTGTGCATTTTCCCCTGTGCTCACGATGTTTTTAAGACACTTTGGTAGTAAAAAACACGGTATAAAATGAAAGCTAACTGTTTTTTTTTTTTCATCATTAACAGACGAAAGCAGAACGGCAAGGACATTCTGACAGTTGCTGACGAAGTAATTGAAGAATACAAGTATGCAAGTTTTATCGAAAACCAGACTCATACTTCGAGGAAGAAGATGGAAATAGGAAATGAAAGCATGATAAGTGCAGATGTAAGTGTGACGAAATTACCAAATAATTATTGTGGGATAATTTAAATGAAATGAGCCGTGCTCTGGCAAAAGGGGTTCAGTGTATTACACCAAGCAAGTCATCTCAAGATTATGGATCCATAAACCCATGTTGTCGAACAACCGACTGAATCATGAGGTCTAACAGTCCTTTGAAATAAAAAAAAAATGGCTAATAGCAAAAAAGGTTTCGACTAATGTCAGCCTATGCGGACTTGTTTGCAAATGTATCAGCCCCCCTTCTCACGGAACATGGTTCAAATATATTCTTTACTCTTTGCTTTTTTGCTAAGATATGAATAATCTGCTATTGTCATGTCATTTTACTCATAACCTCTTTAACCCTTTCCCAAACTAGTCCGTATTTTTACGACCCTATAAGAGACAAGGCGTTTGAAAACATTGTTGGAAAAGAAGAAAATGCTGGTAGCCAGCATTGTCTCTTTCTTCCACAATGTTTTTAATTTGAGGTACATTTAGTTTATCATCTGCCAATGCTTCTAGTTTGGACAAGTAAAAAAAAAATGTCGTCTGTTGAAGAGTTAAACAAATTTGCATCTGTACCAGACAACTTTGAAATAACATTTGACTTACAGCATGGTCTTTCGTACACGCTATCCAAGACCATGAGAAGTTTAAGTTTTGAAAATCTCGCTTTCAAGAACTTAAATAGCGACTGTTCTACCTCCCTGAATTTGGGCTTCACCTGAAAACTCTTCAATATGAAGTCTAGCTACGACGTCAACCAGGGTCTGTATTCACCAACCATTCTTAAGAACGTTCTTAGACTTATTCTTCAAGATTTTCCAAGTTTGAAAGTAACACAACTTCTGATTGGCTAAACCAAATGGTTTAGCCAATCAGAAGGTGTGTTACTTTCAAATTTGGAAAATTTTGGAGAACAAGACCAAGAATATTCTTAAGAATGGTTGGTGAATACGGACCCTGGGCAATTTGTTACCAAAACTGAACCGGGAATACGCTTAGGTCGAGTGATTTGCAATGACCGAGTCAATCAATTGGTCGAAAGTTTCGGTATAGAGTCATTTCGGAACCAATGAAATTTTGAATTCAATTACGGTATTCAATCAAACGATATCGTGTAAGCCCATTGTCCGAAATATAAGAAAAAATAAACATACTTTGATTTTTTTATATAGCATTTTACACAAAATATGTTTAGATCTTTAGATGAATTCACTTTGTGTTTGCTGCATACTCTAAAAGTAAATCAAACTCGAAAGTATTTAAATTTGTGATATGAGTACATGAATGCATGTGCATATACATACACAGATGGAATGATCGAAATAAGATTTCACCGCTGAAAGTGTTCGAGTTTTTTGCTGATATTACATGTCAATGTCGGTGCCGATAACTAGCATTTTCTCTTTTTCCTAAAAGGTTTTCTGTCCTCTTAATCCTCTTGTAGTAAGTATGCAAATATGGTTATAATTTTTGTCATAATTTAGCATTGGGTAGCATTCTGTGCATCCTGGGTCCGTATTCGCCAACCATTTTTAGGAACATTCTTAGTCATATCCTCCAAGATTGTCTACATTTGAAAGTAACACATCTTCTGATTGGCGAAACCAAATGGTTTAGCCAATCAGAAGATGTGTTACTTTCAAATGTAGAAAATCTTGGAGAATGAGCCTAAGAACGTTCTTAAGAATGGTTGGTGAATATGGACCCTGGTCTTGAATTACGCCGTCTTCAAAAGCTAGTAAAGCCGACATTGGCATCGAAAGGGTGTATTTGCTATCTGAGAACACAATATCACATCTTAATATTCTCGATCTTTTATTCAGGATCTCAAACTTGCTGCTACTTTGGTACATGATGCCATGGAGGGAAGGACTGTAGATATCAAAACAGAACCGAAATATGTCAGGTAAGGTTCCCCACACAAAGTATTTTGTTATATTTAAGCAGCGCTCTGACACAAGGTGGGTTAATGCATCTCCACGATGAACTAACTGCACCAAGCAAGTAATCACATGGTTTTGGATCCATAAAATCTATTTTGTTTAATAACCGACGGAATCGTGAGGTAGACTGGTCCTTTTGACATGCAGAAAATTGACCTATGGCAAAATGTTTCGACACAGACCAGCCTGCGCGGACTGCACAGGCTGACCTGAATCGATACCTTTTGCATATGCATTAAACCCCCATTTCTTAGAGCCTGACTCTTTTGTTGAATACTGTTTTACGGCGCTTGTGACAGGATATTGGTCGAAGTAATAGCTTAATTACTAAATGCATTTTAATTTATTTCCAAGTTTTGACCAGAACTAGTCTAGGGCTCCGCGATGCCATGCCTAAGTATATCTTCACGTGTTCAGCGCCGCGAGAAGATATAAAACCATGATCTTTTTACCACAAATCCAAACTTTTACCAAGAAAAGTTACCGATTTTAGTTGTAAAATCAATGCAATACAATATAATAAGTTTAGCGGTGCATTGGAAAAAGGAAGCTTATTACATCGTGCTTCATTAAATGAGCCATACTCCGTGAAAAGGGACTTAATGCATCTGCGAAAAGTATCGATCCAAGTCAACCTGCGCAATCCGGGCAGGCTGACCTGGGCCGAAACTTTTCGCTATTGCTCGATCATGTCCATGGACCAGTCTGCCTCATGATTCAGTCAGTTGTTAGAAAATGGATTTTATGGATCCAAAACTATGTGATGACTTGCTTGGCATGTTGGATCACGAAAGGAGATGCATTAACCCCCTTTTTTGCCGGAGCATAATATCAAGCAAATAGTCGTGAATTATGGATCCATCTAAAAACCGACCGAGCATGAGTTACAATGGTCTTTTGACATATAGAAAATTTTCCAATCGCATAAAGTTTCGACCCAGGTGAGCCTGCGCGAACTGCGCAGGCTGATATGGGTCGATACTTTTTGTTAATATATCAGATATTCTTTTTACAGATCATGACTCAGTGATATGTATTTATTATTGTCTCTCTCTCTATTCTATAGATCGTACATCTGTTTCAAATCCTGGCCGCTCACATATCTCTTGTATATAACCATTATTGTTAACTTGTCGCTTGTCCTGTTTGAAAAACCTGCTGTTAAAGGTCTGGAGCTTCCTTGTTACGTAAGTATTTCGTCTGTCTGTCTGTCTGTTTTTGTTTGTGTGTGTTGCTATTTACTTGCTCGTTGTTGAACAATCACACTGCAGGAATTAATGAACAAGAAAAGTTAAAGCCTTTGAATACACTGTGGGAAAATGAGAAAATGATGGTAACCAGCATTTTCTCATTTTCCCATATTTTCTTCCCGTTCAAAGATAAATCCTTTAAATTGTTGTCTGCAAAAGTTTTCAAAACGGATGAGACATTTTGTGTGTGTGTGTGTGTGTGTACAGTAAAGACTTATCTCCATACCTTATATAAATTTGAGGCTAGTACACTTTGAAGGAATTTGCAAACAGTACTTTGATTTTGGCTCAAATGATGGGTTTTGTGTTTCTAAAGGTCAGAAAATTTTCAGTTGAACAGGCAATCATATTGTGTTTCTAAAGGTCGGAAAATTTTCAGTTGAACAGGCAATCATATTTTCTTCTTTTTCCTATCAATGTTTTCACGAAAGTTGGCAAGAATACAGGATTGTTTGATAAATGGTTCACGAAGTTTTCAATAGAACTCAATTTCGTTACGGCGACAGATCAATAATTCACGGCTTTCATGTGGTGCCCTTGTACAAGGCTGGGACTGTTCCTTATGAAAAGAGCGGCGCAAGTGAGAACTGAACCAAGATTTTCTTATGACAAATCCAAGGAGGATCGCCTTCTGCATTTTAACCCTTCTAACGTATTTCACAGCTATAGCTGCCTTTGGGTGCAGTGTAGATCAAGAGCAGACTGCAAAAACATTAAGTCTACTTGTTGGTCTACATTGTCGTCACGAACTTTAAAAACATTGTCCTAAAAGAATTACTTTCCCTAAATAAGAGATATCAATGGCAATCGAGAAACCATTGTTGCTAACGGGGAGATGGCGGTTCATACATTTTATCAACTGTACTATACATTTTTGTGCTTAAATTATCAATGTTCAAAATGTGTTTTGCAACCAAATACATGTACTGCATATGCGCATGCTCGCTATATTTGGGTCTCTGAGCAAAACTGCGTAGATGAAATGGGTTTAATTATTTGCCGGATGTTCCTTGTGCAACGCATAATTTTCAAATTCACATCCTTTTAACCTTTCACCGAAAGATCCCCCGTTTTAATATCTCTAGGGAAGAGTGCTTTTGAAAACATTGTGGGAAAAGGAGAAAATGCTGGTAACCAGCATTTTCTTCTTTTCCCACAATGTTTTCTACCGTTTCAAAGGCGGAACCCATCATTTACTCTACACTGAATTTGTCGTCTGTAAAAGCTTTCAATTTGTACAATTCTAAAATTTTGTCATCTGGTAAAGCATGACACAGAAAGGAAGCATGCAGGAAATACAGCCTGTATCCTGTTAGAATAACCCTTTATCCGATCACAAAATTTTATATGCGTCGATATTGAAAGTGTTTGCAGCCGAAAACAGGAAAAGTGGTCCTAATGATTTGATGGGTCCTTGAAAGGATGGAAAACATTGTTTGAAAAGGAGAAAAAGCTGTTTAGCAGCTTTTTCTCCTTTTTTTCCCAAGAAGGTTCTGAAAAATCTGGGCCCGTATTCACCAACCAATCTTAAGAACATTCGTAGTCTTATTCTCCAGAAGTTTCTGAATTTGAAAGTAACACAACTTCTGATTGGCTAAACCATGTGGTTTAGCCAATCAGAAGTTGTGTTTTTACTTTTAAATCTAGAAAATCTTGAAGAATAAGACCAAGAATGTTCTTAAGAATGGTTTGTTAATACGGACCCTGTTTCCTTAGGGTCTTAAAAGCACGGGATTATTTGGTGGGATTACTGGTAAGGTATTTAGAAAACAAAAGTTGATATCGTAGAAAACATTGTGAGAAATGGAGAAAATGTCTGTTACCACTTTTTTTCTTCTTTCTCACAATACTGTATTTTCAAGAACCTCCTTCCTTAGGGCAGTGAAAATACATGATTATTTACTGAAGAAGTATCATAGTCTATCAATAAAAATGGCACTACTCCGAGGCTGTAGAGTGGCAAAAGCACCCTTGTTTATGTATGAGCCACGCTCTGTGAAAAAGGGGGTTTAATGCAACTTCAGAAAATATAGACCAGCTCAGCCTGTTCAGTTCGGGCAGGCTGACCTGGGTCGAAACTGTGTTGCTACTGGTCAATTTTCTGCATGTCATAGAACCATTCTACCTCGTGATTCAGTCGGTTTTTAGACAAAATGGCAGTTATGAATCCATGATTGGCCCACAACATGCGAAGTGAGACCTTAGAACATTTGCGTAAGGTGTCGTCCCGGATCAGCCTGCGCAGTCCGCGCAGGCTAATCCGAGACTGCATTTACCGATTGCATAAGATTTTTACATACAGTAGACTTTCGTGAAACAAAAAATCGCATAAAAACGGGAAGTGTCGTCTCGGATTAGTCACAGACTGCACAGGCTGATCTGGGACGACACACTTTTACGCATATGTCCGAAGGCCCCTTTCCGTGTGTTGCACACTAATTATGTGATGGCTTGCTTGCCTCACGGAGATGCATCAAAACCCTCTTTTCCAGGGCATGGCTCATATATACATCTTTTTGCATTACGTACTTTATCATGCTTTATCGGCGTCACGCCCTTGGATACGATAGTTTTTTTTTTTTTGTCCTCTATCTTCACCACAGAAAGGGTCCTTGAACACAGGACAGTATTATCCAACTTTCCTCCTGTTTATAATTTATTTGTAGACAACGATGACGATCGAATTCCTGTGTTTTGTTTATTTCGTACTTCGTACCTGCCACCACGCACATTGGCGAGGCTTCAGAATGTTCATTCGAGACATGAAAAACGTATGTGTACTAGTAATTACACTGGTAGGTATAATTTTCGTCCACGCAAGAATCGTTTTAGATTTTGGATTGAATTTATCGGGGGAAAACCGCAATGGCTTCAGCTCTCTCGCTGTTAGATTTACCCTTAACCTGCTAAATAAATGAAATAAAACTTTTAAGCCGAAAAAAAAACCCACACAATTTTGCTATTTCAAAGGTTTTTTCTGATCTTGATGTACACTATCTGTAAAAGGTCTTTGAGTCGCGCTTAGCGGCCTAATGGTTAATCCTTTAACACACAACACCAACTTTTAACGATCCCGAAAAAGAAAGCGTTTGAAAACATTGTAGGAAAAGGAGAAAATGCTCGATAACTAACTATTATTTTCCCCACAATTTTTCTACCCCTTCCCAAAGTAGATTTCAATGTTTGAGTCAAATTTATTTTGTCGTCTGCAAATGATTTAAATTTGGACTAGTCTAAAATTTTTATGGTTTGGTAAAGAGTCAAAAAAATGCTTATATCTTGCGAAGAACAAAATAAATATACATATAGAAATCTTACAGTTGCAAATATCGATTCTTTTATGAGACTTTTTTTCAAGATATTTTACGTTAAACTTGTTAAATACGAGTAACTTTACTTCTCGTAGTATTATGACCAATAAAATCAACAGCCATCCACTGTATCACATCACACGTTTTCGGCAGTTCAAAAACAGGGTAACCGACCGGTTCTAAAGAACGTTTAATTTTTACTATAATTTCAGATCACGATAATTGACATGGTGGCCTATTTGATCGTCCATTACACATACCCGAATTCACCAGTAAACATTCGGTATTCTCGGGGTTTACGCCCAATTCTCATTGTCAACTTCTCGGACGGACGTCAGGTAAGTATAGGGCAAAAAGAAGTTGGGATCCAGTAAATCACCCTACGTCATTCAGTTGATGACGTAGTCAAAGTTTTGAATATGCAAATTCAAGATCGGCATTTTCCGTCAGCCGAATGTGAAGTCAAAATTACTGCCTGAAAACCGCCAAATGCATGAATAAAACAGATTTTTTGGTGATTTTCATGGAATCATGAAAAAAAAAAAACCCCATAGATATGGTGTTTTCAAATACATACTCTGACAAGTAATCGTGTTATTTAACTGCTCTCCATTCCATAGCCCATAAAGTCCAAAGTTGGTTCCTTTAATCCCTATACATTTAGAAAATCATTTGAAAGTAAAGCTTACCATCAAAACGGTACAAATATGTAGAAGTATGCGTTTCCCGCTTGCCATTGACGCCTTTTTAGGAAAAACAACAACAAAACGGTTCCGACATTTAATATATTCATACGAGCGATTTTCTATCCATAATTATGTTCATGAAGCAGGGCGGTTTACCAGATCCAAACTTCCAATCACCTAAGTATTAATTAACCAATTGAAAAAAATCTTACAGTTGAAAATATAGATTCTTTTATGAGAATTTTCGGCAGTTCAAAAACTGACTCTCTGCCACCAGATACGAGATAACAATGGTGATAATTTAAGAAAACTGTAGCGATAAAACAAACTTTCCTGGAAATATTTTTTCTACATAATAAAAAGTTTCACGATAAAGATATCGCGATAATTCTCACTTTTATCACGGTTTTTTTTTTAGCATTCGTGCCCATAACTGACTTTCATGGTATCTATAAATAGAAACGGTTTCGGAACATATTTGCCAGCTTGTACAGTCAAAAACTATCAAGTTCATCCAAATGGTGATTTTCTATTTATGGATATCAAGAAACTGGTAGAACTTATCTCGAATATTAGCTTCGTGCACGAATGAGAAATTTTGAGTTAAAATATTTGCTGATCAGTGAACATTTTCTAGACAACAAAATTTTTCTCGATACTTTTTTTTTTCAGAAAACTTTTCACTATCCAGATAAAATTTCCAGGAAACTTTGATTCATCGTGATAGTTCTCGAAAATTATTCCAATGGTATCTCGTATCTCGTGGCAGAAATATACTACCATACCAGGGAATGAGACAAGTACATTTTTTCAGCCGATTGGATCGGTCATTCATGGATCTACATCGTGCTCGATTTTATGCGTACTTTGTGGGGGTACTGAACAATCCGTCTGCTCGAATTGTATAAACTAGACCTCTTTCGATGGCTGAAAGTACGAACCACTGAAACTCGACGAGATTTTATGATTGTCGGCTTGCCTAAATCAACGATTAAACTGAACTTTCTGTGTAGTCTGATCCTGATCTATGCCGTCTGCAAAAGCACCTTTTTTTGCCTTTCACGATGAAAGGGTATTAATTTTAAGTAAACTGGCGCGGATTCATACACCTGTTTGTTAATCAAAAGGGTAAATTGCTTTAAACCTTAAAGCCTTGGAACCGACTTAAGTTGTTTTTGCAGACAGTTTAGATCAAGATCAGACTGCACAGAACTTGCAGTTTGACCTTAGATCTACACAGTCTGCCACACTGTGTTACATGTTCAAACGAAAACAACCTTGAGACAGCAATGTCTTTCGCTATTTTTCCCATTAAAATGGTCCACATCATAAATTCAGCACTTTCTTTAACTCTCATCTTTGTTATAAACGATTTTTTTTTTATTTTCGCCAACAGCCCAAACCATTTTTGAAAACAACGGGTGAATAGCAAACTTTTGTTCCAATTTTCATGCAGATCACAAACGCAAGATTTCTCTTTCAGATCCGCCGAGCCTGGAGAAATATTCGACGCACAATCAAGAAAATAATGCACGTCGTTGCGCTTTTCTTCTTCTTCATCCTTGTGTTTGCATTGATCGCCCATCAGATGTTCATCCACAAGTAGGTTGCAGGTTCACTGACCCAATTTGAAATAAGTCGTTACTAAAGGCTTGTTGTAACTGTCATTTTTTTTTTAATCTTTTAGGTATCATAACATTAAGAATATGAAAATAACAGATTTTGATGGATGCTTTGATTCTAAGCATATTAACATTTTTTTTCTTAACCCTTTCCCAAGCGACAAATTTTGGACTGGTCCAAATTCAAAGGGTTTGCAGACGACAATTTTAAATTTGATGAAAATGGCAGAAAGGTCTCAAAAAGGGTAGAAAACACTGTGGGAAAAGGACAAATTGCTCGTTACGAGCAATTTCACCTTTTCCCACAGTGTTTTCAAAAGACTTGTACTGCAGACACTTGAAAACCAGGGCTTGTTTGGGAAAGGGTTAATTGGAAAGAAAAACGTTTACCATGTATTTGAGTTAAGGTATTTTGTTTTGAAAAAAATGTTTGAAAAAGACGATAGGAAATTCACGAGTGCACATCACTAGGCGTATACGTTATAACGATAAAGAAGAAGAATTTGAAAAAAAAAAGCGTTGAAGGAAAAGAAGAAAACGTTTTAGATGGGTAAAAAATCTTGTGGGGAAAAAGGAGGAAATGATAGTTACCTGCATTTTCTCATTTTCCCACAATGTTTAAAAAGTCGTTTTCCAAATGGTTGTTCAGACTAGGGATTGTGTGGTAAACGATTAACTTGTCCCAAAATTTACAGCATAAGGTAACCGTTTTGCTAATTTATCAGAAAAAGATGATTGGTAATATGTATTAGTTTAATTCTGACAACACGAATGAATGAAATGTATTATCGACTCAAACGTTGAATGAGATACATACAGACAGAATAACGCAAGAACGGTCGATCCATTTAAAACATGAAAAAATCTACCCTTTTCTTTTCATTCATTCACTCATTTTTACAAATTCCTATCTCTGTTTGTCTTATCTCTATTTAAATAGGCACGAAATAAAGTATCCAGGGGGGAAAGAGTACTTTAAAACTTACTGGGATTCATTCTGGGATCTATTCGTCCTCGTGACGACTTCAAACAACCCGGATGTCATGTGAGTAACCAGTAATATTAGCATGTATATTTAGATCATTTTATTACTTAAGCTTTGAACTTTGAACTAATTTATTGTAAAGTAATTCAAAAGAAGAAAGGTATTAAAAGAAAAGATAGAAGGCGTAAGAGGTACTGGATCGATTTACGGTAGCAACCCTTGTATATTGGTATCATAAAATTTTCTCGCAAATAGGCCCGCAGAATAAACATGTCCACTTTTTTTACCAATAGCAAATTACTATTTATTCATTCTAGGCTAATAGAAACAAACAGGTCACAAAGTAACTTATACAACTACGCCGTAAAAAAGGTCATTTTTTTTTCTCCCCCTCCCCCCCCCCCAAAAAAAAAAAATAGTGGTGTATACATTATATACGTAAAGTCTAAAGGCCGAAGGCTCAAATATATGAGCCATGCTCTAGCAAAAGGGGGTTTAACGCATCTCCGTGATGCGTTAAACACAGAAACTCATCACATAATTATGGATCCATAAATTCCATTTGTTTAACAACCGACTGAATCATGATGTAGAATGGTCCTTTGACATGCAGAAAATTTTCAAATGGCAAAAAAATTCGACCTAGATGTCAGACTGCGCGGGCTGACATGGGTCGATACTTGCATATGCATTAAACGCCCTTTTTACAGAGTATGGACTATATGTTTTGACAAATGTTCAATTGGTTGACGAATTTCTCCAAATGGCACAATGTTTCCGATCGTTGAATTTTAATGACAATCTTTCGAATATAAGAAAAGCCAACCCTTTTCCCAAACTGCAAGTTTTAGAGTCTTGAAAATTGTGGTATCTGCAGACGACTAATTGAAAATTGGAACAAATATGCTTTTGTTTTCTGATATAGTAGAAAACATTGTGGGAAAAGGAGAAAATGCTGGTTACCAGCATTTTCTCTTTTCCCACGATATTTTCAAAAGTCTTATTCCTTGGGGTCGTTAAAAACGGGCTGTTTGGTTAATGGTTAACCCATAGGCTGCCTAGCATGACTCAAGAACCTTTTGCGGACAGTGTAGATCAAGATCAAACTGTACAGAACATGCATTCTGATCTTGGATCGACACTGTCCATTTAAGAGATATCCACCCCCCCCCCCCCCCCCCGCAAAAAAAAAAAAAAAAAAAAATTATCGATCTATAAATTTTGTCTAATAATCGACGGATTCACGAGGTAGAATGGTTCTTGGAATACAGAAGATTCACCACTAACAAAAAGTTTCGACCCAGGTTAGCCTGATGCAGATTCAATAAGCCCCCCTTTTTCACAGAGAATGGCACAATTATAATTCCAGGTTACCAGCCTATGACAGCAGTCCATACTACTGTATCTTCTTCTTTATCTACATACTGGTCTGTTTTTATATGCTTCTGAACGTGTTCCTGGCGGTGGCATACCACAGTTACAACGAAAATATGAAGGTAGATAATATGTTTTTTTGTTCTTTTCGACATTGCGTTTGAACGAAATCGGTCAGACACGTTTCTTTTAAGAAATTCTGCAGCCTAATATGGGCCTAGCCATGGTATCTCAGTATTTAGTTTAAACATATTTATTTTACATCGACTGAGAAACAAGTTCTTGCAACTTATACTAATCTCTCTCGATTCCGCTTCCTGGAAACTATACCAGTACTCGTACAGAATGTGTGGACCAGTGAAGAGTCCTAAAGTTGACACCCGCTCCCGGGAATCGAACTCGGGATCTTATGAATCGAGGCCGACGCTCTACCTCACGATCACGGACAACACGGTATCTCAGTGGTAACGTGCAGGTCTTGAAATACGGGGTTCGTTAATTTGAGTATCGGCCAAAATCTGTTGTTTTTTTTCTTTTCAACGATTAAATGGAACACTTTTACGGCAACCCGTGATTCATTCTTCTCTCATTTCTGTCTGGTCCAGCCCTGCAGCTCAGTTGGTAAAAGTCCGTATTCACCAACCATTCTTAAGAATATTCTTAGTCTTATTCTCCAAGATTTTCTACATTTGAAAGTAACACAACTCCTGATTGGCTAAACCAAATGGTTTAGCCAATCAGGACTTGTGTTACTTTCAAATGTAGAAAATTCTGGAGAACAAGACAAAGAACGTTCTTAAGAATGATTGGTGAATACGGACCCAGGAGGGGCGGGGGCGCTGGTTCGAATCCTCCAGCTCAGTGTTGATGGTAATAAATATAATGAACATAGTGATGAGTATGATGGCGGTGATGATGATGACGATGATGATGGTCTATGGAACTGATGGAAAAGAGTATTTACATGAGAAATTATTCTTGACGTGTAATAGTGAAATAAAGATTTTTGTAATCATTAGTAAAGACTGTTTATTACAGGAAGAAATTCTGAGAAGCGTTCGAGGGAAGAAGACGAAACTTGGTCAAGCATTCGATGTTATCAAAGTGAACTTTAACGGAGAGGACATGGTGACCTACAAAATCTGGAAACGTCTCATGGAACTGACTAAACCGGACCTGAGCAAAAACCAAGTGGACTTGCTGATGTTGATATTGGACATGAAGAAATGTGGACACATAGGTATTAACCCGAGTTTGTTAGAAAAGGTGCTTCAGTGGCTGGCTACCTGATGTGTGTTTTTCCCTGTGTTTCTTTGCATGGTGTTAAACGCCGTTTGCAAAATTCTTTCAGTTATATCACGGGGGTCAGTGCAACTATCCATGCTTTCCGAGAGTCTCTTAGATCAGAACTTCGGACAATATTCGTTCCCGGCCACTGGCTACTTTACCTACATTACCATTGTCGAAACAATGATCAGCGGTGGAAGAGAAATAAATCCTGTCGCAATGGCTATCATCAGAAATTGTTCGAGCAAAGGTTTCGAACCAGCGACCTCCTGGTGTCAAGGCCCTTTACGTTACCAACTGAACCTCCGGACTCGGCAGCTGGATAGTTGAATGTTTGCTTATGATTTATGATACTTTATGTGTACTCCGAGCACCGGCAGCCGCTAAATCCTGCGTGGCTCAGTGGTAAAGTGTAGGACTCGTGACCTGGAGGCCCTGGGTTCGATCCTCACTGGATCCATCGGGTTTCTCGTGAGTGTCCTTGGGCAAGACACTTCATAGCCCAGGCCTAGTACTTGTGGAACATGAATATGTTAACTGTTGCCGTGGTATGACAGAAATTTTGTTGAAAGTGGCGTATTACATCATTTAATCAATCAATCAACTGGCAGCCACTTCTCGGTAAACCTCTAGACTTTTGGAAATTGACCAGTAGGCTACTGAAACAGTGCTAGTTAAGAGCATTTTCTCCTTTGTCTACATTCTTTTTCATAAACCTTTAATCTCAGGGTCATTAAAATACAAAATTGCGTAGTAAAGGGTTAATAAGAAATGCATCTCATTTCCAGGTCGTAAAGAGTTCATGAACGTCGCTGATCTGTTAAATGTACCGGTAACCGAAGTCCAGGACAGGACTACGTGGTTAGAGTATAAGTTCCCCGGATTTTATGGCTCTACCCCGAGCGAGTACTTGCGGGCTTTTGTAGACAGCGTGTAAGTTACTTAATTATTTCGATCTACCAACAAATTTTCTGTATATATGCGCCGCTTACGGATAGAGTCAGACACGAAGGGAGAAGAATACATATTTACACTATGTTAACCCTTGGGCTGCTAAGTGCGACTCAAAGGCCTCTTGAGAACAGTGTAGATCAAGATCAGACTGCACAGAGGGTGCACTCTGATCTTGGATCTACACTGTCCGATAAGAAGATTTCTTTCTCGAAAAAGCAAGTTTGAAAAAGCAACATTTGGTTTTTTACTATCGGCTTGAAAGTTTCGTTTAATTTCTTTAGCAGTATAAAGGTTAAATATAGTCCTATGTATGATAAGATGACGTAACCCGCAATGCGGACTACTTCCGGTTTGGGTCCCGCCATACTTTGACTAGTCAAAATGGTAGGCCTACGTCATAATATTTATTCGCTTTTCATAACATAAAAGTTATCACCCACGGTACCAGTAAGCCCTCTTTGTTTTGATTTTAACCGTTAAGAAAAAAAAAATGTCTATAAATGCGATGATGTTTGTTAAAATTTGTAGGTATATAGTAAAAGGAATATCATGTTGAAGTGTGGCTTGTATAAATTGTTTGTCACTGCATAGAGAAATTTTGACATAATGTTCGACATTCGGTCTCGCCAAGTATCATTTTTTGTGGCATTTGTCGAAGACAATGCCACTATGAGTTCATTACGGCATTTTGAAAATCATGTATCGTATTTTGTGCAAAACCGAAGGAAGTAAACCCAATTAAACTCAATTTTTCTAAGACAAATACGTGTTTCGATTGCACTCAGATATGAAAATGAAAATGGCGTATTAAAATAAATTGGATTAGGCCATCGATCATGGAAATTCTTTTTTTTTTATCGAAAATAGCTTGTTCCGCTATGGTCTTCTGTTGGCGTAATGATACACACAATATTTGTTTCCTGGCCGCCCGATTTCGTGCTTGATCGTCCTAAACCAGTTCGTTCCTGGGCTTATTCGTCCCTGGGCTTGCTCGCCAGGACTCGTTCGTCCCACAAGATTGCAAGCTACTCTATTGGATTGTGCATTTAGTAGGCTGACGTTCAACCCAATATATTGAAACTATTTCTATGGTTTATTGTTCAATTATTTATTCCACACAATGGCTCCCTTGACAAATGCCACACCAGTGCTTTCAACGCTTTGATTTCTCAGGCAGCTGGAAGCAGCACGAACCACAGTAAAGTTACAACAGCGTTATATTCCGCAGTTACATTTTATTTCATTGTGGTTAACCCTTTACCAGAAATCCCGAGTTTTAACGAGCATGACAAAGAAATCTGTTGAAAAAGCATTATGGGAAAACGAGAAAATGCTGCTTACAAGCATTTTCTCCTTTTCCCAAAATGTTTTCTACCATATCAAAAATACGTCTGCAAATACTTTCAATTTGAACAAGTCTGTTTTGTATCGTCTGGTAAAGATTAGTTTAAACAAATCTTACTGTCATATTCACATATTTACATTAAAAAAGACACATACAAAAAGTTCAAGCACATAGAAATTGATACATGTACATTGGCAAAGTGATCTGGTCATATGTTCTCATAACTTATTCAGTGTTCAGTCATTCCCCTGGTAAAGGGTCTGGTATAGAGCAAAGGTTATCAGACTGGGACCGTATTCACCCACCATTCTTAAGAACGTTCTTAGTTTTATTCTCCAGAATTTTCTATAATTGAAAGTAACACAGCTTCCCATTGGCTAGCCCATTCTATCTCTCTCTCTTTCTCTCTTTTTTTTTTTCAGGTTCTACAAGTTTATTTTTGATGCCATTGTTATTGTCCATATTTTCTTGTTGGCGTTTTTCGTTCCTGATATTGACATTCCGTTCTGCATAATTTTCTGTATCGAAATTATCCTCAAAATCTACACGTACGGACCCAGAAGATTCTTCAAACGATTTGCAAACTGGTAAGATATTGATTGAGATTCAATCACTAGAGTTGTATAAAATGCATGACAAATGAGGCCGAAGCTTCGATCCGTTCTTGAGGGGCTGCATTTTTCATACGGGTGTCCTTCAGGGAGGTATTTCGGAGCACTAGCCTAGTACTATTGAAACCAAGGGAATACATGAATAAGCCAGCCAGCGCCGTGATATGGCTTAGATAATGTTGAAAGCCGAGTTACTAAACAACATTAAATCAAAGACGTAGAAGGTGGAAATGGGTCGATCCTAAATGCCAATACATTAAACCCATTTTCCACAGAGCGTGACTCAATCAATACAATACACCAAGATTTTTTAAAGAAAATGAGCCGTTCTTTGTGAAAAGGGGGCTTGATGCATCTGCAAAAGATATCAATCCAGGTCAGCCTGTGCAGTCCGCGCAGGCTGACCTGGGTTTGCTATTTATATATTTATAGATGGTAATGTACTACGACCCTGCGCAACTAGTGGTTATGCCATTGACACATGGTTTGTTGATAAGGACCCGTTTTCACCAACCTTTGAGATTGCAGTCTTAGTCATATTAAAGATTAGAAAGTAACGCAAATTCTGACTGGCAGAACCCATTTGGTTTAGCCAATCAAATATTGTGATACTTTGAAATTCAGCAAATTCTTCAGAATTAGACTAAGAATATTGTAAAGAATGGCTGGTAAATACGGACCATGATTCTGTTCTGTACAGTTTTACCATGGGCCAATGAAACTCTATGGGTCTGTCATGGATTACCAAAATTTTCAGTGCTCGATCATTAGACGCTGTAACAAAAAAATAGCACATTTGCGGGTTGCCTCTTTATCGAATATGATATACATGCTATATAGAAGCAGCACCAATGTGCTATTTTAAGTAACAGTGTTCGATTATCGACAGATGAAAATTTCGGTGTTCCGTGATGGACCATTATGGAGCTGCAAATGCCTGTGGTTTTACTTTTATTTGATCTAGGTATGACGTCATCGTTACGAGCTGTTCCATTCTCCATATCATCGTTTCGAGGACAATGGAAGGTGAGACAAACCTCATCGTCACATACCGCTATACAAATACACCCTTTTACAGCTTTCAAAAACATTATTGCGTTTGTTTCCATGGGGATGTCTATGCCAAAACACCTGGAAACAGACTTGTGCATAGATACAATCACTTTGAACAATAAAGATTTTAAATAAAAAGGAATGAGAGAGAGATAGACGGCGTAACAATTATTTAAATCAAAGTACTAAGATTACTAATAGAAGGAGATGGTAGAAATTTGCTAGCAAATAAATTTTAACAGTGGACAAACTTAGTAAATTTAGTAAAGTTTTATTCATCTGACGGTTGACAACATTTGTTTTTATCCAAGATTGATAGCATTATCCATGACTATTTTCCATAAACTTGTGTATCTTAGCGCCTTGCATGCGGTTTTAGGTGTTAGGAAAGTTGTCTAGTGAAATGACAGCGGTTTGGGGAGTTTTCGAGTGATTTTGGGTGTTTTGGGGTGTTTCTCTTCCTTATTCATCCCCCATGTAGACGTTATGAACTAGGTCATGTCAAAGCTACAAAACGAAGCTAATTTCAAATCTAGAGCTAATTTTCTGACATTTAACTCTGAAGTTCAATGTAAGTGTAATTGGCTTGCACAGTTTTTCAATCCAATGTTATTTTCACTTATCAAATGACACAGACGCGTCTGTTCATTGATCTATGAGGAACTACATTTCTTGAAACAGAGGAGTGATTTAGCCTCGCGAGACTGTGAGATCTGAAAGGTCATCACCTTCTAGAAATGAAAATTAAAACTCTTTTGTTCTAATATGAAGAGAAGTATTGAAATGTAACTTGATCAGCAGTTGCCTTTTTTTTTTTTCACGTTGTTTTGCATATCGTTGAAATTATTTCAAGATTAATCCAAATCATTGTTGGAAAAGGAGCAGTCGCTGCTAAAATTGGTTTGTTTAAAAATACATGTAGACTGTACAGTAATGACTTATAAGGTAACGCGTGAAAAATATTTAATCACCAATAAGTGCTAAAAAAATGATCATAACATACTCATGTGCTGTGTGCTTGGAAAAAAGTGCCCCTGGGTATCAATGAGCGGTAGCAACCCTTTAATACTGGTGTCATTATGGGCCAGCAAATAGACCTGTAGGGGCTCCGCAGAATAAACATGTCCACATTTTTTACCAGTCACAATTCACTATTTATCCGTTCGAGTATATCAATACAAAGAAGGAGGTCAAAAGCCAGCTTATACAACCAGGCCACCAAAAATGATTAGGCGATCTGGCCGCCTTGACCCTTAGGCTGCTAAGTGCAATTCACGGACCTTTTGCGGACAGGGTAGACCAAGATCAGACGGCACTGAACGTACAGTCTGATCTTGGATCTACACTGTCCGATCAGGAGATATTTCCTCAACCCCCATAACTTTGAAAGACTTACAAACATTTTGGTTTTTGCCAATGGCTTCAAAGTTTCATCTAAGTTATTCAGCTGGATAAGGGTTAAAGTAATGAGCTCTACCTTGTTGCGGGATTAAGTATGAAATACTCGTAAACGGCGTTTTTTCATACCATTGCAGGTTCTGCAGCAGTAGAACTAATGCGAATCCTTACGACTTTGCGTATATTTCGGATATTACGTCTGTTGGTGCACATCAAAAGGTAATACGAAATTATATGCTATAATTAAGAAGTCGCCGAATATTACTTAGTCCTTTTTAAGCCAACGGAATAAGATAATTTTTGCAGGCACCGTTGATGAAGATAGGAAGCCAAGAACATGCAGTCTGATCTATGTTCTACACCATAGGCTATCCGATATTCTGCTTTTGATCTACACACTCCACAAAATACACCCATGTTGGCATGCTTGAACGTGGTTCAGGGAAGTTTTGTATCTGATCACGTTTATTCTTTTGACTTGTCTTACTTTGTACCATTACATACTTGTATGAGCCAAGGTCTGTGTAAAGGGGATTTAATGCATCTGCAAAAACTACCCTTACCTACGACTGTAAAGTTAAACGAATGAAACTTAAAAATCCGTTTGTCCTATAGGATTAATTATACAGGCAGACGGTATACATCCAAGATCAAATTGCATGTTTTGTGCAGTCCGAATTTAATCTATTCTATCTGCAAAAAAAAGAAATTTTGAGCCTGTGGCATGGACAAGTTCCTTTACTACACAATCCCGAGTTTTAACGACCCTGAGAAAGATTAAAAAAAAAAAAAGACATTCTGGCAAAAGGAGAAAACTCTGGTTACCAGCATTTCTCATTTTCCCACAATGTTTTCTACCCACACAAATAAAAAGTCCATATTTTGACCGGCATTTGAATCGTCGTCTGCAAATGCTTTCAATTTGGACAAGCCTAAGTCTTTGTCGGTTGGTAAAGAGTTAAAGGAATGACGCTAACATCTGGAACTGATGTCTGACCTGCATTTATTGTAACGGTATTTTGTGTCTCAAAATATCAAAATAGTCGATCCGAGACAAGCCCGCACCTTTTGTCCAGGCTTATCTCGATCTACGCTGTCTTTAAAAGCTAAAATTGCCATTTGGCGGCGGAAGAATTAAAAGCTGTTCTAAACTGGTTTATTTTTGTTTACCTCTTTTGAACAGATTCAAAATAATTACGAATACTCTCGTCAACATATCTTTGTCCATCTTCATGTATGGTGGGATCATATTTGTGAGTAGATTCTGTGACGTCTGTCTCTCTGTCTGTCTGTTTCTCTGGCTGTCTGTTTCTCTGTCTGTCTGTCTGTCTGTCCGCCCGTCCTTTCATCCTTCCGTCCGTTCCTCCGCCCTCCGCCTGCCCGCCACTCCGCTCGTCCGTACGTCCGTCCGTAGGTTCACCGTCTGTCTGTCCTCTTGACATTTACAAGCAGTAATTTATACCATAGTTCACTTTATCTATCGTGGGTTATGTCTCAATAATTCTAAAGATTAGACAAATTAGTTCTTGGTTGTAAACCAACGGAGGTCGGGTCGGCCATTCGATAACACAAAGGGCTTGTAATCCTGTAATATATAGGGAGTTCGAATCTTGGCACCATCAAACTCTTTTTTAGCGGATTTGTATAGCAAATCCGCTTACTGTGATCATTCTGACCGGAACCAAATACATCATGCGTAACGACGCATGCGCGCTCACACTGTACTACGATATCGGTTTGACCTGAACCATATATACTGTCATTTACGCTTGCGCCCATTCTACTATCAGTTTCAGCTGATACACCTCAACCTCGCTTTTGTCACAACCGTATATACTGTCCTATACGTACATACCTATAGTTCGAGATCTAATTCCAGCAAAAAACTGCGTAAGATTGGCGAATCAAATTACCACTCCTTAAACAGTAATAGAATAACAGTTACTGCACGGCCCCGCTTGGCAGAAAAATTTTGACTTTTCCTGTCCTTGCTAACTCCATTTTAAAATGATTGCTCGTGTGTTGCATGTGATGTTATTTTTTATTACAACACATTACAGCTTTATGCTACTCTGCAAATCCGCTTTCCAGGACTTTGAGCCCTTTGATTAAGATTTGGTGATATTGGCAATGGAAAAAAGCTCGCATAAAAGGTGCACTGGCCACCATGATCTAACCGAAATCAAACATCAAACAAGTTTAGATCAGACCAGAAAGGTGCTTCAATAAGATGATCTGTTCTGCTGAGTATTTTCTTGTGTCCTGGCGAAATTCGCTAAACCTTTTGCCAAATAACAGTTTTGCAAGAAGATAAATTTTGAATCATGCAGTGTCTTTGAGATAAAACCTTTACATTTTCTCTGGTCGTAGCAGGAAATCTGAAAAAAAAAATACGAGTATTTTGAAGGGTTGTGTAATGATGGATATCGAAAAACATTGTGTAATGATGGATATCACAAAATATTGTGTAATGATGGATATCACAAAACTGTAAAAAAGTCATATTTGATAAATGAAAGGAGTTACAACAGTTTTGTGCCAAAACCGCGATTTGTAGGTATGAATGTAATGAATATTATGTTGTAGTAATATTCTTAGGGTCTGTAGTTGATTCTCTTTAGGTAAGAAAATTTTAATATCACGCTCGACCTTTGGTCTTGCGAGATATTAAATATTCCCACGCAGCCTGATGCAAACACAAAACCCGTGAAATTTATTATACAAAGTAAAAATAGTGTTGCACACCCCTGTGTTTTACCGAGTTTGATTTTCTGGCGTGAATGATATGAAATGGGTTGGACATTAGAATCTGGCTGCTGCATACAGCTACAAACAGTCTGTTGCCTCTGAAATAAAAAAAAAAACTGAGGTATCCGTTGACCTCATGGCAGTGGCTACTGATCGAGCTGTTTCACCCTCTTGTGAGAGGTATAAGACGAAGACCGCAAGCTAATCCGCAAGCCCTGGGCGGAAGTGCGCAATATTGACTGATTGTGTGTGCCCATTCTCTGCAGGTCACTTTCAACCTGTCGTAAGTTTTGTTTTGACACTAAATTCCCAGTTTTAATCAAACTTAAAAGCCTAACGTTTTTCTTAAATTTGAAAGCAGTATCTAAGCAAAAAATTCCTACTTACCATGAGGTCTAGGGATACCTCAATTCAGTTCATTTTATAGGCAAAAGACTGGTCTGTTGGTGTATGCAGCAGCCGGATTCTAATTTCTACCCAGTTTGATTTTATTCAAGCCAGAAAATCAAAAGTCGGTAAAAAATACAGAGGGTGCAATTTTTTTTAACAGTGATATAACAGAATATTCCGTAATTATAGGATTATGTATGTCATATTTCAGATTGTATTCTACGTCTTCGCCGTTTTTGGTGTAGAAATTTTTCGAGACAAAATCACTTTCTACGGCAACGCCACTGATGTCAGCCAAATGTTCTGTGGCGCCATACAATTAAACGGGAGCGTGTTCTATGAGAGTGGTTATTGTAGCCTTAACTTCAACGATTTCTTCAGCGCCATGATGGTCTTGTCTGTGGTTTTGTTTCAGAATAACTGGCACGGTAAAACAATGATTTAAGTTCATTTAAGCCTTACAGGGCCTGAAAAAACAGACATTTTCAGTCTAGAAATAAGACCCAAATAATTGCAGGTTTTAGATTGCTTTTGTCCATTGCCCATATTCGTCACCCACCCTAAATTTCATTGTCATTCTTATTCTGTAGTTTTCTGATTGGCTAAACTATTTTCAAACGGACATTGTGTAACTTTGAAGTACAATAAACTCTTGGGAATCACATTTAGAATGATATTAGGAGTGGTTGTTGCATTTGGGCTCCGACTGTCTCTGCAAAATGAGCACTGTAGATCAGAGATCAGACTGTAAGCTTTGTGCTTTCTGGTCTTGATCTGCACTGCCCGCGAAGCAACTATAATTGGTTGAGACTCGTCAAGGTTGTTAACATTTTCTTTGGGTGTGTTCTAACCGTTATTTGGAATTGTACTAGTTTATTCGTGTTATATAATTTCTTGATAGTACTAGTAATTCAACTCTTTATCAGAAGGCAAAATTACTGACCCGTCCAAATTGAAAGCATTTGCAGACAACAGTTTAAATTTAGTTCAACTGAGTAATTTATCTTTGAAAAAGGAAGAAAACATTGTGGGAAAAGGAGAAAATGCTGGTTACCAACACTTTCTCCTTTTTCCAACAATGTTTTCAAAAGCCTTCTTCTTCAGAGTCGTTAAAACAGGTGTTTGTTTGGTAAAGGGTTAAAAAGAGAATCGATGCCTAACTGTTCAGTATTTTCATTCTCGCAGTGTTGTAAAATGAACATGAAGTTTTGCCGAAATATTTGTTTTCATCATCAGCGAAGTTAAGATAAGCCTTGCAGTTGGGTATTAACCCTTTACCAAACAATCTCGTGACCTTGAGGACAGAGGCCTTCGACAAACATTGTGAGAAAAGGAGAAAACGCTGGTCACCAGCATTTTTTTCCTTTTCCAACACACGTTTTCTGTCCGCTCAAAGCAAAATCTCTGTATTTGAACTACATTCAATTTGTCGTCTGCCAATGCTTTCAATTTAACCCTTTACCATACAATCCTGGGTTGTAAAGACCCTAAGGAACAGTACTTTTGGAAAGATCGAGGGAAAAGGAGAAAATATTGGTAACCAGCATTATTCATTATTTCTGTATAGTTTCAACACTCATATATATAAGTGCAGGTTACTCCGTCTATCTTTTTTAACCCTTTCCCAAACGACGAATTTTAGAATCTTTCAAATTCAAAACATCTGCAGACCACAAATTCAAAATTGGTACAAATGAGCTTAAGGTCTCTGATAGGGTAGAAAACAATGTGGAAAAAGGAGAAAATGCTGGTTACCAGCATTTTCTCCTTTTCCCACAATGTTTTCAAAAACCTTCCTTTCCAGGGTCGTAAAAACTCGGGGTTTGTTTGGTAAAGGGTTAAAGATCTGTTATTTTTTCAGTTATTGCGGACGGATACGTAGCAGTTACCAACGAATTTGCTCGGCTTTACTTTGCATCTTTTTTTATGTGTGCCTCTGTCATTATCATGAAGTAAGTAGTTTGTGCAGACTTGCTGCGAAATGTCGCCGACAAAAATCTCTGTTGTTGTCGGGCTTTGCTTAGCTTGGCTTTTCTTGGCTTCAAAAGCTGGAATCATTATTATTATCATTATTATGAAACACTAATAAATATTACCAAAAAAGTATATATATATTTCTCTGCAAGCGTAACGCAATCGGGCATTTACATTCGATAAGAGAAGATGCAATTCTGGCATTTGAATAACGAGAAGATCGTGTTGCAAAAGGCATCTCTTCATTTTTACGACATCAGATATGACGTCATTCAGCTTATTTGAATACAATACGCATTTATTGGTCATGTAACATCCCTACACGCCTTTGTGAAATATTGGCGCGCAATCAGAAAATGCCTTGAATTAAAATAAGATCTGTGTCGTGGGTACAACATCGTGATGATAAATTTCAACGTTTGTTACAATGTTTCCAAAAGTGGTCTTCTGCGAGACGCACGGAGTTGTTTCCGGGGTTATTTAGTCAATGTGACCCCTTTGTCGATTTCCACTTTTCTCATTTTTCTTCAGCATAGTGATAGATTTTGTACGTAACATGTTTGTGTGAGAGTTGAAGGAAATTATAAATGATGTAGAAAAAAAAAGGAGCATTTCTATTATTGAACAATGTTTTTGAAAAAGTTGCCTACTTCTAGATGCAAACGTCATCGCAGGAGTGCGTTACCTGTTTTCCGCCACTTTTTCGTTTGTTTCTTTCTTTTCTTTCTTCCGAAATTTTTTAAACAGTAGTAGAAAGAAGTGAAAACACCGCCTTTTTTACAGTCCTTTTTGTCTTCAGTATTGTGACAGCTTTTGTTGTGGACATGTTCATGTACGAGTATACCATTCAAAAGGAGGGAAAACTAGACTCGGCTGTTGAAACAAAAATCAAAGAACTTGGACTCGGCATAGATGCAGAAACGTAAGAAAGTTTACACAATTTGACTGCACATGGACGACATACTTTTTTTTTTTAGCTCAGATGTTTCCAAGAAAACGTCGAACATTGTAAATAAAATTAAAGAGTTGTTGTCATGGATCTGCATTGTCAGCCACTTTTTTCACGCAAAAATATCCTTGAAGTCGCAATACTTGCGAGTTTAGTTTTTTATATACTGGCTGGAATTTTTCATGTAATTCAAGTTGCAGCTGAAGGGTAAAATCGGGCAACAAGTTGTCTTCAAGGGTATTTTTTCACTTCATCTTTCATAGTTATCATTTTTAGTTCATTATCATTGTTATTATTAATATTACTATCATTATTTATATAGCGGACTAGAGATATCAGCTCCATTAACTGACAACCAGATGGCCGAGTTGATACAGTCAGGTGAAATAGAACCTCCGCCCCAGCATCCATGGATAGAGAAGTCAACGTTATCCGCCTTCAAAAACGCGGAAAATCGATTTGCCCGCCTCAGTACTTATGTCATTAACAGACGAAGTACCGTGGCGCCGACCTTGAATCGCTTTGATGGGATTAGATTCCACATTAAAAAGAAAGGTATGTGTAAGATGCAACAGGTGTGATCTTGGTCGGGGTAAAGCTAAACTAGAGGCGCTTGAGCGCCTGTATCGCTCCACAGGCCTGATATTTCTATAATGGCGAAAAGAAGTTTTTAACAATTACCATTCAATCCTGCATTTTAGCTCACTAAAGAAAAAAGGTATGGAAAAAACTTGTGAGAAAAGAAGAAAAAAATGGTAACCAGCATTTTCTTAGTTTCCCACAATAATTTCTATCCTTTTTTATATATGTCTTACTAATTTGAAGATATGTTGTCTGCAACAGGTCCTTTCACAAACCATTTTGGGTGGGGAAACATCAAAATATAGAAAATATGTCTTTCTCAGGGTCGTTAAAAGTTGTGATTGTGTGGTAAAGGGGTAATCTAAAAGAACAGCTAGGAGGGCAAATGAATGAATGTTATAGCAATATAGATCAACTTACATCAATACACCAGATAGAATGAAATATGCTGGCATACAATGAACACCTAATCCCTAATAATCAACTTTTCACAGTTAGAATGTCTTCTGTGGCAAACAACACAAAATGGTCTACAAATGCATTTACATAAATCAAATATCCTGCTCCAGGGCACAGATTAATTCTGGTGTACTGAAGTTGCGGGATCAGTTTGACTGGGTAACATTAATGCCTTATCACAAATGTAAAGCCCTGTCCCACTGTGTACCAGGTCACCAGGATTTACACCCCTTCTCTGTCCACTCTGCATTTACTCATTAATAGGTCAACAAACCTTTACCAGAACTAATAAAAGTGCAGAGGTTCTCTTGTTCTATATCAAAAGGACTATAAAGTACCTACAACATGGGGGTTTTGTTATTAAAATACTTTTTCTTTTTTATCTTGGCATGGTTACTCAGGCTTAGTAATAAGGCAAAATTGAAAAGCTCAAGTTGTGAAAGGTGCTCAAGCTTTTATCTTATTTATGGCCAGTGATATTTCATTACTAGTACTAACTAATAGCATATCATTGGAGTAAATTGTGATCTTAATACCAAGGAAAATGTGTGGGCTTAAATAGGACAGCCCTGACTAGGTCAAGTCAATCCAATTTTCTTCTTTTTTCTTTGTTAGTCGATAAAACTAACACAATAAATAGTTTTGGAGAAGAACATTTTTTTGAAATATAAGCCTTGTCTATAAAAAAATGTGTTTTTAGGTGTATCATTTTTTTAAAAGGAATTTGGTATACAACCACCATAGAAACAATTTGGCAGACAACCACCATAGGAACTTACCTGCAAAACAACAATGAAATCCAATGAATAGTTTTAGAGAAGAAATTTTTCAAAGATTTTACTTTATACCATAAAAGGAAAATGAGTCTCCCATAAAAGCCATGTTTTTTGACAGATCATTTTTTTTTAAAGGAATTCTGTAAACCTGTATCTAAGGAACATTCCTGCAAAATAATAATGCTATCCAAATAGCGGTTTGGGAGGAGAAGATTTTTAAAGGTTTTTTTACTTTGGTTGCCATGGCAACCAGAATTCTTCATGGAACACAATTATTTGAAGGAATTTGAAAGAGGACCACCAAAGGAACATTCCTGTGAAATTTGGTAAAAATCCAGTCAATAGTCTCTGAGGAGAAGTTTTTTAAAGAAAAAGTTTACGGACGCACGCACGGACGGACGGACGGACGCACGACGGACACAACGCCATGACAATAGCTCGCTGGCCTTCGGCCAGTGGAGCTAAAAACGATTTCTGGGCTCAGATGATATGTCTCTTTTATAAAATTTATGAACCATGCTTTGTAAAATGGGGGCTTAATGCATCGCAAAAAGTATCGACCGAGGTCTGCCTGCGCAGTCCGCGCAGGCTGACCTGGGCCGAAACTTTTTGCTATTGGTCAATTTTCTGTATGTCCAAGGAACAGTGTAACTCATGATTCAGTCGGTTGTAAGAGAAAATGGATTTTAAGGATCCGCAATTATACGAGGACTTGCTTGGTATCATGGATCACGGAGATGCATTAATCCCCATTTTGCCAAAGCATGACTCAAATACCTTCGAAATATTTAGCGCACAGCGAGGTTCAGAATTCGTTTGTATAGATCTTGCAGTTTACTCCTGGACCTGTACTATTGATGACAAATTCTGGGAAAAACAGCCTTAAAATTCCAAATAGATACATGTATACATTATTTGGGCTCTTTCAAAGCTTTAGAAGTGATTTTTTGTCCTCTTTTTAAAGAATTTAGGCTTTTTAAAGTTTTAACTCATCCTGCCATGAGGTACTACGGATGCATTTTGCAGACTGTATAGATCAAGATCAGCCCGCATATTCTGGGAGTTTCTATTGGTGATGGCACATAACTATAGTGCAGGGTAGCCTACCTCAGCTAAACGGTATCGAAGTCAATGGGACCGATGGGTTCTTGGATTATGCATTTGTAACGTCAGGTTGTCCTAGACGAGGGGCCTTTTTTACTCTTCTACATTAAGCACTGTGCCCATTCTAAATTTGAAGGCTAGCCGTCGGATACGCTGAGACAGAACGTCTCAACCAATAAGATGGTAGATCTAAGTATTCAAATTTAGAATCCGAACAATATTTAGAAATCCAAAACTACGAATGTTGAGCCAGGAAGGCATTCTGTCCATTTGGCTACACTACAATGAAGCTGGTCTGTTCCTTTTTTTCAGGCTGGACTAAAATCGAGGTATTATTACAACAGTTGTATGAAGTCGAGTCGGACATTGATGTTACTACAAATACCAGTGGTAAACAAACGAAGGACAAAAAGGTGTCGCTGATGTTCTAGATTAAGACGTGTGAAAGATGACGCCGGGAATTAGAGATTATCAATAACTACATATACCAAACGGAAACAAACAACGGATAAAAACGTGTTCCTGATGTTCTAGAGTATGAGGTCATGAGTAGCACGTGATAAATGGCAGGGGTTATAGACATACATAAATACAAAAACCAGTCAAAAACGAACAACAGACAAAAAGCGTGTCGCTGATGTTCGAAAATAAAACGTCATTTATCAGCACATGTGATAGGTGACAAAAGGATTGAAGAGACTATTATTTGCCAAGGCTGATTTTATGTGAACATGTATTGTGAGGAAGATTTATAATTGATTACTAGGGAAAACGTTCTGTGCTCTCTAAGGCGGTTTTATGCATGAAAATATGTGGTAAAGTGAGAAATTCATCATTACAAGCATTTTTTTGTTTTTGCCACGCGCTATGTTTTCAAATGTGATTCGCAAAATGAAGGCAGCTGTCTGCATGAGGCAAAGTGCTCATATTTAAACCTTTACCAAACAATCCCGAGTTTAACAACCTGTAGGAAAAAAGGCCCTTAAAAAAACATTGTGGGAAAAGGAGAAAATGCTGGTAACCAGCATTTTTTCCTTTTCCCACAATGTTTTCTTCCCTTCTTAAGGCAAATTTCAGCAATTGAGTCATGTTTAATTTATTGTCTGCAAATGCATTCAATTTAGACCAGAAAGTAAAAACTTGAAGCTGATATGAAAGATCATGATATCAAACCAGAGACTAATTCCATTCTTTTCTAGTAATTATGTTTGAAATCAGATGAAAATAATTTGATTCGACCCTTTACCCTTTACCAATTAGTCCTGTGTTTTATTGAAGAAGGCTTTTAAAAACACTGTGGGAAAAGGAGAAAACACTTGTTGCAATCATTTACTCCTTTTTCTACCTTTTCAAAGAACTTTTGTTCATTTGTACATTTTTGTTGTTGTTGTTTGCAGATGCTTTCAATTATAAAACTAATCATTTGGGAAAGGGTTAACTAATTAAATCTTTGGCAGGAAAGTGACTCCCTATTTGTTGGAGAGTCGGTGGAAACAAGATTTTGATTCATTTCCAAGTTTTTTCTCCCAATTTATTTTTTCTTTTTCTTGGGCTCTTTATACAATAAATTGTCATATTTGTGTTTGTTTTCTTCAATAAATTGATCCGCTAATTCCAATAGCTGTTCCTTGTCCAAACTATAACCACTGTCTACCCAATGTGTGCACAAGAACATCATTGCTTCTTCAGCGTATTTCTTTCTAATCCTTTTTAAATTTGACAATTGCAATTGATTGACAGGACACATTGGGAAATTGTGTTCCATCACTCTCTCAGCCATCTCTGTATTGCCTTGATATTTACACAGTTCTGACATTTGATGCTTTAAGAGACCACGTGACGTAACCACATTTAAACAATAATGCTTTGTAATGGAGTCTATATCATTTACATCCACTTTATCTCTATAATCTAGTATCATAGCACCCAGACTTTTCTCTTTATTGGATAGAAATACCCGTGAATGGAATTCTTCAAGCTGAAATAAAAAAGCATAATAGGTAAGCTCTTTACCAAACGACAAAATTTTGGACTTGCCCTAAGTGAAAGCATTTGCAGACGACACATTAAAAATAGCTCAAATGATGATTTCTGGCTTTGATAGGGTAAAAAAACATTGTAGAAAAAGGGAAAAATGCTGGTTACCAGCATTTTCTTCTTTTCCCACAATGTTTTCAGAAGGCGTCTTCCTCAGGGTCGTTAAAAGTCGGGATTGTGTGGTAAAGGATGAAGCACTAAATACTGGATTAACTCTTTACCAGATGACAAAATTGTAAACTTGTCTAAACTGAGAACATGTGCAGACAACAAATTATATGCCACTAAATGATGGAATTGCCTCTTGAAAATAGAGAAAACATTGAGAAAAAAGGGTAAAAAAAAAATGCTGGAAACCAGCATTTTTTCCTTTTCCCATAATGTTTTCAGACAGCATCTTTCTCAGGGTCATTAAAACTCAAGATTGTGTGATAAATTGTTCGACTAATTACAGTTAATCAGACTATTCTTTTCAACATTTGAAAAGCGCAGAGGAAAATGGTTGTAGAAAATAATGTGGGAAATGGAGCAAATGATGGTAAACAGCATTTTCTCCCTTTCCCACAATATTTTCTATCATTTCAAAGATATAACTCCTTTTCAAGCTTCAATGAATTTATCATTTGAGATTGCTTTCATTTCAGTCCAATCTAAAATTTGGTAAAGTATTGATAGACAAATACCTCTGATACGATGAACAATTCTAAAGCATTTTCTGACAAAAATATTTGAAAGTGAAAATCAATGTTCATTTTGAGCAGCCTTCTTTTTAAATCTTTTCCCGACAACAAAATATTAAACTTATCAAAAATGAGAGCATTTGCAGGTGATGCATTCAATGTCACTCAAAATCTGAAACTTGTTTTCAGAAGAGTAAAAAGGTTGTGGAAAAAGGAGATAGTGCTGGTTACCAGGATTATCTTATTTTCCCACAACAACATCACAGGCTTTCTTCTTCAAGGTCATTAAATCACAGGATTGTGTAATATAATAGTTAAGTAGTCTCGGCACTAAAGCACAGTAAATATGTCAATCATTCTAGTTATATCTCGGCAACCAGAGTGCCTATCCATGCTTTCCTGGAGTTCCTTTTACCAGTACTTTGCACAATCATCTTCCCAAGCCACTGGCTGCTTTCCTGCATAACAATCATTTAAACAATGATAAGCTAGGAGAAGGCAAGGAATCCTGTCACAATAACTATCATAAATCCTCTTAAATAATTTAGTCAAGCTGGGGATTTGAACCAGAAACCCCCTGGTTTTATACCCTGTATATAACCAACAAGCTACTTCGCTTGGCACAACTACCATCCCTGAATAACTAGCCCTGGAGTTTAGCACTGAGGTACTGGGACTCAGCTATAATGATACAAATGATGAAATGTACTGTATACCTGTTCCTTGTCAGTAAACAATGCTGCTATCCTTGTCATAACTTGTGGCTGGTTATGCTCAGTATTCTTGCATACTTTACTGAACTCTTCTAAATTCAAATTGCTTGACAATCCTGTTAAAAAGAATTTAAGAATTGAAATTACAAATTTTTCCACTCATTACCTCCTGCAAACAATTTTTTTTTTTTGTTTCACAATTTTAAAAACATGGTGCCAAAACAAGAAATGGACACTGTCCCCTTTTGTTTAACCCTTTACCACACAATCCTGACTTTCAATGACCCTGAAACAAAAAGCTTGTGAACAGAGTGTGGGAAAAGGAGAAAATAGTGATAACCAGCATTTTCTCCTTTTTCCACAATGTTTTCTGCCTTCCCAACACAAATTTCAATTTTTGAGTCACATTTATTTCGTCACATTTACATGCTATCAATTTGGACAAGTTGGCCTAGAAGTAGCAGGCTAGTAGATGGCTTTTGAAAGCTTTGAGAGTAAAGGAGAAAAAAATACCGGGAACAAGCATATTTCTCTTTCCCACTATGTTTTCTACCCTGTCAATAAGAAATCTGAACATTTGACCTACATTTAATCTGTCATATATCATTGATTTCAATTTGGACAAGTCTGAAACTTTGTCATCTGTTAGAATACATTCTCGAGTCATGTTGATTATGCCCATTTTACAGTAAAGGAGGTTTGCTGAAGATTTGCTTTAGGTGGAAGAGAATTAGGCCTATTTCTTTCTAGATTATCTTTTGATTCATAATCATCACATAAATGAAGGTACAAGGCTCTGATAGAAGACAGCTTTACTGTTATACCACAAATGACAAAAGTTAAGACTTTCCCAAATGGAAAAAAATTGAAGAAAACTGACAAATGCTGCTCAAAAATGTAGACAACTGACAAATGCCGCTGAAAAGACGGGATTTGTCTTTAATTTCATAGGAAACATTGTGGGAAAAAAGTAAATGCTGCTTACACCCATTTTCTCCTTTTATCATGATCTTTTCAAAAACCTTCTCATTCAGGGTCATTAAAATCGGGGATGTTTAAAAAGAAAATTTGATAATTAGAGGAGCATTTGCTAGCAATGAGCAGATACTTCTTTCCCACAATGTTTTCTTGACTCTGAACTCTAACTCCTTTTTGAAATCTGAACTAGCACTAAAAGCTCTGTCCAGTGGCAGTAAAATTATATATTCAGACAACCCCCATTATGTACATTTCTTTCTTTGAAGTAACAAAAACAAAAAGAAGCAAAACAAACAAAATTTGTTTTATATTTTTACCTGTATGGTTAGTTACACCAGTATCAATCATAACTTTAAGGATATCATCTGCAAATCTGCCTAAGACCAATTTTCTCAGTTCAATCAGAATTCGCTGTCCTGATATATCTACAAACACGCATGCACAAAAAACAAAGAGTAAATTTTTTTTTTCTTTAGAAACTCAGTTCACTGTAGACCCTGGTGCTGCCAAGTGACACTACACCCTTTTGCAGACAGTTTAGATCAAGGTCAGATTACTTTTTCTCAGGGTTGTTAAAAGGCCATGTTTTTCTTCCAAAGGCAACATAAGAAGCTTTTGTAAATGGCACAGATCAAGATCAGACTGCAGAGATAATACAGTCTGGTCTTAAATCTATATTACTGATAAACTGATTTTAAACTATCTAAAAAAATCTATTCTGCTTACTGCCTGTGAGAAAAAAGGTAAATTTACTTATTTAGTGACAAAACATTTAATCCTTTACCAAAAATTCCTGACTTTTAACAACCCAGAGGTAAAAGCCTTCTGAAAACATTGTGGGAAAAGAAGAAAATGCTGGTAACCAGCATTTTCTGCTTTTCCCACAATGTTTTATATCTATTCCCAGACAAATCTCAACAGTTTTGAGTCACATTTAGTTTGTCATCTGCAAATGCTTTCAATTTGGACAAGTCTACAATTTTGTTATCTAGAAAGGGTTAATTAACTAGGTTACAACATAAATGGTACATATATAAGGTTTAAATTCTTACTATCTAGGCCTTGCACATTTCGCCTTATAGACTGTAGTGTGCTTTCATCATGGTTGTTTGGATGTTCAGCAATTCTCCCATAAAACCTTGATGAGACAAACAGAACAGTTACATGTTCTTATTCTTATACAGCTTATTTTCTGTTGGGCTTGCAGCTTGGAAACCTGCCTCTACATTTAACTTTTACCATATAATCCTGAGTTTTAATAACCCTGAGAAAGAAGGCTTTCAACAACATTGTGCAAACAGGAGAAAATGCTGGTAACCTGCTGTTTTGCTGTTCCAACAATGTTTTCTATCTATTTAAGGACAAATACTATCACTTGAAAATCATTTAAATTGTTGTCTGTAAATTCCTTCAGTATGGACAAGTCTAAAATTTTGCTGTGTGGTTAATGGTTAATGTTATTCTGATAGGTTGAATTCCTCTTTCACTACTAAATATGCTTTAACTTATGGAAAGCTCAAGTGGTCTGGACAGAGTGTGTGCACAGAAGCAGTTGAAGAGAAACACCAGGATAGTTGTGTGGTCACCATGGCATAACTGAATTACTGTTGAAAACTTTGGTTCAACTTGGAAAAGCATGAAAAAAGTAAGCTCAAAATGATGTATGTACGAGCATGTACCAATCAATCTCTTATTCAATTCAATGTTTAGCACCAAAAATGTAATTTGCAACATTACATGATTTACCTGATAGCATAGATCAAATTCAGAATTGAAAGAAAGTGCCATGTATACACAGACATATACCAGCACTAGTAATTCATTCTTTCAGTTGTTTACTCAATCAGTCTTAAACCATTACCAAACAAACCTGTGTTTTCACAACCCTGTGAAAGAAGACTTTTGAAAATATTGTGGGAAAAGGAGAAAATGCTTGTGACCAGCATTTTCTCCTTTTCCCTCAATTTTTTCTACCCTCTCCACTATAAATCCCATCATTTGAGCCACTTTTTTTTGTCATTTACAAATAATTTCTATTTGGATGAGTCTTAAATTTTGCATTCTGGTACAAAGACAGAGAGATAGGTCAAAATTGATATAATGATACATTAATTAAAGTACCTAAAATATCGCAGTATCCTAAGGTAATCCTCTTGAATTCTTTTGTCTGGGTCATCAACAAACCTTACTTTTCTATTTTTTACATCTTCTAGCCCATTGAAATAGTCATAAATATATCCATCAAAATCTGAAATAAAAATCAGCCATGCTCAGTGAAAAGGGGCTTTAATGCATCTACAAACAGTATAGACCCATCTCAGCCTGCACAGTCTGCCCAGGCTGACCTGGGTCGAAACTCCTTGCTGCATGTCAATTTTCTGTATGTTAAGCATGTTAAAGGACCAGTTTACCTCATGATTTAGTTGGTTGTTAGACAAAATTGATTTTTATGGATCAAGCATTACGTGAAGACTTGCTTGGTATAACAAATCATAGAGATGCATTAAACCCCTTTTTGCCCGAGTGCTGCTTAAATAAAACATATTCAAGATCTTTGCTCTTGCATGCTAGATTAGTTTGAATATTTCTTGTAACCTTTCATTGCACACATTATAGCAAGCTAAGGGACAAGTTCTGGGCAGTATGATCTTGATCTAGATCTTAAGCAAAGTAAAATAGTGCTATGCGGCTTTAGCATTAAGTTACAAACAGTCACAGCTATGCTAGCCACCACTCTAGTTCAGTGTTCATCTTCCTCATGGTTGTTAAAACAAGGGATTATTTGGTGAAGGGTTAACTGCCACTCTTGTCTCATGATGTTCCTGTTGTTTGTTCCCTGCCTGACTCCTTTGCTGTTTAAAAATACATCTATACTCATTTTCACCAAGTTTTGAACACATTTTGTCTTTATTTTATCAAACTATAATTATTCTTGCATCATCATGCCAAATGTTGCCCTTGACAGTTACTAGGTTGCGTAGCTTACAAATGATAGAAATTGCCTTTACATTTTCTGGAGGCCATCAAAGAAATCACTGTTGTGATATATCCGGTTTTAAATGGAAGATTTTTGACATATGTATCCCTTACACCATATACATGTATACTGATAATTTATCTATGTTTAAATAGCTGGCTAAACCAGCTGAACCATTCTATCAAATTTTAACAGCGTGTTTTCTCTCTGGCTGTAAGGATGTATCTTTAACAGATAACAAGATTCTAGACTTGTCCAAGTTGAAAGTATTTGCAGACAGAAAAAAATGAAGCTCAAATGAGACTTGTCTTATTAAGGAAGAAAACTTTATGGGAAATGGAGAAAAATCTGGTTACTGGCATTTTCTCCTTTTCCCACAATGTTTTCAAAAGGCTTCTTTCACAGGTCGTTCAAACACAGGATTGTTTAGTAAAGGTGTTAAACATGTTAAACTGTATTTTCTTTGTGGCACAAAAAAAAAGAAATACCTAAAAAGAGTGAATTAATTGTCAAATCTCTCCGAAGTGCATCCAATCTCCAATCTTTGGTGAACTGTACAACTGCATGTCTTCCATCTGTCTTAATGTCTACTCTCAAAGTGGTGATATCAAAATTTTGCTTAAATGGAAATTAGACATCCTGATTAACCCTTTACCACACAATCCCAAGTTTAATGACCCTAAGAAAGAAGCATTTTGAAAGCATTGTGGGAAAAGGAGAAACTGCTTGTAACCAGCATTTTCTCCTTTTCCCACAAGGTTTTCTGTCCTTTTACAGACAAATCTTACTGTATGAGCCATATCTAGTTTGTCATCTGCAAATGCTATCAATTTTGACAAGCGTAAAATTTTGTCATGTTGTAATGGGTTAATGGTTGTGTTATATTTCTAAATTCATATCTAAAACCAATGTTGTGGTACTTGTTCATTCAAATTTCTGTGAGTACAAACTAGTTAAGTTTTATAGTACAGTTCATCAAATATTATCCCATCTCTGAATCCTAAATCCTTTTTCCAAAATGTTTTCAAAGGTTTTCTTTACCCTTTACCACACCATTCCCAATTTTAACTGAGAGAGAAGGCTTTTGAAAACAACTTGGGAAAAGGAGAAAAAGCTGGTAACCAGCATTTCTCCTTTTCCCACAAAGATAGAAATCATCATTTGGGCAACTTCTGACTTGTTGTCTGCAAATGCTTTCTCTTTGGACTCATCTAAAATTTCCTCATTTGGTAGAGAGTTAAACATGGGTTCATTTGGTAAAGATTTAAGTCCTTACCACACAATCCTGACTTTTAACAACCCTGAGAAAGAAGCCTTTTGAAAACATTGTGGGAATAGGAGAAAATGCTGGTAACCAGCATTTTCTCCTTTTCGCACAATCTTTTCAACCCTTTCCAAAACAAATTTCAATTTTTCAGCCACATTTGATTTGTCGTCTGCAACTGCTTTGAATTTGGACATGTCTAACATTATGTCATTTGGTAAAGGGTTAATAGCTGGGGTAAAAACAAAACAGTCTAAACTTACTTTATGGTATAACTACACATACTGTTACCTTATCATTGATTCTAATTGATACCGTGCCATGTTTTTCACCTGAAAGGGTCAACACCCGTATTCCAGCTTTATGGTACATATCTTTCATTTCTGGTGGGGTGGCTGTGGTGCAAAGGTCAAGGTCATCTGCAGATTTCCCCATTAGCAGATCCCTAACAGCACCTCCTACTATCCGCAATTCATGTCCATTTTCTTTAAATAATTTATTGACAAGAAGAATTTCTGAGGTCAGAACAGATTTAAAGATTTCATGATCTAGTTTAACTTTGATTGGTTCTTGATTATTTAATGCTGTTGAATAAAGTTTTAATTGTTCCAACAGTTGAAGGAAAACATTTCCTGTCCTATAATTGTTTTTCCAACAATATCTGTGGAGAATCTGTCTGTACAACACCATTCTGCAAGAGCTCCCAAACATCTTAGAACTGTCTTTGATATTTAGCCTGGTATGATATTTGGCTGAAATTATATGAATAGGGCACTTTTAAGAAATTCCAAATAGTATGGAAACATGTTGCATATTCAGACAGCCATGAATGCTCTGTATTGCCAGGAATTGTATATGATCCTTGATATCTCTCCCCTAGCAAAATGAACACATGTAAAACAATAAAAGAACAGTACTGTTTGTCTTTCAAAAGTTTGAACTAAATTATTCAAAGTTCAGTAATTCAATTCTCCCCTCTTTTTTTTATACATCAACATGTCATTAGGGAAAATTGAAGAGGCACAGTGATACTCTAGTAATTATCAGTCTTAAGTTTAATGCGGCATTAGCAATTGTAAAACATACATTTCCTTTGAGATTTTTCCAACTTCAAATAAGTTCTCTTATTATAATACACCCATTATGCTAGTGAAAACATAAAATTGCTTTCGACTACTTCTAGGCCTTGCCTATTAATCAATAATAATCTAGTCATTATGATTGAATCTTTATTGATATTCAGGACAAAGATAGTTTGAAATTGGGTGCTTCATCGAAAAAATTAAAGAATTAAATGTGTAAGGATTTTAAAGACCAATACATGTGCCAGTACTTCATTTCAAGCAAATTCCCCACTTTCATGTGGCTCTGACATGTTTCTGAAGCTTCCCTGCCTGATGCTGTCTTTTAGTTTGGTATTCTTCTGCTTTTCTAGGAACTCAGAATTACCTAACTCATGATAGTTTGCTAAGGCAAAAGATTCCAGGTCATTTCAACCCATTACAAATTCAGCCTACCACTATACAAATTTTAGCAAAACATTATCTATCATAAATATCAGTAACAGGTTATTTAACATGGATCAAAAGTGTCGGGGAACTGTCTCGAAAACTTGTGTCAGGGAACTGTCGTGTCGGGGTACAGTCTTGATACCTCTGGGCTTGATTAAAACTTAAAATGTACTAGTTTTTTTTTTTTTTTTTTTTTTTTTTTAATCAACTAATAAAAATATTGGTCAGATTTTGAAATTATTACGATGCATGGACATTGGACCGAATTGGTGTAGACCGAAATTTGTTATGGGTCGAAATTTTAATGGGCCGAAATGTCACATGGCAAAAGTCGCGAAAACCAGTAACAATATTGTCACCTGCTCTAAATTGGTTTTGAAAGATATTTTATTGCTGTTGAAAAAAGGTAAAAGAAATATTAAAAATACTGCACACAGAGGAAACCTTAAAATGCATGACATACTCTGTCTTTACGCAGGTACTAAAGACATAACGAGGATTTTTTCCGGTAACTTTTGTACGGTAAAAATATTCTTTAATGTAGCAACACTCTATTTCGGAATATCACACACATTGTGAAGCAACCAAATTACATTTACACCAGCATACTTAGATTTGAAGGTAGGGAAGTACGCCTCAGTGGTGAGTCCAAGGCTATTATTCATGTAAGAACAAACTCAGAAACCATTATTTAATCGTTTGGTTCCTTCTGGTATGGTGTACCGGAAAAAGGTACCGTAATATATAATAGGTTTTATCGGACTAAGCTATCTTCTTATTGCACAAGGATGGCATCAGATTAAAGAGCTTGATGATTAAACTCTTGTTAAATGATTGTCTAGGTACGTGTTCGAAACGGGTAAAAAATAGGTTTGTATAAATTATTTATTCGAAAACGATGTCGTTCTGAGGTTCGCTATCGAACACGTTTCGCCACTAACTAGTTTCGCGACTCGGAGATTTGCTAATTTTTAGTGTTCCGCTTTTATAACAGGGGATGTAAATATTAACTTTTTATTGTAATTTGTAACACTGTAAAAAATATGTAGCCAATAATCCTGATAACATCATAAATCACAAGGACACAATTTACAGTTGGCAGCATAGTTGGTATACAGATAACCTTACATTTCCCCGAAGGTGATTTTAATTTTTGACTCGTCGCCTCTGGTTACAGAGACGATCGTAAAAAAAAAAAAATTGAAATATGCAATTTAAACGCAAAACATGTCAACCCAAAAAAGTTTAACTCATCTGTTATTCGAGGTGTTTATGTTCCCAAAAGTACACACAAAACACAATAAATTTTGTTAGTTCTTTTCGATATTTACACATTATAAAAGACTTATACGAGTACTTCGGTAATGAAACGTGTAATAATTTGTCCATGGTCATATGTCTCACTAAGAATTAATTGTAATACAGATTAAGCCATTGAAACCGAAAGTCAGAACATCCCTGTAGCTTTTCTACTGGAAAATTCACAATGGACTTGAGACAATGTAGTGCACAGTAAATGTCCAAATAAGAAAAGAAATACCGTAAATGTCTCATTACTGAGACTAGCAATGTATTATACTATAGTGAATTTTACATGCTCATTAATACCAAATTATTTTCATATTCCCACTGAATGGGGATCAAAATGGCCAATGGCCAACTTCAAAAACGGCCCAGAACCAAAACGACCCTGCACTGAAACTGCTTATTACCGGAAAGCTGAAACGGCCCACTTTTTTTGGAACTATTAGAAATTATTAAAGTTCTTTACAGTGATTTGGATCACAAAATTAGTTTTTATATATGTTCCTTTTGATAACAATTAAGATGAACTTTGCTCATGTGAATCAAGGAAGATGGTCTGCTTTTACAAATTCATGGAGATATAGCTACAGGTAGATCTAGTCCTTTCAGGAACATGTCCAGAACATGTTGTTTTCCACATAATGAAATTTGTAAGAAACACACCCAAACATATATTTATTTTCAAGGAATGCCAATTTATCACTAGAAAAAATCATGGAGTTAAAAAGTCAACAGAAATTATAGTTAAGACTGGACAGGAATGCAACATACAGCCCACACAAGTACAGGAGAATTGAGGTCTAAGCTCTAGTAAGAGTAAGAAAGTTATGAAAAGTTTTCTGATAAATTTGATCGAAGTAACAGTAGGTCATATTTCAAAAGTGGGTCTTTTGAATACCAATAAAAGTGGGATGTTTTGGACTGGGCTGTTTTGGAAGTAGGCCTTTATGGAAATGGGCCATTTTAAGCCACTTCTATTGCCACTTTTGGTTTTTTTTACCAAGAGATTTGCAAACTTTTGGGGTTCTGCTTCTACAACAGGCAGTTTAGATAGAGTTTTTATTGTAACTTATAAATGTGTGAAAAGTTACCAGCATTTCTTGTTTTCTCTTGATGTCTTCAAATGAATTTTCAGGTCGTTAAACTTGGCAAAAGGATATATTCATATAGTTTTCTTTTCAGAAAGTAGAGATATACAGGTTATACAGACAGCACATAATTCTGGTTTGGTAAATATACAGATTGCATCTTATAGAAAGAAAAGACAAAATGAAACTCGAATCAGAGGAGTTCAAAGCCCTGTTCACACCAGAGCTTCTAAAGTTGGCATCACTTTTTGAGAAGAACAACTATGAATTACGGATAGCTGGTGGGGCAGTCAGAGATTTATTGATGGGAAAAAAGTCTCATGACCTTGACTTTGCTACCACAGCAACTCCAGATCAGATGAAAGAAATGTTTGAACTTGCAAGTGTAAGGATGATAAATTCCAACGGAGAGAGTCATGGGACTATAACAGCTAGAATAAATGATAAGGTTGGAAATTTCATACAGAAACTGTTGTTTTTTTTGTGATCGATTATTTGTATCTGATTCAGATTTTCCAATTGGCATGAGCGATTGATTTGAGCCATGCTCTATGAAAAGAGGGCATAATGCATCTGCAAAAAGGATAGACCCATGTCAGCCTGTGCAGTGCATGCAGGCTGACCTGGGCTGATTCTTTTTACTTTTGGTAAATTTTCTTGATGTCCAAACTTACAAACTGAAAACTGAAAGAATCGTCTTGTTCCTGAATGTAAAGTCTAGACTCAAAAAATTTTGCATGTTACTTCATCAAGCTGACCCATAGCAAGATTGTTAAAACTATAGTCCTGGTTTACAAAGGTTTAAATAGTGAACTTTAAAAATATTCTTTTAGGACATGAGTTTAACTTATGTGGGGTTGGGGTTGGGAGGGTACTGATCAAGGGAAATAACTTCTGTTAAAACAGATATATACTTTGTTACCATTTACCTCCCTTGATATACACATGCACTGTTCTATTACATGATTGGTGTTGGGTATTCAAGTTTTTTGCAAAGAAAATATTCAGGTAGTCACTGACATAATCTTTGCATTTCAGAAACATAAGCTTTTTTGTTTTCTTTTTTTGTGGGGGGGGGGGGGGGGGGGGCGGGAGAGGGGGGATTCTATGCAAGTTTATTGCCATACACACCTCTTATAATTTTTATCTCTGTCAGTGCCAATTATGTGCATGATACATCTACCTAAAAGGCAGTGGAGGAAGACAGGGCCATAATGGCCCTCTTGTTTCCCCATACAATTCAAGGAAAGTAATTATCTTTCTTTCTATTGTTTCTCAAGAGTGTCACATACTACTGGCACAAACAATTGTGGTTAACTTTTTACCATATGACAAAATTTTTGGCTTGTTCAGATTCAAGACTTTATCTCTGTTTCCCATAATGATATCTACCCTATCAAAGAAAAGTCCTATCGTTGGAGCCAAGTTGTTGTTTTTTCAAGAGTTAAGAAATAATCTGTATTTCAGGAAAACTTTGAGGTTACAACATTGAGAATTGATGTTGTGACAGATGGCCGCCATGCTGAAGTGGAGTTTACAAAGGATTGGAAGTTGGACGCTAATAGACGAGATCTCACAATAAATGCTATATTCTTAGGTGGGCAATTTGTTAGCTTATTTCAAATGTAAAAACTAGGGCATGTGCTTCAAAGAAGGGACAGCAAGCACAGTTTTCAGTGTTTTTGATACTGTTCCTAAGCAAGTGCTAGTTACCAGCATTTTCTTCTGTTCCCAGAATGATTTCAAGAATCTTCCTCGTTAGGGTTGTTAAACACTTGGGATTATTTTTGTAACATGTAATCACTATCTCACAGAGAAGTAGGTCATAAATTTCTCATTTTGTGAACAAGTTTGGGAACATGATTGTAGACTCTTGTAGGAATTAAATATTCTAACCTCTGATTTGTCAAAGTTCCTTCTGATGATTGAGAAAAGTCATTGCATATAATTAATTCCTTTGCTACTGCTAAATGTTTTTAGCTTAAACATTATTGGAAAAAAGTATTGTGATAACCTTGTCGTTGTCTGACTTGTCTGAATCTGGACTGTGGTGCAAAAACATTGACATTTTCTCATATCTCTTGTTCATGAAGATGTACATATTGGAAAAGATATGTATGTCAAACTTCAGCTAGCTGCAAACTATAAAAAGGGGAACCAATACCAGAATGGCAGATAACTCTCAAAATATTTTTGACACACTTACGCCTCTTTTAAAACTAAAGTTATCGAAGAGAAATAATTAGGAATGCATGGATAGATACTTTGGTAATTTTAATATAACTGAAATATCCAGGAAAATATGTTTTAACTCTTTACCAGACAACAAAATGTAAGACCTGTCCAAACTTAAAGCATTTGCTGACAACAAATCAAACACAATTCAAATAAGGGAATTAATTTCAAAAAGGATGGAAAACATTAATGTTAAAGGAAAAAATGCTGGCTACAGGCATTTTCTCCTTTTCTCACAATGATTTGAAACGTTTCTTAGGTTTGTCTAGGTTTGTTAAACATGGTAAAATGTTAAAACAAAAAAGGGAACAACACAAGAGTCCATGATCAAGCTAAAATTAAATTCTTAAAAATTAAAGTCCAGGCCAAGCCTTTTTTTAAATTTGCAACAAATTGAATTTTTTTAGTGCCTGAAATTTTTGGTTTCGAGAGTTCAGCAAGTTGTAAGGACTGGAAAGTTTCTGAAATAAATTTATAAGAAAACAAATAAACAACTTGTCTTACATGACATCCACAACAAATCTGCTTTTCAGGACTTTAGTCCTTTGATTTATTAATGGTTCTCTATAAGGTATAAACAAGAGGTCATACAATTAAATTGATACATTAAATACCAGTATATGGATAGGATTATGTATTTTTTAGTAGAACATTCTACTTATGAAACTTTCTTTCTTTTTTTTTCTCTTTTCAAATTTTCAATGACCTTTAAACAGAGATGCCATCCAAATCTTTATTTCATCATTGTCATGACCATCATCCATATCCTTCATACTACTGGTACCAACATTTGCTCTTCCTACATTATTTTCTTGTCTCAGCTAAACTGGAGTTACAATATTTTCACTAGGTCTTGATGGAGTAGTCTACGACTATTTCAATGGTATTGAAGACTTAAAGAACAGACAAGTGCGGTTTGTTGGCACACCTTCTGAGAGAATAAAAGAAGATTATCTCCGAATATTGAGATATTTCAGGTGTGCTATTTCAAAAAAAAAATTCATATGTATGAGCCATGCTGTCTGAAAAGGGGGCTTAGTGCATCTGTGAACGTATCGACCCAGGTCAGCCTGTGCTGTCTGCGCAGGCTGACATTGGCTGAAACTTTTCGCTATTAGTCAAAGGACCAGTCTACCTCATGATTCAGTCAGTTGTTAGACAAAATGGACTTTATGGATCCATGATCATGTGATGACTTGCTTGGTATCATGCATCACGGTGACGCATTAAGCCCCCTTTTGCCAGAGCATGGTTAATGTATAAGGGGACCCACACTGATAAGGGATACCAAAATACCAAGGAGGCCAGAGATTCAACATTTTAGAGTTGAGATATCTAGCATCCATTATCACTAATCGTTCTCATTCAGAATTTACCAAATTTAAGTGTAACACAAGTTCTCATTGGGTAAACCAAAGGGTATAGCCAATCAGAAATTGCAATACATTCAAAATCTAGAATAAGACTAAGTATGCAATTTAGAATGGTTGTTCAATACAGCTCTTGTATTTGGCTAAATAATGGCTTAAAGCCACCGTCTCTTAAATTTAGTGTTTAGCCCTGATATACATCACATGTTATAGGTTCAAGTATATTACATACTGTATATGTTGGTTGTTGTACGGTTGTCGTATGGTGTTTAACGCTGTTTTCAACATTATTTCAGTTATGTCATGGCGGCCAGTGCACCTATCCATGCATTCCTGGAGTTTCTTTTACCAGTACTCTGCATAATATTCTCTCCAAGCCACTGGCTGCTTTCCCACATAACCATCATCGAAACAATGGTCATCGGTGAGAGAGGAATGAATCTTGTCGCGATGACTATCATCAATCCTCAGAAAGAAATTGGTCAAGATCGAACCAGCGACCTCCTGTTCTCAAGTCTTGTACGCTGCTGACTGAACTACGGGGGCTTGGCAGTATATGTTGGAGAAGGCGGTCACTTTGCAGTAGGCTATTGATTGTAAATCATGGATAAATAACTCTTTGCCTTGAAAAAATTTTAGACTTGTCCAAACTGAAAGCAATTGCAGATGACAAGTGTGGCTCAAATAAAGGAATTTGTCTTTGATGGGGTTGAAAAAATGGTGGGAAAGGGGGAAAATGTTTGGTATCCTCCCTCTCTTAGCAAATTCCATTATTTGAGCCACATTTTATTGTGAGTTTGCTTTGAATTTTGACAAATCCGAAACTTTTTCATCTGGTAAAGAATGCCTTTACCTCACAATCCCCAGTTTTAATAATCTTGAGGAAGACTGCTTTTGAAAACATGGTGGGAAGAGAAGAAAATGTTGGTAGCCAGCATTTTGTCCTCTTCCTGCCATAGTTACCGCCTTTTTGAAGAAATATCTCCTCTTTTGACTCTAATTCATTAAATGCAAATACATGTACATGTACTTTTGATTTGGATAAGGCTGAACATTTGTTGTTTGTTAAAGAGTAAAGATACAGGGCCTATACTTTAATACAGAAACTTGAGCTTATTCTCAAACTTTTATGCTATGAATTGGTTCAGGAAGGGAGAACATTTGAAAATAAGAATAAAATTTAATATCAAGAAAGACAGAAAGCTGAAAATATTCCTATAGCTATTCCATGAAGTGTACAAACATTACAGTTATACCACTTACAAATTTCATACTCTGCTGAGTTTAGTGTGCGAAAAAGTTCAATAAGCACTGATGCTTTTTTAACAGGTTCTATGGAAGAATAGCGGAAAATCCAGATGATCATGAGAAATCAACACTACAGGCTATTAAAGAGAATGCTGTGGGCCTCAGCCGTAAGTGATGAAACAAGGTTCTTATCTGTGTAGTTTTTTACACAGTTTTCAGCCGTATTTAATAGAAAGTACTATTATTTCATGCTTCTTGGTGGTTTATCGGGAAATAATGGTGGATTATGGTTTGATCATTTCACCATCTCAACCAGTGAATTTACTGGTATGGAAATACTGAGGTCTCCTCTTTATTTTGCAAGTCCCAACAAAAAGGGGTTAGAAGCATAAAATGAATAAATTTTTGTGTGTTTTTTTTGTGAAAAATTGTAATTTATTCATCTTGTGAACGTGATGTGGTAATATTTTCACAAGTGGCTGCCTTTGGTGAAAATATTATTGCATGATGATCAAGAGATGAAATAAATTTCGATCTTTCACTGAAAAAAAAAAGAATATCCTCTATGTAATATACTAGTCTAACTTTGTTTTGGGGCTAAGATATCTGCAATTTGGCTATAAGCAACATGTGAGTGTGTATTGCTGGTAAATGTTAATGTTTCAAAAAGCATCACCTCTTTAACGCTTTACCACAAAACAGAACTTCTTACTTGTCCAAATTGAAAGCGTTCACAGACAACAAATATAATATGGCTCAAATGATGGGATTTTTCTCTGAAAGGAAAGTGTGGGAAAAGGAGAAAGTGCTGACCACCAACATCTTCTTCTTTTCCCAGAATTATTTCAAAAGCCTTCCTTGTCAGGGTTTTGGAAACATGAGATTGTCTGGTAAAGGGTTAAACAACAGTTTTGCAGAAAAAGTTGTCTGCAGTAGTTCTTTCATTCATTAAGTAAGTTTACCTTAATACTTATTTTTGTTTTTTATATGTACATTTGAACAACAGTCTGGGAGAAGGGGTTTAATACATCGCATCACAGAATTATCAGTCCATAGAAACCATTTGACAGACATGTAGAAATTTACAAATAGCAAAACGTTTTGCAGTCTGTGCAGGCTGACATGGGTTGATACTTTTTGCAGATGCATTTAACCCACTTTTCTCCAAGCATGACTCATTTATAATGTTTTCTTGTCTCTAAAACCAACTTTTATTTGGTTAGATTGGCAACTCTATGTACTGTTTTTGCAGGAATTGCAGGAGAGAGAATCTGGGTAGAACTCAAGAAAATTGTGTTAGGAAACCATGCAGGCAGCTTAATGAAAGTTATGGCTGAAACAGAGATAGCACCACACATGGGTGAGCTGTATTTACCTTTACACACCCACCTATCTATCCAGTAAAGTCCATTACTAAGCAAGTAGAATTTTTTATGCACCTACAGTTGCTTGTAATAAGCAAATGTCCCTTTTTCCCAAAATGTTTTCTATTATTTTAAAATTTTCTACTTTTTTGTCTTTCTAATGTGAAATATATGTCTGTAACTTTGTGTAATTTGTAATAGCTTTTTGTAAGTGAAAGTAGCAGGAATAGTTTAAAGATCCATCCTTACAGACAGACAGAAAAAAACACTGTGAAAACTTGAAAGTGCGAAGAATGGCTCAGAATTTGGTCAGCTGTATAAACATAGACAAATTACCAATACATGTATATATTGTTTAAGGGATAGAGAAACTCAAGATATTTGTCCTCATTTAAAACCAAAAACGACAACTGTGGTTTCTTTGAAGGCTGCCAAAAAATGAGATGCACTTTCTATCTGCCATAATCTGTGCAACCATGTAGCCATTAGGGGCAACATTTGGCATGAAGATACAAGAATGATTACTGTTGCATAAAATAAAGATGAAATGGGTTAAAACCTGGCTCAAAACTGGCAGAAAACGAGTATAGATATATTTTTAACAGAAATTGCTGTAGAGCTATTGCAGCATTCAGAAATTTCAATACCTGGATCCGTATAACCAACCATTCTTTAGAATAATCTCAGTCTAATTATGGATTTTGAAAGGTACACAACTTCTGATCTGGCTAAACCATTCGGTTTAGCCAGTCAGAAGGTTTATTACTTTCAAATTTAGAAAATTCTTGAGAATAGGGTAAGAATGTTCTTAAGAATGGTTGGTGAATACGGACCCTGATATGTTGGACATGTCCCAAATAGTTCCTGGACAAGTGTATGATCAGATTTCACCTCCCTAGATGTTAGTAACATCAGTAATATCAGAATTGAAATGAAACCATATTTTTTTCGGCAGATAAGCACTCAAATGCTTCTGTTCCAGCTGCTTATTTCACACTTTTATACTATAGAGTGGGTGTCAGAGTTCATAAAGTTCCATCATGGGCAAGTTAAAGTTTATGTCTAACCTTTCCTTGGGTAAGACAGGAATTTCAAAATTCCAACACTCCTGTTTTTCAAATTGTTGATGGCTTTACCATACAATTAGTTTTTACTCATGAAGGCCGAAAAACATGATATAAAGATAAGTTTTGTTTCGTTTGGCCTCTTAATCATAAGGTCCTGAGTCTGATACCTGGGAGCAGTTGTCAACTTTAGAACTGTTTGTTGGCCCACACATTTGGCACGAGTACTGGTCTAGTTTCCAGAAAGCAGAATAGAGAGAGATTAGTATAAGTTGCAAGAACTTCTTTCTCAGTTGATGCTAAATAAAAATTTTTAAGTTTAGTTGACGAGACAGTTTTAAAACCTCTTGACAATTAAAGAAATTTATTATTTTTAGCTATTTCTTTAGTTGTCTTTCTGCTTTCTTAAAGCTTAAATGTCTAGGTTATAATGAGACAATGAAAATAATGTAACAGTTGAAAATTTTACCCATTTGTAGCAATGTCCCCATTTTTCACAAGTTTTCAAAAGCCTACAAGTAGACTTATCAAGGTATCACTCTATATATGCATGAAGTGATGGATTAAACAATTTGAGTCATGCTCTGGCAAAGAGGAGCTTAATGCCTCTCTGTAATGCATTATCCCGAGCAAGACATCACATAGTTAGTGATGCATGAAATCTATTATGTCTATCAGCTGACTGTATCACAAGGTAGACTGGTCCTTGGACATATAGAAAATTGACAATTAGCGAAAAGTTTTGGCCCAGGTCAGCCTGCGCGGACTGCGCAGGCTGACCTGGGTCGATACGTTTCGCAGATGCATTAAGCCCCCTTTTCACAGAGCATGACTCATTCATTTTGTAATAGAGGTTTTTCATGATTTTTGTAGGTTTTCCTGAGAAAGTGAATGTGGAAGAGTTCCAGATTATTTGTGAAAGAACACATGCAAATAATCCAGAAGCCATGACAAGATTAGCAGCTCTTTTTGCAAATCAAGATCAAGTAAGTGCTATAGTTTCACCTTTTTACTGAAAACAGAATTTAACACCCTTTACCAAACAGCAAAATGTTAGACTAGTCAAAATTGAGAGCATTTGCAGTCGACAAATCAAATGTGGCTCAAATGATGGAATTTGTCTCTGAAAGGGTGGGAAACATTGTTGGAAAAGGAGAAATACTGGTTACTAGCATTATTTATTTTTTCTCACGATGTTTTCAAAAAGCTTCTTCTTCAGGGTTGTTAAAACGCAGGATTGTTTGGTAAAGGGTTATAAACAGATGCAGAGGACAAATCTGCTGTGGCTCAAAACATTGGATATCTCTGCAGAAGGGTAGCCCTTTACCATACAATCTCAAGTTTTAACGACCCTGATGAAGAAGCCCTTTAAAGACATTGTGGGAAAAGGAGAAAATGCTGGTAACCAGCATTTTCTCCTTTTCCCACAATGTTTTCTACCTTCCAAAAGCCAGTTTTTATTTTTGAGTCACAATTATTTTGTCATCTGCAAAAAATTTCATATTGGGCAAGTCTAGAATTTTGTCGTGTGGTAAAAGGGTAGAAAACATTTTGGGAAAAGCAGAATGTTTTCTATCCTTTCCAAAGCAAATCTCGTCATTTGACTCCTAATTTAATTTGTCGTCAACAAAAGCATTCAATTTGAAAAATTTTAAAAATTTAGTATTCTTGTAAAGAGGTAATGCAAGAAAAGCACCTTTTGGTTTTAGATGTACAACATGGAAAAAGGAGCAATTATTGTTACAATTGTTTTTTCTTTTTCCTATAATGTTTTCATAAGTCATTTGATGCAAAGGGGTAAGAAGTTTAATGGTTGAGGCGATATACTCACTGCATTTTCTTGTGATTCCAGGTGTATGAAGTGAACAAAAGACTGAAATGGTCAAGTGACGAACTCAAACTATGTTTGTTTATTGTGTCCAATAGAGATCTCTCAGAAGATGGTGACATAGTTAAATTTTACAAGCATTTGATGGTTGATAGAGCAGGAAAAGAACTGAAAGTTAAAGCCCATGTTTGTGAACTGTTAAAGTACAAAGGTTATGATTCTGCATTGGATGAAATCTCCAAATGGGACCAGCCTAAGTTACCTGTCACAGGGAAAGATTTGTTGGACAGAAATATGCAAAAGGGACCTATTTTTGCAAAGAGTTTGAATGCTTTAAGACAGTTATGGATAGAAAGTGATTTTCAGTTGACAAAGAAAGAATTACTGGATCAGTTAGACAGTGTAGTTAAAGATGTTTAACTCTTTACCACACAATCCCGACTTTTAACGACCCTGAGAAAGAAGCCTTTTGAAAACATTGTGGAAAAAGGAGAAAATGCTGGTGACCAGCATTTTCTCCGTTTCCCACAATGTTTTCTGTCCTTCCCAATACAAACTTCCATTTTTCGGTAAAAATTTCTTTGTAGTTTGCAAATGCTGTCAATTTCGACCAGTCTAAAATTTTGTCATTTGGTAAAGGGTTAATAGTGAGGACACATTTGATAAAATACCATATAAAATGTTAGATCTGAAGTAATGAGTTTTATCTTAAACCACACAAGCTTTTCCAGCAACCTATGACAACCTTGTACAAATCACTCTGTGGGGAAATTTTATCATTTGGTAAAGAGTTAATTGAGTGGACACAAAGAAGTCGATTCTACCAAATAATTACAAATTAAATCTTTACCAGACAAAAAAATTTTGGACTTGTCCAAATTCAAAGTGCAGAGTTGCTTCTAGGATGCGGGGTTGCGGGAATCCCGCGAAAATTAACGTCGGGGCGTAAAAATTTTATGCCTCTGCGCCCTATGTGCCGCAAACTTAAGGAGATTCCCGCAATTTTCGCTGTTTGTTGTGCCCAGTGTGATAAATTTTATTAGTGGAGTGCAGCCTCCATTATTTCCCTGAGACCTTTGTCGACGGCAGCGACTGGTTAGAAAATTGATTCCGCTTTGTAGCCGGACATTCATTGATTTCGTTACAGGTTTGAAATTCCTGTATATAATTACATGCAATATGCGAGTAAAAACTAGAAAATGCGAATTGTGGAAGGTCAGTCATGCAAATGAAATAAATTTTACATGCGAAAACTCGGAAATAAAACAGTATGAATCAAGTGCGAAGGACGCACGCGTTGCTGTTATCACAGCTGAACGAGCTGGCCTGTCATTAATAAAAAAAAAGTTAATGATGTAAATCAGCTTATCTAGAGTAAAATGACAGGTTTTTAAGTTACTTGCTACCATTATTTACAAATTTATGTAAAATTATGCCAAAATATCCATCCAAAAATTACCTGACATGAAATACAGACCGCAGGAAAAAAACGCGAAAACTATGACACAATAAAATGTCAGTTCTACTTTGTCCGATCGGAGGCTCTTTAGACTGTCTTTTCAGGTTTAATAATGACTCTAAGCATTAAATACAAATATATGTATAAAACAATAGTTGGGTGCTTAAAATCTCCCTCTTATTATGAGGAAAAAATTTGGTGGGTTTTATGAAATGAAAATATTGCACAACCTACAAGTAAGACGGGGGCGGTAGGGTGGGGATTAGGCCACGTTGTCTTACAATGCTAGAACTGGAGCACGTGGTATAGGATACAAAGTTGTTTTGTTTTTGCTTTAATTCATTTCTCTCATTGGTATTAAAACTTCAACAAAAATTGACAAAATGAGTAATGTCAAAAACAGAACATGCGTCTGGAAGGGTTCTAAAATAATGCCAGTCCTATAGTTACTTTGTCGGTGGAAAACAAACAAGCCACTGACGAAGAGATAAATTTGAGGGCCCCTTTTTGGGGAGTGAGGGCCCCTTTTTAGGAAGTGAGGGGGCCCTGGGGCCCCACTTTAGAAAATCCTAGAAGCAACACTGAAGTGTTTGCAAGCCACAGATTAAATGTGGTTCAAATGTGAAAGATTTGTCTTTGAACTTAGGGTAAACAATGTGGAAAAATGAAAAAAATGTTGTTTGCCAGTATTTTCTCACAATTTGTTTCTAAAGCCTTGTCCCTCAGGGCCATTATGACTTGGATAGTTTAACATTAAATTTATATGGATAATACAGGTCTAGACGGAGCTTAACTCTTTACCACACAGCAAAATTTTAGACCAGTCCAAATTGAAAGCGTTTGCAGACGACAAATAAAATGGGGACAAATGACATTATTTGTCATTGAGATTGTAGAAAACATTGTGGGAAAAGAAGAAAATGCTGGTTACCAGCATTTTCTTCTTTTCCCACAATGTTTTCAAAAGACTTCTTCAGGGTCGTTAAAACTCGGGATTGTGTGGTAAAGAGTGAAGAGAAATTGTCTCAAAGCCAATCTCGTTGAACCCACTTGCAGTGAGTGAGACTTGGCAGCTACAACTTCAGCTTGCTCTTTGTTTGTTTGCGATGCATGCAATTGTTCTCCTTCAGTAGTGAAAGTGCCATTTGAAACATTTGTTCTGTTAGATCAAAGCTCAAGGTTACACTTGAAAGAAAAATGATAAAATTGTGCATGTCAGAGCCAAAACTTCTTTATTCATGAATGGATTTCAAACTATTTTTCACACATTTGTTCTCCTTCACAAGTAGGGATGCTTTCTGAATCATTGTACAGATAGGTCCCAGTTCTAGGTCATACTTGATAGTTAACTCATAAAATTGTCATTATTAGGGCTTGTCTTAGCTATAACTTTTACATTTATGGATGGGATTTCAAAATACTTGGCACAAATTTTCTCTTTTATATGTAGGAGTGCCATTTGAATCATTTGTTCAGTTAGGTTACAGGTCAAGGTCACTTAACCTTTTACTACACGACAAAATTTTACACTTGTCCAAAATGAAATCATTTTGCAGGCTACAAATTAGATATGGCTCATATGGTGAGATTTTCTGTAATAGGACAGAAAACATTGTGTGAAAAGGAGAGAAAATGCTGGTTACCTTTTCCTATAATGTTTTCAAAGGGCCTCTTTCTTAGGGTCGTTAAAATTTGGGATTGTGTGGTAAAGGGGTAATGGTCAAACATGCAAACTGTCATAAATACAACTTGTCTGAGCTATCACTTCTAAACTCATGATGAATTTTGAAATAGTGTGACAAATGTTTTCTTTCACGAGTAAGAGCGCCATTTGAAATATTTGTTTAAATAGGTCAAATATCAAGTTCACACTTGAAAGTCAAATGGATGAATTTTGATAACTTTCTTCTTTATGAGTAGAATTGTCTTTGAATTATTCACTCCAGAAGGGTGAAGGTCATACTTGAAGGTCATGAATTGGGCTTCTACTTGTTCATAAATTGGGAATACTCTTATCCTGATTTGAATAGGGATTTGGAATTAGATGTGCATTGAGTGACAGGTTTCTTTTATTCCAAGTACAGCTTATGAGGTGCTTTACTATTTCTCTCACTGTAGGCTTGACATGATACCCCTGGGCAACCTTCTATTGTAACATAGCTGAGGACACCTTGATCACTAAAGTGCTGAATTTCAGGTGTCCCTTTCAAAATTTTGGGGAGCTTGGGATCACATCATACTAGTATTATCCACCCCATTTATATTGAGTATAGGTTTGAAAGTGCAAGAATTCCAATTAATGCATTCAAATACATGCATCCTCTTAGTATTCTTAATCAAAATTTCTTTAGAAACAATGTGTCTTTTTTTTCATGTTTAGGATTTATTTTCATCCATTTTTTTTTTCTTTTTAATGTAGTTGAATTTAGATGATTGTTTATCCATCATCTGCTTTATTGTTACCAGTACTTTCTATTTATGTTTTTTAGATAAAAAGTATTTATAAGAGTACCAATGTCTTTGTTTTGTTTGAAAAATTTGCATACTAGTGTTTATGAGAATTAGATTAGTTTGTTGTTGATTGAATTGCCTGTTGGAGATACTTTTTGAAAACAGTGGCAAAAGATGAAAACATTTGTATCAGCATGTACCTGTCACAAAGTTGACGTATGCACTCATGCAGTTAACTATGTTTAAGTTGATCATCCATATTTTACAATGATGTTTTTGAAGTTACCTGCTGCAGATTTGTTTCAAAAGGGAAAGAGTAAACTTTTTATCCAGGTGATTTGAGTAATTTAATGGCAACAGATCATATACAGTATTCATTTTACCTGGATTATGTTGAAACCAGTGTGTTATCAGTCATATTAGCCCCATACTAACAGCATACCACGGAGATTGCTACCTTTAAAAGTACTGAATACAAATACTCTGTAATTTAATAATACAGAGCACAAAATTTAATACAAATAATTATTTTATGAATGTATTTAAAAAAAGAATACAAATACTTTGCAATTGTATTTGAATACTTTTTTAATACATTCCAATGAAATTATACCCTTTATACCATCATCTGTAAGTTCAGTAAGTTTCTATAAAAGGAGTATCAGTTTGGAAATAACACACACACACAAAAAATCCATCCATCCATCCATCCATTCATCATTAAGTTGTACCTCTTTTTCCATATTCTACAGGATACCAACCTTTAGAAATAAACAATATGTACATTTCTAGGTCATGGTTCCTTCACTTTAGGTGATCAACACATATGGTCAACAGTTACGAGTTTAATAGATCTACCTTTTACTGGAAAGGATGCTAAGAATAAACAGAGCCCCATGTGTTGAGTTTAAGCTTGTATCTTGTATCAAATCTTTCTCAGTGATCATGTATAGCCTATATCTGAAATAAGGTGTAAATAAATTTCTTGTCATGTTGGTTAGCAGTGTTCATCTTATGTAGAATCTGAATATATTTATTACTGACATGGATACAACTGAAGGTGGAATCACTTAAGAAATTTTATCATACCATTAGTTCACTAGAACCTCGAACTTCAGATAACAGAAATTCTTTTTATCTTGAGACAGAATCATTTGTGATTCAGTCGCAGATTCTCATATGCAATTTTGTGAGTCAAGCATTTTATCCGTAGGGAGGGAACAGCCAGAAAATCTTCCAAGTGAGTAATATAACAGAGGGGACTCTTCATAATTTTGACTTAGATTGTACAATTTTCTCCCCTAGACTATAAAAATGAAGAAGGAATCCAATCTTTCACTGACCAGTACTGTTTGATAAAAGTATAATTGTATAATTTATCATTCAGTACATTATTACAACACAAAACACTCAAAATTTTTGAAGGTATTGTGGCAAAAGAAAAAAAAAACTGCTCGTCATAAGCAATTTATTGTCTTTGAAGCAAAGTTTTCACAAATTTCCTTAGTTACCTACCTTGATTGTTTCGACTTGACCAATATGAATTTAATTTGCTGTAAATTGGTTTCATAAGGTTATAATGTAACCTTTGACCAAACAAATTTGTGTTTCTTTGACTGTAAGGGTGAAGATTTCTGACAACAATTCATGAAAAGGAGAAAATGACGGCAATAAGCATTATATTCCAGTAAAAAGCATTTGAACAATGGTCTGGCAAAAGCGGGCTTAATACATCTCCATGATCCATGATACCAAGCAAGTCATCTTATGATTGTGGATCCAGAAAGTTCATTTTCTCTAACCACCAACTGATTCATGAGGTAGAATAGGTACTGGACATGCAAACAATTGACCAAAAACCAAAACTTGCAGCTAATGCTTAGGCTGACCTGGGTCCATACTTTTTGCAGATGCATTAAGCAGACGAAAAAATAAATGACTGAAAAATTTGAATTTCTTTTGCCACAGGTAGAAAACTAATGTGGGAAAAGAAAAAATGCTCTCATTTTCTCCCCTTCCCGCAATGGTTTCAAAAGGCATGTTCTCTCAGCGTCGTTACAACCCGGGGAATGTGTGGTAAAAGGGTTTTAATGAACATGAATGAACATTCAGTCAATGAAGATCTGTAGAAAAAACATTGTTGTATTGCTTACAAAGGTCAGAGTTTAAAAGGCAGATGCGAGTTATTTCTTTTTTTTCCAGTAGCTTTGCTTACAAGTTACAGCTTTTTTTAAACTGCAACCTACCTAGAAAAAAAAAAAAAAAAAAAAAAAAAAAAAAGAAGAAAAATAATCAGCCAATTGAAGAAAAGCCCGTCCATTCATTTACCTATTCATTCACTTATTTGTTTGTCTGTTTTTTTCTCCCGATTCTCTAATGTAAGATGCGAGAATTCGGAAACAATTAATGGTCTAAGGGAGAAAACTCGTCCTTAATTAAGTCTATATAATATCAGAGTTGCGTCCCTTATAGCAATGAAAAGCCTAAAACCATGGACGAATAAAATATGGTAAACAGCATTAATTAGAGACGATCGGTAATAAAAAAAAAATAATAATTCTTCGGCTGAGTTTTAATGGACTATCTATTCTTTTATGGTAGTATTGTAAGTATTTACATTTCTGAAGTTATCACTTAATCGCACAGAATTAAAAGAGCAGTTAAAGAACATGAATATTTTGCAAGTCACCGGTAATCTCCCTTGCATCTCATCACATTTGTAAACACACCAACCGCCAAAATTTAAACCTGTAAGTAACGATTTGTTTATCAGGATTACTTCTAATATGGAATATTAACTTGATTCAGACATTAAAACATTCAAATGATTCATATAAATTGATATGCAACATTCGATCAGATAGAGAACAGCACGTTTACTTTGAAATAAGCAATATCCACATTATCTAGGTCACGGTTTCCTCCACACAAGGTCATCGACAATATCGTCAAATTTACTGTGTTGCACTTTTTGTTTGAAATTCAGTGATGTTTATTTGACATGTAGAAAATCGCGAATAAATAGTTGACTATGTGTTCAAAGCTTGTAACTAAATCAGATCTTTCTCGGCGATTGTGCAGATGTTTATCCGAAATAAGGTGTCATTGTTAAATCTCGTCACGCCCGTACGCAGTATTCATTTCAGTCAGTAACAGAAATGGACACAGCCCATGTAGGAAACCCTTGCGAAATTTCCTAAGAATTTTCAAGATTTTTTCAGAAAACAAAAATTGTTAACTGCAGTTTCTTACATGCATTTCGGTTCGTCTGTGGGAAGAAAACAGAGGGGCGGGGGGGCCGAAATCCGTCAAAATAAGGGAGGTCACTCTTCATAAATCTGACTTAAAGGTAGTACGAGTTTTTTCCCTTAGACCGTAAAATGAAGACGGAATCCTATCGCTCATTTCTTTATATAATATTGTTTGCTCAACAGTGAATTTGAACATGAATTAGTACAATATTTTCATTACTAGGCAAAACACTCAAGGCAACATACCACTTGTGAAATTTTTCTGGAAAAAGAAGAAATTTCTTGATGTGTTTACTCGCTGGCACACAACAAAATTTTAGATTTGTCCAATTTGAAGGCATTATCAGATGACAAATTCATTGTTGCTCAAAAATAATGATTTCTGTCTCTGAAATGGTAGAAAACATGGTGGGAAAAGGTGAGAAAATGCTGGTCATAAGCATTTTCTCCTTTTCAGAAAATGTTTTCAAAAGCTGTCTTTCTCAGGGTTGTTAAAACTCAGTATTTTGTGGTAAAGGGTTAAGTAATTAATTGCTTTTGCAACATGGTTTTTTCTGTTTTAACAATTTTTCATTGGGTACTTACCACAGTGTACATAACTGGACTGAAATGAATCTAAAGTTCTTTGCTGAAAATTTACTTAATGCGATTATTACTTAACCTTGAGGGAGAGGGTTTCTGAAAATACTGTTGGAAAAATCAGTAAATGCAGGTATACAAGCAAGCAAGTTTACTCTTTAACAAATGACAAAATTTTAGACTAGTCCAAATTGAAAGCATTTGCAGATGATAAATATAGCGATGGAATTTTTGTCTGAAAGAATATGAAACATTGTGGGAAAAGGAGAAAATGCTGGTTAACAGCACTTATATTTTGGGAAAAGGAGAAAATGCTGTTTAACTCTTTACCACACAATCCCGACTTTTAACGACCCTGAGAAAGAAGCCTTTTGAAAACATTGTGGGAAAAGGAGAAAATGCTGGTAACCAGCATTTTCTCCTTTTCCCACAATGTTTTCTACCCTTCCCAAAACAAATTTCAATTTTTCAGTCACATTTGTTTTGTCATCTGCAACTGCTTTCAATTTGGACTAGTCTTAAATTTTGTGGTTTGGTAAAGAGTTAACAGCACTTTCTCCTTTTCCCACAATATTATCAAAAGCCGTCTTTTTTCAGGATGGTTAAGAGTAGAAAGTGTTTGGTAAAGGGTTAATAGCATTTATTACTTTTCTGAAAATTGAAGACAAGTCTCATCATTTAAGCCATATTAAATTTGTGGTCTGAAAATGCTTTAACCCTTTACCACATAAAATTTTAGACCAGTTCAAAATGAATGCATTTGCAGATGACAATTTCAATCTGGCTCATATGATGCGATTTTTCTCTCTTAGGGTAGAAAACATTGTGGGAAAAGGAGAAAATGCTGGTTACCAGCATTTTCTCCTTTTCCCATAATGTTTTCAAAAGGCTCCTTCCTCAGGGTCATTAAAAGTCAGCATTGTGTGGTAAAGGGTCAACCCTTTACCACACGACAAAATTTTAGACACATCCAAATTAGAAGCATTTGCAGAAGACAATTTCACCGTGGCTCAAAAGATGCGAGTTTCTTTGATAGGGTAGAAAACATTGTGGGAAAAGGAGAAAATGCTGGTTACCAGCATTTTCTCCTTTTCCTACAACGTTTTTATAAGATTTCTTCCTCAGGGTCGCCAAAAGTCAGCATTGTGTGGTTAGGGGTTAAATGATGGGACATAAAAAAAAAAACACTGTCTACTATCAAATAAGTGCCAAGCTAGAATTTAGCTGTCTCTTTAGACAATTGAGTTCATGTTCAGAATGTCCTCTTTGGGACAGTATGTCTTAGCCCTTTAGCACACAATCCAGAGTTTTAACAACCTCAAGAATAAGGACTTTTGAAAACATCGTGGGAAGGGGAGAAAATGCTGGTAACCACAATCTTTTCTACCCTGGCAAAGAAAAATTTCCTAATTTGTGCAACATTTGTCATCTGCAAATGCTTTCAATTTGTACCAGTATAACATTTTGTTGTTTGGTAAAGAGTAAACAAAATACTGCAGAGAATTTGCAGTCTGATCTAGGTACTACACTATCTGCTACTTTGTGAAATATTTTTGCATATGTAACTGAAATAACAATCTAGCAAAGTCTTATTCTGCTTTCTAATTTAAATAAGTGTCAATGGTCAAAGCATTAATCCTTAGGCTGCTAAGCGTGACTGGCTGACCTGACAGTGAAGATCAAGATAAGACTGCACAGAAGGTGCTGTATTATCTTGGATCTACCCAGTCCAATAAGGAGATATCTTTAAAAAAAAGAAAAAATGCCTTCGAAATAGCAAAATCTTGATTTTTACTATCAGCTTGAAAGTTCCATTTCACTTCTGTAGCAGGATAGGGGTTAATTCTTTACCACACAATACCACCTTTTAACGACCCTGGGAAAGAAGTCTTTTGAAAACATTGTGGGAAAAGTAGAAAATGCTGGTAACCAGCATTTTCTCCTTTTTCCACAATGTTTTCTACCATATCAAAAAAATTGCACCATTTGAGCCACACTGAAATTTTGAAATTTTCATCTGCAAATGCTTTCAATTTGGACAAGGCTAACATTGTGTCGTCTGGTATAGGGAAAAAAAAAACACAGAAAAATTTGGGATCATACCAATACCGTAATTTTTTTAACCTACAGTGTTTCAGCAAAGCAGACAGTGTAGATCAAAGATCAGGTTGCACATTTTGTGCAGCCCGATCTTGATGTAGAGCTTTGTCGGGTATTCACGAACCATCGGTAGTTTTGGGACACACCGTATAATTTCGTTTATGAGCGTTGTTTGATTAACATGATGAACAGAAACACACAAACAAACCGTCCTTTTTTTTCAAGTGTCTGATCTGTCGTCTGCACGTCCATTTATGTATCAACATTTTTACAAAACAATATAAAGATAAATGTAGAATTTTAAGTACATCGCTAAAAAAATATGATTAACTCCTAACACTATAAGTCAACAAAAAGCAGCCCTTTGCCATTTTAAAGTCATATTTACCAGATACAAACATGCCTACAACACTCGCAGAGCGTCTGCATTCTTCTAGCTACACTCTGTTCTGCTTTCTAAGTGGTTCCAAAACACCTGACATAATTTTAATGGAATCGGGTATTTTCGAACCAGGAATCATGTTGCATATTTTATTATGCAAAAAACGTGACTGTCCTTTGTTTTTCCAAACAATACTAATTCATATGGGTTTTAATAAAGCTCATTTGGAAGATGATGATTCAGCCGACTTTTGACATTAATATCAAGCAAGCTTGTTATGCCTGTGAATCGCCGTATGACAACAAAACTGAAGACTGGATAGTTTGTCACTCATGCTGCAGATGGCTTCACCGAGCATGTGTCAAAACTATTAACTTATTGTCCATGAGTGAGGTTGAAATTGTTGATCTGGAGTTAGAATGTGACTACTGTCTCATTACTAACTTGTAACTAAAATAATGGTTTGAAGTAAGGTGTTGAAACAACCCTGTTGAGTCAAGAAAACCATTGTTAAACGTTCTCGTTTAGAATTTTGTTAAAGCGATTAACCTCCAGATTTTTGGTAAAATTTCAACAAGTGCACTTTCTAGTCCATTGATTATAGAAGTGAAAGGAAGCATATTGACATATTTCTGACGTAAAAAATGATCACAAGAGTGACTCAGAAATACACGTACCTGTAAGAGAAAAGTCTACCCCGTTGTGTAGTGGAGTAAATTGGCGATGCAAAACTACAAGTGAAAGTACTTTGTTGCAGACAGTGTCCGCATTAGATATAGCCAGAAATATATCAATATGCTTCCTTTCACTTCTATAATTAATGGACAAGGAATTACACTTTTTGAAATTTGACCCCAAATCTGAAAGTTAACCCCTTTAAGAGTTTCATGATAACTATTTTTTAAAAAATTACAAGGTGTCTGAATATACCCTCCATCGTGTCAGAAAATTCCAGACGTGTCCCAAAACTAACTCCGTTCGTTCACATTTAAGCAAGTCTATATTACATTGATTTTACTTATGCTAACGCTGAGTTCCCAAAATAAACGATGGGATACAGTAGGGTTTTCTAAATTTTCATAGTTAAAACTGTTTTGCGCATAATTAAAATAATTGTGAAAACAAATTCTTAGCTGTCCCAATATACCCCACAATGCTCTACACTGGCCACAAAGGCAACTATATTGATGAAAGGTGCTTTTAGGGTTTATTTCACTCCAAGTCTAATTCTATATTAAGAAAGTATGGCAACATCTGATTGGCTAAACCAAATGGTTAAGACAATCAGAATTTGCACTTTTTTCAAATTTAGAAAATTCTTGAGAATAGGACTAAGAATATTCTTGGTAAATACGGGCCCAGGACTAAACCAGGAAACAAAATCAGTGCCATTCATTCATTTTCTTTACTAAACAACAAAAATCTTAAGACTCTGATCAAGTTGAAAGCATTTGCAGACAACACAATAAATGTGACCAAAAAATACAATTTGTATTTTGAAGGGCAGAAAACATAGTGAGAAAAGTAGAAAATGCTGATGACTAGCATTTTCTGCTTTTCCAACAATGTTTTCAAAAGCTTTTTCTCTAGGGGTCGTTAAAAGTCGAGATTGTTCGGTAAAGGGTAAATTATTCTGGTCATGGGAAAATTGAGGTATCAGGGAGATCTTTATGAATAAAAAGGTAATATTTGGTATGCTCATCACTGAAACCTGTATGCTCCTTGATATTATGTTCTATGAGATAATTCCAATGAGTACCATAACATGGGCTTCAGCTTTAACTATTTACCAAATGACAATTTTAGACTTGTGCAAATTGAACGCATTTGAAGACAACATTAAAGGTGGCTCAAATGATGAACTTTGTCTCAGAAACGATAGAAAACATTGTTGGAAAAGAAGAAAATGCTGATTACCAGCATTTTCTCCTTTCCAACAACGTTTTCAAAAGGCCTCATGGTCTTAAATCCAAGGATTGTTTGGTAAAGGCTTAAATAAATTTAGAATAGAAAACACTAATTTGAGCCTCTGCATAAAACAGACATATCAGCAATAATCAAGCTGTAAATTTCTAACAATCTCGTCCAGAATTCCAATGAGTACCAACTACATGGGTTTCAGACTTAAAAACAAATAGGATAAGAATTCACTCCCCTTTCTGGATCTCTAGATAGATCAGACATACCAACTGTAAATGTTACCAGTGGGAAAAATAAACTAAAATTGCCCAGAAAACAGGATCACGCCCCCCCCTTCTACAACCATGACTTAAAAAAAAGAGAATGACACCAGTAATTTGAAAGAATGTTTATTAATGCAATAATGATAACATTTATAAGGAAGTTTTGAGACATTCAAACAATGATAACAAATAACAAAGTAATGTCAATTAATACAAAACAATGTGATAATGATTAATGGCCTTTAAAGTGCTAAATGAACACATCTCCTGTGTGGAAAAACTGCTTTCCTAGAGCAAATCTCGCCTGTCTTAACAGGAACATGTGACAAAGTGAGTCACAAAAGAACAGAAAATGTATATCTTAGATCAGTCTGCACATCTGCAGTCTGATCCTGATCTCCACTGCAAAAAGTCAAAGGTGACACTGCATGATAAGAGTACTGTCTGCAAAATGAGCGCGAGTTTTACTTAGCAGTCAAAGAGAAACAAGGAATTTTAAAGATCTGTTAAATACAAGAATATACAAAGATTCGCATGACCACCCTTACTATTTCAGAAAGTGACAGTAGCCTAATACTCCTATATGCCAGTTACGTGATTTATATATTCAAAGCATCTCTTAGCCTCCATATGAATACAACTTTATATCCCACTTGCCTAAGAAAATATTGCAGGAGACACTCTAGATGAAGCGACTTTGAAAGTATTTATTCCTTTGCAACACTTTTTTTTATCTCATTACAAAATGATCGTTTCTTTTTCACTATTTAACTCTGATGACAAAATTGTATACTTGTCCTAAGTGAAAGCACTTGCAGACAACAAAAATTAAATATTGACTCTTTACCACACATCAAAATTTTAGACTTGTCCAAATTGAAAGCATTTGCAGATGACAAAATAAATGTGACTCAAAAATTGAAATTTGTTTTGGGAAGGGTAGAAAAGAATTGTGGGAAAAGGAGAAAATGCTGGTTACCACCATTTTCTCCTTTTCCCACAATGTTTTTTTGAAAGGCTTTTTGCTCAGGGTCGTTAAAACCCACGATTGTGTGGTAAAGAGTTAAAAAGTATTGGAATTTGTTTGGCAGCAAATAAAAGAAATTTGACTCAAAAATTGATTTTTTTGGGGGAAGGATAGAAAACTTTGTTCTCCTTTTCCCACAGTGTTTTCTATCCTTTAACCCTTTACCAAACAATCCCAAGTTTTTTTTTTGTTTTTTTTCCTGAAAATATTGTGGTAAAAAGAGAAAAAGCTAGCATTTTCTCCTTTTCCACAATATTATCTACCCTTCCAAAGACAAATCCAATCATTTCAATAACATTTCACTAGTTGTTTACGCATCTCCTTTGTAGGAACAAGTTTGAAATATTGTTGTTTGGTAAAAGGTTAAGGGTTTACAAGAATCACCTAGGATCACTTTAACCCATTTATTTCTTGGTACATAAGACTATATATTTCATTACATGTATATACTGTAAATGTAAGATCAATTATTACCCTCCTTGCACCTTTCTAATGCCATCGTAAGATTCAACTTTTTATATATTGCTGTGAGACAATGGTCTATGACGCTCAGTTTTCTCCACTTGTCACAGCATTTCTTGGATCTTTGAATATTTAAAGTTCATATATTCTTATATTCAAAGTGGAAAGCCTAGAGCAGTGATTATGCTGATTTGCAAGTAAACACAACATGGTGTTGTATATTTTCAGACCCACACTTACAAATTACACTCTGGAAAAAGTTTGCAGGAAAAGAAATTTCTGACTATCCATAGCATAGAATCAGAACTGCTGCTGCACTGGGGTTTTTTTTTCACCCTTGCAGAACTGAATAAAGGTTATCAATCCATCAATTAATCATGATCATGATCCTTTGGGTGGTCATAAAGATTTCACTGCAGATGCAAGCATTCAATGACCTGGATATACATGTCCTGGGTCATTGAATGCCTGCATCTGCACTGAGATCTAATAACCACCTAAAGGATCATGATCATAATTCAATGATGGATGAATTACCTTTCCAGAAAAGACTTTTTTTACTAGGCCAACAAATTGCTTATTTCAAGGTTGCCTGGGTCAGAATATGTAACAAAGTAGCCGACAATGTAATTGCAAGATTAGACAGAATGTGCTTGTAGACTAATGTAAGGTTCAGTGCTTCAAAGTTTAAAGGTATGCCCATTCAAGCCATTGCCTCCAAGTGACATATGTGAATGATCATATTTCATTTTGATTTCTACTTTGAATCATGCATGAAATTATCAGCAATATACATGTACATGTAACCACATTGATTAATACTGATACACCATGAGCAAATTCTTGATTTTGTTTTAAAACATAGATCCTTGAAACCCATCTAGCTATTACCTCTTTACTAGACAAGAATTTTAAACTTGTCCATATTAAGAGCACTGGCAGATGACATAATATTATGTATTTAATCAGGCTAAAACGATGAAATTTATCCTAAAAATGACAGAAAACATTGTAGGTAAAGAAGGTATGCTGGTTACCAGCATTTTTTCCTGTACTAACAATATTTTCAATAGCACCCTACCTAAGGGTTGTCAGAACATGGGATAATTTGGTTGATTGATTGTATGGTGTTTAACACCATTTTCAACATTATTTCAGTTATATCACAGCGGCCAGTGCACCTATCCATGCTTTCCTGGAGTTTCTTTTACCAGTACTCCGCACAATATTCTTTCCAAGCCACTGGCTGCTTTCCCACATAACCATCGTCGAAACAATGGTCAGCGGTGAGAGAGGGATAATTTGGCTGGGCCTAGGTATTACAACAGCCTATACATGTATATATTCAACCAAAAAGCGGTTTTCTATATCATGATTGACACGTGTATAAATGCACATCTAGTTACTCATGTAAACTATCTACATTGCCTATATATACTTAACCCAAAAAGGAACTTCATAAAGTACATGTAGTTTCCAATGTTATAGGTGACATGTGTATAAATGTGTATGCAGTAGACTTTCTACATTGGTACATGGACATGGTAATTTAAATGCCAAGGATACCAAAACAGTTGTTTGAGAGGGCCGTTGGGATGGTGGATGCTGGCCCCTCTATTGGGGATGTTGCAGCATAAGCTGGGGCATCTGAACAGGCAGTTTGCAGGCTTAGATGTCTATTTGTGCAGATCCAAACTACATGACAACACAAGCCTAGGACAATTATATCCTGAATCAACACATACTGAATCTATTGTTAACTCCGATAGAAATAGCCTCCACCAAGCCAGGTACCCACAATGCCCAGATTTTCGTGCAAATTGTTTGCCATTATCTGGCAACAAACTGTTTGTATAGACATTATCCGTACATCAGAGCTGTTCAAACAAAGCGTCATTGCCAACTAAGGGTCCAGTGGGTAAGCAGTCACAGCAAGTGGAAAAGGCAAAACTAGTGGACAATCCCCACTGAACATCTGCGAGACAAGCTGGACAGCCATGTCTGTTGATGTCAAAGTCAGCCTGCTAACATCAATGACTTGCACAGAGCATTACTTGAGGAGAGGAATAATATCCCACAAGTTGATTTCAACAACCATAGCTGTATGGCTGTCAAAAACATAGCCGGTAGGTGCAAACGCTATTGATGCCTAATTTCTGAAATAAGACCTTCACTAACGGGAACACCGATTAAACAATGAAGTTAACAATTCTGAAAAAATTTTACACTTGATCTGTATTGACAACAGATGAGTACACCCATTACATTCGATATTAACATCAATATTCAAAACCTAGCAAAAGTTTCTTTTTTTTTGGTAGGGTATATTTCCATCGTAAAATTACATGGACTCAACAGACCCTATATCATATGGCTGCTACCACTACAAAACCCTAGTAAATTACAGTGCCAACACAAAATCATCCTCAATCATCTGTAAGGTTTTTTTTAAACCCTTTACCAAACAATCCTGTGTTTAGTGACCCTGAGGAAGAAGCTTTTTGAGAACAATGTGGTAACCAGCATTTTCTCCTTTTCCCACAATGTTTTCTACCTTGTCAGAGAACTTATGTTCATTTGTTTCATTTTTTGAATTTGTTGTTTGCAGCTGCTTTCAGTTCTGAAGAGTCCAAAATTCATCATTTGGGAGAAGGTTAACAGACGATTCTTGGTTACAAGCCCTATGCATTACAAACTAAGCTACCGGGCACAACCCATGGTAAGAACTTAATTTTTAAATTTTAAAAAAATTATAATAGATTTATTGGCCCATCGACAGCCTTGTCATGAAAGTGAAAAACTAGCTTAAATTCAGAATTGTTGTTAAGTAAGGGCCATGTATACACTTGGTATGGCAATATAAGTAAGCAAATTAGTTGAATTATGATATGTAAGAAATGCCATAATATTCATAAAAATGTAGTTTTATGGCGCACTGAAAGTAGGGATCATTTTGGATGCATGACAAATGATATAATGAAATTAATAAAAATGGGGGTGAAACAATATCATATAACACTTAAATAACTTAGGCCTTACCCCTGATAACCAGTGTTTACATATGTACATGTGTGTCATGCTCTGTTAAAAGGTAGACTGATTGATTGTATTGGGATTTAATGCCATTTTAACAGCTTAGTTCATATCATGGTGGTCAGTGCACCTGCGCATGTGTTTCCTGGCTTTCTCACACCAGTACTCACACAACTTTCTTTCCAAGTCACGAACCATTTTTCTCACATTCATCAGAAGTGTCTTTTAGTGCAAAATCGCCGGAAAGAAAGTTTGCTCAACTGGGCATCAAACTCGCAACCACCAGGTCACGAGTCAGATACGCTAACCACTAAGCTACCCAGGCCAGACTCTGTTAAAAGGAGGTTTAATACATTTCCAAAAGGTATTGACCCATGTCAGCCTGTACTCGATTTGCACTGCTTTCAATAGGCAGTCTGATCTTGATCTACCACAGCTTAAGTTGAAATAAGGCTCTTCAAGAGGCATTATTACCAGATTTTGACCAAAAATTTGGTTGGGAGAGTTTGGTATTTTGTAACACTTTGTCGCAAAGACCCAATGGTATTACTAAAATGCCTCACGTGAGACTCAAGCCCATGCCCTTCTAAACCATAAACAGTGGCTCAACCAGCTGAGCTGTTTGGCCAACCAGTATTTAGTCAAGTTAAAGATCTCTTTTTTCCTAATAATGCAACAATGTCTATCCCTTTATTAACAGAATTTTCATGTAAAAAATAAACAAAAACTCGGAAATTATTTGTGTTTCCTACATTTAATTCTATTTATGTTTGAGGGTTAATCTTTTTTTTTTCAACCAGTTTGGCGCCAAAAATGATTAACTCTTTACCAAACGACAAAATTTTAGACTAGTCCAAACTGAAAACATTTACACACGTCAAAGTAGGAAATTTTTCCTTGAAAAGGTAGAAAACATTGTGGGAAAAGGAGAAAATGCTGATTACCAGCATTTTCTCCTTTCCCCACAGTGTTTTCAAAAAACACTTTCATTGGGACCATAAAAATTTGGGATTGTGTGGTAAAGGGTTAAACCCTATTGTAAGATAAAGGCCTGTCATTCTCTTAACTCATTTAATATTACTTTGTCAAATAAATTCGAGCCGTGCTCTGTAGATTGGATTGTACTGGAGTTTAACACCATTTTAACAGCTCAGGCCATATCATGGCGGTCAGTGACGCACCCATGTGTTTCCTGGCTTTCTCACACCAGTACTGACACAACTTTCTTTCCAAAGCCACTGACATAACCCAATTTCCAACTTGTTCAAGGTATTATCAAGACAAACAGTCTAACAAAGTTTCAAGAGTATAAGGCTGAAAATGTGGCTTCTAGAGTGCACACAAGGTTTTTCTAAGATTTAGCCCAGTAGCCTACTTTTTGACCCGACATGACCCAATTTCAAACTCATCCAAGATTTTATCAAGATAAACAATCTGACCAAGTTTCATGAGTATTGGACTAAAAATGTGGCCTCTAGAGTGCACACAAGGTTTTGCTAAATTTTGACCTGGTGACCTACTTTTTGACCAGACATGACCCAATTTTGAACTCGTCCGAGATATTATCAAGACAAACATTCTGATCAAGTTTCACGAGTATTTGATTGAAAATGTGGCCTCTAGAGTGTACACAAGGTAATTGTTGACGCCTTGAAGGCAGACGACGCACGACGGACGACACGAGCAGGACACAGCACGATCACAGAAGCTCACCTTGAGCACTTTGTACTAAGGTGAGCTAAAAATGGAATTGTGTGGTAAGGGATTATGGATTTAGGACTCCTGCGACACATTATCAATCTCTCTCTCGGACTCAGGAGCATCTTGGCCATCACCATTTATTTCTTGACTGACATTCACGTCCATACTTGCAAGGCTGATGTCCCCTGACTCTTGTCTTCCTGGTAACCCACCACTTGAACCCCCAGTATTGCATTTTGGGAGTTGTAGGCTGGCTGACCCATCTGAAGTTGATGGACCCGCCAACATGGTTTGCTTTGCAATTGATGATGGGGATTCAAAGTGTACACAGTGAAAAACCTGTATGTAAATATATAAGAGATGAATGAGAATAAACAGGCCATACTGGAGAAGACTGGTGCACCTGCATAAGAACAATACCAGTAAAGGTCAACATCAACAAATATTACATGGACAAACAGACCAACAGAAAAGCATATGCTCAGTTCTGTTGTATGATGGGCTGCTTTTATTGTTGGCCACAAAATTTTATGCAATAACTAAATGGCTATTAGATACATGACTTGTGTTCTAGGTAAAAAAAGAATGTAGATGTCAGGAAAAGATCAAAATATTGCACTTTTCAGTCTGTTAAACTGATGTATCTTTCAAACTATGAGACGGTATTGATCAAAGGTGAGCGAGACAGAATTTTAATATAAGAGAAGAATGCACAGTGTGATCTTGATCTGCACCATCCACAACATAACTGATGATGTACGTTACACTAACAATCAATCCTTAAAGCACCTTTCACAACTATAACTGCCATAGCAGATCAAGATAAGACTACACGAAATGGGTAGTTGCCTTTGATGTAGCTGATTTGCTTTACTGGGAACCTTACCCATCACATTTCCTATCATTTCACAATCTAATTCCATTTACTGAGCCATGTTTCAAGTTTCAATCTGAAATGCTTGCAATACAGAAAAACTTAAAAGCTTGTTGCCTTGTAAAATATTACATGAGCCATGCTCTGTGAAAAGGGGGCTTAATGCATCTGCAAAAGGTATTGACCAATGTCAGCCTGCGCAGTCTGCACAGGCTGACATGGGTCAAAACTTTCTGCTCTTTGCAAATTTTCTGCATGTCCAAGGACCTTTCTACTTCATAATTCAGTCTGTTAGACAAAATGGATTTTATTGATCCATAATCATATGAGGAGTTGCTTGGTGTAATGCAGCACAGAGATGCATTAAGTCCCTTTTTTCCAGAGCATGGCCCATTTATGTACAGTCCACTCTGTATTAAGAAAGCATCTATGGATGTGCTTGTGAAAGACAGGAGCTTGCTAAATACAAGTACATTTCAACACATTTGTCTTTCTTGGGGAACCCAGTATATACTTGTTTAATAAAGGTGGCCACTAACATGGGTTTACTATTATTAGACATAAAACCAACCTCGTTTGCTGTATTGTGTGTTCCTACAATCTTTATAAAAGCTACAGGTCTCATAGGGAAGACTACATTCTGCCAGGATCTGTAAAACAAGGATGTCCATATATCAGCAGGTAGGAACACACTCTGGTATATGAAATACCTAACTATTTTTCACAAATTTCTTTGTTTGCATGTTAATTTGAACTGTGTAAACCCTGTACCAAGAGATCCTGTATTTTAATGACCTAAAGGAAAAAGAATTATTAAAATATTGTAGGAAAAGGAAAAGAATTCTGGTTACCAACATTTTGTCCTTTTCCAATAATGTTTTGGAAAGCCTTCTTCCTCATGGTCAGTAAAACATGGAGCTGTTTGGTAAATGGTTAACTGATGAACTGATCGTATGGTGTTTACCACCACTTTCAATATTATTAACTAAAGACTGTTTTGACACGTAACCCCAGTCAAAACAATGATCACCAGTGAGTGAGAAATTAATCCTGTCACAATGACAATCATCAATTCTTAGAAACCAGCCAAGCTGGGGATTCGAATCAGCTACCCCTTGATCTCATGTCCTGTACCATGTTCGCTTCCAGGACTCGGCCATGGTTAACTGAATATTGTTGACCACAAAATATTCAAACAAACACAGGAAGACCATTTTCAGCAATTTTATTTCTTCAATAAGGTCATTGTTATCAAAGCAATCCCCTTACTATGCATTTTGCTTCCTTTTATCTTTTTCTTATCTATTTCACATCTTTATCTTTCTAAACTGCTTTTCCTTACTATGAATTAATTCAGAAAATACAAAAAGGCATCTTCATTTGAATGTGATTTTATGCCATTGTAAAAATGTGTTACAGTTAACTACAAAAATAAGTGCAAGAACATTGAGGCAAAAGACATCACAATACAGACTTTGCAATACCCTCTTAACTCAGGCATGAAGTATTACCATTCATCACCCCTGGGACATTCAATTGCAAAACCATCGTTTCTATGAATATTCATAAGGTTGCGAATTACACCCAATAGCCAATCGAATTGTCAATGACATAATGATACCCCCTTTTAGTGGAGGATAATCACATTTCTTCCGTTGTTATGAATAAACCGGGTAAAACCCACATCACTATCAATGAATTGGTGGCCGCCATTTGGCATTCCTTCTGTGGCATTTGCCTTAGGACAATCATGGCAAACATTACAGATCCTTGTATACAAAGGTAAATACATGTATTCAGAAATACAACGTGCTGTTGCAGTCCACAGGGGTATATAGCCAGGGTGATGTCATCCTCGTTGACCCAGTCCGGATGTATTCTGTAAACTTCATTCATCGATTTGATTGGTTGTAGACGAGGTAAAAATAGAAATGATGGCATATAGTTGATAAAAACAGATTAAATTTTCTCACTGAAAAACTGAGATTACCAATCAAAATGCCTCATGAATAATTCATGAGAACGAGAAAACATGTGAGATAACCCAGGGGCAATGATTGAAGTTTACAGAATACATTGGAACTGGGTCAACCAGGATGACTTTGCAATTCTATTTTAAATTCCAAGACAAAAGTCGTCCGCCAGCAGTAGTGTATTAAAAGATGAATATTTCATGACTCACTTTCACCTTCTAGTATTCCAAGCTAGATTTTTAAACTGGGCCTTCTCAACCTGTTACACTATAGGAAACAAATTCTTTGCAACATTTTCTATAGCAGAGTCCAACAACAGAATTGATCATGTAAATAATGGGTAAAGTCAACTTACTTTGATGGTTCATTTCTTTTATCACAGACAATATGCCAGTTAGTCATATCTACAGATGTTTCAATATAATAACAGTAACTTCTGTCATCACAGTCCCATAATAGTAGTCTGAAATACATACAGAGGAGACTTTATTTACAGTTAATTCTTTACTAGATGACACAATTTTAGACTTGTTTATTTTGACAGATTTTGTAGAGGTCAACATGTGTCTCTAATAATGGAGTTTCTATTTAACAATGCAAAAAACATTGGGGTAAAATGGAGAAATTATTGATTTACAGCATTTTTTCTTTTCCCACAATATTTTCAAAAGCCTTTTTCCTATGGGTCCTTAAACCTCAGGATTGTTTGGTAAAAAGTCTTTTAACAACATTGCAGGAAAAGGAGAAAATACTGGATACCTGCAATTTCTCCTGTTCCTGCAGTCTTTTCAAAAGCCTTTTACCTCAGGGTCCTTAAAACTTCGGGTTGTTTGGTAAAGGGTCAAACAAGTAAGTTGATTTCAGCTTTACCATCCAAGCTTGGATGCACTGGCATAGAAGTGTAAGGCTGGTAATCCACGCTCAGCCCAACTTTTTTTAATTTATTAACCCTATACCACACAATCCCAAGTTTTAATAAACTGGCAGCCTGTTATTGATCTTTGTACCACAACAACAGGTAACTCCCAAAGCTTACAAAGTCAGGTTTCCGCATGGTTCGAGAAAACTGCCCTGCTGGAAAACTGCATCATTTTTATTGATTAATTTTTTCCACACGAATGCACATTTCTCCAGACATTAAGATTCCCTTTGAAAGGTTTAACCCTGTTAAGAAGTGATTCTTTTGAAATGTTTAATCCTATAAAAGCTAACTGATTGCTTATAAGTATTTACTGTGAAGTACTTTGTGCTTCAAACTGTACTGTTAACATCTTAAATTGCATCATAAATATAATGTTTAATATAGATGATAGAACTAAACAAGGAAAAAAAAGATACGTACTTTGAGATGCAGTGAATTGAAAATAAACAAAAAAAAATGGGTAGATGCACCGTATCATTCTAGAAAAGTGCTTATATTTCTTTGTGTATGTATGTTCCTTTTTGTTTAATGCTTCCATTACAGTATTAGAACTAAAACAATAAAATAAGATGATTAAAATAACTATTGCAGGGATATCTATGGCAATTTCTATCTTTTTGATAAAACTTGCCATCACTGACTGATGAGGCTTATAGATGAGCCAAAATGTGTATTTTTTTTTTTTAAAAACAGGAAATATACTTAAAAGTGTGGGAGGGGGGCAGTTTTCCAGGGGGTGAGGGGTTGGGCAGTTTTCCTTGAACCAACAAACTACATGTCTGGGAATGCTTGAATTTGGATAACTTTAAAAATGTTACATCTGGTACAGGATTAACTCTTTACCAAACAACAAAATGTTGGACTTGTCCAAACTGAAAGCATTGGCAGATGACAAAATAATTGACTTTAAAACTGAAATTTGTTTAACCCTTAACCACATGACAAAAATGTACAAAAAATGTACAACAATTATCCAAATCAAAAGCATTTGCAGACAACATTTCAGTGTGGCTCAAGTTATGGAATTCATCTTTGACAGGGTAAAAAATTTGTGGGAAAAGAAGAAAATGCTGGTAAACAGCATTTTCTCCTTTTCCCACAATGTTTTCAAAAGCTGTCTTTCTGAGGGTTGTTAAAACTCTGGATTGTGTGGTAAAGGGTTAAGGATGGATAGAAAACATATTGGGAAAAGAAGAAAATGCTGGTTACCAGCATTTTTTGCTTTTCCCACTATGTTTTCAGAATGCTTCTTTCTCAAGGTCATTAAAAGTCAAGCATGTGTGGTAAAGGGTTGATTATAACTACATGTATGTTCAGATTTCAAGAAAGTTGTAGATCTGGTAGACAGAAGTAAACGCATGACTGTGTGGCTGGCAATGTTTAAGGCATAGTGATGAATGAATGCTATTCTAAGCTTTTTACTATAAGCATTTGATAAAGTATTACCTCATTGAGTCGATCATGTATGGCTGTGGTAGCTGTACAATAATACATCCACTTCCTAATTGATGACAGGTATATCCCGAATCCCAGTCATACTGTCGTGTGTCACCATTTATCAGGGCATTTCGACTCCTACTCACACCCTCAATCACACAAGCCCGCCTGTTTACTGTTGCTACATTTTCAGAGGGGACTATAAATAAGAAAAAGGGCTGATTGTTGTTGTTATAATATGTATACTGAGGAGCAAGGGGTAGGAAGTGAAGATAATATGATCAGATATAAACCTTTGTTCACATAAAACAGCATTTTGATTTGTTTGATACCATTTTCAACATTATTTCAGTTATATCATGGTGACCAGAGCACCTATCTATGCTTTACTCAAGTTTCTTTAACAGGTTCTGAGCATAAAATTCTTCAAAAGCCACTGGCTCCTTTCCCACATAACAATCGTCTAAAAATGATCAACAGAGGAATGAATCCTGCCGCAGTGACTAACTTCGGTCCTCAGAAGAAATGGCTGTGCTGGGGATCCTACCCAGTAACTCACTGGTTTTAATCCCTGTACATTACCTACTGAGTAACCAGGCTTGGCAACAGCATTTTGAAACAACAGCATCATATACATAAAACATTTCAGACTTTTTGACAGAAAATTAGCAGTGAAGTACAAATCAGTGCAGTATATGGCTGTTTAATCCTTTATCACAACCCCAAGTTTTAACAACCCTGAGGAAGGCTTTTGAACAATACCATGGAAAAAGGAGGAAATGCTGGTAACCAGCATTTTCTCCTTTTCCAGCAATATTTTTGACCCTTTCAAAGCCAAGGCTTGACATTTAATTAGTCGTCTGCTTGGAAGCCAGAAAAACCTTAAATTTTGTTGTCTGGTAAGGAAATAAGAAAAGGTATCTCTTCAGGTTTTCACTTACACCCATGCTCTGGATAATTCACAGAACTGGCTCACTGAGAATGTGTCTCATTCTGAGAAACAAGCAATCGCCTTTTACACAGATTATTTTGCTCTTACTCCGACAAAGTTTTCAAAAGCTTTCTATTGCAAGAGTTTTAACCCTTTACCACACAACCCTAAGTTTTTACAAACCTTCAAGAAGTTGAAAAAGTTATGGGAAAAGGAGAAAATGCTGGAAACCAGCATTTTCTCCTTTTCCCACAATGTTTTCTACCCTTAAAAGGAAAAATTTCCTAATTTGTGCAAAGTTCAGTTTGTCACCTATAAATGTTTCCAATTTGGACCAAACTAAAATTCTACTGTTTGGTAAAGACTTAATGATTGTGTGATAGTTACAAGTCTAAACAGAACTTACCTATTAATCCTTCATGTAAGTTGAAAGTTTTCATTGTGTAGAGACATTCAAATGAGACCAGATGGAAAACCCTGTTCTGGGTGTTGTGCGTTCCTACCACACGAATATATCTGAAGGGGGGAAAAAAACATATCCAGTTAAATATCTCTACTGAGACAAATTGTCAGAATACCATATGTTTTGGCTGTAATTTCACAAAATTACTTGAGAATGCTTTAAAATTTCACAAAGTCATTTCAACATGCTTTTATATTCATGACCAGCCCTGTACTTCAACCTGAAACTTATAGGTAAAAAATGTGACTTAAAGTAAGGAACATATGTACTGCCATCCATGAAAACCCTTATGAGATGATCTTGATTCGGGGCATCTAAAGATTTAGTGTACACCACTCTTCAATGCAAGAAAACACTGTTAAATTTGAAACCTACAGACCTGACCACTTTAGCAGGAAAGTGAAGTGTTTGTTCAGACCGGCACCAATACTTCGTATGATCTATTATTCTTTCATAGTCTTTATCATCCATAGAAATCTCTATGTAATAACAATACGATCTGAAATCAACGAATGAAATACATGAGATTACCACAGAAACTTTTAGATCTGACAAAAATTTATGATGAATCTAAAATACATAAAGTACTTAAGCCCAAGTCTGTAAGTATATGAGGCATGTTTCAAACTGTCAGCTGTAATAGAAAAAGCATGAAACAATCTCTGTCTAAAATTCTCAACAAATCTATCAACAATACATAAACCTTTCATTAAACAACCCAAAGTTTAACCACTCTGAAGAAGAAGAAAATTAAAACACTGTCAAAAAAAGGAGAAAATATTGGTAAAAGCATTTCTCCTTTTCCTAAAATGTTTTCTACTCTTTCACAGACAAATTCCATCTTATGAGTCATACTTAATTTGTCACCAATAAATGCCTTCAATTTGGATGAGTCTAAAATTATCTTGTTTGATAAAGAGTTACACATGTATCAAATTTTACTCAATAATGCAAATAAAATAAATCAGCCATTAGCTTGGGCAGTTGTCCACCATTCATTTTAGAAAGCTGCTTGAGAATAAAAAAATCAACTTAATCGGAATTAAATGTTGAGTAAATCTTGAAATCATTAAGACCAAATTGTATTGAACTCTTGACTAAATGACAATATTGATGACTCCACCAGTTCTTACAGCATTTGCAGACACAAAATTAAATGAAGCTCGAGTGATAACTTCTGTCTTTGATTCGGTAAAAAACATAGTGGGAAAATGAGAAAATGCTAGTTTCCAGCATTTTCTCCTTTTCTCACAATGTTTTCTAAAGCCCTCTTTTTCTGGGTCACTAAAACTCAGGACTGTATGGTAAACGGTTTACTCATTTTGAAGCTTTCAAAGACACAGTCTTGTTTTCTAATTTAGAATAGACACAAGATTACCTTGGATCTCTGTCCCACAGCAGTAGTTTAATTGTATTTATTATATAAGGCTGGGCAAGTTTGATCACAATCCCTTGTCCATTATTATCATCAATGAGATGTCGTGTGAAGCCTCTATCTAGGTCATAATTTATTGTGTCACCATCTAACAAGGCTGCTTTCATCTCCCCTCTGATAACCTGGGCTTGATGTCTATTGGTAGCTACATTTTCTTCCGGAGCTGGAACAGAAAACACATTGTTTGAAAGACACAAATTCAATCTTTTGGATAATATATATCAAGATCATACTGGACAGAACATGTTGTCTACTCTTTCTACACAAACTATTCCATATATTGTGAGACATACAGACAAACACCCTTGGAATTACAATGACTGTATTGTTTATTTGGAGCTCCAAAATAAATGTTTGAATTAACTAGAGGAACCTTTCCCTCCAGTAGGTGTATCCTTAACTGTTTACCAGACAACAAAGTTTTGGGCCTTTCTGAATTCAAAGCATTTGCAGACAACAAATTAAATGTGGTTCAAATTGTGAAAGGTGTTTTTAAAAAGGTAGAAAACATTGTGGGAAAAGGAGAAAATGCTGGTAACCAGCATTTTCTCTTTTTCCCACAATGTTTTCAAAAGCCTTCTTTCTTCAGGTCATTAAAACCCTAGATTGTGTGGTAAAAGATTAACCCACTCCCAGGCATAAAAGTACCACTTTTTAACACCCCTATAGTCAGTAGCTTTGAAAGTACATGTACAGGTATTGTAGAAAAAGGAGTAGATGCTGCTTACAAGCAATTGCTTCTTTTCTTGTTTACAGGTAACTGAATCTTTTGATGGTAATGTTAACAAAACCAGTGAGTCCATTTAAGGTAATGTTCTACTTTCTTTTCAATATTTTTCCTAATTTTTCCTAAATATTTTTCCTGTGCAGTAACAGTTAAACATTTATGTAAGTGACAGTATCTAAAGATATTCTGACAATGCAGAAAACCATATATTAATGGCCTGTTTCACTGTTATCGTAACCATTTCCCAAACGGCAAATTTCAGACTCTTTCAAATTCAAAACTTCTGCAGACGACAGAATCAAAATTGGTACAAATGAGCTTAAGCCCTCCAATAGGGTAGAAAACATTGTGGGAGAAGGAGAAAATGCTGGTTACCAGCATTTTCTCCTTTTCCCACAATGTTTTCAAAAGTCTTCTTTCCCAGGGTCGTGAAAACCAGGGATTGTTTGGTAAAGGGTTAAAGCACCTACAAGATTAAGTTCATACAAACATAATACCATTCTGTCGCACAGATCACAGATTTTTTGAATAGCAACATGTGGCAATAGGAGAAATTGTGCAAAAAAAGCAATTTCTCAAATTCATCAACATTTTTCTACATCAAATTCAGAGATAAGTTAGATCAATCTCTCAGCACCAAATATATAAACACAACCTCTTTTGATCAAATGCAATCCAACCAAAATGTTTTTTGTCTCAGACTAAACAAGCAGACAATATATATCCCTAAACCTGAAATTTGAGAGAACGATTCTCTAGCGTCATACAACTATCTGAAAACATACCTGTGTTTATGTTATCTGCCTTTAAATACCAAAGTTTTACCTAAAAATCCTCTGTATTGTAACTCCATGTCCCTACTTTCTGTCTGTGTTTGAATTGCGTCAAGAATTGCATTGGGTGAAACTAGACCAGAGAGTCTGACGTCATTCAGTAACTCCTGCATTGTCATGAGTGGAAGTCGTACAGCTTTCATGATTTCTGATGAGTCCTCTCCTTCATTTTCCAGAGCCCAGTTCTTTACTGACTTGAAAATGTCAATTTCTTGGGCACAGAAAGAGTCCCTTGACAAAAGCTCTTTGACCGAGGACTGTAAAACAAATAGAAACTAACTACATTTTATGATCAGTAATCACTCAGGTATTTGAATTCAGTGCAAGCTTATTACCTTACTTCTATGGTCGTTAACTACTGCAAAACCTGTCTCAAAGGCCTCCTCTTTTCAGCAAGAAATATGTATTAACCTTTTACCACACAATCCCATTTAACAACCCTCAGGAAGAAGGCTTTGGGAAACATTGTGACAAAAGGAGAAAACCAGCATTTTCCCCTTATCCCACTATGCTTCCTACCCTTCCCAATACAAAATTCAGTTTTTGAGACACAGTTATCTTGCCTTCTGCAAATGCTTTCAATTTGGATGAGTCTTAAGTTTTGTCATTTGGTAAATGGTTAAACAAGCATATATTGAGGTCCAAGAGGAGGTCAATATGTACTTAGTAAGCAACCTTCTCAAGGAAAGTAAATTGAGTATCCCATAGGGGCTTGCTTAACCTTTAGAGAGCCGAATAAAGCCAACAGGCATGCTTAGTTTAGAATTAAGACCTGAATCATTGCAATAGTGTAATGGCTGTAGTCTATACTGTTTCAGCAAAATGGACAGTGTAGATCAAAGATCGGCATTTCCTCCTTTTCCAACAGTGTTTTACCCTTTCAAATTGAATACCCCATCATTTAAGCAAAAATAGATATGCTGCCTGCAATTGCAGCCAACATGAACAAGTAAAAAAATTTACCTTCTGATAAGGATAAATGTACAAGAAAAACTTGTTAAGTTTAAAGCTTTTGCACTTTTTCTTCATTGAAATAAAATGTTTAACCCTTTACCACACAATCCCGACATTAAATGACCCCGAAAATGAGGCCTTTTGAAATCATTGTCGGAAAAAGGAGAAAATGCAGGTAACCAGCATTTTCCCCCTTTCCACAATGTTTTCTACCCTTCCCAAAACAAATTTCAAGTTTTGGGTCACACTTGTCTTGCAACAGCTTTCAATTAGACAAGGCTTTTATTTTGTCTGGTAAAAGGTAAAGGGTTAAATGTCAAACTTACAGCACATAACTGATGAAAAGCTTCACTACTAAGGATGTGAGCAGCATTTCTGTCCATGAACTCCATACAAACTTTACACAAAGAATACAGATTGTAGATGTTGGCAAGATCATATATCAGGCACACGTTTCTGATATTGAGTATGGATTTCAGATAATCTGATATAGCTGACTCAAGTTCAATGAATCCGTATCTGTGTGCCATCCCCAGGACATCCAGCAAGTGTTCCTCCTTTAAGTATATAAAATGATTATTTTAATTCTTTAACCCTTAAAAGCCCTATAGTGGCCCAGAGTAAACACTGAGGGTGTTAAAATGCATATAGCTTTAAATCATACCTTTTAAAAGTATGTAAATTACCGGTATTGTGAGGTTGACAATCTGTTATTGTACAATCAGTCCATTTGTTTGTCGCTGGCAAAAAAGTGATATCTAAAAAACAGGTTAAAAGTTGCCAGGTCGCTCTATCTTTTGTTTGCTTTGTACCTGATTGGAAAATTATTTTTTCTGCCATCGACTAACACTTGGAGCAATGGTACAATAACAGAATGTCATCTCCACAATCATATCCATGTTTTAATGATTTAAATGCATTTTTACACCCAACTATTTACTTTTGGCCCCTTTTCGGCCTTTAAAGTGCCCGAACCCAATGGACATTTGAGTCTAGAACAGACCCAGATGATTGCAATTTCATCATTGACTTTTTTTCTGTAGTGCTTCAGCAAAGTGGACAGTGTAACTAAAAGACCAGACTGCATGTTTTGTGCAGTCTGATCTTGGTCTACACTGGCCGCAAAGGCAACTATAGTAGTGAAAGTTGCTTTGCAGGTTAATAATATTCTGGCATAGCAGGAAACTGCTTAACATAACTGTCTTGTGAGTTGTAAAAATTGCGCACATTTACTGAAAAGAAGGGACAATTTTTAAATAGAGAAATAATTGACATACATTTTAAGTTTAATAGGTTATTGGAGAGTATATTACATGAAGTTAAATATTATCTTGGTGTTGATTTACTGGTATCTGCTTCTTCTTTATAAACCATGAAGGCATCAATCAAACTAGAAGGCTTGTTTTACAATTACAGCAAAATATGCAAAATTACGGAAAATGGAGAAAATGCTGGTAACCAGCAATTTCCTCTTTTCCCACAATGTTTCTCACCCTTTTCAAAGGCATATGACATCATTTGAATAAAACTGAATTTACTGCTTGGAAATGCTACAATTTGTACAAATTTTCATTTTGTCATTGGGTAGAGTTACAGAGCAAAATTATATTGTGAAGAGGTAGAGAACCTTTTCCCAAATGACAAATTTTAGACTCTTTCAAATTCAAAACAGACGACAAATTCAGTATTGGTACAAATGAGCCTTAGCTCTTCAATAGGACAGAAAACGTGGGAAGAGAAAAAAACGCTGGTTACCACAATTTTCTCCTTTCCTGCAATGTTTTTAAAAGCTTTCTTTCCCTGGGTCGTGAAATGCCAGGATCGTTTGGTAAAGGGTTAAACACAAGGACCTATAACCTTGCCCACTGCCTAGATTACCTTCACTTCAAGTAGGTTCATCTTCCCAGTGTACATGTACTTCAACAGGGCCTCAAATGCTTTGGCTGACGTATCCTGAAGACAAATCTCATTGGTTTCTGGCAAAGATTCCATCAGTCCACCAAACAACATAGCCCTGAAATTATCATAGTTATCAAAGTTGATTGAATCATTCAGCGAACATGTATTTCTCCATCAAAAAACCTGTGCTGTTGGAACTCATAAGAACTGATTTTTTTTTGTTTTTTTTTGGTATGCTGTCTTCAAAGCATATCTCAACCTTTACCGAACAATCCAAAGTGTTAATTACCCTGATGAGGTCATTGAAAACATGGAAAAGAGTCTAGAATTCATCACTTGGTAAAGACTTAACATTTAACACCCCTTTCACAACTACAGTTGCTCTTGTAGACAGTGTAGATCAACATCAGACTGATCACAAAACATGCAGTCTGATCAATGATCTACATTGTCTGCTGTGCTGTAAGACAGACCTAAACAACCATAAACTTCAATAGGTTAACTGGGATAACTTTCTGAATTTTACAAGTCTGCTGGGTTTATTTTAACCCTTTACCAATCCCAACTTTTAAACGACCCTGAGAAAGTAGCCTTTTGAAAACATTGTGGGAAAAGGAGAAAATGCTGGTAACCAGCATTTTCTCTTTTTTCCACAATGTTTTCTACCCCTCCCAAAACAACTTTCAATTTTAAAGTTGTAGTTATTTTGTTGTCTGCAAATGTTTTCAATTTAGCCAGTCTAAAATTTCGTTGTTTGGTAAAGAGTTAAGGGTTAACAGTCAAGCACTATGGAGATACCAATTCCAATATTTGGAAAAAAAAAAAAAAAAATAGCTACGGTAGTTATCTTCTGTAGATGTGCCATACACTTTGCCAATATAAGTTAAGGTGTTCAACTGAACATTTTCAGTCAGTTTGTTTCAGTGATGTGTAAACCATTTCTTCACACATTATACGAGTAGAAGTTATATCCAGACCCAGTGCACCTATCCACACTTTCCTGGAGTTTCATTTCACCAGTGCTTCATAAAATACTGGTATTCTAACCAAGCCACTGACTGCTTTCCCACACAATCATCCTAGAAACAGTGATCAACCATGTTCAGACAGGAAAAACTACAACACATATATAAACATAACACATTTCATTGCTGATTTTGTAAAAAATAGCTCACAAATCAACTGAAGGTGTAGATCCCATACCACACTGAAAGTTCTATGCAGCCTGATCTTGACAGTTGCTATTAACAACAAGAGGGCCATGATGGCCCTGGATCGCTCCCCTGAGTCAATAGGCCAAATATTCTGACCAAATTTCACAAGTATCTGACTGAAAATGTGGCCTCTATAGCGTGCACAAGGTTTTTTGATGATCTGACCTAGTGACCTAGTTTTTTATCCCACATGACCCAATTTTGAACTCGTGTGAGATTTTATCAAGCCAAACATTCTGACCAAGTTTCATAAGTATTTGACTAAAAATGTGGCCTCTAGAGCGTACACAAGGTTTTTTGAAGATCTGACCTAGTGACCTAGTTTTTGACCCCGCATGACCCAATTTCGAACTCTTCCGAGATTTTATCAAGACAAACATTCTGACCAAATTTGACAAGTATCTGACTGAAAATGTGGCCTCTAGAGCACACACAAGGTTTTTCGAAGATTTGACCTAGTGACCTAGTTTTTGACTCCACAAGACCCAATTTCAAACTCGTCCCAGACTTTATCAAGACAAACATTCTGACCAAGTTTCATGAGGATTGGACTGAAAATGTGGCCTCTAGAGCGTAAACAAGGTTTTTGTAAGATTTGACCTAGTGACCTAGTTTTTGACCCTACATGACCCAATTTTTAAACTCGTCTCAGATTTTATCACGACAAACATTCTGACCAAATTTCACAAGTATCTGACTGAAAATGTGGCCTCTAGAGCGTACACAAGGTTTTTCCAAGATTTGACTGAGTGACCTAGTTTTTGATCCCACATGATCCAATTTCAAACTCGTCCGAGATTTTATCAAGACAAACATTCTGACCAAATTTCACAAGTATGTGACTGAAAATGTGGCCTCTAGAGCGTACATAAGGTTTTTCAAAGATTTGACCTAGTGACCTAGTTTTTGACCCCACATGACCCAATTTCGAGCTCGTCCAAGATTTTATCAAGACAAACATTCTGACCAAGTTTCATGAGGATCGGACTGAAAATGTGCCCTCTAGAGCATACACAAGGTTTTTCTAAGATTTGACCTAGTGACCTGGTTTTTGAGCCCACATGACCCAATTTCGAACTCGTCCAAGATTTTATCAAGACAAACATTCTGACCAAGTTTCATGAGGATCAGACTGAAAATGTGTACCTCTAGAGTGTACATAAGGTTTTTCTAAGATTTGACCTAGTGACCTAGTTTTTGATCCCACATGACCCAATTTCGAACTCGTCCGAGATTTTATCAAGACAAACATTCTGACCAAGTTTCATGAGGATCGGACTGAAAATGCGGCCTCTAGAGCGTACACAAGGTTTTTCAAAGATTTGACCTAGTGACCTAGTTTTTGATCCCACATGACCCAATTTCGAACTCGTCCCAGATTTTATCAAGACAAACATTCTGACCAAGTTTCATGAGGACTGGACTGAAAATGGGGCCTCTAGGGCGTACACAAGGTTTTTCTAAGATTTGACCTAGTGACCTAGTTTTTGACCCCACATGACCCAATTTCGAACTCATACGAGATTTTATCAAGACAAACATTCTGACCAAGTTTCATGAGGATCGGACTGAAAATGTGGCCTCTAGAGCGTACACAAGGTAAAAAGTTGACGACGGACGACAGACCCCGGACACAGCACGATCACAATAGCTCACTATGAGCACTTCGTGCTCAGGTGAGCTAAAAATAAACTAAGATGAGCTTCCAGTTTAAATCTTAATTAGATGACAATATTTTGACCTCATCTGTATTGAAAGCATTTGCTTACGACAAATCATAATGTGGCTGAAATGACCTCAGTGTCTTTGAAAACTTAGAAAACATTGTAGGTAAAGGAGATAATGATGGGTACTAGCATTTTTGTCTTTTCTTACATTGTTTTCAAAAGTTTTATTTAGCTGTTAAAACATGAGAATGTAAAAAGGTAAAACAGAACAATTAGGCTCACCGAAAGTAGTCTGAGCGAGCAGCTAGTATCACTTTATGAGCTTGAAATTTTCTGTTCTCGACCAAAAGTGTGATGTCGCTGTAGTCGGAATTTTCTATCAGATCCCCAAAGTTACAGGATAAAGAAGAGACATGGTCAATCACTCCAACAGGAGAAGGTCCAGGTGACCGCATCTGATTGTAATCACACATGGTCCTTTCTTTTTCTGTGGATATGACATATTAGAGAATCTTAAAGACTAGTTTTGCTTTCTCTCTCTCTGATAAATAATTATTTAACCCTTACCGAACAAAATTTTAGACTAGTCCAAATTGAAAGCAGTTGCAGTCGACAAAATAAATAAGACCGGAAAATTGAGATTCATTTTGGGAAGCACCAAGCTATTTTGGAAGTCGAAGGGAGAATAAAAACCACCCTTGAATATTATTTCAAGTACCAGTAGGTCTGCTCATATTCAACTTTTGGTTGCACATTTGTTCAATTGTTTTACTTCGTTCTTCCAACAGAATTGTTTATGTCAACCTCCTCAATAGTTTTATGACCTCCAAAGGATTTCGAGATAACAAGATTCAACTGTTAACTGATTTTAAAATCTAATCAATAAAGCCTTGGCCATCTTCAGAAGCTGTTTTGTAAGTCTTAAATGATAAGAGCATAATGATAAAACATGCCTAAAATAGCATCAGAATTTTTTTGCTCAAATGTTAATTTCAGACTATGATTTCTGTTTTGTCAAATGATATCCCTTTTGTCCATTTCGTAGAAAAATTTCCATTGCATATTTTAGGCCTACCCTCTTTCAGATGCTTGAAATCAGCATCTGTGTGATTGTTGACTTTCTCCAAAATGGCTACCACCTTCTCTCAGTAAGTGTGAAAAAAAAATTTCCTTCTGGGCATTTCCAGAGTATTGGAATAGGATCCAAGCTTAGGGACGCAAATATCTGCCATGTTGTTTTAGTTCAGGCCTGCATTCCTTTCAGGTCTAGGAGTTATTTTTTTCTCCTAAAACTTGAAAAAGGGTTAATTGCCTCGTGAAAATGGGAAAAACATTTTAGGGTGAGGTGACGGATGGTGTTAAGTGTCTTTGGTCGAGTTGTCTACATGGTACGAGTTGTATTTGGAACAAGTTGTCCTACATTAACTGTTACTGTTACTGTAGTTCTTCGGAGCAATATAAGCCAACTTGACTTGTCAGCTCCACCTCAATATTTAACTTTGGTTTTTCCAGTTCTGGTAATAAAAATATGAGAGTCTCTTAATAAATTAGAGAGGTTTCAAACCTTCTGTGACACCATAATTTGTCTATAGGTAGCTTTAAACTGTCTACGCTGGTACTATAAACAGGGACCGCTATAGGTGTCAGGAGAAATCGTCCCCTGGAGAAATCGTCCCCAGACTGCTTGGGGACGAATTCTCTGGAGAAATCGTCCCCAAATTAAATTTTGGAGAAATCGTCCCCACATTCAAAATCTATATATGTATTTGTTAAAGTTGTGTTTGAAAAATATTTTTGAAGTTTAATAGCATGTACCTTGTGTCAATTTTGATGTATGGTCGACTTACCTATTTTCGTGGGGTACCTGTTTTCGAACCCGAAATGATATCCAAGTTTTCTCCTGAACTACAAAGTGAATGACGTCACTGTTTTGTGTGAACCGCTCATTTGAATGTAAACAACAGTGTCACTGCAGCTAATTTATAAAATGCAACAAAAACAAGAAAGTACGCATGTTACTAAAGGAAAGATCGATTTTAGTGTCAAATTTCTTATTACTTTTTTCAACCCTATACGTGCCGAATTTAAATTCTCTATCTGATACTTTATTTTAATCCTGAAAAATTCCCGACATGTGACATAGTCAGTCTCGATGCCAAAAAGTCATGTGACCATACTGGAATAATGTGACAAGAGTCCGGTCTATAATTAGATCAGAGAATTTCGTGACCTATTTTGTTCGGTCGCTTATGAATGAACAATTTTTCCAGAACATTCGCTGCTACAGAGAGAGAATGTTTCCAGCCCTTTTATTAAGATACTCAATATTTTTCAGATGTTTTACGATAAAATAGTGTTTAAAATAATTCCTAATATGTCTTCATAGCTGCTTATAAATTGATAGAAGGGACCAGAATGCTTTATGTTATTTTAGTATTCTGATGCTGCCGTCACGAGATGGCAAATGGCCGCCATGACACTAATCCATCCTTTTCATCGCGCTTCAAAAACTTTATATAATTGACTCAGAGCTGCTCATTTCCATTGTTCCAAACAGTCCCTCCTTGTGATAGTTAAGGCTTTTAATTAGTTTTGATGTACATAATGAATTTTAGTTTTTTATTTATGAGCTGTTCTATAGATATTGAAAGCCACGAAATGAGGTCATGTTTTACCATGCGCCAATTCAGCTTCTGGCAAAATACTGAAAGGTGAAATATGTTCTTGCCGTTGAATATGCATGATTCAGGCAGAATTTATGTTTTTATATGCATTTACATTTGATTTTTTTGTTAATAAAACGTTTTTTTGTGATCATTTCTTCATTTAGATATGCTTAAGCTAAAATTGTCAATTTAGTCCCACGAAAATAGGTAAGACCACCATATATTGCATTGTTAGAAAAATGAAAGTTTGATTTTTTTTTTTTGCTTTTTTATTTACGTTGTGTAACTTTTGACGTATATTTCATTGTTAAGTAAAATTTTGAACTTTTTTCTGTAATCAAACTAGTATTTACATTGCGTGTGTTATGATGTATGTTTCATAGTTAGAAAAAAAAAGTTGGAATTTTTTTTCAGCTTTTGTAATCACATTGCGTATGTCCTGATCTTTATTTCATTGTATTAAAATGTACACAGACCGGCAGATAATTGTCACTTTGTAATATCATTTCTTTGTATTATTGTTGCTGAAACTTTAATAGTTATACTTTGTATCTGCTTGTAGCAGATAAGGAAGGTGAAATTGTGGAATTGCCCTCAATACACAACAAGAGGACCATGATGGTCCTATATCGCTCACCTGAGTACTAAGCAGTACAGGTTAACAATGAAGATAAATACCAAATACTGAACTTCAAGGCCAAATGATTATGAAAGAGAGACAACTCACAACTTTAACAGAGGTCTAGGCCTTTGGTTACCCAGAAAATTTTCTTATAATTGCACGAAAGATACCTAAGTACAAACGTCTAAGCCCCGCAGCTGGACCTGTAATGATCCCAGGGGCATCTTGTGTGCAAAATTTCTTGAGGTCCACAAGGTGATGCTTCATGCAAAGTATCATAGCTCTAGGCATTTTGGGTTTAAACATAAAGATTTTTCAGTTTGCATTATATATACATGTAGATGCTACAGAGTAAACCAAGTCAAATACAGCAACTCTAATTGAAGGGCAAATAACTCATGTTGTTTGGGTCTAATAAGACCCATAATCAAAACCCATCCAAGATCTTATGGTCATATAAATTTTTACCAAGTTTGGTACTGATTGGTATATATTTGTAGATGCTAGAGTGTAAACAAAGTCAAGTATGGAAATTTTGTCCAATTCAAGAGCAAATAACTCTGGATGTTTTGGTTCAATTTGACCCATAACTGAACTCTTCCGAGACCTTATGGGAATATATATTTTGACCAAGTTTGGTACTGATTGGTCAATATTTGCAGATGCTAGAGTGTAAACAAAGTCAAATATGGCAAATTTTCTAATTCAAGGGCAGACAACTCAGACAGTTCAAGTCCGATTAGATCCATAATTGAACTAATCTGAGATCTTATGATCATACACACTTTGACAATGTTTGGTGCTGATTGAGTAATATTTGTAGATGCTAGAGTGTAAACAAAGTCAGATTCAGTAATTTTTGCAAATTCAAGGGCAAATAACTCCTGATGTTCTGATTGGATTTGATCCAAAATCGAACTCATCCGAGACCTTATGGGCATATACATTGTGGCCAAGTTTGGTACTGATTGGTCAATATTTGTAGATGCTAGAGTGTAAACAAGAAGATTTTTAAAGATTTCCCTCTTTATCTCTATGTGAAATCCGAGAACCCACAGCATAGGGCCAATTTCAACAACAGCGCCATAATTTGAAGTATTTTGGTAGAAGGCTATTAGATGATGCTACATGCCAAATATGAAAGCTCTAACCCTTACGGTTTGGGACAAGAAGATTTTTAAAGTTTTTTCTCTTGGTTGCCATGGCAACCAGAGTTCTTCATGGAATTCAAATCTTTGAAGTATTCTGAAAGTGCATCACCTAAGGATCATTTCTGTGAAGTTTCATTGAAATCTGTTGGGCGGTTTCAGAGGAGAAGATTTTTTAAGTAATTGTTCACGGACGGACGGACGCCGGACAACGATCGATCACAATAGCTCACCCTGAGCACTATGTGCTCAGATGAGCTAAAAAGCTAAACTAATGATATTGGCGGACTATCATAAGGAACACATGTATGAAGTTTCACAAATTTTTGTCCAGGATTTTGAGTTGAAGATACATGTATATTGATCCTTAACAGAAATATACATGAAGCCCCTTTTTCCTATGAGACAGTATTTGATATCAAAAAGGAAAAAAAAAAAAAAAACCCAATAAATATCAGCAGACATCATTAGGAACACCTGCATGAATTTCTATTAATTTTTGTCAAGGATTTTAGAAGATATCTGTCCTGAAAGATGGACAAACAGATGGTCATTGGTCCATGACGAAATTAAACATTTAGCCCCCTTTTTTCATGACATGGCGTTTCATGAAATAAAAACAAATAACTATTGTCTGTGGCTTGCAATAAACAATAAGAAGATGAAGTTTCATGACATTTTGTCCTGTAGTTAAAGAGATATTGGTCCACAATGAAAATATACGTCAAGCCACCTTTTTCCATGACACAGCAATAACTGGTCCTATTAGACCTACAATCAAACTCATTCGAGATCTTACGGTCATATATATTTAGACCAAGTTTGGTGCTAACTGGTTATTATTTGTAGATGCTAGAGTGTAAACAAAGTCAAATATAGCAATTTTTTTAATTCAAGGGCAAATAACTCCAGTCGTTCTGGTCCGATTACACCCATTATCGAACTCATCCGAGATCTTATGGTCATATACATTTTGACCAAGTTTGGTGCTGATTGGTTAATATTTGTAGATGCTAGAGTGTAAACAAAGTCAAACATAGCAATTTTTCTAATTCAAGGGCAAATAACTCCAGTCGTTCTGGTCCCATTACACCCATAATCGAACTCATCCCAGATCTTATGGTCATATACATTTTGACCAAGTTTGGTGCTGATTGGTTATTATTTGTAGATGCTAGAGTGTAAACAAAGTCAAATATAGCAATTTTTCTAATTCAAGGGCAAATAACTCCAGTAGTTCTGGTCCGATTACACCCATAATCGAACTCATCTGAGATCTTATGGTCATATACATTTTGACCAAGTTTGGCGCTGATATTTGTAGATGCCAGAGCGTAAACAAAAAAATGTGGACGGACGACGGATGGACGATGGACGGACGGACGACGGATGCCGACGGACGGTGAGTGATCACAATAGCTCATCCTGAGCACTTTGTGCTCAGGTGAGCTAAAAATATCAGCAGCCGATATTGATAAAACTGAAGTTTGACAAATACTCATGAGAATGTCTTAATATTGAATCCAATTCTTGAATATTGCTTTCAAAAAATATACATGTAACTGAATTTTATTGAGGTAAAAAAGCGGGACGGTGCTTGACTTACACAGCAAAAGTCAGGTGAATATCTACCAGCATTTAGAAAAAAAAGTCCGGAAAACTGATTTATCAGTGAAATTTTGTAAGTCCAAGGCCCGTAAATCCGTGAAAAACCAGTGGACCGAAACGAAAATTGAACTTGATCAATAAGTCATGGTGGTTGAGTTACACAGCAAATCTGAGATCAATACCTACCAGCGTTTAGGAAAAAAGTCCAGAAAACTGATTTATCAGTGAAATTTTGTAACTCCAAGGCCAGTAAATCCGTGAAAAACAAGTGGACTGGAACAAAACTCGAACTTGATCTGTAAGTGATGGTGGGTGACTTACACACCAAAACTCAGCTCAATATGTACCAGTGTTTAGAAAAAAAGTCCGGAAAACTGAATTGCTGGACTGACGCACAGACGGACGGACGGAGTGCAAACGTAAAGTCCCCTTCGGCTTCGCCAGATTAAATTAGGATACGTTTCTGAAAATTCAGCCTAATCAAACACATTTTGAGGTGATAATTGATAATGTGCTTTATTGTCAATTATTTTGTATCACATGCATGTGTTGATTGGCTATGGTACTAAAGTCGCTTAACCCTTTACCAAAAGACAAAGTTTTGGACATTTCCAAATTAAGAGCCATTGCAGACGACATGTTCATTGTGGCTTAAATGATAGGATTTGTACTAAAAGAGGTTGAAAACATTGTTGGAAAAGGAGAAAATGCTGGTACAAGCATTTTCTCCTTATCCTACAATGCTTTGAAAAGCCTTCCTTTTCAGGGTTGTTAAAACTGGGGTTGTGTGGTATAGGGTTAATAACCACTATAATTGTCATTCAAACTATATTAGTAATCCCCTTTATTGTTCTGCGGGTGTGTGTACTGAATTCAGTCATTAATTAATAGGAGATTATTATATATAATAAAGATGAACAATTCACAAGTAATACTTTTCAAAGCTGTGATAGATAATGATATGACAGTGGCTAAAATGGAAATTAAAAATCACTTCATTTTTACAGTACAAAAAAGCATTGGTGGGAGAGGAGTAAGCCCTGTTAAATGTATTTCCCTCTTTTCAGAAACGTTTTCAGTATTTCTAGAAAACATTGTTGGAAAATTTATGTTTGCAAGGGGTGAAAAAAAAAGTTGATCAGGTTGCAATTAAATCAACCTTTTCAGTCAATGTTTTCAACATGGAATAGTCTAAAAAATGTTTACTTATACAAAATGCATGGATCTGATTCAATTAACCCCCATCCCCGGGATTGAACCAGTGATCGAGCAGGCCGGAATCGAACTAGAGAACAAGATCACCCCTAATGCAGGAATCGGACTCAAACACTGTGAAACATAAATCCAGCTACATATATGTATTTGGAAAGAATGAAATTCCTGAAAAAAGAGTATTAATTACCCATACCTAGTGATACATGTGATCACCCATGTACCAAGTGATACAAGAAAGAGAGATGTTTCGATATAGACAGAGATGATAGAGAGAGAGAAAGAGAGGTCTTCAGACCAAAAAACAATCATAAAGCATATATAAATACCCTTACAAAATAATTGAGACAGAGAGAAAGGAGGAGGCTGTGCAGACAGAGAGAGATCGAGATCTACAGACGAAAAAATCAAAATCAATAAAACATAAAAATTCATTTCCCTTGCGGAGTGATTCAAGAGAGAGACAGATAGAGAGACAGACAGACAGACAGACAGAGAAAGAGATATCTATGGACGGCAACCATTATAATAAATATAAACCATTTACTTAGTCGAGCGAGAGAGAGAAGACAAAAATAGAGAGAGGGATGCAGACTCACTATGACAACAAAAACAAACATTTTATGATCGAATGACTCCTGACACATTTTACGAACATTTAAATTGTATAATTTGGATTTATATCATATTCAAACAAAATAAAAATTTTACAGGTGTAAGCTACCTGCAACAGCCGTGAAAGGTGTTAACAACAACCTGTTGGCATGAAATTTGCTGTATAAACAATGACAGTGTAATAAAAAAAAAACCACTTGAAATAAGAAAACCTTCACAAAATGAAACTGCTACTGAAACAGTAAAGTAAAGAAAAAAAATTCAAAGTTTCTGTTTTCAGGGACAACTTTAACAACTATATTTATGAATTTTTAATTTGGTGACGACTTCTCCAAATTTTGATTTGGGCACATTTCTCCAGAGAAGTTTGGGGACGATATCTCCAGGGGACGATTTCTCCAGCATTCACCGCTATGTAAACAAATGTCTTCTGGCAGGTCATTAAGAGTGGCAAGTTTACTTCAAAGAAAAGTCGCACCAAGGCTTGTAAAAACAAAACTTACATAGCACTTGTAGCGAACTTTTGAATACAGTGGTATGTAGATAAAAACTATAAGAATTATCAAAGAATTTTGATAAAATACCAAATGCAAAGTTTGACCTAAATTTAGTAAAAAAGATTACCGACTCAACACCGCAGATCTTTAGTTGCAAATTACCGATGCACAACTGTCGTAATCTTGTCGCAGAAGGCATTAGTTATTCATCAACCTTAACGGCTAAGTAAAAAAGCAAAAGAAACGGCACCAATACCTTCTATTTCTTCGAAATTTTTCACATTTTTGCGGTGTATAGAATTGAATTGAATGAGCCGGTGTTGTAGTAAATAATGAAAGCGGTGAAGAGTATATTAAAAAATTATATATTATATACTCAAAGTACTGGCTGTAAATTTTCCTCTGATTAAGCAAGGGCCTGCTGCTGTACGATTTTTTTTTTTGTAAATACGAGTTTTATCCTGCCGATTGATCCTGTATCATAGATGACTATGTATATACATAGTCATCTATGATACAGGATCAGTCGGTAGGATATACAAAGACTAAGATACTTTCTTGGCCACAGGAGAACCTCTAAAAGATCAACTTGTTTAAACACAATTTCTTTACAACCAAAGATCTTCGCCCATTCTTCTTTAGGCTATGGCGCTTTGTAAACGCCCTGATCAATGTCATAAGAGAAAGCAACCAATATCTTGGAAAGAATATTGTGCAAAGTACTGGGTAAAAGAAACTCCTGGAAAAACATGTCAATGTAAACTGGCCGCAATGATATAACTGGAATAATACTGAAAAGAAAGTTGGAAAAACAAACCAAATTTTAATTCAAAATAAACTAGAACTTTTGCAAAGCAGACAAATACCTCCCACCAACACCTTGTCACTGAAGCAGCACAATCGGAGAATGGAAATGATTTTCAATTTTTAACAAAGATCACCAGTGATCTTGACCTTTGACCCATGTGACCCCAAAAGAGTTGGGTACCTTCTTGGGTCATTAGCAACACTTGTAAAGAGTTTCAGGGTCCTAGGTCAAACAGTTATTGAGTTCAAGCACGGAAACAATTTTCAAAGTTCACATGTGTCCTTGACCTTTGACCCAAAACAATAGGACACCTCCTTAGGTCATGAGCAATACTTGTATAAAGTTTCAGGGTCCAAAGTCAAACACCTTTTTCAGTCTGAGCATGGAAATGAAAACTAGACAGACGGATTGACAGACAGACAGACATGGTGAAACCAGTATACCCCACTTCTACTTTGTAGGTGGGGGTATACTATGAAAACATGTTGACTTCTGCCATTTTTTCATTAAGAGGGCCATTATGGCCCTGTATCACTCATATGCCTAAAAAATACAAACCATACTTAACAAACATTACAATTCTAGGCCAAATGGTTTTGAACAAGAAGAACTTCAGTTTTCTCTATAAGAGCCCAAAGTTGTGAACCCAGGCCATTTTCTACCACAAATATTATTACTTGAATCCTGGTAAGAGGTCCACAAGATGAAGGGCCATACCAAATATATAGATCTAGGCCCAACGGTTACAAACAAGAAGTTTTTCAAAGTTTCCTTAATATAAAGCCCCTTTAAAACATGAGATCCCCAAAGCTGGGCTTATTTCGATTCCAAAGGGCTAAAGTTTGAACAGATTCGGAAGTGATCCACTAAAAGAAGCGTTGTGCCGAATTTGGTAACCCTATATTTATGGTTAGGAACAAGAAGATTTTTTAAATTTTCACTCTATAAGCATATGTTAAATATGTTAAATATATAACCCATGGGGTGGGGGCCAATTTTGACACAAGAGCTTTAATCTGAACAACTTTGAAAGACCTATTATATGATAGAACCTACAAAATATTATGTCTGGTACTAGATCTTTTAAATTTTCACTGTATAACCCTATGTAAAACTTGTGACTTGTAGGACAGGGCCCATTTAGATTCCGAGGCTATAACTTGAACAATCTTAGTAGAGGTATACCACATAAATGTACATGCAAAATTTAGTAGCCCTTGGCCTTATGGTTAAGAACAAGAGGAGTTTTGAATTTTTTACTATACAAGCCCATGTAAAACTTGTGACCCCAGGGGCAGGGCCAATTTTGACCCCCACAGCTATAATTTGAAGAATCTTGGTATAGATGTATATGATGAAGTAACATCCTGAATTTGGTAGCCCTACACCTTATGGTTAGGAACATGAAGATTTTTTTTAGCTTTCACTTTGTAAGCCCATGTAAAACTTCTGATCCCAGGAGCAGGTCTAATTTTGACCCCAGGCCTATAATTTGAGAAAGCTTGGTAGAAGTTCATTAGATGAAGCTACATGCCAAATTTGGTAGCCCTAGGCCTTATGATTTCAAACAAAAAGCATTTCAAAGATTTCCAATATTTTTTAGTTTTGTTGTCATGGCAACCAGTTTTTGCAGGAATCAAATTCTTTCAAAAGTTTCTAAAGAGGACAATGGTAGGATCATTTCTTTGAAGTTTCAAGAAAGCTGGATTGGTTGTTTCAGAGAAGAAGATGTTTGAAATTAAAGTCAACACACTGATTTTTCATTATGAGAATACATTTCTATATACTTTGCATTAGAAGAGGCGGCTGGCGAATTGACAGATACCTTCCTTTCTTCTACCAAGCTAGTTGTATACAGTCGATATTTCTTGTAGCATCATTTCTTGGAAATGCAGACTGAACCTTTAAAATATGTTCTTAGATTTCCTCGCAGGATGTCCTTTAAGGAAAAACCTAAATATTATTATGCCCTCTTAGTGCTCCAGATATGATTTGAAATGAATTGAGATAATTCAAAAGGATGAATACGCCTGGACAAACGAACAAGCACAGGCGAACAGGCCTATGGACAAAAAAGCTTGTTCCAATGCGCACTAGGATGCACAAAGGAAACTCCCCAAAACATCCTTAACGCTTTGAGATATTCCTTATTTCATAAAAAAATGTGACACTTTCAATCAGTTATCTACTGCAAATTTTTCAACTGGTAACTAGCTCTTTTTCCTTCTCCAACAGTTTTTTCTACCCTTTCCAGGACCATTTCCATCCATCACACCAGTTAATTTATCCTCTCCAATTGTTCTCAATCTGGACAAGACTAAAATTCTGTCTTCTGGTAAAGAGTTCAATGGACAATGGATAACATGAAATAAGTATGAAAATTGAAGAAAACCACAAAAATTGAGGCTACCATTTTTTATTTTCAATAAATAATAGCAGAACTAACACTTACAAACATGAACGCATAACATTGTGCTAAATGTAACTTAGCTATATACCTACACAAATATTGAAAACTACAGAAAAATGCTTTAGTAATGGAATCAATGGTTTAAATTCAAATCTATTTAGAAGACCATTTAAAAGCCAACATAAGTAGGTATCATGTACATTAAACTGATAGTAGTTTCTTTAATTTTGAAACTTGACTTTAGGCAAGGCATTGATTGATTGATTGAATAGAGTTCTACCCCCATTTTAACATTATTTCAGTCATATCATACCAGCAGCTCACATTATTGATGTATTTCCTGGGTTTCTCCAGCGCTAGGCTTAGGCTCTTAAGGTTCTTGCCCAAGGACACACCCATGAAAATCCTTGGACATCCAGGATGAGAGTCATACAAATTACAACTCAGAAAAGTAGGACTCATCATGGCATGGCACACAGAGTATTTAGGAAAGATTAAATTATTTATTTATTAAAAATATTGATGTGAGCAGTTTGGGACAGAAAAAGCAAAGCAATAATATCTGTAATTTGCAAGAACTGAAATGCTGATCTCTAGTCTTTCTATGAATTTTTTACGTAATAATGATGAAGTATATAAAGGCCCAGTAGAGGCCAAAAGGAAATGATCACATTTGTTTTACTTGAATAAATTGACATGAAATAAATGACCTCTATGACCATATTTTACAAGCTTGAATTACTATCAAAACTTGGCTTTGGCTATTGTGGTCTGAATGTGAATGTTTTTTAAACTCTTTGGCCAATAGATTTATAGTGCCCTTAAAGTTTGTTGGTTTTACTTGGTATTACATGACATATGACATTGATCTAAGATGCATTTTCTGTGCAGTCTGATCTTGATCCATGTCATCCGCGAAGGCTTTTTATTTTAAATATAGCACTGAAAGGGTCAAGCCCAACATTTACCATTAATAGAGTGTTTGACCATATAGGAATATAAAAATATTCACTTTCTAATCATTCTTTGCATAGATATCAATTCCAGGTCAATTTGTTAGCATAATAAAATGCATCTAATTTTAAACCATACCTTTTAAAAGTATGAATTTATTGCGAAGATGACAATCTGTTATTGTACAGTCAATTCGAGCGTTAGTAGCTAGCAAAAAAATGAATTTTGAAACTAGCTCAAAAGTTGCAAGTGGCTTACTTTTTACCTGGTTTTGAAATTCAATTTCCTGCCAGCAACTACCACTATGACCACCAAACAATAACAGACTATCATCTTCACAATAATTTCCATACTTTTCAATGGTATGAATTAAATTTATATGCATTTTAACACCCCACTGTTTACTTTTGACCGCTATTGCTAACTGTTTCATAAAGCAAATATTGTCTAAATCTTTCTGTGAAGAGTTTCATTAAGAAGTTGCAAGACAGTTGATTCATGCCCTGTGAAAAGGGGGTTTAATGCATTAAAAAAAAAAAAAAAAAAATCAGCTCATGTCAGCCTGAGCAGTCCTCTCAGGCTAATCTGTGTAAAAACTTTTTTTGTTTTTGGTAAGTTTGCTGAATGTCCAAGGATCTTTCTTCCATATGATAAAGTGGGTTGTTAGACAATCATGAGATGCCTTGCTTGGTATGAAGCATCACAGAGATACATTAAACCCCCTTTTACCAGAGCATGATTCAATCACTTTCACTCTCAAAGTGTAAGTGTAAATACAGTACCTAATTCAGACATAAGCAAATTGAGATTCAACTACATTCAAATCTGACTGAAAGTATTCCAAATTTACAATGAATAATACCAGATTAACTTGAATTTCATAAAAAAAGAAACAATGTTTTGTTCATACATGTCACAGTGTAAGAGGCTTTTGAAACAATTTTCTTCAAAAACAAAAGCATAATTCACTGTAGATGCACAAACTTCATCTGAAGGGAGACAAAGAAAAGGATACTCAAAAGTAAAAGTAATGAAGTTTGATAGCAATACCTACTTCTTCACAAACAGAAAACAAGAGGGCCATGATCACCATGTAACACTCCACTGCCTTTTAAATACAAGTATCATACACTTAATTAGCACTGACAAAGACATCAAATCAAAAGCTGTCTGTATAGCAATAAACTTTCAAAAGAGAAGATAGTCTTGTGCCTACCCAACCCAAAAAGATGTATCTTTTAACTCTTTACCAAACGACAAAATTTTAGACTGGTCCAAATTCAAAGCATTAGCAGACGACAAATAAAATGATACTAAAATGATGGGATTTGTACCAGAAAGGGTAGAAAACTGAGGGAAAGGGAGAAAATGCTGGTTACCAGCATTTTCTCCTTTTCCCACAATATTTTCAAAAGGCTTAAGTTACAGGGTCGTTAAAACATGGGATTGTGTGGCAAAGGCTTAAATACTAAGAAGAAAGTCAAAAAAGTAATCATATCCTTGTTCTTCAAATTTTCCTACATTTTGTTCTGTTATTATCATCAGAATTTTTCTTGTCCTATTGTTATGTTTTTCCCATTGTGTTTTAACCCTTTCCCAAATGACAAATTTTGGACTGGTCCAAATTGAAAGAGTTTGCAGACGACAATTTTAAATTTGATGAAAATGGCAGAAAGTTCTCAAAAGGGGTAGAAAACACTGTGGGAAAAGGAAAAATTGCTCGTTATGAGCAATTTCTCCTTTTCCCACAGTGTTTTCAAAAGACTTGTACTGCAGACACGTGAAAACCAGGGCTTGTTTGGGAAAGGGTTAAGCAACATGACTTGCAACAAATTAGGTATCCAGGGACACTAAAAGCATTTAATTAACAGTGAAATGAAAATAAAAATAATAATGATAATATACAAGAGTTTGTCAGCTGTCATTTAAAGATGCTTATTTTGAAAAGCTGGGAGATGTAATACAATTTTCTAATAACTGTGAAAGGAGAATAAATCAGAGAAATATAAAAAGTACCTGCTGTGTAAATTGTCTTTCAGTGTAATTATCTTATCAACAAGATTTTTGAATTGTCCTAATTCAATACATGTACACAAAGATAAAGTGAGTATGGCTCAGATGCTGCAACTTGTCTTTGAAAGGGTAGAAAATATTGTAGGAAAAGGAGAAAATGCTGGTAACCAGCATTTTCTCCTTTTCCCACAATGTTTTCAAATGTCTTTTTTCTCAGAGTCATTAAAACTGAATATTTAGTAAAGGGTTACAACTATCAGGCAGCATGGTAAAGGCACAATTAACCCTTTAACTGCTAAATAAATGAAACAAAAATTTCCACTCATTTGTAAAAATCCGAACATTGCAGTTTCAAAGTTGATTTTACTGGAAAGAAGATACCGTATCGAACAGTGACACTCAAAGATCAGACTGCACATTCTGTGCAGTCTGATCTTGATTTACACTATCAGCAAAAGGTCAATGAGTCGCACTTAGCAGCCTAAGGGTTAAGGTTTACTGGAAGTAATCATTGTGAGAGATTTACACAAGCTGTAGATATTGCTCCAAAATCATTATAAAATAAATAGGTTTAAATTATGAGAAAACAATTTGGCAAAAGGAGAGAGAGATGACAAAAGACAAAAGAAGACAAAATCTTAGACCTGAAAAAATATATTACAAGCACTGGCAAATAAGAGATAAAATGTGGCTCAAATGATGGTGACTGTTTCCTACAAGGGTAGAATTCACCATCATTTTCTCATTCCATCTTCAGCAGGAATATAAACACAGGGATTGCTCTGGTATTTGGTTCATTTAGGGTTTGTAAATGTGTGTCTTTCAAGTCAGTAATAAGTTTTAAGAAAGTACAGACACAATGCTAACTATAGAGTTTACAAAATGAAATATGAAACTAAAAATATAAATGTAAGGAGTGATAATCACAACAACAACAATTTGAAACTGACCCTATAAATTACTTTGGAAAATTCGAAAATATTACTTTTTTAATTTCTCATCTTAAAAAGACCATAACTGAACAGATCTATAAGAAAATATTAAAATAGATCCTATCATAAACAAGAGGGCCATGATGGCCCTGGATCGCTCACCTTAGTAGAGTGCCTTTAAGGTTTTTCTTTAATTTGACCATGTGACCTAGTTTTTGACCGCAGGTGACCCAATTTCAAACTCATATTTCATGAATACAAACATTCTGACCAATTTTCAAGTCAATTGAGCAAATAATGTGGCCTCGAGTGCCCTAAAGATATTTCTTTAATTTGACCTAGTGATCTAGATTATGACCCCTGATGACCTAAATTTGAATTGGTCTTTGACTATATCAAAAGAAACATTTTAACCAATTTTCAAATCAAATGAATAATAAATGTGGCCTCTAGAGTGCCCACTAGCTATTTCTTTAATTTGACCAAGTGACCTAGTTTATGACCCCTGTTGACCGAAATTCAGACTCATGTGAGATTTTACAAAGACAAACATTCTGACCAATTTTCAAGGCAATTAAGCAAAGAGTGTGGCCTCTAAAGAGCCCACAAGGTATTTCTTTATTTTGACCTAGTGACCTAGTTTATGGTTCCAGGTGACCCAAATCCAAACTCATCTGGTATTTTATCAAGACAAACATTCTGGCCAAATTTCAGGTCATTTGAGCAATAAATGTGGCCTCCAGAGTGCAAACAAGGTATTTCTTTAATTTGACCCAGTGAACTAGTTTATGACCCAAGTTGACCCAAATTAATCTTATGTGAGACTTTATAAAGACAAACTTTCTAACTAATTTTCAAGGCAATTGAGCAAATAATGCGGCCTCGAGAGTGCCAACCAGGTATTTCTTTAATTTGACCTAGTGACCTAGTTTATGACCCAAGATAACCCAATTTTGAACTCAATGAACTTGTTGCGCTTAGATGGGCAAGCAAACTTAGAAGAGAATCACTACATACCAAATATCAAAGCTCTATGCCTTCCAGTTTTAAAGAAGAATTTTAAAGTTTTCCTTCTTTGTTCCTATGTTCGAACTTGTAGAACTTGTGACCCCGGGGCTGGGCCAGTTTTGACCCAGGGGCATCATATGAACAAACTTGGTAGAGGTCCACTAGGAAATGCTACATACCAAATATCAAAGCTCTACACCTTCCCGTTTAAGAGAAAAAGAAATTTAAAGTTTTCCTTCTTTGTTCCTACCTTCGAACTTGTGACCCCCAGGGCAGGGCCAGTTTTGACCCAGGGGCATCATATGAACAAACTTGGTAGAGGTCCACTCTGAGATGCAACATACCAAATATCAAAGCTCCACACCTTTCGGTTTCAGAAAAGAAGAATTTTAAAGTTTTCCTTCTTTGTTCCTATGTTCGAACTTGTGACCCCAGGGGCTGGGCCAGTTTTGACCCAAGCAGCATCCTTGGAACAAACTTGGTAGAAGTCCACTAGGAGATGCTACATACCAAATATCAAAGCTCTATGCCTTCCCATTTAAGAGAAAAAAAAAATTTAAGTTTTCCTTCTTTTTTCCTATGTTTGAACTTGTGACCCCCGGGGCAGGCCAATTTTGACCCCAAGGACATCATATGAACAAACTTGGTAGAGGTCTACTAGGCGATGCTACATACCACATATCAAAGCTCTATGCCTTCTAGTTTTAGAGAAGAAGATTTTTAAAGTTTTCCTTCTTTGTTCCTATGTTGGAAATTGTGACCCCCGGGGCAGGGCCAGTTTTGACCCCAGGGGCATCATATGAACAAACTTGGTAGAGGTCCACTAGGAGATGCTACATGCCAAATATCAAAGCTCTACACCTTCAAGTTTCAGAGAAGAAGATTTTTAAAGTTTTCCTTCTTTGTTACTATGCTCAAACTTGTGACCCCCGGGGTGGGGCCAGTTTTGACCCCAGGGGCATCATATGAACAAACTTGGTAGAGGTCTACTAGGCGATGCTACATACCAAATATCAAAGCTCTATGCCTTCTAGTTTTAGAGAAGAAGATTTTTAAAGTTTTCCTTCTTTGTTCCTATGTTGGAAATTGTGACCCCCGGGGCGGGGCCAGTTTTGACCCCAGGGGCATCATATGAACAAACTTGGTAGAGGTCCACTAGGAGATGCTACATGCCAAATATCAAAGCTCTATGCCTTCAAGTTTCAGAGAAGAAGATTTTTAAAGTTTTCCTTCTTTGTTACTATGCTCAAACTTGTGACCCCCAGGGTGGGGCCAGTTTTGACCCCAGGGGCATCATATGAACAAACTTGGTAGAGGTCAACTAGGCAATGCTACATACCAAATATCAAAGCTCTACGCCTTCCAGTTTCAGAGAAGAAGATTTTTAAAATTTCCCCTCTTTGTTCCTATGTTTGAACTTGTGACCCCCAGGGCAGGGCCAATTTTGACCCCAAGGGCATCATATGAACAAACTTGGTAGAGGTCCACTAGGAGATGCTTCATGCCAAATATCAAAGCTCTATGCCTTCTAGTTTTAGAGGAGAAGATTTTTAAAGTTTTCCTTCTTTGTTCCTATGTTGGAAATTGTGACCCCCGGGGCGGGGCCAGTTTTGACCCCAGGGACATCATATGAACAAACTTGGTAGAGGTCCACTAGGAGATGCTACATGCCAAATATCAAAGCTCTACACCTTCAAGTTTCAGAGAAGAAGATTTTTAAAGTTTTCCTTCTTTGTTACTATGCTCAAACTTGTGACCCCCGGGGCGGGGCCAGTTTTGACCCCAGGGGCATCAAATGAACAAACTTGGTAGAGGTCCACCAGGAGATGCTACATACCAAATATCAAAGCTCTGCGCCTTCTAGTTTCAGAGAAGAAGATTTTCAAAGATTTTGCTTTTTTTTCCTTTTTGTTGCCATGGCAACCAGAGTTGTGGGTGGAATTCAATTCTTTGAACAATTTTGGTAGAGCTTCACCCAAGGAACATCCCTGTGAAGTTTCATCAAGATTGGCCCAGTGGTTTAGGAGAAGAAGATGTTTAAAGAAATTGTTGACGGACGACGGACGATGGACGACAGACGCCGGACGCCGGACATAGGGCGATCACAATAGCTCACCTTTAGCACGTTGTGCTAAGGTGAGCTAAAAACACTTCATATGCAGGTAATTTGATTTTTAATGGAAAATTTGGAAAAAAGTACAGTGTGACATATACAAATAATTGATTCTTTTACAAAATAATTCTAATTATATCTGAGTAGAGGCACATGTTAGTTCCCCACTTGTAAAAGAATGCCAACATATTAACCCTTAAGCTGCTAAGTGCGACTCACTGACCTTTTGCGGACAGCATAGATCAAGATCAGACTGCACAGAACATGCAGTCTGATCTTGGATCTAAACTGTCCGATAAGGAGATATTTTTCTCCAAAAAATAAGTATGAAAGGTGCCTTAAAGTTTAACATGTCTCCTTAGCTATTTCAGAAAGCACAAGAATCTGATGCCCCCTTTTTGTTTATTTCAAATTCTAATAAGTGTTTCATCACATCACTGCAAACAATACACATTAAGTCCTTTCATTTGCTTGCCCTTGACCTATTGAATCATATTCAAATTCATTTCACTGGAAAGGATCTAGTAAATGCCAACAGTCCCATCATGAACAAAAAATGTCAGCTAGTTACAGGAAAATACATGAGATTATTTTCTTCAACAACAAATTAAAAGAATCGACTGCTCACCTATAACTGAACAGTCCTATGCTTTAACAACCCTATGGAAGAAGGCTTTTGACAACGTTGTGGGGAAAAGGAGAAAATGCTGGAAACCAGCATTTCTGCTGTTCACAGAATGTTTTATAACCTGTCTAAGATAAACCCTATCATTTGAAACTAAATTCATATCTCTTCTGCAAATGCTTTCAATTTGGACAAGCGCAAAATTTTGTTGTCTGACAAAACTTTTTGTCTGCAAATGCTTTCAATTTGGACAAGTGAAAGATTTGTCGTCTAGTAAAGGTTTATCCTCTGCAGACACATTCAATTCAGACAAGTGTAAAGTTTGGCTGACTGGTAAAAGTTTAACAATGTTATAAGGACTTCAACAACAAGAGCGCCATCAGGGACCCTGACACAAGACCTGTGGTCAAGCATGTAGACATCATTGCACCTGTACTCTCGGCCAACTCTTGAGGCACTCTCCTGTAATTAAAGGTAGAAATGTTGTACGTGACAGCTCTTTGAAACAACAGTAATACCTATCGAGCAACACACACGGCAACTAACAATTTGTTGCTTTACAGGGCAGTTCCCTAAATGTGAGAACCCTCATGAAGAAGACTCTATATTTGAGTGGGCTGCCCTTGGGCACAATTTTGTTTGTCAACAATCAAACAAATAAAATTAACATTTGTCACATGCTCCTCAAGGTTGATTTCTTTAAACCAGTTTAACACCCATATTATGTCACCGTGCTAGGGTTAAACCTTTACAAAACATTCCTGTGTTTAAATGACGTTTTGGAAGAAGGCTTTTGAAACATTTTGACAGCTTAGGATGTTTGCAAAATGAATTTCTCTTCTCAATCAATTTTGCAGACATCCTAAACTGTCACTCAAGTCTACTAATTGTGGATGAAACTCTGGATTGTGTGGCAAGTGCTTAAAACAAGAGGACCATGATGGTCCTAAATCGCTCACCTGAAATGCAACTGAGCTCAACACCATAATGCTACATGCCAAATATGAAAGCTCTAGCCCTTACGGTTCGGGACAAGAAGATTTTTAAAGATTTCCTTCTTTATCTCTATGTGAAATCCGAGAACCCACAACATAGGGCCAATTTCCACACTAGGGCCATAATTTGAAGTATTTTGGTAGAGGGCCACTAGATAATACTACATGCCATATATGAGAGCTCTTGCCCTTATGGTTTGGGACAAAAAGATTTTTAAAGATTTCCTTCTTTATCTCTATGTGAAATCCGAGAACCCACAACATAGGGCCATTTTCAACACTAGGGCCATAATTTGAAGTATTTTGGTAGAGGGCCACTAGATGATGCTACATGCCAAATATGAAAGCTCTAGCCCTTACGGTTCGGGACAAGAAGATTTTTAAAGATTTCCTTCTTTATCTCTATGTGAAATCCAAGAACCCACAACATAGGGCCATTTTCCACACTAGGGCCATTATTTGAAGTATTTTGGTAGAGGGCCATTAGATGATACTACATGCCATATATGAGAGCTCTAGCCCTTATGGTTTGGTACAAGAAAATTTTTAAAGATTTCCTTCTTTGTGTCTATGTGAAATCCGAGAACCCACAACATAGGGCCATTTTCAATACTAGGGCCATAATTTGAAGTATTTTGATAGAGGGCCACTAGATGATGCTACATGCCAAATATGAAAGCTCTAGCCCTTATGGTTTGGGACAAGAAGATTTTTACAGATTTCCTTCTTTATCTCTATGTGAAATCCGAGAACCCACAACATAGGGCCATTTTCAACACTAGGGCCATAATTTGAAGTATTTTGGTAGAGGGTCACTAGATGATGCTACATGCCATATATGAAAGCTCTAGCCCTTACGGTTTGGGACAAGAAGATTTTTAAAGATTTCCTTCTTTATCTCTATGTGAAATCCGAGAACCCACAACATAGGGCCAATTTCCACACTAGGGCCATAATTTGAAGTATTTTGGTAGAGGGCCACTAGATGATACTACATGCCATATATGAGAGCTCTTGCCCTTATGGTTTGGGACAAAAAGATTTTTAAAGATTTCCTTCTTTATCTCTATGTGAAATCCGAGAACCCACAACATAGGGCCATTTTCAACACTAGGGCCATAATTTGAAGTATTTTGGTAGAGGGCCACTAGATGATGCTACATGCCAAATATGAAAGCTCTAGCCCTTACGGTTTGGGACAAGAAGATTTTTAAAGATTTCCTTCTTTATCTCTATGTGAAATCCGAGAACCCACAACATAGGGCCAATTTCCACACTAGGGCCATTATTTGAAGTATTTTGGTAGAGGGCCACTAGATGATACTACATGCCATATATGAGAGCTCTAGCCCTTATGGTTTGGTACAAGAAAATTTTTAAAGATTTCCTTCTTTATCTCTATGTGAAATCCGAGAACCCACAACATAGGGCCATTTTCAACACTAGGGCCATTATTTGAAGTATTTTGGTAGAGGGCCACTAGATGATGCTACATGCCAAATATGAAAGCTCTAGCCCTTATGGTTTGGGACAAGAAGATTTTTACAGATTTCCTTCTTTATCTCTATGTGAAATCCGAGAACCCACAACATAGGGCCATTTTCAACACTAGGGCCATAATTTGAAGCATTTTGGTAGAGGGCCACTAGATGATGCTACATGCCATATATGAAAGCTCTAGCCCTTATGGTTTGGGACAAGAAGATTTTTACAGATTTCCTTCTTTACCTCTATGTGAAATCCGAGAACCCACAACATAGGGCCATTTTCCACACTAGGGCCATTATTTGAAGTATTTTGGTAGAGGGCCACTAGCTGATGCTACATGCCAAATATGAAAGCTCTAGCCCTTAAGGTTTGGGACAAGAAGATTTTTACAGATTTCCTTCTTTATCTCTATGTGAAATCCGAGAACCCACAACATAGGGCCATTTTCAACACTAGGGCCATTTTCAACACTAGGGCCATAATTTGAAGTATTTTGGTAGAGGGCCATTAGATGATACTACATGCCACATATGAAAGCTCTAGCCCTTATGGTTTGGGACAAGAAGATTTTTAAAGATTTCCTTCTTTGTGTCTATGTGAAATCCGAGAACCCACAACATAGGGCCAATTTCCATACTAGGGCCATTATTTGAGGCATATTGTTAGAGGGCCACTAGATGATACTACATGCCATATATGAGAGCTCTAGCCCTTATGGTTTGGGACAAAAAGATTTTTAAAGATTTCCTTCTTTATCTCTATGTGAAATCCGAGAACCCACAACATAGGGCCAATTTCCATACTAGGGCCATTATTTGAGGTATATTGGTAGAGGGCCACTAGACGATGCTACATGCCAAATATGAAAGCTCTAGCCCTTACGGTTTGGGACAAGAAGATTTTTACAGATTTCCTTCTTTTATCTCTATGTGAAATCCGAGAACCCACAACATAGGGCCATTTTCAACACTAGGGCCATAATTTGAAGTATTTTGGTAGAGGGCCACTAGATGATACTACATGCCATATATGAGAGCTCTTGCCCTTATGGTTTGGGACAAGAAGATTTTTACAGATTTCCTTCTTTATCTCTATGTGAAATCCGAGAACCCACAACATAGGGCCATTTTCAACACTAGGGCCATAATTTGAAGTATTTTGGTAGAGGGTCACTAGATGATGCTACATGCCAAATATGAAAGCTCTAGCCCTTACGGTTTGGGACAAGAAGATTTTTACAGATTTCCTTCTTTATCTCTATGTGAAATCCGAGAACCCACAACATAGGGCCAATTTCCATACTAGGGCCATTATTTGAAGTATTTTGGTAGAGGGCCACTAGATGATGCTACATGCCATATATGAAAGCTCTAGCCCTTACGGTTTGGGACAAGAAGATTTTTGAAGTTTTTTCTTTCGGTTGCCATGGCAACCAGAGTTCTTCATGGAATTCAAATCTTTGAAGTATTCTGAAAGTGCATCACCTAAGGATCATTTCTCTGAAGTTTCACTGAAATCTGTTGGGCGGTTTCAGAGGAGAAGATTTTTTAAGTAATTGTTCACGGACGGACGGACGGACACACGGACAGACGGACGGACAGACGCCTGACAACAATCAATCACAATAGCTCACCCTGAGCACTATCTGCTCAGGTGAGCTAATAAAGGGTCACCAAATGATGCTACATGCAAAATATGAATGCCCTTATGGTTTGTCACGAAAAGATTTTAAAAGATTTCCAACTTTAATTCTATGTAAAATAGTGTGTGCCCGGCCAGAGCCCAAATATGACCCCAAAGGGATAATTATAACACTTTTTGTAAAGGGTCACTAGATGATGCTACATGCAAAATATGAATGCTCAAGCCAATATGGTTTGTCACAAGAAGATTTTAAAAGATTTCCTTCTTTGTTTCCATGTAAAATAGGGTGTGCCCTGGCAGAGCCCAAATATGACCACTGAGGTTTAATTTTCACAATTTTGGTAGAGGATCATCATATAATGCTACAAACCAAATGTGAATTCTCTAGGCATTATGGTTTGTCAGAAGATGATTTTTTAAAGATTTCCTTCTTTGTTATTATGTGAAATAGGGTGTGCCCGGGCAAAGCCCAAATATGACCCTAGGGGATTAATTTTAACAATTTTGGTAAAGGGTCACCCAATGATGCTTCCTACAAAATATGAATGCTTTCGGCCTTATGGTTTGTCACAAGAAGATTTTTAAAGATTTTTTCCATTTTCAGCCATTTTGTTGCCATGGCAACCACAGTTTTTCATGGAATTAAATTCTTTTAACAATTTTTGTAGAGCTTCATCCAAGGAACATTCCTGTCAAGTTTTATCAAGATTGGCCATCTGGTTTTGGAGGAGAAGATTTTTAAAGAAATTGTTAACGGACGTACGGACAGATGGACGGACGGACTGACGATGGACGATGACCGGTCACAATAACTCACCCAGAGCACTTCGTGCTCAGGTGAGCTAAAAACAGGAGGGCCATGATGGCCCTGTATCGCTCCACTGGCTAATAAATACAAACCATACATACCAAATTCTAGGCCAGATGTTGAATTTATGACCAATGGGTAGGGCCAATGTTGACATCAGGGATTCAACTTGAACAATTTTAGAGAGGCCCGCTAGATGATAACACTCACAAAAATCACAGCTGAATCTCATGATAAGGAATAAGAAGATTTTGAAAGTTTTCACTATATATTGATTGTATGGGGTTTACCGCCATTTTCAACATTATTTCAGTTATATCGCGGCGGCCAGTGCACTTATCTATGCTTTCCTGGAGTTTTTTTTTACCAGTACTCCACACAATATTCTTTCCAAGCCACTGGCTGCTTTCCCACATAACCATGGTCGAAACAATGGTCAGCGGTGAGAGACGAATGAATCCTGTTGAAATTACTATCATCAATCCTCTGAAAGAAATTGGTCAAGCCGGGGATCAAACCAACAACCTCCTGTTCTCAAGTCCTGTACGCTACCGACTGAGCTATGGGGGCTTGGTTTCACTATATAAGCCTTAGAAAAACTTGTGACTTCTAGGGCAGAGCCAACTTAGACCCCAGAGCTAAAATTTGAAAAATTTTGGTAGAGAATCATTAGATAAATATACATGCAAAATTAGGTAGCCCTATGTCTTATGGCTAGGAGCAGGAAGATTTTTAGGTTTTCAATATATCAGCCCATGTAAAAATTGTGACTGCCAGGCCGGGGCCAAATTTGACCCAGGGCTATAACTTGAACGATCTTGGTAGTGGCCCACTATATACAGCTCTATGCAAAATTTGGTAGTCCTAGATCTTCTGGTTAGGAACAAGAAGAACTTTAAAAATTTCACTATTTAAGCCCATGTAAAACTTGTGAACCTCTCTTGGCAGACCCAATTTTGACCCCAGGGCTATAATTTGAAGAGACTTGGTAGAGGTCTATTATATGAAGCTATATGCCAAATTCGGCATTATGGCTTTGGATAAGAAGTTTTTTAAAGTTTTCACTATATGAGGCCATGTAAACATGTGACCCTGGGGCAGGGATAATTTTGACCCCAGGACTATAATTTAAAGAAACCAAGTGAAGGTCCATTAGATGAAGCTACATGCCAAATTTGGTAGCCCTAGGCATTATGGCTCTGGACAAGAAAATTTTCAAAGATTTTCAATATTTTTTGTTTGGCTGCCAAGGCAACCAGAGTTTTTTAAGGAATCAAATTTTCTCAAGAAATTCTACAGAGGACCATAGTAGGATAATTTCTGTGAAGTGTGGTAAAAACTGGATGGTGGTTTCAGAGAAGAAGATGTTTGAAATAAAAGTTAACACACAGACAGATGCACGGCAACATGACACAGGGCCATGACATAAGCTAACTTGCCTTTGGCCTGTGGAGCTAAAAAAAAAAAGAGGTTGAAATGTTATTATGTCTTCACTATATTACAAGTACAAACTCTAAATATACTCACCTTGGGCCATACATCATAGCCAGGGTACCAAAGTATCCGTTGCTCAGCCCCAATAACAATATAAACACTACAGGGTACACATCGCTGTTAAATACCACAGGATCATGGCGGGGATGGGCATTACACAACATTAACAGAGGTACAAACACAATTCGTGATAAACACAAGATGATCAGTAAATACCGCTGATCAAGCCTGGGCTGAAAAAAACAAAAAATGAAAGATATTGGTGTTAACCTTTTACCAATAAACCTGTGTTTTTATGACCCTGATAGAGGTTTCTGAAACCATTATAGTAAAGGGAGAAAATGCCGCTATTCAGCATTTTCTCCCTTTGCTACAATGTTTTCTACCTTTTCAAAGACTAATTCTGTCATCTGAGCAACATTCAATTTGTAGTATATAAATGTTTCCAATTTCGGCCCAGTCTGAAATTTTGTCCTTTGGCAAAGATAAAAGATAAAGGATGCTTATTTTGATAAGTACAAATATTATTTCAGTTCTTTCCTACAGTATCACATGCAGACAATTTTTCCTGTCTTGTGGCAGACCACTTTATAATAAATACAATGTGACCATAAGAGCTCCACAGAGCTGGGACTGAAGGAAGTGTGACCTTTGCCCCCCTTTGACCTTAACTATGTAAAGTAGTATTTGAACCCTCTGCCATGCATGCAGACAAACAGATGGAAGACCAGTGGGTTAGCATAATACGTTATGTTCCTCAGGATTTCTATAAAAAGAGAATGTGCCTGTGAGGAGCACATTCTCCTTTGGCAGCAATACTTCTACAGCTGTCTACATGCAATACAAATTACGGTCTTATTGATATTTTGCACATTAAGCTGTATAAAGTTGTCTGCTGCAAATTTGTTTCAGGAGGAAATGTTTAACTCTTTCACTGCCAATATTGCCTTGGAAAGCTGTTGTGGACTGCATAGATCAAGATCAGACTGCACAGAACATGCAGTCTGATCTCTGACCCATGCCATTCGCTACCTGAGTGATGTAATTCTTTGACAATAGTCCGCTTCAAGTGCAACAAAAGTATACATTTAGACGCCAAGAAAAGTCGAATCCATTTAGTTGGCAGCGAAAGAATTAAGGTGATGGCTCAATGTTCACAATAATTCTGTGTGTCAGTATCTATCATTCTTTTTGGTAAGGATATCATTGAACAAGGCAAATCCAAATCTCATTAAAATGTTTTCATTAAAGTCGCACAAAGTGCTTCCTCTCCCGTAAATGTACCAGGATGGCAGGAGTCAACTATCATGAGAGACTGATTACATAATGCACCGGCCAGAAATAATTTTTGATTTAGGAAAAGTTAACAGCTGAACAAAAAGCATTTCTAAATAAACACAATGTACCTGTAGGTTTTCTAATTACTTACATAAGGCACTGAACCAGCTATAGATCTACCACTCCAATCACCAGCATTAAACAACAAAAAACATACAAAGGGAGAGAAAAATTCTTCTGAAATGTTACAGAAAAAAGCATATAAGTGAATGATAATAAATACAGGCTCTATGTAGTAGTAACAGTCCTTGGGCTTGTATTTGCCTCGAGCTGCATGGTAAAATTTCATATTTCACAAAACCAAAGGTTGAGCTACATGCCAAAATATTCATACTCACTACTCAGTGAGAAGCACGTACAAGCCCCTGGAAAGTTAGTACATTATATTTATTATATACTTCAAACTCTAACAACAAAATAATGCAACTATGGAAAATTTTATATGAAACGGTAAGAAATTAGGAACAAATACCAATTAAGAAGGTGAAAACCATTTTTGTGATTGGCAGATAAATACCATGGTGTCACATTTTGACTAATCAATCAGAAACCAAAAAGAAAGCAATCTACTTGCAGGTTATGTTATCATACCATTTTCAAAAGATTATTTGACACTGTATAGATAAAGATTTTTTTCCGGTCATGTCCACTTGCATATGAGCCATGCTCTGACAAAAGGGGGCTTAATGCATCCCATGACAAATTATACCAACCAAGTCATTACATAACTGTGGATCCATAAAAGTCCATTTTGTCTAACAACTGACTGAATCATAAGGTGGACTGATCCTTTGACATGCAGAAAATTAATCAAAATTGAAAAGTTTCCACCCAGGTCAGCCTGCACGCACTGTGCAGGCTGACCTGGGTCAATACTTTTCACAGATGCATTGAGCCCCCTTTTCACAGAGCATGGCTCATATATTTGAGCCCAAAAATTTATAGATATGAGCCATGCTCTGTAAAAAAGGGGTTTGATGCATCTCTGTGATGCATGACACCAAGCAAGTCATCACAGTAACATACATCCCTAAAATCTGTTTTGTATAACAATCTCCTGAATCACACACTACACTGGTCCATTTAAATTGCAGAAAATTGACCAAAAGCAGAAACTCTAGGCCCTGGTCAGCATTCCCAGACTGCGCAGGCTGATCTGGGTCAATACCTTTTGCAAATGCATAAAACCTCCTTCTCACAGAGTATGGCTCATATATAACAAGAGCACCGCATGTGAGTGCCAATGCTTGGTTGCGGTTGCTTGATTTTCAGTGAAAATTCCAAGTCAAAAACAAGAGGACCATGATGGTCCTATATCGCTCACCTGAGTACCAAGCAGTAAAGGTCTACAATGAAGATAAATACCAAATATCGAAGTGCAAGGCCAAAGCTCTAGGTCTTCTTTGTTTAGAAAAGAAGATAATCTTTCTTAACCAAACCCGGTTATATAAATATTTGTGAGAAGTTTGAATGATATTTGTCCAATAGTTGTTACAAAATAGGGAGAACAAGAAATTTCATCAAAGAAAAACAACTTTGTAAAAATTCAATGAACCGTCACCAAAATATAATATGCACATTCTTGCTTGGCACCGAGTCTCTCTAAAGTTTGAATGAAATCTGACCTGTAGTTGTTGAGAACTAGCTCTGACAAGAAAATGCTACAGAAAGACTGATGAATGGATGTATGGATGGATGGACCGACAAGCTGACTCCTATATACCTCCAGAACAGAGTTTTGAAGGAATAATAACAAAGCTCTAGGCCTTTTGGTGTGTGGCAAAAAGTTGCCTGATTTGAACAAACTTAGTAGAGAATGTTTGCCGATTCAAGACTTTCTATACAAGTTAGTATTATAATGTTGTTAAATACACCAACAACTACAGTGGTTGTCCAGGGACATGTTCATGAGTAATTGCTATTGTAAACACATAAACAATGTATTTACACTTGCAATAGTCTTGCACCAACCTTTCAATGCGTCCAGCTTACAAAAATTTGACCTTCAAGTGTGACATTGACCTTGGCCCTACCTGAACAGATCTTTCAAATGGTACTTCAATTCATGGTGGAGTATATATGCCCAAAATCTAACGGGGGGGGGGGGTGTCAGGGGTCATAAACTTATTTATAAATTAAGACAAACACCACAAACTGAAGAAGTCCCCTTTTTGGATGGATGCATGGATGGATGGATATGGACCGACAAGCTGACTCCTATATACCTCCAGAACAGAGTTTTGAAGGAATAATAACAAAGCTCTAGGCCTTTTGGTGTGTGGCAAAAAGTTGCCTGATTTGAACAAACTTAGTAGAGAAGGGGGGGGGGGGTTTCATAAACTTATTTATAAATTAAGACAAACACCACAAACTGAAGAACAAAAATTATAATGACTTCTAAGATTTACAAGATAAAATCTGTACTACAGAGTTAAATGAATGAACAAAAGTGAACTCAAAATACAATTAACACCATGTTCAAAGATACATCCTAACAGCCAGAGAGAAAAATGCTGTCAAAGCCTTTAACCCTTTACCACATGGCAAAATTTAGATCTGTCCAAATTGAAAGCATTTGCAGACAACATTTTCATATTGGCTCAAGTGACACAATATTTCTTTGATAGGGTAGAAAACTTTGTGGGAAAAAGGAGAAAATGCTGGTTACCAGCATTTTTTCCTTTTCCAACAATGTTTACGAAAGTTTTCACAGAATGTTTTTCATCATGTGACCTAGGGCATATTGTCAAGGTTCTGCAATTTATAGCTGCATCATGGAAAAAGGTGTCTTCATGTTATATTTCATTTTTCACCAATATCTCTTTAATTACTGGACATATCTCAACAGATTTGGATGAAAATTTCACACATCAAGTGACCTAGCGCATATTGTCAGGGTTTTGGAATTTATTGCTGTGTCATGGAAAAAGGGGGCTTCATGTCAAATTTAAATTGCATCTGTCCGTCCTGAATAGATAAAAGGAAACAAGAGGGCCATGATGGCCCTGTATCGCTCCACTGGCTTATAAATATAAACCATGAAGAGAAGTCTTTACTATATAAGCCCTCATAAAACTTTGACCCCAGGGCTACAGTCGGACTAAATGGGGAATATGTGTATTAGAAGAATAACATGCCAAATTTGGGAGTTCTTGGCCTTATGGCTAGTAACAAGACGGTTTCTGAACTTTTCACTCAATAAACCCATGTAAAACTTGTGAACCCTGGTGCAGGGCCAAACTTGATCCTAGGGCTGTAACTTGGGCCCTCTTTGTAGTTGTCCACTAGATAATGCTATAATTATGCAAAATTTGGTAGCCTAAGCCTTATGGCTATGTACACCAAGATTTAAAAGTTTTCCATATGTAAGCCTATGTAAATCTTGTGACCCCCCCCCCCCCAGCATGAGGCCAAATTGACCCCAGGACTATAATTTGGGCACTTTTGGTAGACCCCAACTAGATCAAGTTAAATGCAAAATTTGGTAGCTCTAGGCCTTATGGCACAGGTACAGGAAGATTTTTAAAGTTTTCTCTATATAAGCCTATGTAAAACTTGTGACCCCTGGGGCAGAGCCAATTTTGACCCCTGGGCTATAATTTCAAGAAACATGATAGAGGTTTACTACATAAAGCTACATGCCAAATTTGGTAGCCCTATGCCTTATGGTTTCAGACAAGAAGATTTTTGAAGTTTTCTCTATATAAGCCCATGTAAAACTTGTGACCCCTGGGGCAGAGCCAATTTTGACCCCAGGGCTATAATTTGAAGAAACTTGATAGAGGTCTACTACATAAAGCTACATGCCAAATTTGGTAGCCCTATGCCTTATGGTTTCAGACAAGAAGATTTTTAAAGATTTCCAATATTTTTCAGTTTTGTTGCCATGGCAACCAGAGTTTTTGAAGGAATCAAATTCTTTCAAGAAATTCTGAAGAGGACCATGGCAGGATCATTTCTGTGAAGTTTCATGAAAATTGGATGGGTAGTTTCAGAGAAGAAGATGTTTGAAATAAAAGTTAACGCACGGACGGACGGACGGACGGATGACCGGACGGACGGACGCACGCACGACGGACACCAGGCCATGACATAAGCCCGCTGGCCTTCGGCCAGTGGAGCTAAAAATGATCAGGTGGGAACCAAGGCTACGGGTACGCAAGACAGGATGTTTTATCAGACAGTGTAGATAAAGATCAGACTGCAGGTGGATCTTGGATATATATGCCTTATATTCTGCAAGATAGTACTGCCTACAACACAGTCTTGAAATGCATATTACTTGGTCTATCTTTATCTCTTTACCAAACAAAAATTTTAGACTGGTCTATAATTCAAAGCATTTGCAGACAACAAAATAAATTTGTCTCAAAAAATGAACTTAGATTTGGGATGGGTAGAGAACATTGTGGAAAAAGTTAAAAAAAATCCTGGTTACCTGAGTGCTTGGCCCAACTGAGATTTAAACTTGACATCCCTGCATAGCTAGCCCTGTAGGTAATGAGCTAACAGGCTTGGCTCAAATCATTAACAAACAACAAAATTCAATCCTTAAACCTAAAGGCCATTCTCATTCCAGAATGAGTCCAAGATGGTAACAACTGCATGGGTGCCTTTTGTCTGCAGTGTTTCAACAAAGCAGACAGTATAGATCAATGATCGGACTGCACATTTCGTGCAGTCTGATCTTGATCTACACTAGACACAAAGGCAACTATAGTAGTGAAAGGTGCTTAAAGGGTTAAGACTTGTCCAAATTCAAACCATTTGCTGACAACAAAATAAATGTGACTCAAAAATTTAAATTTGATTTTGGTTGGGTGGAAAACATTGTGGAAAAAGGAAAACATGCTGGTTACAAGTATTTCCTCTTTTTCCAACAATATTTTCAAGAGCCTTATTTCTCACAGGCGTTAAAACTTGGGATTGTGTGGTAAAGGGTTAAATAGAACAAGACTTTTAAAGTTCATTCTGTATACCTTTATGTCCTGTTTTGACCCAGGGGCATCACTTGAACAAAATTGTCCACAAGGAAATGCCACATACCAAATATCACAGCTCTAGGCCTTCTAGTTTCAGACAAAAACATTTTTAAAGTTTGCTCTATATACAATTTTGCCCAAAATTGTGACCCCTGGAGTTAAAGGGTTAATTCAATTCTTTTAACAACTTTGGTAGAACTTCACCCAAGGAATATGCCTGTCAAGTTTCAACATGATTGGTTTAGGAGGAGAAGATGTTTAAAGGAATTGTGGAAAGATGGACGCAGGACAACGATGAATCACAATACCTCACCCAGCACTTCGTGCTCAGGTGAGCTAACAAATAGGCCTAACCATTGTCTAAAGATGAAGTTTCATAACATTTTGTCCTGTAGTTAAAGAGATATTAATCCATAATGAAAATATATGTGAAGCCCCCTTTTTCCATGACACGACATTTAATCAAAAAAGCTAACCTAATGATATTGGCAAACTATCATAAGGAACACATGTATGAAGTTTCACAAATTTTTGTCTAGGATTTCGAGTTGAAGATACATGTATATTGATCCTTAACAGAAATATACATGAAGCCCCTTTTTCCTATGAGACAGTATTTGATATCAAAAAGGAAAAAAAAAAACAATAAATATCAGCGGACATCATTAGGAACACCTGTATGAATTTTTTGTCAAGGATTTTATAAGATATCTGTCCTAAAAGATGGACAAACAGATGGTCATTGGTCCATGACGAAATTAAACATTTAGCCCCCTTTTTTCATGACATGGCGTTTCATGAAATAATAACAAATAACTATGTATTGTCTGTGGCTTGCAATAAACAATAAAAAGATGAAGTTTCATGACATTTCGTCCTGTAGTTAAAGAGATATTGGTCCACAATGAAAATATACGTCAAGCCCCCTTTTTCCACGACACAGCAATAACTGGTCCTATTAGACCTACAATCAAACTCATTCGAAATCTTACGGTCATATATATTTTGACCAAGTTTGGTGCTGACTGGTTTAAATTTGTAGATGCTAGAGTGTAAACAAAGTCAAATGTAGCAATTTTTTTAATTCAAGGGCAAATAACTCCAGTCGTTCTGGTCCGATTAGGCACATAATCAAACTGATCCGAGATCTTATGGTCATATATATTTAGACCAAGTTTAATGCTGATTGGTTAATATTTGTAGATGCTAGAGTGTAAACAGTCAAATATAGCAATTTTTCTAATTAAAGGGCAAATAACTCCAATCGTTCTGGTCCGATTACACCCATAATCGAACTCATCCGAGATCTCATGGTCAGATACATTTTGACCAAGTTTGGTGCCGATTGGTTAATATTTGTAGATGCTAGAGTGTAAACAAAGTCAAAATATAGCAATTTTTCTAATTAAAGGGCAAATAACTCCAGTCGTTTTGGTCCGATTACAACCATAATCGAACTCATCTGAGATCTTATGGTCATATACATTTTGACCAAGTTTGGTACCGATTGGTTAATATTTGTAGATGCTAGAGTGTGAACAAAGTCAAATATAGCAATTTTTCTAATTCAAGGGCAAATAACTCCAGTCGTTCTGGTCCGATTACACCCATAATCGAACTCATCCGAGATCTTATAGTCATATACATTTTGACCAAGTTTGGTGCCGATTGGTTAATATTTGTAGATGCTAGAGTGTAAACAGTCAAATATAGCAATTTTTCTAATTCAAGGGCAAATAACTCCAGTCGTTCTGGTCCGATTAGGCACATAATCAAACTGATCCGAGATCTTATGGTCATATATATTTAGACCAAGTTTAATGCTGATTGGTTAATATTTGTAGATGCTAGAGTGTAAACAATCAAATACAGCAATTTTTCTAATTAAAGGGCAAATAACTCCAGTCGTTCTGGTCCGATTACACCCATAATCGAACTCATCCGAGATCTCATGGTCAGATACATTTTGACCAAGTTTGGTGCCGATTGGTTAATATTTGTAGATGCTAGAGTGTAAACAAAGTCAAAATATAGCAATTTTTCTAATTAAAGGGCAAATAACTCCAGTCGTTTTGGTCCGATTACAACCATAATCGAACTCATCTGAGATCTTATGGTCATATACATTTTGACCAAGTTTGGTGCCGATTGGTTAATATTTGTAGATGCTAGAGTGTGAACAAAGTCAAATATAGCAATTTTTCTAATTCAAGGGCAAATAACTCCATTCGTTCTGGTCCGATTACACCCATAATCGAACTCATCCGAGATCTTATAGTCATATACATTTTGACCAAGTTTGGTGCCGATTGGTTAATATTTGTAGATGCTAGAGTGTAAACAAAGTCAAATATGGCATTTTTCTAATTCAAGGGCAAATAACTCCAATCGTTCTGGTCCGATTACACCCATAATCGAACTCATCCAAGATCTTATGGTCATATACATTTTGACCAAGTTTGGTGCCGACTGGTTAATATTTGTAGATGCTAGAGTGTAAACAACAAAATGTGGACGGACGGACGACGGATGCCGACGGACGGTGAGTGATCACAATAGCTCACCCTGAGCACTTTGTGCTCAGGTGAGCTAAAAAGGGCATAACTGTGTCAAAAATACTTTGATGGTTACATGCCCTTGTATAGGTTCCCCTTTAGATAATTATAAATTTGTTTAAGTTTGAAGCAAGTATCTTCAGTAATAACAGACATTATAAAATATCGAAGTTTTTGAATGAAGACGCAGACGATGACACAGATGACAACAACACAGACGACACCAGGGCTAAGACAATACCTCGATATTTTCTTTGCAAACTGCTGAGGTTATAATACAAACTAGAATAACTATCACTAAAGGTGATAAATACCCCCGCCCCTATATTTCATGTCACAGGGGCAATAATTCTGCAATGTCAATTTAGGGGCAATAACTCCGTAATCATTAAGCCAACACTCATGAAATTTGTGCTTTGCACATCTACTGCTACTGATGAATATCATGACAAATATCAAGTGAATAAGACTTAAACTGAAGGAATAGTTCTCTGGACAAGAAGTTTTAAGTAAATTCAGGAGTAATTAATTTGGCAAACATTTGAGAAAAATGCATCTTGAACCTCTACTGCTCCTGGTGAATATTTATGCAAAGTATCAATTTAATTGGACACAAAACTAAATGAGTGTAAAAAAGTGTAGACCATGATCTGACAATATGCCTGAGACACAGCGGCTGGTCTGGATCCACGCTTGTTGCAAATGTCCAAAGGTGCCTTTTCGCATAATGTTGGCCAACTATACATATGACAGAAAAGACCTCCTTAAAGTGAATCAGACAGAAACTGTAGGAGGAGTTGTCCGGACAAGCATTTTTAAGTCAAATCAGGGGCAATAACTCAGTAATTCTTGATGGAATTTTTACAAAATGTGTGTCTTGCACATCTACAACTCCAAATGGACACTTCTGCCAAGTATAAAGCGAATCGGACTGAAATTGTAGGAGGAGTTGTCCGGACAAGCATTTTAAATGTGAATCAGGGGCAATAACTCAGTAATTCTTCATAAAATTTTCACGAAAGTTGCGTCTTGCACATCTACAACTCCTAATGAACACTTATGCCAAGTTTAAAGTGAATCAGACAGAAACTGTAGGAGGAGTTGTCCGGACAAGCATTTTTAAGTCAAATCAGGGGCAATAACTCAGTAATTCTTGATGGAATTTTTACAAAATGTGTGTCTTGCACATCTACAACTCCTAATGAACACTTATGCCAAGTTTAAACTGAATCAGACAGAAACTGTAGGAGGAGTTGTCCGGACAAGCATTTTTAAGTCAAATCAGGGGCAATAACTCAGTAATTCTTGATGGAATTTTTACAAAATGTGTGTCTTGCACATCTACAGCTCCTAATGAACACTTATGCCAAGTTTAAAGTGAATCAGACAGAAACTGTAGGAGGAGTTGTCCGGACAAGCATTTTTAAGTCAAATCAGGGGCAATAACTCAGTAATTCTTGATGGAATTTTCACAAAATTTGTGTCTTGCACATCTACAACTCCAAATGGACACTTCTGCCAAGTATAAAGCGAATCGGACTGAAATTGTAGGAGGAGTTGTCCGGACGAGCATTTTAAATGTGAATCAGGGGCAATAACTCATTAATTCTTCATAGAATTTTCACAAAAGTTGCGTCTTGCACATCTACAACTCCTAATGAACACTTATGCCAAGTTTAAACTGAATCAGACAGAAACTGTAGGAGGAGTTGTCCGGACAAGCATTTTTAAGTCAAATCAGGGGCAATAACTCAGTAATTCTTGATGGAATTTTTACAAAATGTGTGTCTTGCACATCTACAGCTCCTAATGAACACTTCTGCCAAGTTTAAAGTGAATCAGACAGAAACTGTAGGAGGAGTTGTCCGGACAAGCATTTTTAAGTCAAATCAGGGGCAATAACTCAGTAATTCTTGATGGAATTTTTACAAAATGTGTGTCTTGCACATCTACAGCTCCTAATGAACACTTCTGCCAAGTAGCAAGGGAATTGGATTGAAACTGTAGGAGGAGTTGTCCAGACAAGATTTTGCGGACAGACCGACCGCCCGACCGACCGCATGACCGACCGACCGACCGACCGACCGACAGTCTGATTCCAGTATACCCCCCACAAACTTCGTTTGCGGGGGTATAAATATTACACTGTAGTTGTGCTTTGCTGGGGCTTGTATCTGCTTTGAGCTACATGGGAAAATTTCAAATCAAAGGTCTGTGCTCCTTTTTTTTACCAGTTTTCAAAAGCCGTCTTACTTAACGATATCAAAATACAGAATTATTTGGTAATGAGTTTAAGAGCTGACCTTACCCAAAGTTACTCTGACGCAAGATGAGGAATTTGTTGTTGAATAATAAAAAAATCCTACACACTTCTTTCTTCATTCTAAAGTTCTGTTTCTCTTTACAATTTCCAGTATTTAAACTTTGAGCATCATGCAAAGTTTTGGTTATGTCATTGACAATGTAGATTTAAAACAGAATGTACAAACACCCAGTCTGATCTTAACCATTTACCACACAATCCTGAGTTTTAATAACCCTGTGGATAAAGCCTTTTTGAAAACATTGCGGGAAAAGGAGAGAATGCTGGTAACCAGCATTTTCTCCTTTTCTCACAATATCTCCACCCTTACAATGACAAAATCATCGTTTTAGCAACAGTTTAATTTGTTGTCTGCAAATGGTTTCAGCTGGATACAATCCAAACTTTTGTCATTTGGTAAAGAGTTAAATCTGAAATGCTGTTTTTGTGAAATATTCTTGCAAACGCAGCCTTGATATTGCTATTAGTTTCATTTCTCCACAGAAAAAGTTCCTTTCATTTCTGACATGCTTTAGCTCTTTACCAAACTATCCCATGTTTTAACAACTCCAAGAGGGAAAACTGTTTAAAAAACATTGTAGGAAAATGAGAAAATGCTGGTAACAAGAATTCGTTCATTTTCCCAAGATGTTTTCTACCCATTCACAAACAATGATACTCACTTCAGCAATATTTAATTTGCTGTTTACATATAATTTCAATTTGGACCAGTCTAAAATTCTGTCATCTAGAACAGAGTTCAGTACTGACCCTGTACCACATGACAAAATTTTGGACATGTTCAAACTGAAAGATTTGCAAACAAACATTCAAATGTATCTCAAATGGTGGGTATTGCAACAGTAGAAAACATTTTGGGAAAAGGAGAAAATGATTATTTAAGATATTTTTTCCTTTTCCCATCACGTTTTCATTTTTTTTCTCTAGGGTCTTTAAAACCCAGGGTTGTTTGTTAAAAGGAAGATTTGCAGACAGAAATTGAATTGTGTTTCAAATGATGGAAACAACATAAACAAGAGGGCCATGATGGCCCTGGAGTCGCTCAGCTGAGCCTTTTGACCAAGCACAACCAATTTCCAACGTCTTGTGAGATATATGTATTACCAAACAATAAAATTTTAAACTCATCAGTCTGAACCTTCTGCATAAAACAAATAATATGTGGATCAAGCTATGGGACTGGTCTCTCAAAGGGGTAGAAAAAACATTGTGAAAAAGGGAAAAAATGCTGGATACCAGCATTTTCTCATTTTCAAAGAGTGTTTTCAAAAGGCTTCTTTCTGAGAGTCATTCATACACTAGGTTTTTCTAAGATTTCACCTAGTGACCTAGTTTTTCAGCCAACATAACACATTTTCAAACTGGTCCAAGATATCATTAGGACAAACATTCTTACCAAATTTCAAGAGTATTGGACTGAAAATGTGGCCTCTACAGAGTACACAAGGTTTTTCTAAGATCTGACCTAGTGACCTAGATTTTGACCCAACATGACCTATTTTCAAACTCATCCAAGATATTACCAAGGCAAACATTCTGAGCAACTTTAAAAGAGTATTGAACAAAAAACGTAGCCACAACAGTGTACACATGGTTTTTCTAAGATTTGACCAGGTGACCTAGTTTTTGACCCCACATGACCCATTTTCAAATGCTACTGAGATATCATCGAGACAAACATTCTGACCAACTTTCAAGAGTATTAGACAGAAAATGTGGCTTCTGGAGCTTACACAAGGTTTTTCTAAGATTTGACCTAGTGACCTAGTTTTTCACCCGTCATGACCCATTTTCAAACTAGTCAGAGATATTATCAAGGCAAACATTCTGACCAACTTTCAAGAGTACTGGACAGAAAATATGGCCTCTAGAGCATACACAACGTTTTTCTTAGATTTGACCTGGTGACCTAGTTTTTGACCCAACATGGCACATTTTCGTACTATTTCAAGATATAATCAAGACAAACATTCTGACCATTTTTCAAGAGTATTGGACTGAAAATGTGGCCTCTATAGTGTACAAAAGGTTTTTCTAAGATTTGACCTAGTGACCTAGTTTTTGACCCCACATGACCCAATTTCAATCTTGTTCAAGATTTTATCAAGACAAACATTCTGACCAAATTTCACAAGTATCTGACTGAAAATGTGGCCTCTACAGCACACACAAGGTTTTTCTAAGATTTGACCTAGTGACCTAGTTTTTGACCCCACATGACCCAATTTTGAACTCGTCCGAGATTTTATTAAGACAAACATTCAGACCAAATTTCACAAGTATCTGACTCAAAATGTGGCATCTAGAGCGTACACAAGGTTTTTCTAAGATTTGACCTAGTGACCTAGTTTTTGACCCCACATGACCCAATTTCGAACTCGTCCGAGATTTTATCAGACAAACATTCTGACTAAGTTTCATGAGGATCGGACTGAAAATGTGGCCTCTAGAGCGTACACAAGGTTTTTCTAGGATTTGACCTAGTGACCTAGTTTTTGACCCCACATGACCCAATTTCGAACTCATCCGAGATTTTATCAAGACAAACATTCTGACCAAGTTTCATGAGGATCGGACTGAAAATGTGGCCTCTAGAGCGTACACAAGGTTTTTCTAAGATTTGACCTAGTGACCTAGTTTTTGAACCCACATGACCCAATTTCGTACTTGTCCGAGCTTTTATCAAGACAAACATTCGGACCAAATTTCACAAGTATCTGACACAAAATGTGGCATCTAGAGCATACACAAGGTTTTTTGAAGATTTGACCTAGTGACCTAGTTTTTAACCCCACATGACCCAATTTCGAACTCGTCCGAGATTTTATTGAGACAAACATTCTGACCAAGTTTCATGAGGATTGGACTGAAAATGTGGGCTCTAGAGCGTACACAAGGTAAAAAGTTGACGACGGACGACGCACGACGCACACCGCACGACGGACACAGCACGATCACAATAGCTCACCATGAGCACTTCGTGCTCAGGTGAGCTAAAAATTGTGGGAAAAAGAGAAAACGCTAGTAGAGCAACAGTTAGTTTATTTTCTGTAATTGCATTTAATTTAGACCGGTCTAAAACTCTGTCATCTGGTAAAAAGTTAATTGTTAACTGTTTACCAAACAACAAAATTTTAGAATTGTTGAAACTGAAGCATTTTGCAGACGATGATTAAAATGTGACTCAAATGACGAAAGTTGTCTTTGATAGTGTAGAAAACATTGTGGGAAAAGGAGAAAATGCTGTTTACCATTTTCTCCTTTACCCATAATGTTTTCAAAAGGTTTCTTTACCAGCATTTTCTCCTTTACCCATAATGTTTTCAAAAGGTTTCTTCCTCAGGGTCATTAAAACTCAGGATTGTGTGGTAGAGGGTTAATTAATCACTCACCTGTCCATCTATTTGCTCCCTTATCCACAGAGATGATAGAAGAAGCAATGGCAGGAAAACAGGATAACGTGACAAAAAACACTAGACATACACTCAACCCTTCAGCCCAAATCTACAACAAGAGAAGAAAAGAGATAAAATCATAGGAAAGGACAAAGCAAAAAAATATATGCTTAAAAACTTAATGACTTCTACGTAACAAGAGGGCCATGATGGCCCTGTATCGCTTCACTGGCTTATAAATATAAACCATAAATAATAAACATTTCAATGCTGAGCCAAATGGTTTCAAAATGAAGACTTACAAAGTTTTCTCTGTAAAAGCCCATATGAAAGTTGGGACCCACAGGGCAAAGCCATTTTTGATCCCAGAGCTATTTAATTACTTGAACCCTGGTAGAAGTCCACAAGATAAAGCCATAAAAATAAGGTGATTTTCAAGTTTTGTCCATATGAAGCCTCTGTAAAACATAAGACCCCTGATGCAAGGCTAATTTAAAAAAAAAATCAAAACAGGAAGATTTCTTAAGTTGTCACTATGTAAGCCCATGTAAAACTTGTGACCCCTGCGGTGGGGCCAATTTTGACCCCAGGGCTAAAATTTTGGCCCACTTGGTAGAGGCCCACTAGATATAGCTACATGCAAAATTTGGTAGCTCTAGGCCTTATGGCTAGGTACAGGAAGATTTTTAAAGTTTTCTCTATATAAGCCTATGTAAAACTTGTGACCCCTGGGGCAAAGCCAATTTTGACCCCAGGGCTATAATTTGAAGAAACTTGATAGAGGTCTACTACATAAAGCTAAATGCCAAATTTGGTAGCCCTATGCCTTATGGTTTCTGACAAGAAGATTTTTAAAGATTTCTCTATATAAGCCTATGTAAAACTTGTGACCCCTGGGGTAGAGCCAATTTTGACCCCAGGGCTATGATTTGAAGAAACTTGATAGAGGTCTACTACATAAAGCTACATGCCAAATTTGGTAGCCCTATGCCTTATGGTTTCCGACAAGAAGATTTTTAAAGATTTCCCATATTTTTCAGTTTTGTTGCCATGGCAACCAGAGTTTTTGAAGGAATCAAATTCTTTCAAGAAATTCTGAAGAGGACCATGGCAGGATCATTTCTGTGAAGTTTCATGAAAATTGGATGGGTAGTTTCAGAGAAGAAGATGTTTGAAATAAAAGTTAACGCACGGACGGACGCACGGACGGACGCACGACGGACACCGGGCCATGACATAAGCCCGCTGGCCTTCGGCCAGTGGAGCTAAAAATTGTTACCTCTTTACCAAATGACAAAATTTTGGGCTGGCCCCAACTGTAAACATTTCCAGTTGACAATTTAGATGTTGCCAGTATGATGGGACTTGTCTGCAATTGAGAATAAAACATTGTGGAAAAATGAGCATATGCCATATACCAGCTTTTTCTCATTTTCCGCAAAGTTTTCAAAAGCAGTCTTCCTGAGGAAGATTGTGCAGGAAGGGGTTTTATCTCCATATGAGAAAATAAGTACATATACAAGCACAAAATAAATTTGTATACTAATTCACTGTTTGTCATGCCAAGCCCAGCTGTTCATTTCATAACCCTTCTCCCACAATCCCGTGATATAACAACCCCTACAGAAGAAGCCTTTTGAATACATTGTGGGAAATGGAGAAAATGCTGGTAACCAGCATTTTCTCCTTTTCTCACAATGTTTCATATCCTACTCAAGTGAAATCCAGTTATTTGAGCAACATTTAATTTTTTGTCAGCAAATATTTTCAATCTGGACAAGTCTTGAATTTTGTTGTATGGTAAAGAGTTTACCGGTATATGTAGTAATCTTGAATCTTGAGTTTGAATCCAACATTGGCAAAACTCTTTTTGAGAAATGTTGGTAAAAATTGTGATAGGATTCATTCCTCCCTCACAGCATAACATTGCTTTGTCAACATTTATGTGAGAAAGCAGCTAGTGGCTTGAACAGAATATTGTGCAAAAGTAGTGGAGAGAGAAATTCAAGGACCTTGTGGACAGGTGCAATGGCTGCTGTGACATGGCTGAGATAATACTGAAAAGAGTGAAAAAAATAACTTATTTGCCAAAAGGTTTTGGAAAGAATTCTACTGCAAGGTTCAACAGGACATCTTTTCTTTTTTTTCTTAAATTTGGAAAACAGAATTCAGTTATAGGATAAAAAAAAAGCCTGCTTCTCATCTCCTGAAAACATTTCTTATAATAGTTACAGCACATCTGCAGAAAGCAATAATTATATTTGGAAAAAAAAACAGATAGTGTTTGACAAAAAAAAAATCTAATTATTACCTTTTGTAAAATATTTTTATAATAGTTACAACCTCTTTCAGGGGTAATTACAGGTAGCTCTTGTGGATTGTTTATACATGTATCTCCTAATGAATTACCTGCAAATAAACATATAATGTATAGGACTGAATTGATCCTTTTTTCATCTATTTTCATGTATAGTCCTAAAATCCTAAGAGTCACTAACTCTTTACCAAACACATCTGTGTTATGATAACCCTGAGGAAAGATGCTTTTGAAAACATTGTAGGAAAAGGAGAAAATGCATTTTCTCTTTCTCACACAGTATTTTCTGTCCTTTCAAAAACAAACTCGTTATTTGACCTGGTGAACTTGTTTTTGACCCAAAGTTATCCAATTTCATTCTCATCCAAGATACCATTACAAAGGCAAGATGGACGATGGACACAGCAAGATCACAAAAGCTCACCTTGAGCACTTATACTCAGGTGCGCTACAATGTGGGAAATAGATACCAATGTTACAGAAAAATAGTTAATTTTTTTCTGCTGGTTTTCCACAAATTGATTTTACATTTTTGTTTACATTTTTTTTTTTGGCTATTGTGAAAAAGGAATATACTTGAAATTTGCACAAGATGAAATTGAGTAAACTCATGTTTGCACAAACTGTAATTGAGTCAACTCAAGGCTTTATGAATAAAACATTTTGAAAAAATTTAAAACATGTACAATCAACATGAATTAAACTTTCAGTAACCAATCTTGTAATTCAATGACCATAGGGAAAAGGCTTTTGAAAACACTGTAGGAAAAGAAGATGGTGTGCTGCTAAACAGTGTTATCTCTTTTTCCCAAAATGTTTTCAACTCCTCCTAAGACAGATTTCTTTATCAAATTTTATTGTAATTTTTCCCCTAAAAATGTTTTCAATATAGGAAAGTCTAAAATTATATCCCAAATACTTTCAATATAGCCAAGTCTAAAATTTTATCCCAAACACTTTCAATATAGGCAAGTCTGAAATATTATCCCAAACACTTTCAATATAGGCAAGTCTAAAATATTATCCCAAACTCTTTCAATATAGGCAATTTTAAAATTTTATCCCAAATGCTTTTAACTCTTTACCACACAACAACATATAGACCAGTCCAAATTGAAAACATTTGCAGACGAGAAATAAAATGGGGCACAAACAACAGTATCTGTCTTTGTGATCATTGAAAACTTTGTGGGAAAAGAAGAAAATACTGGTTACCAGCATTTTCTTCTTTTCCCACAATGTTTTCAAAAGCCTCCTTCTTTACGGTTGTTAAAATTCAGGATTGTGTGGTAAAGCGTTAATATAGGCAAGTCTAAAATTTTAACATCTGGTAAAGATCCCAAGCATACAAAAGGAACACCAGTGAAAGCATTGCGGTTATGGGAGAAATTGCTCATGAACAGATTTTCTTTCCTTCTGCAAAAATACATCCAAATATGGATTTCAGCAAGACATAATTATAGAGTTGTCTGCAAGTGCTGATGAGGTAACCCTTTCCAAAATGACATATCTTAGACTCTTTTTAAATTTAAAACATCTGCAGACACAGATTCAAAATTGGTACAAATGAGCTTAAGCCCTCTGATAGGGTAGAAAACACTGTGGGAAAAGGAAAAAAATGCTGGCAACCAGTATTTTCTCTTTTTTCCACAATGTTTTTCGTAGCTTTCTTTCCCATGGTCGTGAAAACCTGGGATTGTTTGGTAAGGGGTGAAAGCTAACACAAATACTGATGCTCACCTATCTCTACAATATGATATCTAGAAAAGTTCTGAAAGTAAAAAGAATAAAAACTTTTAAATGAATGCAAGATAACTAGCTCATACAGAAATTACCCTCGAAGGGTTAAGTACATCAACTGCACACTCTCAGCTAGTACTAAAAATGCAGATACTGATAGTCTGTGCAGTCAGATCTTAATCTACACAGTTAGCATAAGTAATTAAATACAGGCTTTGCCCTACAAGGGTTGAGAAAATACTTCTTGAAAATATTGAGGCACAAAAAAATAGAGATATTTTAGGTCTGTTAACCCTTTACCACACAATCCTAACTTTTAACGACCCTGAGAAAGTAGCCTTTTGAAAACATTGTGGGAAAAGGAGAAAATGCAGGTTACCAGCATTTTCTCCTTTTCCCACAATGTTTTCTACCCTTCTCTAAACAAATTTCAGTTTTTCAGTCACATTTATTTTGTCATCTGCAAATGCTTTCCGTTTGGACTAGTCTAAAATTTTGTCTTTTGGTAAAGAGTTAAAGGAACCTACATCAGGTTACCAGCACTGCCTTTTCCCATAATAGTTTCAACAGTCTGTTTCCTTGTACCTGTTCAAACATAATATTGTTTGGCAAAGGCAAGGCATTATGGGTAGAGGAAACAACAGCGCCACATGCCGGTACCAATGCTTGGCTGCAAGTACTTGATTTTCTGTGAAAATCCTAAGTAGAAAAAGGAGGACAACTGTATCAAAAATATTTTAACGGTTACCTGCCCCTGTTGTATGAGTTCCCCTTTAAATAGTTAATAACTTGTTTGAGCAAATGTCTTCAGAAATAGCAGAGATATTACAAAATGTCAAAGTTTTTGCACGCTGGGGCTGTGACAATAAAATGTTTTTTTTTTTTAAAACAGCCACACTAAAACAAAGTTAACAGTGGGAAAAAGGGAAAAATACAGGAAACTTTTGCCACAATTTTTTCTAACCTTTCAAAAACAAATCCTATCAGTTGGGCCACATTCATTTTGCCTGTAAATGCTTTAAATATAGACAAGTTTACAATTTTGTCATCAGAGTACTCACCAACCAATATAAAATCACATAAGCAAAAAGTGTAATGATTGAGGTCAAAGTGGCAGCAAGGAAAAACCCCAAACCACTGTCCACAACATGGGATCCTATAGAAAGCGCTATGATATTGGCAACAGACGCAAATATCCCGCCCATAGCCTGGCCAGTCATGGCTGCTTGCATGTACCTGGAGGGAAATAGGCTAGCCAAGCCAAATAGTGAGGTGCACAGAATAGAACTTCCAGCTGCAAGGAAAATACAAGGACTTAAATCATATTAAAGATGAATTTCAAAACTGTCCAGTTAAACATGAGTTGGCAAAAAGAAAGGAACTATCTGATACAAGCAATTTCTCCTTTTGCCACACATTATTTTGAAAAGCAGTTGGCTGCGAGACGGTCAAGTGTCTGCAGATGGCAAATATCACACCATTTTAACTTTTATATGTATCACTCTGCTTTTGACATCATTACCCCTATTACCACACAATCCGGAGTTTTAACAATCCCAAACGAAAAGGACTTTTAAAAACAATGTGCGAAAAGGAGGAAATGCTGGTAATCAGCACTTTCTCCTTTTCCAACAAAGTATTCTACACTTTCAAAGACAAATTTTATAATTTGTACAACATTTAATAAGTTGTCTGCAAATGCTTTCCATTTGGACCAGTCTAAAATTTGTCATATGGCAAAGGTTTAAAAAAAAAATGGAGAAATAGTTCCTTTTTTGTTGTTACTTTCCATACAATTCAACAAATTGTTGCAAAGCGACCACTCTGTTATATGGATAGCAAATCTATACTTTTTTGTTTTACTGCTTGTAACCACACAGTTTCTTTATGATGGTGAGAGGCATATATTTTGATATGTTATATTTATCAGTATTTAACAAAAAATTATAATTCATAGAGGAAAATCTAGAGGTCTCTTGGTCAGGACAATAGATACAGATATACATGTATTGCAATTTCAACTTCAAGGCTTGTTTTTTTTTTGTCAAAATATCTCAAGAAGTGACAGAAAGTGAAGATTCAAGATATAACTGTGTTTTCTGTTCAGTCTGATTTTAATATACACTTTCCCTAAAAGAAAAGAAGAGCACCACATGCCTGTACCAATACTCGACTGTTGTTGCTTGATTTTCAGAGAATATTCTAAGTCATAAAAGGGGCATAAATGTGTCAAAAGTATTTTGATGGTTGCCTGCCTCTGTTGTGTGGGTTCCCTTTTGATAGTTAATAACTTGTCCGAGCTTGGAGTAAATATCGTCAGTAATAACAGAGATATTATAAAATGCATAACAGAAATTTGTACCTATCTTTGTTTTGACAACTCTTTACCAACACAACTTTCTTTCCAAGCCACTGACTACTTTTCTCACATGCATCTGAGGTTAAAGGTGAAAAATCGCCAGAATGAAAGTTTGCCTCAACTGGATATTAAACCCGCAACCACCAGGTCAAGAGTCAGATATGCTAACCACTGAGCTACCCCAGCCCAGCAGACAACAAATAAATGTGTCTCATGTGATGGAATTTGTATTTGAAATGGTAGAAAACATTATGGCAAAAGGATAAAATTCCAGTAATCAACATTTCTCCTTTTTCTGCAATGTTTTCAAAAGCTTTCTTCAACGTCGTTAAAATTAGGCATCGTGTGGTAAAGAGTAAATTATAATTAGCAGTAATTTCTTGGTGAAATATGAACATCTCCAAACCTGTGATATCTGATATGTGAATTATAAATGTATATACAGTAACTGAAAGTGGTGTGTTTTTAGTGTTTGCTTCTATTTTCAACAGTATTTCTATTATACCACAGCAGCCAGTGCACCTGTCAATGTTTTCCATAACTTTCTGTACCAGCACTTGCACAATGCTTCTTTCCATGCCTATGACTCCTTTCCAACATCAACATTGTTTGGCCAATGTTTAGTGGAGTGACAGAGGGGTATGATTCCTGTCTCCTTTACTGTCATAAATCATTGGAAAGAATACAAGCCCAGCTGAGGTGCCCAGCAGTTGTTTGAAATTACAACCCCTGCATTACTAGAAATGAGCGTAACCAGTGAGCCACTGAGAGTCTGCAATAAAGTGGCATATAGCCATGCCATGAAACCAAAAGAAAGTCATGTTGTACTCACTGTTTACCAGCATTGCTGTGACTATTGTGATGATGAAAAATGCCTGCTGCCCTGAAATTAAGCAACAATTCACACATTAATATGATTTAGACTGTTTTTAGACAGTACAGGTACCAAAAATGTTATCACAAATTATTACTATGACAACAACATTATCACACATTATTGCTTAGACTAATATTAGACCTACAAAAATCAAAGGTAAGTAACATAATGGACAAAAGATCATTTCAACCCTCTACAAAACAATCCCAAGTTTAAATAACCCTGAGGGAAAAGGCTTTTGAAAAAATTGTGGGAAATGGAGGAAATGCTGGTAACCAGCATTTTCTCCTTTTCCTACAATATTTTCTTTCCTTATATAGACAAAGTCCATCATTTGATCCACATTTCTTTTGTCTTCTGCAGATGCTTTCAATTTAGACTGGTATAAAATTCTGTAATGTGGTAAAGGATTAACTCTTAACCAGACAAGAAAATTTTGGACTCAACAAAATTGAAAGCATTTGCAGAAAACAAACTTCAAGCCGATCAATTATCTGTGATATGGTAGAAAACCTTTTCGGAAAAGAAGAAAATGCTGGTTAGCAGCATTCTCTCTTTTTTATACAATGTTGTCAAAGCATCTGTCTTAAACCTGGGATTGTAGGGTAAACGGTTAATCCAATTAAGCCTTTACTGAACAATCTTGTGTTTTGATGTCCCTGATGAAAAATGCTATTGATAAAATTTGCAAAAAAGGAGAAAATTCTGGTAACAAGCATTTCTTCCTTTTTCCACAATGTTTTCTGCCTTTCCTTTCCTTTGAGCTATATTTTTCATAATAAATGCTTTTTAAGTAGATCAGCCTAAAATTTTGGGGTTCTTTTTTTTTTTGTTGGGAGTGTCCATGAGCAAGACATTTTAGAACCCTAGCCTAGTAGTGGTGATACCAATGGCATAAATGAACTAGAGCTATCACTAAAAGTGATCATACCCCCCCACCAGCTCCTTGTCACAAAACAGCTCTTTGTCACAGAATGCAGAATGGTTTCGTAAAAAAATAAGAGTTGCAAAAAAAAGTGGGAAAAGAGTTATGGTACTTGTAAACTGCGCTTCTCATTAATGTGGTCTATCTGTATATGAAGTTTGATGTCACTAGCTTAAATGATTCAGAAGTTATGCCCCGGACAAATATCCAAAGTTAAAACTTACAAAGGGCAATAACTCAAAAAATAAATGGAATAGAGTTATGGTTCTTGTACACTGCACTTTGCTTTATAGTGATCTATCTGTGTGTGAAGTTTGAAGTCATAAGCTTCTATACTTTGGAAGTTATGCCCTGGACAAAAATCCAAAGTTAAAATTTACAAAGGGCAATAACTCAAAAAATAAATGAAATAGAGTTACTTTTCTTGTACAATGCACTTCTCCTTAATATGATCTAACTTTGTGTGAAGTTTGAAGTTCCTAGCTTCTATACATTGGAAGTTATGCCCTGGACAAAAATCCATAGTTAAAATTTACAAAGGGCAACAAGCTTAAGGGGAGATAATTCGGCAACCAATGGCAGCAAGGTCGTGAAAATTGCACATGCACAATTTCATATGTACCCAAACATTATGTGTAAATTTCATTGCAGTACTTGAAAAACTGTAGGAAAAAAGCTCCGGACAAAATTGTGTCTACAGATGGACGGACGACGGACAGCCATGGCGATTCCAGTATACCCCCCTCCACTTCGTTGTGGGGGGTATAATAAGAGAGCTTTTGCTGTGATATTACTGAAATAAACGTTGAAAGCACTGTAAAGCACACTTAAACCAATCATTATACCTGAAAAGTAATGGGTTACATAATGAAACAGGATGTGCAACAGTAGTACATGTACCAGCATGAATATTGGTACATAATGTATGTAATTTTCACTTTTCTGTATAAATTTACTCAAAGTTCAAGTGAAAAAACACTTCCTTTCTTTAACTATTTACCACATTTTAGCATTTTAGACTCGTCTGAATTGAAAGCACTTGCAGATGGCAAATTAAATGTAGCTCAATTCTTTTCTTTTTTTTAACTTTAGCTAAAACATTGTGAGAAAAGGAGGAAATGCTGGTTACCAGCATTTTTTCATTTTTCCACAATGTTTTCAAGGGCCATCTCTATCAATGTTAATAAAACTCAGAATTGTTTGTTAAATTGTTAAATCTATACTAAACAATCTCAAGTTAAAACAACCCTGGGTAAGAGGCTTTAGATAGCAATGTGGCTATGTTTTCTACCCTTTCGAAGACAAATCCCACTATTTTTGCCATGTTTAATGTGCTGTCTGCAAATGCTTTCAATTTATACAAGTCTTAAATTTTGTCGAGTGGTAACAAGTTCATTGTACTTGAAAACATTGTGGGCACAGAAGCAATTGCTTCTCAGCTTTGCCTACAATGTTTTCTTGACAGCTATTTCAATTTGGGGGTTTAAAACAAATACACCAAAGAAATGTTTGTTTGTATTGGAGCTTAACATCGTTTTAATAGCTTAGGTCATATCACCGTGGTCAGTGAACCTACGCATGTGTTTCCTGGCTTTCTCACACCACAACTGACACAATTTTCTTTCCAAACCACTGACTACTTTTCTCACATGCATTAGAGATGAGAGGCGAAAAATCCCTGGAAGGAAAGTTCGTCTCAACCAGGTATCAAACTTGCAACCACCAGGTCACAAGTCAGATATGCTAGCCACTGAGCAACCTGGCCGGGCTAAGAAGACACATGAGTACTTACATCTATCAGTAGAAACTTTACACAACACTGTAGTCAACATAAACATAACTATAGTTAGCACCAGGGAAAACACCATTCTTGTCTTCAAACTGACTCTGAAATATAAATAACACTTTTCTACCTAGAGGCTGATGACTTTCTCCCCTACCAGCTAGGTTGTCACTGACTTAACCCTTAGGCTGCTATGCATAACTCATTGACTTTTTGCTAACAACGTAGATCAAGATCAGACTGCACAGAACGTGTATTCTGGTCCTGGATCTACACTGTCCAATAAGAAGAAAATTTTTCTCCAAAAAATAAGTTTGAAATAGCATTATTCTGGTTTTCATTACCAGCTTGAAAGTTTCATGTAACTTATTCAGCAGGATAAGGGTTAAGATATTCAAAGGACAATAACTCCTACAGAAGTCCACAAATCAAAAAGAAAATTCAGGACCATAAGTTCTCATGATAGGCAGGCATCTGTGAAGACTTCGGCAAAATCTGTAGAAAAATGTTTTCTACCCTTCCCAAAACAAATTTCAATTTTTCAGTCAGATTTATTTTGTCATCTGCAAATGCTTTCAATTTGGACCAGTCTAAAATTTTGTTGTTTGGTAAAGGGTTAACACACAGATAGCCTGATTCCAGTATAACAACTCCTTCCCCATGGAGCTTCATTGTGGTAGTGGTGGTGGTGGGGGGGAGATGGGGGGGTATAACTGTTTAAGTTTAAAATATACAGCAAAACTCTATATTATGTGAACATCCAATCATTGATATATATCTATGACAGGGTTGAGGTCACTTTTGAAAAGAAATGAAGCCATGAAAAATCTGTCTTCATAACCCTTTACCAGATGACAAAATTCAGACTTTCCCAAATTAAAACCATTTGCAGAAGACTTATAAAACATTACTCAAATTATTGCCATCTCTGTCAAACAAGAACTTAACACCTACCTTTTGATGAGAAGTGCTGTCACAAAATTAAAGACTAAATTTGGCACTGTACTGGCTACAGTTAGATATCCCTCGAACATGGCCTGAAGCTCTGTCTCAGCTCCAGGATTTAAATACTCCGCTTCTGTCAAGGTCACATTTCTCAGTTTGTATTTGAAATACTGGAATGATAGCAGTTTTTAAAGACTATGTTTTGTGTATGTACAATAATTAAAACCCTTTACCAAGCAATACAGTGTTTTAACCCATTGCAACACAATCCTGAGTTTTAAAATCCCCAAGAAAGAAGCCTTTTGAAAACATTCTGGGAAAAGGAGAAAATGCTGGTAACCAGCATTTTCTCCTTTTCCCACAGTGTTTTCTACAACTGAAAATTGCATCACTGCACCACATTTGATTTGTTGTCTGCAAATACTTTTAATTTGTACAGGTCTAAAATTTTCTTGTTTGGTAAAGAGTAACAATCTTGGGAAGGGGGGTTTTCCAAAGAAATTTGGAGAAAAAAAAGAAATTGCTGGTTACCACTGAATGTACACACTTATCTTGGAGCTACATTATCCAACTTAGTTTTACTGCAAGGAATTCCTTTCAAAACAGCCTTGAAATTGCAATACCGACTGACCATTTCATGTATTTTGGTGTTCTAACTCAAAAAGAAGCTACAGACTTCTTTTGATGGGATGGGATGGGATGGGATGGGATGGGATTGATGGATGACAGGCATATAGGTGATATCTAGAGATACGAATGCTATTTAGGAAAGGATGAAAAAAATGGAATGGGAAGACAGGAGACAGGGATAAAATGTAGAGATTAAAAACACACGGGCAGGAATTCAGATAGGTAACAGATAGTGCAAGTGAATAACCATGTTCACACACATAACTTTAAACAGAAACTGAAAGGAAAACTTTTGATAATATTTGTCTATCCAGAGCTCCAGATAAGAGGGCATGATGATATTCTAAATCTATTATTTTTCTTCCAAACCCTATGTTATGGGTACTCATTAGAATTGTCTCATCTAGACGATTCTAGTGAGTACCCATAACATAGGGTTTATTGGAGAATAATCAATATTTTCAATTTTGAAATCAAAATCACTCCCTCTATCTGGAGCTCTGCTTTTCTGTTTTCATAATGCAATACAACTGCACTTTGACCAACTGTAAGTGGTCAAGTTAATGCACACTGTGAGAAGGATTGTATTTACCGTTTCCCAAATGACACATTTTAGTCACTTCCAATTTGAAAGCACCTGCACAGGACAAATTTGAAAGTGGAACAGATGAACTTGAGGTTTTGGACTAGGTAGAAAATATTGTGGGGAAAAAGAGAAAATGCTGGTTACCAGCATTTTCTCCTTTTCCCACAATGTTTTCTAAAGGCCTCTTCCTAGGGATCGTGGAAACACTGTATTGTTTGGTAAAGAGTTAAGTGAAAACATAAACCAATTACCATATTGGCCTTAGTCCTTAACCCTTTACCACACAATCCCGCTTTTTAACGACCCTGAGAAAGATGCCTTTTGAAAACATTGTGGGAAAAGGAGAAAATGCAGGTAACCAGCTTTTTCTCCTTTTCCCACAATGTTCTCTGCCCTTCCAAAGGCAGAAATCATCATTTTAGCAACATCTAATTTGTCTTCTGCAAATGCTTCCAATTTGGTGCAGTCCAAAATTTTGTCGTTTGGTACAGAGTTAAAACACTAATGAGTCATTAGTGAGTAATGAGTACAAAAGAGTAAAAATGACTCAAGAGATCTATTAAAAGTATAGGACAATACCTTTGTCAACTTTTTACTACACAACAATAATTCAGACTTGTCCAAATTTATAGCCTTTGCAGATGACATATCGAATGTAGTTCAAAAAAAGGACTTTCTCCTTGAAAGGGTAAAAAAGACATCGTGGGGGGGAAAAGAAGAAATGCTGGTTACCACCATCAGGGTTGTTAAAACTCAGTTAAATGTATTGGCCAACACTGCATGAAAAAGAACAATTACTTGAAAGAATTGACTGCTTCTTTTCCCACAATGTTTCAAAAAGCTATTCTCTGAAGGAATGTAAAAAGGAAGACACTGTACTTGTTGCATAAAAAGGTTAAATACCAAAGTGCACTCAGGAACAAGTAGAAAGATAACCGAAAAACAGGAAAGAGTTTATCATTGTTATAATACAACTGCGCTAATTGGTTGAGAGTTTAACGAATTACATCCTGGTAATGAAAAAAGCACCTGAGTAAGCTGAACTCTAACCAGACGACTTGTCACTTTTAGAACGGAGAAAATGCTGGTTTGTTGCATTTTCTTTTTCTAATGTTTTCACAAGCCTATTATCTCAGTTTCATTAAACATTAGGCTGCTAAGCTTGATTCAAGGACCTTTTGCAGACAGTGTAGAATAAAATCAGACTGCACAGGATGTGCAGTCTAATCTTGGATCTACACAGTCTAATAAAGAGATATCTTTCCCCACAAAAATACCTTTGAAATAGCAAAATTTGGGTTTTTTTATTTAGCAGGATAAGGGTTAAAACTCAGGACTGTTTAGTAAAAGGTTAAGATTTATAACCATTATTCTAACTCATCATCTCCTGAAACAAATTTTTAGCAGATGATATAATATGGACAATCAACATGGATTGTGAGAAAAGACATTGAAGCAAAAGGAGAAACTGCTGGATAAGAGCAATTTCCCTATTTCCTGCATTGTTTTCTGGATGAAAAAAATCCTATGCAGGTGGCAATGAGTTAACACCCTTTACTGCCCATCTTTTAACGATCCTGGGAAAGAAGGCTTTTGAAAACATTGTGGGAAAAGGAGAAAATGCTGGTAATCAGCATTTTCTCCTTTTCCCACAATGTTTTCTACCCTACCAAGAGAAAATTACATCATTTGTGCAACAACAAAATTGTCATCTGCAAATGCTTTCAATTTGGACAAGGCTAAAATTTTGTCATCTGGTAAAGGGTTAACTCTTAACTTTACCACATGACAAAATTTTAGACCAGTCCAAACTGAAGCATTTTGCAGATACTAAGTTAACTGGGGCTCAGATGGTGGTATTTGTTAGTGAAAGCATAGAAAACATTGTTCGAAAAGGAGAAAAAGCTGGTTACTAGCCTTTTCTCTTTAGCCTTCATTGTTTTCAAAACTTTCTTCCAGGGTTGCAGTGTCTGATCCAGGATTTGAAAAATGAGGGGAAAAATCCCCCATTACTTTGAAAAAGATGGGGGGGGGGATTTCTCAAAAGTATGGGGGACAGGAAAAAAGTAGATAGGAAAACAACCCAACTTACAGAACTGGCTTTGGAAAGAATTGATGAAAAAATTTTACTTTTTTTTTCCGCTTTCCTTTTACATTATTATGGATAAAATAAATTCATATTCAGAAAAAAACATCAAAAATACAAACATTCCTGTAAATACGACGAAATTATTTTTTACCTGGCTTACTTAGATAAAAATGTGGTTTAATTTTTCGTTTAAAAAAAAAATCTGTTATGTTGAATTGGTAACTCTACCGTAAACAAAAAGGGAAGCTACTCTATGCAACAGTGATGTGCTTGATCTGTCTATCTTTCTTCATAAACACATAAATCGGTGAAAAATAGGTAGGATATTTGACTTTCCTGTCCAAAATTTGATTGCGAGATTATCCCGCAGTTGGTTTGAAAATATGCGTGATTCACAAAAAGTATCGGTGATTCCCGCAATCGCATGCTCCAGATCAGACACTGGGGTTGTTAAAATGTGGAATTAATTGGGGCTCATACAATTAACTCTTTACCACACAATCACGGGTTTTAACGACCCTGAAGAAAAAGCCTTTTGAAAACATTGTGGGAAAAGGAGAAAATGCTGCTTACCAGCATTTTCTCCTTTTCCCACAACGTTTTCTAACCTCCCAAAAACAAATTTCAGTTTTTGAGTCACATTTATTTTGTTGTCTGCAAATGCTTTCAATTTGGACCAGTTTAGAATTTTGTTGTTTAGTAAAGGGTTAAGGGCCTGGAGTACAAGTAATAAAGGAGAAGAGGTACTGTTTTTTTTCCCAGGCAAAGGTCAAGTTCAAAGTCAAAGTTCAAAGTGTTTGTTGTCAACTTCAGCTGAATTTGTACAAAGTGCAGCGGTAGATAAAGATCAGACTCCACAGACCAAATGGTCTGAACTTTGACATGCACTATTAAAAAATGTTGAACTCTTTACCAAATGACAAAATCTTATACTAGTCCAAATTGAAAGCATTTGCAGACAACAATTTCATTGTGGCTCAAATATGGAATTTGCCTTTGACAGCGTAGAAAACATTGTGGAAAAAGGAGAAAATGCTGGTTACCAACATTTTCTCCTTTTTCACACAATGTTTTCAAAAGGCTTCTTCAGGGTCATTAAAACCCGGGATTGTGTGTTAAAGGATTAAGATACATGTTAACACTTTCCCAAACTACACATTTTATAGTCTTTCCAAATTGAAAGTAGCAATTCTAAATTAATGCAAATGAGCTGAAGTTCTCTGATAGAGTAGAAAAATGGATATGTGGATACAGGGGAAAATGCTACTAACAAGTATATTTTCCTTTTCTGCATACCAAGTTTTCAAAAGCCTTCTTTCTCAGGACCATATAATGATGGTATTGTTTGGTAAAGGGTTAAATCTTTACCAAACAACAAACTTTTAGACTAGTCAAAATTGAAAGCATTTGCAGACAACAAAATAGATGTAACTCAGAAATTGAAATTTGTTTTGGGAAGGCTAGAAAACATTGTGGGAAAAGGAGAAAATGCTGGTTACCAGCATTTTCTCCTTTTCCCACAATGTTTTCAAAACGCTTCTTTCTCAGGGTCGTTAAAAGTCGGAATTGTGTGGTAAAGAGTTAAACAAATAATAGGTCTTCTATAACCCTTAACTCTTTATCAAATAAGAAAACTTTAGACATCCGAATTAAATGCATTTGCAGAAAACAAATTGCTTGTGGCTCAAACGATGATACTTGTTTCTAAAAAGGCAGATAAAGGGGAAAAGGCTGGTTACCACAATATTTTCAAAAGGACATTTTCCAAAGGTCACTAAAAACACTGAACTGTTTTGGTAAAGGGTTGATTAGTGCATAGGTTGATTGAAGCATGACCAAAAACTAAAGCAAGTAATCCAAGGGATGAGGACAAGAATTATTTATAAAATTATTTCACATCGATTGTGAAAATGGTGAAACTGGTCCTTAACTCTTAACCACACAATCGCGAGTTTTAAAGACCCTGAAGAAAAAACTTTTTGAAAAACATCTTGGGAAAAGAAGAAATTGCTGGTAACCAGCATTTTCTCCTTTTCCCACAATGTCTTCTACCCATCCCAAAACAAATTTTATTTTTTGAGTCACATTTACATGTATTTTGTTGTCTGCAATATTTACATAGGGAACAAGGAGTACAGAAAAATGTAACATTTACATGGGGAGCAAGAAAAACAACTCACATCACTAGCTGTTATGAAGAAATTCCACGGAGAAAGTGAGCCGAGTCCAAGTAGATAAAATGCCAAGTAGACCAGATTAAACCTGTAAGAAAAAAATTCAGGGTCAGTATTCACCAACCATTCTTAAGAATATTTTTTGTCTTCTTCTAAAGAATTTTCTAAATCTGAAAGTCAGACTGATTTGCTCAACCCAATGGTTTACATGTACTTTCTAAAGCTAGAATGACACACAGAATGAATTTAGGAATGGTTGGTGAATACTGTCCCTGTTCAACTCTATAATATGCCACACATTTTGGACAGATCCAAATCCCAAGCACCTGCAGATGACAAAGTAAATGATGTTCATCATTAAAGGATTTCTTTGATAGGATAGAAAACATTGTGGAAAAAGAGAAAATGCTTGTAATCAGCATTGCTCCTTTTCCCACAATTTTTAAAATTCTTCTTCCTCAAGATTCTTAAAACTCTGGATCGTGTGGTAATGGGTTCACAATCTCCATTTTACTTTATTAGTATAATTACCAAATAAATACAATTTAATAGATTAATAATTTCTTTTTAACTAATTGTTGTGAAAAATGCAGATCTTTAAGCTCCTATGTGGAAAACTTTTAAAAACCTTGTAGGAATAAGAACAATTGCTTTTTACAAGCAGTTGTTCCTTTTTACTTAAATGTTTTTCAAATCATTAATGATCATTTATAAAAGACACTTTCCATCCCTCCAGAATTTTTTTTGTGTGTCACTTTAATCACAGGCTTTTGAAACTCTATTTGTCTATCACGGAACACCAAATTTTCCTTGGTCAATCATTGCAGATTGGTGCATCGCCTGTGTATATCACGGATTACTCAAATTTTCTTTACACTGTTACTATAAATAGCACATTGGCGACTGCCTCTATATTGTATATAATAAGACAAGGTGTGCAACAAAATGGAAGAAAATTTTTACCCCTCTCCCCTTTCAGAGATAATATTTGGCTTCACAAATGATTTTTCTCGTGTACCCTGACCTTCGAAATATCCAAACGGCTCTTGCGATCAAGCAATAGCTCTGATCTAAAAAAATTTAAAAATATTCTACATTTTCCGAATCGCCATGCACTGACGTCACACAATTCATTATGACGCATTATAACTCACGTGAAATAACGCGCCAAAGTTTTTGACCAATAAACAGTAAATACGCGTTTGAAAATATGCGAAATGGAAGATGAAAATAGTGATACTGGATTAGATTAAAAGATAGATTATAACAGACGAAATATTATTTCAATAATTTCATCAATATATCAACAAAATAATTTTAGATTTTTGTTTGAAAAAAATGTTTTAGTTTTAGTCCACTGCGGGATGATAAATTGTGTGACTTCAGCGCATGGCGATCCAGAAAATGTTGAAGTTTTTTCAAATGTTTTAGATAAGAGCTATTGCTTGATTGCAGGAGCCATTTGGAACTTTTGAAGGCCAGGGTGTACAAGAAAAATCCTTTGAACATTTGTGAACCTATCTGCAACGGTACTAGGTTTAGTTTTCTGTTTTCGGTTAAATATTATCTCTGAAAGGGGAGAGGGGTATAAATTTTCTTCGATTTCGTTGCACACCTTGTCTTATTATATACGATATAGAGGCAGTTGCCAATGTGCTATTTATAGTAATGGTGTCCGCTCAAGAAAATTTCGTCATCCCGTCACTCCCGTGATAGGTCAATGGAATTTCAGTGGCCTATGCTTTAATCACAGGCCTTTGAAACTCTATTTATCTATCACAGAACACCAAATTTTCCTTGGTCGATCATTGCAGATTGGTGCATCGCCTGTATATCACAGATTACTCAAATTTTCTTTACACTGTTACTATAAATAGCACACTGGCGACTGTCTCTATATTGTATATTATATACGATATAGAGGCAGTCGCCAATGTGCTATTTATAGTAACGGTGTCCGCTCAGGAAAATTTTGTCATCCTGTCACTCCCGTGACAGATCAATGGAATTTCAGTGGCCTATGCTTTAATACTATAAAATATGGGTTGAGTCAGTCTTTTGTCTTCATTCAGTGCTATCCTATTACGCTAATTAGTCCTTAAACCTTTAACAAACAACCCTTAGTTTTAAGTTTAAACAAATTTGTTTTACAACGGTTGAAAAACAAGTTCTTACAACTTGTACTAATCTCTCTCAATTCTGCTTCCTGGGAACTACACCAGTACTTGCGGCGAATGTGTGGGCAAATGAACAATCTAGAAGTTGACATCCGCTCCTGGGTATCAAACTTGGGACCTTATGGTTACAAGGCCGATGCTCTACGTCACAACCACGGACACCACACATCAATAAAAGGCATTTTGAAAACATTGCGGGGAAAGGAGAAAAAGCTGACAACCAGCATTTTCTCCTTTTCAAATAATACTTTCTGCCCTTTTAACAACAACCCCTATTTTTCTGCAAAATGCTTTCAATTTGGACATGTCTAAAGTTCTGTCATTTGATAAAGGTTGAACCCTTTACCACACATCCACAATCTCAAGTTTTAAGAGCCCAAAGTAGGGAGGCTTTTGGAAACAGTGCATGAAAAAGAGAAAATGCTGGTTACCAGTATTTTCTCCTTTTACCACCATGTTTTCTATCACACCAAAACAAATTCAACCATTTGAGCCACATCTAATTAAATTCTGTCATCTGCAAAATGCAAATGTTTTCAACATGGACAAGTCTAAAATTTTGTAGTCTAGTACAGAGTGAACCCTTTTAACTTACAGTGTTAGGAACAGCTTAAGTTTCCTTTTGCCTCCTCTTTTGTTATAGACAATGTAGATCAATATTAGAACATGCACAGAACATGCAGTCTGATCTTGGATCTACATTGTCAGCCATATTGTGAAATATTGTGGAAAAAGTACCCTTGAAATTGTAATGTGTTGGTCTGTTTTCCTGATTAAGACAGTCCTTTCATTCATTTAACTTTGTTGTTTTTGTGGCTATTGGTCACAAGAATGGAGAAAATGTAGTCAAACACATGGGACCAATACACTGCCAACTGAAGCGATGACAAAGATTCATGTTTACCCAAATAGGATGTTGGTTGTAGAGTACAAAAAAGAGTTTTATTCCCTGCCTGTCATTTAGACCAGCCCCAGTAGCTCAGGTGGTAGAGAATAAGACTTATGAATGTCAAATCTCGGGTCACTTAACCCTTTACCGAACAACAAATTTTTGACCTGGCCAAAGTTCAAAGCATAAGCAGACGACAAATTAAACACTGCTAAAATGACTCTTTCTGTCTTTGATAGGGTAGAAAACATTTTGGGAAAAGGAGAAAATCTGGTTACCAATATTTTCTCCTTTTCCCACAATGTTTTCAAAGGCCCTCTCTTTCAGGGTTGTTAAAAGTCCGGATTGTGTGGTAAAGGGTTAAGGGTGTGGGTTTGATACCCACAGGTAGCCACCTAAAATTACTAGAGTCTTTTGAATGAGACTGTAAACCTAAGTCCAGTGTGACAGTGCTATACAATGAGCATGTTAACCCTTTACTGCACATGACGCCTTTTGACGCCCCTGGAAAAGAAGCCTTTTGAAAACATTGTGGGAAAAGGCGAAAATGCTGGTACCCAGCATTTTCTCCTGTTCCCTCAATGTTTTCTACCCTATCAAAGAAAAGTTGCACCATTTGAGCCATATTGATATTGTCGTATGCAAATGCTTTCAATTTGGACAAGGCTAAAATTTATCGTCTGGTAAAGAGTTAACCCTTGACCAAACGACAGAATGCAAGGCTGGTCCAGATTGAGAGCATTTGCAGACGACAATTTCAATGTGGCTCAAATGGAGAAAATTGTCTATGAAAGGGTAGAAAACATTGTGGGAAAAGGATTCCTGTGTGTTCAAAAGGATTCTGTCTTAGGGTCGTTAAAAGTCGTTATAATGTGCTAAAGAGTTAAAGAACCAAGCATAACATAGGATGGGTTTTGCCTTGTACCCTGCACTATCCCATGTATTGTAACAAAACTAAGTCTTCTGGGGGCATCGTCCATTCAGGAAACTGGAGGCAACAATAAATAAATGAAAATAAACCAACCTACCTGTCATTTGGTATAGGTCCATGGGAGTGGGGTAGGAGGGGGTCTTCTGAAGTATCCATGGTTGCTCTGGTTTCCCCTTTATATGATCAAATGTCACACTTTCTGACAGAAAAATAAGATGCAACATAACCACTGATTGACATTAAACCCACCCACTATCATCAATCTCACACATCTACATTAAATGTCTTAAACCTTGATCCTTTACTAAAAATACCCTCTTAACCTTTTACAACACGGCAAATTTTTAGACTCATCCAAATTGAAAGCAAATTGAAAGCATGTGCAGATAACATCAAATGTGACTTAAATTATAAGATTTGTCTGTGATAAGGTAGAAAACATTGTGGAAAAAGGAGAATATGCTGGTTTTCAGCATTTCCTCTTTTTCCCACAATACTTTCAGAAACCCTCTCCATCAGGGTCTCCATCAGGGTCTTTGAAACAGGAGATTGTGTGGTAAAGGGTTAAGTTGTGTGGTAAAGGGTTAAGTCTTTACTGGACAACAACATTTTATACTTGTCCAAGTTGAAAGCAATGGCAGACGACAAATCAAATATGGTTCCAAATATGGTTCCAAAAATGGAATTGGTCTTTGATCATCTAGAAAGTATTGAGGAAAACGGAGAAACTGTGGTAAAATTTCAGGTACAGTACCTTATCATTTTGTATCCAGTGTGAAACAAATCTCCTTCTTTCGCTAATTAACATTATACAGACGACAGGATCATGGAAAAAAACTACAGCGCTAAGAAGAACAGATCTGCAAAAAAAGCTGATGATGTCATATGATTCGTTGACATTGATATCGTCTTCAAAAATCACAGAAAAAATGAGGTTTTTAACAGGTAAATAAGCAGATTTTAAAACCACATGTTTGAACCACATAATGTCTCTAAAATCATAACACTTTAAAAATTCCTACAGAAAGAACAAATAATTTCAAGACAAAACTGTGTTTGAAAAAAAAAAAGACACTTTCATATTTTGCTGCTAATGGCCATCACATGACCATGTCAGCAATTGAGGTTTAAGGCGAGTAGATTTTTCAAATGCTGGTTCTTTCTCACTCCCTGTGAATACAGATGCTTGCAGAAGTAAATGGCTGCTCTGTCTTGGATGTGTCATGCTTACTGAAATGATTTTTTGAATATTAAAAAAAAAAAATGGATATTGTTATGTCTTGTGTAAATGAAGGACACTTGATTAATAAATAACACATGTGGGTACAGTAAGTGTAGTTTCATACCACCCCCTCCCCCGTTAAGTTTAGTTAATAAACACTGCGGCATTATATCGCGACTACGGGCGTGACGAGGGTACCTGAAAGCAAAGCTCTGCAAAACTGTCTCTACTTCATGAGTTGATTAGCGCTTCATGGGGTACCCATTTTCTTTGCTCTTCATAGCACAGGAGTGTCTATTATTAAGAGGAATTGCCAAATTTCGAGCATTTGATAGAATTAGTAAAAAGGTAGTGACAGTTTATGAGAAACTGGTAAAATAATCACAAAATAACCATTCCAACCGTGACCCTATTAAATTTCATCCTTCTACTAAGACAGCGCGTTTGGTTAGTATCATAGGAAGTTCGTTTATTCCGAAACTGTCGTCGCCGGTATTTGAAAGAAGTTGATTTTGTTCTGACTGTTTGCTTTACATATTAATTGTAGCAAGCGCTGTCCTACTTATTCGTGCTAATATGCACTTCTCAGTCATCTTTTTATTCATTTTGTGACGTATTTCTATACCCAAGACATCTTAGAGAGTGGCAGTCAGAATATTTTAGCTGTACATTTAAAACTTTCCTGTTTTTAATTAAATGTGATTTTTTGCTATTGCTGAATCAATGTACAAGATGGCTTATAACATACTTCTTGGTATTAGTCTGGAAGTATTAATTTGCCTGCCTGTCCGTCCGTCCGTCTGTCTGTCTGTCTGTGTTAATCGATTCCCCGCGACGCCTATTAATACCTTAGCAAATAGATGACAATAGGGAACTATAATTTTCTCGAAAACTTGGTGATTCAATATTTTTGTGCGTTACCCTACCACCTTGACTGGCGTATGGAGGGAACATGCATTTTTTCACACACTATCTTAAGTAGCAATTGCTCCTTATCTGTTAACCCTGCAAGGAAGGGTTTGCCGATGTTTGGCAAAATCATATTCGTGACTGGACACTCACATTATCATGGCATCTGTATTAAAGTTTTCAAGTATGGCAATGCAGATGTTTTAACCCTCAGGCTGCTAAGCGCGACTCAAGGACCTTTTGCGGACATTGTAGATCAAGATCAGACTGCACAGGACGTGCAGTCTGATCTTTGATCTACACTGTCCGATAAGGAGATGTTTTTCCAGGAAAATTGGCAATAAAATTGCAACATTTGGTTTATTACAATCGGCTTGAAGGTATCATTTAACTTATTCAGCAGGATAAGGGTTAAAACACTGGAAAGACAACCACAATCTCATGTTCACGCGCGCAGAAGGGCATTTTCAGTCACGCCGCCAGACTACGAAAAAGTCGTGTCAAACAAAGACGGGGGGGGGGGGGGGGGGGGGATTGGAAGAAACCCTAGAACGAGATAAAATACAATTTTCATCTGGACTGTCAGTTCGCTGCGATATTTTGCAACGAAATCTCTGGTCAGCGTGCCTCTCGAGGTTTTGTAGTCTGTATTACGGAAATCAGCCATTCTGTTTCGAACGTATTTAAATAACGCCATTTCCTTGGTGATGTCATAAAACCGTAACCATTATTAACCACGTTAGGCCTCGTTGTTAAATGATTTTTGTCGTAGGAAAACTTATTTAATATTAAAATCAATTCACTACAAAGCCTGCTAATGTAAGTCAGACTGGGAGAAAAATAGAATTTTGTTGCTTATTGTCGTCTACAATGTCTGCGAGTGATTCATACACTCTAGACAATAATTTAAGTGAAGTAATGCGACTTAGCGATATATCCGACGACACTGAAATGGGTGGGGTAAATGATAACAGACCTTCCTTCCCGTTTTACACACATGATGAATTCACAGATATAGCACTTGTTGTTGAAGAAAAGGAACTCTTCACGAACAAATGTTTACTAGCGTACGCGTCTCCAGTGTTTGCTTGTATGTTTACGTCCGAGTTCAAAGAGAAAAATGAAAAGGTGAGTCGTTTACCCATTCATATATACCTTAATGCAATTATTTAATCAATTATATTTATCTTTATTTTTTTATCTTCATGTTCAATTAGTTTTTTTTAATGATCATAATAAGCATTTATTGACATTTTAGTACGATCAACTATAGATAAGCACAGTCGATCTTTGCGCCCATAACCCTGGCACAAGTGTGACGCAATATTTATAAGACAATTGATAAAGTAAATGATCAAAAACAGAAAAACGAATAGACTGAACGGAAAAATAAATAGATAAATAAAAAGAGGGCTGTCAAGGCCCTGTATCGATCCACCATCTTATAGATGAGCTATATAATCAATAGGTCTACACTTAAACCGAAAGAAGTCTGTAATGCAACACGCCATTGGGAAAATAAGCCCTAGCACAAAAAATTCGTTCTTTAGCTCGGCTTTTTTTAAAAGAAATTTCGATGTATTTTAAAAGTCCGTTTGCATCGTCGACGTACATTTTCGCCGTGTTTTCATATATTTGTCATCACTGAAAGATTTACTTAAAGATTTGGCTGGTTATCAATTACCACTAGGGGACGCCCCCCCCCCTCCAATTTACCTTGTTTACCTTGTCTGTGAGATCTCTTTTAGGCTTCTGCCTCTAATGATCCTTTATGATTGATTTTGTCCATCTTGTCCGCTTCCGGTCCATAACAAGAAGGAGAAAATTTGACCGGGTGGTTTTTCCATACTTTGTTTAAAAAGTTTTTAAAACTGTTAACACTATGACAGTTTTCGATGTCAGCAGGCATTTTATTCCATTCTTCAATAACTCGATTTGTAAAATTAATTTCCTGATGTTTGTTTTGCACTGTGTTTTATATAACATAAAAAATATGCCCTTTTGTTGTTGTTGTTGTTCTTGAAGCCAGTAGCCCTCAAAACATTTTATCACACCTTTATTACCCTTTTTGCGTTGTCTGCGCATGTCTATATTCGTCGAAGATTTGTATTTGAAAAATGCCACCTAGCGGAAGATAAAATAATGGCCCTTTTTGATATAAATCTTTCACTTGCACCCAAAAAGTCATTATGAATAAAGAGTCCAACTTGGCCACAAAACTTTAATATACAATGCCAATCGTGTAACAGTGTTGTACGATCATTGTAGATCAGTTATGACAAAAAGCCATTACAAAACAAGAGTTGTTTCTCTTGATCATAACATTAGCTGAACTACAGCTTGTCAACATTTCGACCGGGTCGAATTGCGTAAGCGATAGAGCATGACACTGTGAAGGGCAATTCTTGGGCCACTTGTGGGTGTTGGCTCGATTCCCACGGCTGGTCAAATAAAATTTTCTAATATTCTTTTGAATGGGACGTGACACTAGGGTCCCATGTGACGATGCTTTACACCTAGCAAGTCAAAGAACCAGGTGTAATTTAGGATGGGTTTCGTTCTGTATCTTGCATTATGCCACTTTGTTTACTCTAGGCCGGTATTGGGGCTTTAAGTTCCGGAATATAATTCCTGTATCTAGATCTATGTTAATTCCTTCGAATTAAACATACATATTTGTAATACATTCTCACCATTTTAACAGATAATTACGTTGCCAGAGAAAGAATTTGCCGCTGTGTGTGACATGCTCTCATTTCTACATCCGGCTGTTAATTTCACCATGACAACGACAGTTGCTTTCCGCGTGCTTCCCCTTGCGGAGGAATACCAAATTCACCTTCTAAAGGTCGCTTGTGAAGACCACTTGCTTGAGGAAATTAGAAAAGACACATTTCCAAATACAACATTTCTTTTAAAGTGCGTAATATTCGGAGAAAAGTGTTCGCTCAAAAAACTTTTAGATAGAGCCGTAGGCAGTCTTACAGATCCAAACATACCCCTCAAATGCATCAAAGACTGTCCTGATATCTCCCTGGAAACTAAGGCAAAAATTTACGAGGGAAAGGTTGAAAAACTAGAGAAAAGGAAAGATATATTGGATAACTGGAAACACAAAGCGATACTTGTAAAGGTAAGTATATAAACATTTCGCATGCCTTTTTATGAGGATCCGAAATCGGTTATCCTATCATGATACGAATTTATATTTCTTATTTTACTTAACTCTGTACCACGCAATCCCGACTTTCAACGACCCTGAGAAAGAACGTTTTTGAAAAAATCATGGAAAAAGGAGAAAATGCTAGTAATTAACATGTTCTCCTTTTTTACACAATGTTTGTTGTTTCTACCCTTCCAAAAGCAAATTTCAAGTTTTATTTTGTCGTCTGCAAATGCTTTAAACTTGGATCAGTATAATATTTGGTTGTTTCGTAAAGAGTTCAATGAAATAAAAACGAAATTCGTAATTAGCTTCCAACAAAGGTGCGCAACATTTACTGCGAAATTCAGCACAATCGTTTTAATTTTCTTCACTCTGGGGCTTTGTTACTTGCTTACGTATTTGGCGGATCTTGATTTGGTTTAGGATTAACGCATAAATGTCTTTGATTGTGTCAGGACTTCAATTATCATATCTTTAAAATTCAAAAAGAAAAAAAGGGGCTTAATACATCTACGTATGATATATGCAAGTTGTAACATCATTATGGATCCATAAAGTCCATTTTGTCCAACAACCGACTGAATCATGTGGTAAACTGGTCCGTTCACATACAGAAAATTGATCAATATCGAAAACTTTCCGTCCTGGTCAACCTGCGCGGATGCATTTATTAACCCTTTACCACACAATCCCAACTTTTAACGACCCAGAGAAAGAAGTCTTTTGAAAACATTGTGGGAGGAGAAAATGCTGGTACACAGCATTTTCTCCCTTTCCCCACAATGTTTTCTTCCTACTATCAAAGAAAAATTGCATCATTCACGCCATATTGAATTTGTCGTCTGCAAATACTTTCAATTTGGACGGGTCTAAAATTTTGTCGTGTGGTAAAGGATTAACCAATCGATTCTTGATTCTCAGCTCTATAAGTTCTATACCTTTTTCGACAGCTGAAAACACAATCTGCTGAAACTCAGATTCCTGTTACAGGCGAGATTAAACAAGTGGACGACATAGATCCAAGACAAGACTCCTAGTTCTGTGCAGTCTGATCTTGATTTATGCCGTCCGCAAAAGACCCTATTTTGCCTGTAGAGCTGAAAAGTTTAACACGATACATGTACACCAGTACCACGGATGACGCACACTGAATGAGAACCGTTTAACTCCCTAAGTTGCGTTACGGAATTGGATGACCGTAAAAATGCGTCAGCTGCAGATAAAGAAATATTATTTATTTTCATATTTTCAGCACCGACTGAAAGACATTATTGCCCCTCACGACGACCATTGTAGATGCCGCGTCGAAGTGAAACTTCGGAACTCTCTACAACGTTCATGTCAATACTGTTGTCGCCAATGGTGTTTCGATAATATCAGCACAGAGGCTTATAAAAACTCCTACCAATTTTATTGTAACCATAAGATCGGCTACCATATCGTTCATGATGCGGCGATTCGGTCGTTCTTGGAACAGACAGAATAATACTGTATTTAATGGCGTACAAGAAGACACGATTATATATATGCAGTTATATATTTTTGAACTTGATGTAATCTTGACGTGGCGTTCAATTTGAATAAATCTAAATAAAACCAAAATGTTTTTATTTCAACAAAAGGCTTTTCCTCCTACCGCAAACAACCTATAGAACTGAATCTAGCCATCATATACGACGTTGATTGGGGACAACATGGTCATAACAACGGTTTTAAAATCCTTACTCACCAGAATCACGACCGACACTTAGGCATACAGTGTAAAGGTTTTTAGAATAAATCGACTTTCTCAATGAGGAAAAAAGGAAAAATAGAACCATGCAACTTCATTTGTCAGTACATTTAACCAAAAAGCGAACATTGTAAATCAAAATCAGACTGAATATTTTATGCAGTCTAATGTTGATCCACAGCCTCTGCAAAAGGAAGTCTGAGTTCGCCAAACGATGTTTTCAAAATTAAGCTCTTGCAACAGTAGAAAAAAAAAATCAGTAGATCAGTAGATGCTAATGCATTAAGTCTCTTCCAAATGACAAAATTAAAGATATATCCAAATTGGAAACATTTGCAGTTTAATAATTAAATATAACTCGAACAATAGCATTTGTACTTGAAAGGCTAGAAAACATTGTGCTAAAAGGACCACACTGTTTTCAAAAGCATTTATACCAAGGGTCTTTAACTTGGGATTATTTTGTAAAGGGTTAATTCTGGACAAAAAAAATCATGAATTGCATGATAACTGGATGCAAATGATTATGTACAACTACAGAAACATCTCTCTTAGTATACAACCAGCCTAAAATTTGTTATTCTAGTCACCCTTTTCTTACTGACCTCACAGACATGCACATGAAAATATAAATGAGCAATGCTCTGGCAAAAGGGAGCCTAATGCATCTCCGTGACACATTATAGCAAGCAAGTCATTACAGAATTGTGGATCCATAAAATCCATTTTGTAGAACAACAGACTGAATCATGAGGTACGCTGGTCCTTTAACATGCAGAAAATTGACAAATAGCAAAAAGTTCTGATTCACGTTAGCCTGGGTAGATTGTGCAGGCTGACCTGGGTCAAAACTTTTTGCAGATGTATTAAGCCCCCTTTTCACTAAGCATGGCTCATTATAATGAACTTAACTAACCTTTTACCACAATATTCCATGTTTTAACAATCTTGAAGAAAAAGGATATTGAAAGCATTGCAGGGAAAAGGAGAAACTGATAGTAAGCTTCTCCATGTTTTCTACCCTTTTAACTCTTTACCACATGACAAAATTTTAGACCGGTACAAATTGAAAGCTTTTGCAGATGACGAAATAAATGCGACTCAAAAATAAAAATTTGTTTTGGGAAGGTTAGAAAACATTATGGTAAAAGGAGAAAATGCTGGTTACCAGCATTTTCTCCTTTTCCCACAATGTTTTCAAAAGCTTTCTTTCTCAGTCGTTAACTCTTTCGGCACCAAATAAACAAACTCGGCTCCTTTTGATGGCTGTAAATAGAATCCACTGAGTCTCCAGAATATTTTTATCATATAGGCTTGACCAAACAAGCGGAAGGTATAGATCAAAGATCAGATTGCATGTTCTGTGCAGTCTGATCTTGATCTATGCCGTCCGCAAAACTCCCTGTTTTCCCCTATGGCGCTTAAAGGGTTAAAAGTCGGGATTGTGTGGTAAAGTGTTAAAGACAAATTCCACAAACTGAGCCACTTTAAAGTTGTTGTCTGCAAATGTCTAGGTTTTGGACAAGTTCAAATTTTATTGTTTGGTAAATGGTTAACCGCAGGTTTGTTTGTTCATTTACAACAAGTAGAAATAACCAGAAGTACAATCCTATTCTATACCTTTTTATTTCTTAAATAAACATGTACTATACAGCTTATTTTCAAGAACCAACTAGTAAATGGAAAACATTTGATGGAAAGGAAAGTACCTTTTTGAACAAAATCAAAAACACAGAAAAGGAAAAGGAGCAATTCATTTTTTTTTTAACAAGCAATTGCTCCTTTTTCCACAGTCTTTTCAAACTCTCCCACATAAAGCCATAACAATGACGTAAAAGAAAACTTTGTACATGTATTTGTATGGTAATCTACTTAATTTCAAGCCAGGATATTTCAAGCCAAGATTTTTCTAGGCAAAATTTTACTTGTTATGATCAATTACCCCTCTTCCTTTTATGTGTATTTAAAATCTCTTTCTGGTTCAACAATCTAAATGCACAAACAAGCAATCTGGAATAAATTTAATAAGTATAGGAAAACTTGTTCTAAAATAAACAAAATATGAACAAAAATGTTTGGAATGTGTAAGGGGCAGTTTAATATTCATCAACAAAGTCTTCAAACCAATGGGATCAACAAAGAGTAATTAAAGCAAGGATCATATGTTCAGTACATGTATACAGAACATTATATTGTCGTAACTATCCTTGAGCTTGTATTTGCCTTGAGCTGCATGGGAAAATTTGATATCTTGCTAGACTGAAGGTTGAGGGGGATGTCAAAATTTTCCTATGCAGCAAGAAGCAAATACAAGCTCTAGGAAAGCCCTACAACATAATTTTCCTTTCATTATACATGTATACTGAAAAACTTTAACAACAAAATATCGCAATTACTGACAATGTTTTAGGAAAACGGTATGAAACTTTAACAAATACTGTTTTGATAGGTATACGCTTCTTCTTACAAATAGCAGTTAACCCTTAGCCTGCTAAGTGTGATTCACAGACCTTTACAAATAATCAGTTTACATAACATTATTCCAGTTTTTGCTATCCTTTGAACGTTTTATTTCACTTATTTAGGAGGATAAGGGTTAAATATTATAATGAAACAGAAAATTATTTTTAGAAAGAGGGGAGAAAATTGGTTACCAGTGTTTTCTACAATTGGAATATCACTTTCAAAAGCTTCAACCTTCATGTAAAAATGCTTTCAAAAGGTTAATATAATATACTAAAGAAAAATACTTGTAAATACAATACAACTAAATAAGAGATTCACAACACAAAAGGAACTGACTGCACAGTATAATAAAAGCTACAATTAAGTTTTAGGAGTAAATAATGAACTGATCTACTTTCTGGAATTGCTGAAGAAGTATCACAGCTACTGAAAGGGTTCGATATCTGGAATGAACTAGTTTTGACATACATGTACATATTTGATTCAAACCTGAACTTCATTTAGACATGCTTATTAAATACATGTAATATGAGTGCCACACATGGCCTTGAAAATCCATTTACTCTGGAAACAAATCAGCAACACACCAAATGGAAAACATCCATGTGAAATATGACTAATCAACATGAAATACAGTTTGATATATATAAGATCTGACACGAGTTGGCATTCGAGATAAAATTTTATTAAAATGAGTCTACAAAAAGTGTCATTAAATGAGCTTTTGGCGAGCTTAATAACATTTTTAGTGATCCAGTTTAATAAATTTTTCCCTCAAAAGCCTACGAATGTCAGATTCTTTTTATCACATACATGTATCTGTATCTCAAGAATATAGTTCATGATGTGTTAACATAGGCCTTCATGCACATGTGTATTGAAATTTACATGAAGCCTATTTGTTTCTTAGACAGATGTGTACATCACAGACAAAAAAAAATAGGTTCTATAGAAACTTGCATATGTAGTGGCTTTGTTTTACATCTAAAGATGTTAAAATTTGCAGCTTTGTCTTGATCATCAGTTTTGATAGTTAATTTCACACTGGAATTTGGGTCAGCAATGCTTTAGAAATGAGGTGTATAACCACAGAACATTGACCAAATACGGCACTATTTTCTTATCTCAAACATGTGTAAGATAAGAAAACTCGTAATGGCTGTACTACATTGAAAACAGCAGTTATTTGATAACATGTAATACATATGTCAAAACATTGTGCTGGCACTAGAAATTGCTCCTTACAATAAATTTATCCTACACATGTATCAGTGGCCAGAATGTTCTCAAAAACTGTCCGCAAAACAATAAAAGGATGGTCTGGAGGTAGTATTGTATTAAAGAATGTCCAATTTACTCACTACTAGACGACAAATTTTATACTCATCTATACTGAAGCATTTGCAGATGACAAATCACATATGGCTCAAATGATAGGTTTTTTATTGAAGGGTGTAACACATTGTAGGAAAACTAGAAAATGCTGTTTTGACAATATTTTGAAAAGCTTATTTCCTTAGTGTCATTATATCTTTGGATTGTTGAGTAAAGGGTTAAGCTGTAGGGTCAATATTTGAACCAAGTAAAAAAGATGTAAAACCGGAATGAAGGTCATATTGATGCTGGCAGATCATATGTATTGTTAACGCTCTGAACTATTTTCCCTTGTTTCCGGAAGCTTCTTCATCTTCATATACCATGGGTAATGGATGTTTGGATCATAGTGGTCAAGTCCTTTCTCTTTCATCTAGAATTTTGAAAAAGAAGAAAAAATGGAAAAATCATATCAACTTATCACCCCCTGCCAAGAACTTATTTTGTCTTGCAGTGGAGTGCTTTAGAAAAAAACTGTGACATAAGGAGATTCAGTTTGCAGAGAAAATGTTCAACAAAACACAAATTGCTTTCTTCACAGAATGTAGGTTTTACCCTTCACCACACATTCCTATGTTTTAGCAACCCTGCTATACAGGGCCCTTGAAAATTTGTGCAAACAGGAGAAAATGGTGGTTACCAGCAATTTCTCCTTGACCAATACTGTTTTCTGCCCTAGGAAAAAAAAAAAGAAAGTGCGCCACATTCTTTTGTGGTCTGCAAATGCTTTCCATTTGAACAAGTCTTAAATTTTGTTGTTTAGTAAAGTGACTATTCATTTGATTATCATGGGGACCTTCTGCTTTGAATATTCATAAAATGTTATACCGGTACAATACTTTTTAACAACTGAATTTCTCTATTGTTCATTACCTCTGCCCCTCAGGATAAAAGAAAAATGAAAGGTAAGCCAGTCTGTCTTACTAGACATACCTTACGGTGCACTTGCCATACTTTAGCATCATAGTTTTCTTTAACATCTATTTCAAATCTATCTTTGGCCAATGATACAAACATATCAAATGTTTCACCTCGTTTTGGTGCAAACATGATTGCTTCGCCCTAAAAGAAGAAAAAACAGCTTTTCATTAACACATTACCTAGCAGCAAAATTTTAGATTAGGCCACGATAATCCAATAGAGAGTATGACTTGTGCAGACAACAATTTAAATGTTGCCAAGATGACAGAGTTTGTCTTGGGATTTGTCTTTGAAATAGTAGAAAACATTGTGGAGAAAGAAATAAAAGCTGGTTACCAGCATCTTCTCCTTTTCCAACAAGTCCTCTTTTAAAACAGCTTCATTCCTCAGGGTCTTTAAAACCCAGCAAGTGTTAGTCGTTAGCAGAAAAAAGAATTTCAAAAACCGGGTAAAAAGTAAATAAAAGATACAGTGACTTGGCAGCTTTTGTCCTATTTTTTAAATTCATTTTTCTGCCAGTTACTGACACTTGAACCAACCGTACAATGACAGGTTGTCATCTTCACAATAATTTCCATATTTTTAAATTATATGACCTAAATCTAAATGCTTTTCAACACCCTCATTGTTACTTTTGGCAGTTACTGGGCCTTTAACCCTTTACCACATAATCCCGAGTTTTAACAACTCGTAGGAAAAGGCCTTTTGAAAACATTTAACCAGCATTTTCTCCTTTTCCAAAAATGTTTTCTACCCTTCCAAAGGTAAATTTCTATTTTTGAGCCGCAATAATTTTGCCATCTGCAAAAACTTTCAATTCTGACAAGTCCGAAGTTTGCCATGTGGTAAAGAGTTAAGAAAGGAAAGCAAACAAAAAAAAATACTACCACCATATTGTACATCCTATTGACCTGCTCTTGCAATTTGGAATTTAGGTGTAGAGTCTTCACAAGGAGGATAGAGTATTAGGATCATTGAGTCTTTTCATTTCCTGAAGTTACTTCCAAAGCTTCCTTGCTGTTGAGAATCACTTTTTTTTGGTTTATTTGTACTTTGTTTTCCTTTCTGTTGTCGAAAGCAGCCAAAAACAAGACTTTTCTTTCAACTTAGTATGTTTTTGCCTTTGTTTGCCCAAGACAGCAGGCACTGCCTTGGAAAGAGTGGTTAATACTTGTATGTGGCACTATTTGACCCTTACCTAAAAACCTGAGTTTAGACAATCCTTGGGAAGGCTTTTGAAAACATTCTGGGAAAAAGATTCTACAAATTCATCATTTAACCCTTTGCCAGATGGCAAAATTCTATTCTTGTCCATATTGAAAGAATTTACAGAAGATACATGTAATTTAAATGTGTTTCAAATAATAGTACTTTTCCTTGAATTGGTAGATGACATTGTGTGAAAAGGAGAAAATACTGGTAACCAGTATTTTCTCCTGTTCCCACAATGATTTCTAAATCCTTCTTACTCAGGGTCATTTAAACTGAGGATTGTATGATAAAAGGTTTAACCACACATAGTTTGTCATCTCCAAATGCTTTTAGATCAGATTGGAAAAGTCTATAAATAGTTGTATGGTAAAGAGAGAATCGCCAGGAAGGCTTTGACAGATGCTGATACATAACTGAAAAAACTGTTGAAATGGCAGAAAATAATGAGATACCTGGCAATTTCATCAGTACTGTATCTATAGTGTAAAGCCCATTGCGTTTCTTGACCCCCTACTCTTCAAGCTTTCAGAACATTGATCTTAGTTCACATCTTGGACAAGCCATCTGATTCTGTCTCAGCCAATCAGATCGCTAATCTCAAAATTCAGAATAAGAAACAATATTTAAAATGATTAGTGATTATCTTCCCTAGTAATCTTACCCAGAGTAATAGCCACACAAAATTCTTTGTAACTCATAGCTGAAGTTTCAAGCTCTCAACCCCCTCCATTGTTTTTGAAACAGTGGATTAACATACCTGAGGTTTCAGTAGTTTGTACACAGTGTCTGCTAGATCTTCCCTTCCCTCATCAAAAAATAAACTGTAATTCAAATAACCAAACCTTTACCAAACAAGTGATATTGTCGACTCTTTACTAAAGGAAAAAATTCAGACTTTCAGACTTATCCAAAGTGAAATCATGGGCAGATACCACATTAAATGCTGCTCAAGTAATGGTATTTGTCTTCAATAGGGTAGACACTGTTGTGGGAAAAGGAGAAAATGCTGGTCAACCACATTTTCTCCTTTTCCAACAACATTTTCAAAGGGCCTTTTTCCTAAGGGTAATAAAGTCACATGATTGTCTGGTAAACAGCCGAACTATTCCACAGGCAAAATGAGTAAACAATTATTACAAGTTACATGTACTCACTTTCTCAATACTTAGCCACATGTCTCTTGTGAAGGATATAACATAAAAAATATTGAAAGACTGAGTACTTTACCAAACAGTCCCCTCCATTTATGATCCTGAGGCATAAGGCTTTTATAAACACAGCTGAAAAACAAAAGCACTGCATGCAGGTGCCAAAGCTCTGCTGCAGGTGCTTGATTTTCAGTGATTCAGTGAAAATTCTAAGTAAAAAAAGGGGTATAACTGTATCAAAAATGCCTTGATGGTTACCTGTCCTTGTTTTATGGTTCCTCTTTTGATAGTAAACAACTTGTTAAAGTTTGAAGTAAGTCTCTCCAGTAATAACAGAGATATTACAAAATGTCACAGTTTTTGCACTACAATGATGATGCCGACAATGACAAGGCTATGGCAGTAACTTGACATTTTCTTTGAAAAACAGCCCAGCTAAAAAAGGAAAAATGCTAGAAACCAACATTTTCTTCTATTCCTTCTACATTTTTCTACCTTTTCAACACAAAGTCAATCATTTCATCCACACTTGCTACAGCCATTGCTCTTTTCTCACAGTGATTTCTGCTGCTGCCAATTACAGTTGAATGGCACTTAATGCTACTCTCAAGTTGTAGCAAGAGACAGTGGAACATACTTGTAGAGTATGGAAAATCAACAAGACCTTTCCCAAACAATATTAGGTTTAAGACGCCCAAAAGATAAATCTGAAAACATGGCTGCGAAAGGAAATATTTCTCTTTAAAAATACTCTTTTCTATTGTTAGTTTCTTATATTTTCAGATGTGGTCTAATGCAGGACATAAGAAATTGTTTTGAAGGCAGCCATGTTTTGACTCTTTAAAGGAGAAAAACTTGAAGTTGTCTGAATTGAAAGCATAATAATTATTGTGCAGCCAACAAATCTCGTGTAGCTCAAATAATGCAATTTGTTTTTGATAGAGGAGAAAAATTGTGGGAAAAGGATAAAATGCTGGTAGCAAGCATTTTATCCCTTTTCTCTAATGTTTTCAAATGTCTTTGTTCTTAAAATAGGGGACTGCTTGGTAAAAGGTTAACCCTTTACCCCATGGCATAAACTTTTCCCACAATGTTTTCAAAAGCCTTCCATCTCAGGGATATTTAAGCTCTTGTGTGGCAAAGGGTTAGAAGGTTACTTAAATTGTCATACCAATCAGCACAAAGAAGAAAGTCAAATTTTTCCCTCATTTCTGGCCCTTCTCTTGGTGTAGAACCCCATCTGAGTAATCTGAAATGGCAGGGTATATCTTATTTTTTAATTCAATAAAACTATAAAATTTATTTCATTCATTTATTTATTTATAAAGATGGCAAAATTTAAGACATGTACAAATCAAAAGCATTTGCAGACGACAAATTTAACAAAGCTAAAATGATAAGAATTGTTCTTGAAATAGTAGAAAGCACTGTTGAATGCTCGTTACAATCATTTTCTTCTTTTCCCTCAATGCTCTCAAAAGCCCATTTTCTAAGGGCCATTAAAACTCGGGATTGTGTAGTAAAGGTTAAACCTGCAAACTTAAAACTCTCAAACACCAACAGACCAGTTGAAAAATCAAAGGACTCAAAGTCCTATAAAGCATTAAGCTATGATATGGTGTAATGAAAACTAAAATTTCCATTACATGTAATGATGTACATGTACTGTAAAACCGGAAATGTTCCCGTCGTGGAAATCTTTGCAATTTACACCTAGTGATAAAAATCGTGATGATATCCAATAAAATTGTCTGCTGAAAATGTGTAATGGAAAAGAGGTGATTGACGGACAGATCATCAAACCTGTACTCATAGATAAAAGAATGTGTTTACACCTGATACAATAATTATCAAAATGTTTGTTAATTTGTGTGGAAATCATAACACTGCAGATGTAATGCCTCTTTGAAATTAAAATATCCTTATATGTACAAGCTGCTGAAAACATGTAACAGAAAATAAGTGATTGATGGACAGATCATCAAACCTATACGTATAGATAAAAGACTGTTTTTATACCTGATACAATAATTGTCAAAATGTTTTTTAATTTGAGTGAAAAAATTTTGTATTACACAAACAAGATCGGAGGCCAAGTGAATCTTATGGTGTGTATTTCACATGCATGATCGTCTGTTGCAGGGTTTGCAGAAATCAAAACATGCGTAAGGTCAGTATTTGGTAATTTGTAAAATTTTAAACCTGCAGCAATATCCACTTTTACAGTATATGTAACTTGTTAGTGGAGTTAGCAAAGGCGAGAAAGTCGAACTTGCTCTGCTAAGCGGGAGGTGCAGTAACTCTTATTTTATTACATGAACTTATTAAGGAGTAGCAACTTGACTCTTTACCAAACAACAAAATTTTAGACTGGTCCAAATTGAAAGCATTTGCAGACGACAAAATAAATGTGACTGGAAAACTGAAAATTGTTTTGGGAAGGGTAGAAAACATTGTGGGAAAATGCTGGTTACCAGCATTTTCTCCTTTTCCCACAATGTTTTCAAAAGGCTGCTCTTGCAGGGTCGTTAAATGTCTGGATTGTGTGGTAAAGGATTAATACATCAATCTAACTTAGTATCTGCTGATAAAAGATTAAAGACTGTATGAACATGTGTGGGACTGTATATATTGTAGTGACAAAACGAGATTGGGGTGTACTAGCTAAAACTGAAAATAGAATAAGTAGAGAGCAAGCCTGTATGACAGTATGTGGTTCAGGTCAAATAGATAATGTAGTACAGACCAGCTATTCAAAACTGAAAGTTAGTGCATGATGTATTTGGTTCCAGCTTGTTCAACCACAGTAAGCTGATTTACTATACAAATCCAGTACAAAATAATAATACAACTCAAACCTGCTGGAAACCTTAGAACTGGCAAATTCTTTCAAATTCTTCTTAATAATTGCATCTAAGTCTGCAATGAGAAAAATAGTTTATTACATTCCTTATTTCTCCCTCCTCATCATACCCATTGAATGACATTAACAAGAAATTATTTTGAACAGTTTCTATGTTCTTACAAACAGAAAGGAAGAAATATATTCACTTATATCTCACAGACAACATGTTTACAAACTCAGGGCTGTAGCTCCTCCTCTTATTCATAAGATCTACTGGCAGGAAAGAGGGGTAGGGGTTCTGGGACCAATCCTCCCTGTAAAGCTTAACCTCTTACCAAACAAAAAATTTTAAGCTTGTTTAAATTGACAGCGTTTGTAGAAAACAACCTAAGCATGGGTCATGTAACTGGATTTTCCTTCAAAAGGATAAAAAAATTGTGGAATAAGGGAAAATGCTGGTTACCCGCACTTTCTCATTTTTCAACAATGTTTTTAATATCCTTTCCGCTTCGGGTTGTTAAATCTTGGGATTATGTGGTTTTGTTACAATTCCATACACTTTCCTTTGGCTCAAAAGTCTATGCTTGAAAAGGGAAGAGATAATAAAAGTATGGGTCTAAATTTGCTGTTTTGGGGGAACTGTTACAATCATACAGATCTACTAGTATGTATGTGAAATATTCTGGTCAAAATCTAAGCCATGGAATTGGAATTTGTTTCAGAAAGGATAGAAAGGATGGTTACCTGCACTTTCTCATTTTTCAACATTGTTTTCAACAGCCTTTCTGCTTCAGGTTGTTAAATCTTGGGATTGCGTGGTAAAGATATTTTTGTTACAATTCCATACATTTTCCTTCGGCTCAAAAGTCTATGCTTGAAAAAGGAAGAGATAATAAAAGTATGGGTATATGCTAGGTCTAAATTTGCTGTTTTGGGGGAACTGTTACAATCATATAGATTCCTTAGTATGTGTGTGAAATATTCTGGTCAAAAAAGTTCTGAGGTTGCAAAATCTAAGCCATTAATTTTGGGATTAACAATAATCACTGGAATCATTCAGAGTCTATTCAGATGAAATGTCTGTCAAGTTATAGACTTCCTATAAATTTCATGTGCAAAAATGGAATTTGAAAACACTGAAGTAAATAGAAAACTTTCTTGTTGTTTCAACACATTTTGCCAAAGTGTTGTTCTCACCTTGAGGCCATTACAAAACAAGAGAGCCAATGACCCTAGAATGCTCACCCGAGTAAAGTGATTCAGGATTTTTAAAGTTGAAGAGATCCTGGTGCTGATGATGTAAAACACATACAAATTGTATTCAGGTTGTTTAATGGAAAGTAAGTCTTTTCTCAATATAGCACTTACGCATTTTACGTTAGTTTACATGAGTGCAGCCCCAAATTTCACTAGAATTTGACACAAAATGAGGCCTCTAGAGTGCAAAAAAGGTTTTTTGTAAAATTTATCCAAGTGACCTTCTTTTTGACTTATTATGAACCATATTCAATCTTGTATGAAATTCTAAAAAGGAAAATATTCTGACCACTTTTCATGAGTATTAAACTGAAAACTTGGGCTCTACAGAGAACACCAAGTTTTTCTGAAAATTGTCCCAGTCACTTACTTTTTGACCTAAGATGACCCATTTTCACACTCCTTTGAGCTATTATCAAGACCAACATTCTGAAAATCTTTCATGCATATTATATGGAAAAAGAAGCCTCTAGAGTGCACACAAGGTTTTTTCTGAGATTGGTCCTAGTGACCTTCTTTTTGACCCAACATGATCCATTTTCAAACTTGTCCAAGACACCAAAACAAACATTCTGCCAAACTTTCATGAGTGTTGGACTGAAAATGCGGCCTCTATAGTGCACACAAGGTAATTGTTGACATCTGCAGGCAGATGGCAGATGACACATGACGTTCAACTGGCACCAAACAATCACAAAAGTTCAGCTTGAACACTTCCTGCTCAGGTGAGCTTAAAAACTTAAAAACCAGAGTTTTTTTTCATGTATAACTGTGTCAAAGTGTCAAAGGAGAGACTGAATATCTGATAGTGGAATACCACAGTTGTATGACTGTATACAACAGAGGAAGATACAGAATGCATAAATGTTAGTAGTGATAATGGTATATGTATATATATAATACATAAACATAATGCATAATACATGTAATTACATGACTATTATTTTGTAGAAATTATGTCCCACACAGAGTTAACCCTTTCCCAAATGACCAATTTCAGACTCTTCCAATTTCAAAACATCAGTTGAAAACAAATTCAATATTGGCACAAATAAGCTAAAGTTCTCTGATTAGGTGGAAAACATAGTGGGAAAAGGAGAAAATGCTGGTAACCAGCATTTTCTCTTTTTCCCACCATGTTTTCAAAAGCTTTCTTCTCCAGGGCTGTTTGGTAAAGGGTTAACCCTTCAGTGTCATGCATGCTTTTAATGCTTTAAAAAATATTGTAACAAACACATTGTGTTTGATTGGGGTCTTGTGCTAACATCATCAGTGTGTCAGATAACTCTTGGCAACAGCTCAATATTCATCAAATTACTGGAATTTCCTCAGTCCTAGGCTAAGGCCTTATGATGCCTTGCTTAATGCTTTACCAAAAAACAAGATTTTAGACTGAACTAAATTCAAAGCATTTGCAGATGACATCAAATGTAGATGAAATGATGATTTGATAGGGCATTTCTCCTGTTCACTCAATGCTTTCAAAAGCCTTCTCTTTTCCGGTCATTAAAATTGGGATTGTGCGGTAAAGGGTTAGGCCTCCACCAGATGAACTAGTCAAAATTGAATATGACTTCAGCAATGGAATAGGAATTTCTTTCAGAAAGGATGGAAAAAATTGTAGAAAAATTAAAAAATGCTGGTTATCAGCATTTTCTTGTTTTCTCATGATATTTTGTAAAAGCTGTCTTCCTAAGGGTCATTCAAACATTAAATTTTTCATGATAAGAAATTTAATGACTTGTAACAATGCATTCTTGTCAAACTGTAAACCATAACTTTATTTTTAATGCCTTCTTCTTGTTCATTCATTCGTTCGCTTAACTAGCTTCAGAGAAAAATTGTTTTCTCAATGTAACAATATTGCAAATGCTGTTCATATGATAATTTTAGTAACAGTGTTCCAGACACTCGAGTTTTCAGCCTATATGTCTTATTCTATTGTTAATGCTGATTGCTCTGCCAGATCTTCAAATGGTTTTAATCTACTCTTAAGAGTATAAATTCTGATTATAAAATACATGGGGAAAATGTAAGATCAGAAAACATAGCATGTTAGAACATTAACCTGTAGAGAGCCTATCACACCTTTTCTTGGTTTTGTGAACCATGTAGATCAAGATTAAACTAAACAGAACATGCATTTGGATCTTAGATCCACACTATTTGCTACTTTGTGAAACTGTTGACCAAATCAACATTTAAATTGCAATACTTTTTCCTACTTTACTTTTCTAGAACACAAACAAGAAAATGTATATGTTATTTTGCACTCTAGAAATGAACATTTCGAATGCATTTTGACATACAGAGTGCATAAACAATATACTATATGCTTAGTATTTGTTTATTGGTAAATTTTCCCCAGTAGATTGTTTGTACATTTTTCGACTGTATTTTACTTTCATAATAGCAGCTGTGCAACAGATATGCTTTCCTTCTTTTATTCGTCCATCCTATTATCACCATTGGTCAATTATATTTAGCCGAGCCCTGGTAATTCAGTCACTGTCATACAGGACTTGAGAACAGGGTGTCTCTGGTTCAATCCCTGACTCTGCCAATTTCTTTCCGAGGATTGATGATGAGACAGTCTTCATTCCTCTCTCACTGCTGACCATTGTTTCAATGATGGTTATGTGGGAAAGCAGCCAGTGGCTTGGAAAGAATATTGAGCACAGCACTGGTAAAAGAAACTACTGGAAAGCATGGATAAATGCACTGGCTGCTGCGATATAACCAAAATAATGTTGAAAACAGCATTACAAACCATACAATCAATCAAATAAAGTTAGCTTATCAAATAATTACAAGCTGTTAATGATACGATAACTGATGAATCAGATTCATTCAATATATTCACCATGCTTTTGGAATTTCGACTACTTAATTGGATGAGTGAAATTTGTCCGCTTCCATAGTTTCAATCTTCCTAACCCTTTTAATGTCTATCAATTTGTTTCATTCTATGTGCAAGATCATATATTCTCACAGAACACAACAAAACTAACTTTCTCAATTCCAGTTAGGAAATGTGTAAAAAATACCTTTTGGATTTCTATTGTAAAAGGTACTATAGGACACAGTTTGTTGAAAACAAGCGCTGTGGTTAACTCTTTACCAAACAACAAAATTTAAGACAAGTCCAAATTGAAAATTGAAAGCATTTGCAAATGACCAAAAAATATAAATGAAAAAATAAAATCTGTTTTTTGAAGAGTACAAAATATCGTGGGAAAAGGAGAAAATTCTGGTTACCAGCATTTTCTCCTTTTCTCACAATATTTTTCGAAAAGCTTCTTTCTCAGGGGTTCAATAAATTGGGATTGTGTGGTAAAGGGTTATGGGGTGTATTCTTTGAGGGGCTAAAGCTATCTCTTCACCTAAACCTATATTGAAGTACTTATTAGAATTGTTTCTAGACAGTTCTAGTGACTAACCAAAATATAGGTTTCACTGATAAAATAAAATTTATCCACTTTCCTGGACCCTTGAAAATGTCTGAGAAAGACAAGAGCATTACTTTGAGTGAAGAACATTTTTAAAACTTTTGTAATGGGTTAATAAATACATGTACATTGATCTATACACTAATCAATCTTTAAACAGTACAAAACTTATCACAGAGTTAGTCTGGTAACATTTAAACTCTTAACTCTTTACCACACGAGCAAAATATAGACTTGTCCAAGTTGAAAACATTTGCAAACAACAATTTCAATATAGCTCAAAAAATGGAATTTGTCTTTGATAGGGTAGAAAACATTGTGGAAAAAGGAGAAAATGCTGGTTACCAGCATTTTCTCCTTTTCCCACAATGTTTTCAAAAGGCTTTTTTCTTGGGGTCATTAAAACTGGTAATTGTGTGGTAAAGGGTTAAAGACCAACCAGGATATCTCCCATGATGACTGTGTTTTACAGATTCTCACTACATCAATGTTTTCAGCTCCATAAATGAAAACAGGGCTTTTGCTGATGGCATAGATCAAATCATATACACAGACTGTGCAGCTTGATCTTAGATCAATACAATCTGCTTGTTCAATCAAGTGTATAAGAAAATAATCTTTAGTTTCAGTGAATTGTATTTTCAGCTGTATAAAGAAGTCAACTTTAATCGAGCCATGCTCTGTGAAAAGGGTGCTTAAAGTTAATGCATCTGCAAAAAAAAATCACATCACATCAGCCTGCGCAGGCTAACCTGGGTCGATATCTTTTGCTTTTTGCTTTTGGTCGATTTTCTGCAGGTCAAAGGACTGTTCTGCCTCATGATTTAGTCAGTTGTTAGACAAAATGGCTTTTATGGATCCATAATTATGTGAACACTTGATTGGTATAATGCATCAAGGAGATGCTATAAGCCCCCTTTTGCCAGAGCATGGTTCATATATTTGGAGCTGAAAGAGTTAAGATTGAAATAATTCATAACAATTGAACTATTTTTTAATTAACTAATTTCCTCCTGAAACAAATTTGCAGTAGAAAGATTTAGAAATACCCGTGAAAAGTGTTACAATATGAGAAAATATGAGACAATGCTTATAACAAGCAATCTTTTTCTGTAGGTCACAATGTTTTCAAAGGTGGTTTGAGGTAAGTCAAAAAAAAGTTGTATTCAAGAGATAATGTACAAAAGTGAATTATCATAAATACAGCTTATAAAGCAGAGAGTTAATAATCCATGCAGTTTATGACAATACCCAAGCTTTCAGCATGGCCCATCTCTCTTTGCATAAAATACTTACTGTACTGTTACAACTGGAATATTGTGTAAATAAATAATTTCATTCACAAATAAGGGTCTAGAGATATAAACAACAAGAGCACCACACGTGTCAACACACTGCTGTAGTTACTTTTTCAGAGAAAATGTAAAGTTGAAAAGGGCACATAACTGTTAAAAAGTATTTCAGGATTACAAGTCCTTGTTGTAAGGGTCCCCCTTTCAATAGTTTTCAACTAGCCCAAGTTTGAAGTACACTAAATATCTTCAGTAACAACTGGGATATGATAAAATCTCAGAGTTTTCCCAAGACAACTATGATGACAGCACAGACAGTTACAGAGCTATGAAGATATCAAGGGTTTTCCTCGAATATGGCTTGGGTAAAAATCATTTTCTGTTGCCCAAAAACAACATTAAATGCATTTCTTCCTAATACAGATAAAATGAATCCTTCACCAAAGAATTCCAAGTTTTAATAACCCCCAGAAAGAAAACTTTTGAAAACATTGTAGGAAAAAGAGAAAATGCTGGTGACCAGCATTTCTCCTCACAATGTTTTCTACCCTTATAAAAAGAAAAATTCAGTTTTTAGTCACTTATGTGTTGTCATCTGCAAATGCTTTCAATTTGGACATGACTGAACTTTTGTCCTTTGGTAAGAGTTCACCCTTACCACAAGACAAAATTTAACACTCCTCATTGAAAGCATAATTATACAGACGTCAAATTAGATATGGCTCATATGGTGAGATTTATCTGTAAAAGGACAGAAAACATTTTGGGAAAATGAGAAAATGCTGGTCACCAGCATTTTCTCCTTTTCCCCCAATGTTTTCAAAAGGCCTCTTTCTCATGATCATTTAAAACTCAGGATTATGTGGTAAAGGGTTAATACATGTGTATTGTAGAACTCCTAGTTTCCATGGTCTAGCCTATGTCCCTGTGGTTCATTCAAACAAGAGGGCCATGATGGCCCTGTATCGCTCCACTGGCTTATAAATATAAACCATAAATAATAAACATTTCAATGCTGAGCCAAATGGTTTCAAAATGAAGACTTACAAAGTTTTCTCTGTAAAAGCCCATATGAAAGTTGGGACCCGCAGGGCAAAGCCATTTTTGATCCCAGAGCTATTTAATTACTTGAACCCTGGTAGAAGTCCACAAGATAAAGCCATAAAAATAAGGTGATTTTCAAGTTTTGTCCATATGAAGCCTCTGTAAAACATAAGACCCCTGATGCAAGGCTAATTTAAAAAAAAAATCAAAACAGGAAGATTTCTTAAGTTGTCACTATGTAAGCCCATGTAAAACTTGTGACCCCTGCGGTGGGGCCAATTTTGACCCCAGGGCTAAAATTTTGGCCCACTTGGTAGAGGCCCACTAGATATAGCTACATGCAAAATTTGGTAGCTCTAGGCCTTATGGCTAGGTACAGGAAGATTTTTAAAGTTTTCTCTATATAAGCCTATGTAAAACTTGTGACCCCTGGGGCAGAGCCAATTTTGACCCCAGGGCTATAATTTGAAGAAACTTGATAGAGGTCTACTACATAAAGCTACATGCCAAATTTGGTAGCCCTATGCCTTATGGTTTCCGACAAGAAGATTTTTAAAGATTTCTCTATATAAGCCTATGTAAAACTTGTGACCCCTGGGGCAGAGCCAATTTTGACCCCAGGGCTATAATTTGAAGAAACTTGATAGAGGTCTACTACATAAAGCTACATGCCAAATTTGGTAGCCCTATGCCTTATGGTTTCCGACAAGAAGATTTTTAAAGATTTCTCTATATAAGCCTATGTAAAACTTGTGACCCCTGGGGCAGAGCCAATTTTGACCCCAGGGCTATAATTTGAAGAAACTTGATAGAGGTCTACTACATAAAGCTACATGCCAAATTTGGTAACCCTATGCCTTATGGTTTCCGACAAGAAGATTTTTAAAGATTTCCCATATTTTTCAGTTTTGTTGCCATGGCAACCAGAGTTTTTGAAGGAATCAAATTCTTTCAAGAAATTCTGAAGAGGACCATGGCAGGATCATTTCTGTTAAGTTTCATGAAAATTGGATGGGTAGTTTCAGAGAAGAAGATGTTTGAAATAAAAGTTAACGCACGGACGGACGGACGGACGACCGGACGGACGGACGGATGCACGACGGACACCAGGCCATGACATTAGCCCGCTGGCCTTCGGCCAGTGGAGCTAAAAATCATAATTTATTTTCGTTGTGTACTTAAGTTAGGCAATTTTACTTAGAATTTAACCCTTATTTCACACACCTGAAACTTCTAACAACCTTGAGGAAGAAGGCTTTTGAAACATTGTGGGAAAAGGAGAAACCAGCATTTTATCCATTTACCACAATGTTTTCTACTCTTTCCAAAAAAAAAAAAGAAAAAAAAGAAAAAAAAATCCATCATTTAAACCTCCATGTTTAATTTGTCGTCTGCAAATGCTTTCAATTTGGACGAGTCAAAAATTTTGTCGCCTTGTAAAGGGTTTACACTATCATTACTATGAAACTTACATATGAAATAAAATGATACTGCACGCAGTCCTATAATTTTGATAACATAATGTACTATTTATACTAGGATAATATCCCTAAGGTCACCAGAACCATTTATCCTTTACCAAACAATCTCCTTTTCTTTGACTCTATGGTGGAAGGTTTTCAAAAAATTGTGGGAAAAGAGGAAGATACTAGTAACTAGCATTTTTTGCCTTTTCCAACATGCTTTCTGATTTCTTAAGACAAATTGCATAATTTGAGCCACCTACAATTCATATTACTTTATCTGCAAATGCTTTCAATATAAATCTAAAATTTAGTTGTCTATAATAAAGTTAACTCTTTACCACACAATACAATTTTAGACTTGTCTATACTGAAAGCATAAGCACACAACAAATAAAAGGTGGATTGAGTGATGGCATTTGTCTTTGGTCGCATAGAAAACATAGTGGTGAAAGGAGAAATGCTGATTACCAGCATTTTCACCTTTTGCTATGGTGTTTTCAACAGCCTTCTATGCCAGGATGGTTAAAATATGGGATTGTTTGGTATTGGGTTAACTCAGCATTATATTTAAGCCATGCTCTGTGAAAATAGGGTTTAATGCATCTGCAAAAAGTATCAACCCAGTGCAGGCTGACCTGGGTTGAAACTTCCTGCATTTGGTAAACTTTCTGGAAGCCAAAGGACCATTCTATCTCAGGATCTAGGTTGTTGTTATAGACTTTATGGATCCAAAATTATCTGATGACTTGCTTCTTACAATACATAATGGAGATACACTTAAACCCCTTTTGCCAGACCAAGGCCCATACTTGTTGTACATGAACAAAAAAAAATCTGGATAATTACAGCATGCAATACATCAAATATTACTGGTATTGTTTTGTTGTAAGTATTTGCTCAAATGACCCTGTCTGGACAACTCTATGATTTTCTTCTGCCTGATATATAAGGTTAAGTTGACTTACTTGCCACTGATTCTTCATTACCATCTGTTAGAACAACTGATTTCACATCAGTCCATATGCCAAGCTACAAAATAAAACATAGAGATTCTTATTCCTTATTTGGAAATTAGTTTTCTGCTTTTGAAATTACTACAAACTGCTGAAACTAGTATAGACCAATCACTTTTGTTCAATATATTCACTGTGGTATTGAATTTCCATTTCACTGTGACAGAATAGAAAAATGCGTTCATCTTCATTATTTGGACCTTTTTAACTCTCTTAATACTTATCCATATATTCTGTTCTGTGCACCAGATTGAATATAAATTAATACAGAACAGGATTAAAATAACGATTTTCTTATTCCAGTTTAGAAATATCTGATAAATATTGACAAATATCATTTGATGGTGTTTCGTGAGAAATCAAGCTTGTTACAAAACCTCTGATCTATTTCAAAGTAGGACAGATGATACACACAGGTCTCAATAAGTATTACTGAAAGAGCTATTTAACTTGGCAACACTAAACATAGTAGATTTAATTTCTAACCAAACAATAAACTTTCACAGACAACAAATTAAATGTAGCTCAAATAACTATTTTTGTCTGTAGAATGGCTGAAAACATAATGGGAAAAGGAGAAAATACAGCATTTTTTTCTCCTTTCACAATGTTTTCAAAAGCCTTCCTGATTTGGGCTGTTAAAAATGGGAATTGTGTTGTAAACAAGTTAAGACTAACTCACAGCCACACCAGCAAGACATGTCATTCCTCCCCCTAGCTCTATCACATCCTTCTGGCTGAAAAGTGGAAAATACAGCGTCTTGTACAGGTATGCTGTTTATTTTTCAGTGTCAAATACATGTCTATCAAAACTTTATTTGTTTTATTTGTGTGAGCTAGAATTATGGCTCAGCCAAACCTCTTTCTGTTGATCAATGTAAACAATAGCAACAATATTCCATTTCTACACTACTCTAAATTCAAAGCAGTTGCAAGTGACAAATTAAATATTGCTCAAATGACGGAATTTGTCTCTGGAAAGTTAGAAAACATTGTGGGAAAAGGAGAAAATGCTGATTACCAGCATTTTCTCCTTTTCCCACAGTAACCAGCAAAGTAAAGGGTAAACCCTATACAACACAATCCTGGCTTTTAACGACCCTGAGAAAGAGGCCTTTTGAAAACATTGTATGAAAAGGAGAAAATGCTGGTAACCAGCATTTTCTCCTCCTCCCACAATGTTTTCTACCCTTCCCAAAACAAATATCAATTTTTCAGTCACATTAGTTTTGGTGTCTGCAAATGCTTTTGATTTGGACAAATCTAAAATTTTGTCATTTGGTAAAGGGTTAAGGCATACCATGATGACAATAATGAGACTACAGCACATGACTAAATTGATTCATTAATAACTTATCCATAATTGTTGATATTTCATACATGCTGATAACTGTAGTATTGCACAAGAGGTCAAACTAATTTCTTCATTTGTCACATATTTAAATTATCCGGGTTATTTGTTTGTACTGCAAACTTGAAGCACAACATCTTCAAATAAAACTGATTTTACCTGTGTCTAACTCCTAATACTGGATTTTGTAGAAGATGTCTGCTAAAGCATCCTTTGATGAAACAGAGGAAATTACGGCTTAAGGATAAATCTATTGGTCATTGCAACCGATTTCTCTTTATGCCGCCATGTTTTTGATGGTCATCCCCTGCAAACTGTAAATCTCGTCTAAAAGTGGTAATGAGTAGGTGAAAATGTGTCAAAAACAATTTTGCAGAAGAAGAAATAGCATGTCACGGCAATTTGTCTGTTTTCCACAATGTTTTTTCTTTAAATTTGTCTGCTGAGAACTGAAAAATATTGTCTGCAGGAGGTGATATGCTGACACTTACCTAAACATTTCTGTATTCTGTAGACAATAATGTGTCAGGACCTCTTCAGACGGCCACACACCTGAAATTGATCAGATAGATAAGTTTTCCACACAACAGAAATTGATCAGACATAAGTTTTCTGCACGCCAGAAATTGATCTGACAGAAAGGTAACACAAGACAGAATTTTTGTTTAGCTTGCATGGTGTGTGACATAGTTTGAAGATTACCGTATGTATATCAGTTATATTGCAAAAGCCTGCGCAACCATCCATGATTTCCTCAAGTTTCTTTTACCAGAACTTTGTACAATATTCTTTCCAAGCTACTGGCTGCTTTCCCACATAACTCGCAGAGAAGTGATATTCAATGGTGAGAGAAGAATGAATCCTTTTGCAACGACCATCATCATCAATCCTCAGAGGAATCCCCTGATTTCAAGCCATGAATGTTACCAACTAAACAAGACATGCTGAAATTTATGTTACCACAGATGTTGTTTGTACAAGATTGAACTCTTTTACAATGTTCTACATTAACATGTTTCACAGCTTTCCTTTCAGAAACTTTAGAAAACATTGGTGGAGAAGGAGAAAATGCTGGTCACCAGCATTTTCTCCTTTTCCAACAATTTTTGCAAAAGCCTGAAGTCTTCCTCAAGGTCGTTAAACCTCAGGATCGTGTAGTACTTGTAATGGGTAAATCAAAGCTTTTGTGCCAGGTTACTTGAATATGGATATAAACTGTTTGTCCAGATAGGATTCTCATATAATATCATATTTTCTTTCCTCATGCAGGGGCAGATAACTCAGAAACATCATGTCTAAGCCCTTCAACTTTCTTCCCCTGCCCCCCCCCCCCCCAAAAAAAATGTTCATCATGATTGGTCAACATAGAATCCAACTCTTTTGACAGCTGAAAATATGATCTACTGAAACTCAGAAAGTTTGGTTGTAAAGGATTGACTAAACAAGCTGAATGTATAGATCCGAATGCATATTCTAAATAGTCTGATCTTGATCTATGCTGTTTGCAAAAGCCCTTGTTTTGGCCTATGTTGCTGAAAGGATTACTAAATAGTTACATACATCAAAATCTGCTTAATGATGAATGGAAAAAAGTTTATCAGGTTTATCAACATAGACACATGGTTTTGGGTTACAAAAACATTACAGTAAATTGAGTGTTACATACAGACATTTCCTGTGTTGTTAAATCCTAAAAGAGTCTCAGGTTTGATAATTCCAGGTAGATGTCTGAAAATAAAATATGAATAATACATACAAGTAAAATAAAAATATATATATTGTGGGAAAAGGAGAAAATGCTGATTGCCAGCAATTTCTCCTTTTCACATAATGTTCTCAAAAGCCCTCTCCCCTGGGTTGTTAAAACTCTGTGTTGTGTAGTAAAGGGTTAAACCTTCACCAAATAATTTAGTGTTCTAGGAAGAATACATCACCAAAAAGGCAAAAATACTGTTAATCTGCATGTGCTCCTTTTCCTATACATGTATATTGTTTTGTACCCTTTGAAGAAAGCAAAAAGGCTAAAATACTGTCAGCCTCAGCCTACCGGTGCTCCTTTTCCTGCAAATTGTTTTGAACCATTTGAAGACAAACTTTATCATTTGAGCAATGTTTAACTCTTTACCACACAACCCCGAGTTTTAGTGCCCCTAAGAAAAAAGCCTTTTGAAAACATTGTTGGAAAAAGAGAAAATGCTGGTTACCAGCATTTTCTCCTTTTCCCAAAATGTTTTCTATCCTTCCAAAGGTGAATGACTATTTTTGAGTAGAATTTAAACTGTCGTCTGCAAAAGCTTTCAATTTAGGCAAGTCTAAAATTCTGTCATTTGTAAAGGATTAATTCCTAATCTAAAATGCTTTAAGTGTTAACAAGTCCAACTGTTTTGTTGTCTGGTTAACTTTTCACAACATGGCAAACTTTTAGTCTGGTACAAATTGGAAGCATTTGCAGGTGACAATAAAATGCCATTAAAAACATAAATTTGTCTTTCAAAGGATAGAAAGCATTGTGTGAAAAAGAGAAAAACAATTTCTCTTATTCCTTTAATGTTTCCAAAAAGTTTCTTTCTAAAGGTCAATAAAAGTCGGGATCGCGTGATAAAGGGTTAAAGCATTTGCAGAAAACAAATTTAATAAAGCTTAAAAGATGATTTCTTTCTTTAAAAGGGTAGAAAACATTGTTACATTATTGGTTGCCAGCATTTTCTCCTCTTCCCCTTTTCCTTGGAGTTTTTAAAAACACATTATTGTTTGGTAAAGACTTTAACTTTCTTGTCTGAAAAAAAAAATATCATTCCATATTACAATCATTGCAGTACCTTATTGTCATTTTGAATTTTTCCCAATCATCAGCTGTGTATGAATACCAGTCTCCTTCGTGTCTGTTTTCACCTTTTTCATGTAGCAATAGCTTTGTATGTAACAAACCAAAACTACTGAATCTTCTCACAGATGCTGAACTGTTTGAAGTCAAGGTTGAGGATCTGCCTGAGATGATGGCCTAGAATGGAATAAATTTCTTTCAGCTATCTCTTTACAAAACAACAAAATTTTGAACTTTTTCCAATTTGAAAGCATTTTGGAGTGTTTTGTCAAAGGACACTCACTCAAAAAAGTAAGTACCTCAAGCGAGATTGGAATGGGTAGCCTCCAATTTACAATCTTACACATTCACCGCTGAACCATGTAGGACTTCTACTGGACTTATAGTACACAATCAATGAGTTAGTAGGCAGAAATCATATCTAGACCAACCTTGGCATAAATCTTTGGTGTGTATTATGCAGTCCTCTCAGCAACCAATCAGTCACTTAGTTTTTTAAGTCTTTACCAAATGACAAAATTTCAGACTTGCTAAATTTGAAAGCATTTGCAGATGACAAATCAAATAAGGCTCAAATGATAGAACTTGGCCTTGGAAGGCTAGAAAAAAAATGCGGGAAAAGGAGAAAATACTGATTACTAGCATTCTCTCCTTTTTCCACAATGTTTTCGAAAGTCATCTGTCTCAGGGTCTTTAAACCTGACCTAAACATTTTTTACACCAGTTGATTGGTTAATACTTAACACACCATAATGCCCCTCATTGACGCTTCCCCAGCTTTTTTTCCTACCTGAAGATGGGCTTACCGGATGGTCAATTCATCGATAAAGTTGAATGAAATAAATCAGCTGAAATAAACTTACAGCACTGACATAATCCTACTTCAGAAGGTGATGTCATTAACACTTGGCTATCTGAATATACACTTACGATAACATTATAAACTTCTGGCTCTACCAAATATGCCAAGTAGCTAAGAAAAGCTTCAAGAAAGTGAAATAATCAAAGACCAGTGTCCAGTATTAATCATGAATGCTATTTCGGGATGAAGTGGATCATGATCAGCAGTAAAATTGATATTCTGCATTAAATACAGCTGGTTTCTCAAATGGCGATAGCTTTGCAGTCAGCACTGACTAAAACCCAGACCATAATGTTATTGTCATCCTCGGAAAATTCTATGTCCTTTTGCTTCTATGTATTGCCCCCGGACATTAAATTGACTCAATGTGGCATGTTTGAAGAATAAGAGGGGTTTCCTGGTGCAACATCTAGAGACAAGAGATCACCTGAGCAAAAACTACAATGACACAGTAGATCTATATCAAAGGGCTATAAAAACAAATGTAAGTCAAGCAAAAGTAAAACAATGCTTTAATATCAACTGTTTATATGGGACAGTATGCTAAAAAGAACTTTCACAACATCTGGAACTAGAACACATGTTTTGAAAATAATTTTCGAACCTACCAACCCTAATTCTCAAATGCATGTGACTGGAACAATATGTATTTTTTGTTTTGGCCTTACAAGCAAATTCTTCTTTTCTGATATTGTTTTCAACAGCAGATGACTGTAGACTGAGATTTCCCAAAAGTTGTATCTTCCATGAAATGGGTTAAACACTTGAGTTCTGATAACCTGATGCCCAGAGGCATTTTTGTTTTCCTAGTCAGTTTCAGAAGCTGTTTCCAAAAACCGAACTCAAAGAGAGGTTTCTATGACATCCTCCTGTCTCTTAATTCATACTGAAGACACTGTTGCAGAATCAGTGACATGGGCCCATCTACTTTACATAACAATTTAGTTGCAGCTATTTATTGGTCATCTAAGAGAGTTGAACCAATCACATGGCAAGTTTCAATATCAAATCAAATGGTGTGTCCTTGTAATTTTCCTTGTTAACATCGCACAAATGATCAAAAGTATATTCTATTCACATTTTCTTTTGGCAATTAACATACTTAACAATTTCTATCCAATGTGTTGACAACTTTTTTTTTAAGTATTCTACAATTTTAGACCTTCAAAACATGTTCATGCTGGCATGCTTCACTTCATATTTTAGTGCGTGATTCAGTGAGTGAGTACGCACATATATACGTTAATGGGAACCCTGGAGTCATTCCCAAATAGGGAATGCAATAAAGCCTACCTGTTTCAAGATTCTCCATCTTTGCAAAGATATCTCTCTGCCTCTGGAACGATCTGGATCTAACTTAAGTCTTTTAGCCTTTGGCCCATCAAATTTGTCTTCAGTATCTGTCAAAGGCATATTGCTGCATGACGTAGCTTCTAGGAAATATTTTTTGATGATTTACGACAGAAAGGTGCAACTACGGTAAAATACGCACTCTCTCGGTTGAGGGGCCAACTATTTTATGAAACACAAGGGTGACTGGACATTTCGGCCCATAACAATTTCGGCCCATAACAATTTCGGCCCATACAATTTCGGCCCATTACAATTTCGGCCCATGGTTGGGGTATCATAAATATTGCACGACCTGACGAATCGTTTTACTAACTGTTTGGTGCATAAAATTGCACTTTTGAATATTGTTTGTTTTGCATCAATCAACATTTTGGATATTTGTTTTAGGCCTGGCAGTGTTTGCACATGGTAAAAGAGTGTGTACAATATGACCAAGGAAAACCAATATAATCATACGGCGGATGTTAAATCTTTGTTTGTATCGAAGATCAGACTCTAAATATCATGTGTAATTCGGTCTAAACCTACGCTTTCAACAAAGGATACGAAGTCGCCATCGACAGTAGAAGAGTTGAGAACTAATTTTACACTCTCATAGATTTCAGTCAAAGTTCGAATTATCTAAGTTTAGCATCAGGTAGTGGACGTTATAAATCAAAGATTATTTTTGATTTTTAAAGTACAATCTGATCTTCATCTACGCTCTCCATGACTGATACTTAGGTCTCCGTCGGCACTGAAAGGGTCAGGTTAAATGCATCATGTATTGATCTCTTTACCTTTTGTTGCATACGAATTTGATCATACATTATCATGAATTCCTTTTTGGGGAGGGGGTCTTCCAATTTGGGTTAAGGGTTTAAACCATCCAGTATCCCTATGGCCATATATCGTCCGAGATATCCGTCAATTTAGGTTCACGCTCCGTCGCGTTTTATTATCGTGGTCGTTGTCAAACCAGTCTCCTTGACAACCAAGTACATGTGAAACGGGTATTTTATAATCATAATATACTAATTAGAAGTACGGAGCGATGTAATTAGTAATAACACTGCCTTTACTGATGACCAGAGACAACTTATATCAATAAAACTTCCAAATTCCTGACTTGTATACTGTAACAATTTTGTGCTAAATTTGTTCTCAGAAATCACTTTTTTCTGGGGTCTTGAAATACTTACATCACAATGTAATTATGATTTTCATTTCTTATTGTGTATGTGAAAACGCACCGCTCTAAATGCTTTTTAAAAAATTACCCAGCAAAAAAAATATATATATATATATATATATATATATATATATATATATCTCGTGATAAACCTAGTATCAAATTGATCGTCCGATCATAACCCCTTCAAACTGACTTTTAACTTGATAACCACTTTCAATTGCTGACTTGTATAAACTCTATATAATTCATGATGTGAGAGCTGGAATATCAATTACTACGAAAAAGGTAAAACATTTCTTATGAAATAAAGTCTATTTTCGTAGATTGGAAAAGGGGGAGGGGATGGGGGAGAGGTGTTTACTTGTCAGCGTGAGTGCTCTAAAACTGGTGTAAAAGACGGGGGAATAATTGAATGGATGCAACTTCAGTAATTATTTTTAAATAAAATAATAATTGGCACAATAAGTCTTGTTTTGTACGTTTCTTATTGGCGATAATGGATTTTTTTACCAAGGATTCACGTTTTTAAAAGAAATTGTAAGGCAACTGTTTTTCAATTTATTTCACTAAGCATCAAGATCAAAGAAGAGTTTAATTGCTTAATAGCACTTAATTTTTCTCCTGACCTCAGTTAACTGTATAGATGTTGTTGGTACCAACTCATATTGTCTAGCTGTAATAATTCTAAACAACACATGGTTTTTTGAAGGATTGCATAATGCTTTTCGTGCTGAAGCCTAAATTATCACTTTCATCTGATTGCTGGTAAAATTGAGGAAAAAAAAATAGATTTGTGGTATTGCCGAACTATCTATAACTTCCCGAATTTTCATAAAAAAGAATTTTAAAGTGAGATCTGGAATTTCGAAATTCCTAGAATTAGTCCTTAATGAAAGCTCTGCATAATGAAATATCCTTAGAAAACATACGTTCTACAACTAAAACTGAGTTTAAAATTAGTTATGATTGGCAAGTTCACAAGTCTGGAAATACCTTTGTGTTATTTCAAACGATGGCACTAATCTTCCTTTGCCCAATACACAACGCAGCTGTTTTGTTTTGCAAACCTTCGAAGGTGTTTGGCCGGCTAAACAATGTCATATAAAAGCAATCAATCAACACACAGAGTGATGGCCAGACACGTAGGAGAATGCAAGCTGTCAGACAAACATGCAAGGAAATATTCAAGTGCCTTTTGAAATTGGTATACAGACTATGGGCCGAAATTGTAATGGGGCCGAAATTGTTATGGGCCGAAATTGTAATGGGCCGAAATTGTTATGGGCCGAAATGTCCCGGAATCAACACAAGCAAAAATGCCATTGGAACAAATGAAGTAAATTGTGAGTATATACTTCAACAGCTGTTCTTTCATTTGTCATAATTTTTAAAATATTATCATTTTACCTAAGAATTTGAAATTGATTGAAACAAAAAAAGTAGTTGTAAAGGACGCATTCGTGATTCTTGTCATCCGGGTACTTTCGCTAAATCGCAATATCTCGCACTCAGAAATTTTTACTCGGTGATAAACTTAGGGTGTACACGTGTAATCGGACACTGCATGTAACCGGACACTGTCAGCGTCATCTTTGTTCAGTAAAGTTCTGTTGGATTTCTCGGGCAATTGTGATAAAGATTTCTAAAACCTTTTCCAGTTATGAATACTATCACTTTCGAAGAGACAAAAAAGAAATGTCATATTATCAATATCACGGTATAGCCTACAGAAAGAGGAGGCATATACAAGTTTAAGACAAGCCCTGTCTCCTGTTGGGCGGTATGATAAAAGTTTTCGTGTGCAGACTACATTAATATGGAGTCAAAATGAAGCATCCAGATAGAAGCATTAAACATCACGGCATACTGCCTTGGTTGTAGAGGGCAAGAATTGGGAAAAAATATTGAAACCCAGTTATCCATACCTTTGCATTTGAAAGAAAAAAGTGTTCGGACAAAAAAAAAAAAAAATGCATCTTTAACTTTCGGGTCAGAAATTAAAATGGACTTACCCTCAGTAACAGATTTTAATAATTCCAGAATCCCATTTTTGCAAATGATCATAATTTGATTGAACAGGATAGAAACTTTACCATGACACGTGTGTGTTAATCTGCCCCTAGCAAGTACATCACAGCGCTTCTACATGACGCCCTTTTTGGCAGTGAAATACCGAGATCAAAAGAACACTCGGCTAACCCTTTATCAGCTTTTCAACGAAAACAACAATAGCAGATATTGCCCGACTCAAAATGAAGCTCAAATTACATTTTTTGGAGGATGAAAGGAAGGTTTTTAATTTGAACTGACCTTCCTTTTTTTTTTTACGATCGCCATCTTAAGGTAGTTTAAACAGGAACGTGACAAAAAAGATATTTTTGGGGTCAGGATTTTCTCAATAATATGGTGTTAAAGTTTTTTTTTTTCAGACACTGACATTTTTGATAAAAAAAAAAAAAAAATTATCATACCGATAGCTTTATATAGGCCTAAATAAATTGAACCAGCGATCCCATGGTATCAAGACCTACAGGTGCGTTACCGACTTAGCTACCAGGTTCGGCCTTTTTTCACGACATTGGACCTTCATAAGTTAAACAGTAAAAGTGAGAGCTTATTCGATTAAAACCTTTTACCAAATGGCCAAATTAGGACTCGTCCAAATCCAAAGAATGTTAAGTCGACATATTAAATGTGGGTGAAATGGAGGAAAAAGTAGAAAGTATTGTGGGAAAAGGTAAAAACTCTAGTTACAAACATTTCCTCTTTTTCCAATATTTTTTAACACCTTCTTACTCAGGGTCATTAAAACTCGGGACTGTTTAGCTTCTCAACTAAACTTACAGCACTATATGCATATTATAACAATTTACACCATTTCACCCACATTCTATGGATATGGACGAGTCCTAATTTAGCCTTTAAGAAAATTCCGATCTAAAAAAAAAAAGAACCTTCTTTGTTGCAACTTTAGTCATGTTCCTACAGACATTTAGCTGTAATAGAGTCTAGATCATGAACATAAGAAAAGAACCTTGAGCTCAAATTTTGAACCTTTCAATCCAAGATATTTATATTCTATCTATATTTTTCAGAAACATGTATAAAGGAAACATGTGTCACATTATTTTTCATGAAAATTGGATGAAGGGTTAACTCGGTGCTCCTTTGATCTCGGTATCGCACAGCTGGGTGGCAGACCTTACAGCTGTAATGTGGTTGATTGATTCACACAATTTAACGCACACGTGTCACTTTAAATTGTTACTTCTTATCAGTTCTTGATCTTAATTCACCCTTATGTTGATTATTTGTGGATAGAATTTGGAATTTTACACAGGTCACAGAGGTATGTTCGTTCTTATTCTCCGTAGATCTACAAGATTCAGTCTCGATCTATTTGATTATGACCCCCTAAAATGATTCTCGGAAATGCTCGGATGCCCGACGTTGCTGTTGTAATAATTTCTATGGTTTGGGCTTTGATATAAACCTGAAGTAGTTTAGAGAAATATCAGTGAAACCTTTGATTATTCAGAGGTTAGACAATAAAGTTATTCATTAACAATCATCAAATTCAATTACACCGCGCTTGAGCTACATCCGGAAGACGGCCATGATAATCGTACATCATGTTCAAATAAAATTTTGACGCGCAAATAACGATTTGCTGTCGAATGCAGCTTCTTTTTTTACAGTAGCAAATTGTCCATTTCGGGTAGCGTCCACCGAGTAACGCGTTGCTAAGGCGTTACTAAGCAGAAATAGAATCCGTGGTATTCCGAATTCGCCGGATATGACGTAGGGCAAGAATCACGGATGGTGAAAAATGGTAAAGATCGCTGTCATAGGGTCCGGTCAACTTGGGATAAAGATTGCAGGTTTGCAGTATTTTATTTTCACCAGGAGTTCTCAATTTTCAGAATTTGAACCTAATTCGCACAGTAAGTTTTCGTACCTTTCCTTAATCACCGTCAAGAAATGTAGCTTTTGTGTGCATATGAAGATTGATACTCTTTTAAAAACGTCAAAGTCGATAAACAAATCCTATGACAGATTTTCATGGGAATTTTTACAGCTTTAATAATAACAATAAAAGTAGGTTTGTGGTAGTACAGATAACTGTCCCCAAAGGCGATGTTACTTTTCGACTGGTCGCCTCTGGTACGGTGTACAGTAAATGTCCAAATATGAAAAAGATCACCGGAGCGTCTCATTATTGAGACTAAGGTTTGTGGTACCGTAAGTTGCCATTAAAAGCATTTGCAGATAACAAATTATATCTGGCTTAAATGAACTAATTTGTCTTTGGACAGGTAGGAAACATGATGGAAAAGGGGGAAATGCTGGATACTAGAAATTTCCCCCTTTCCTACAATGTGTTTGAACTCTTCATTCCGTAGAGCTGTTGAAACAAGGGATTGTTTGGAAAAAGCTGCCCAGTCGGGTAGCTCAGAGGTAAGTGTATCTGACTCATGACCTGGTGGTTACGGGTTTGATACTAGGTTGAGGCAAACTTTCTTTCCAGTGATATCTTGCCTCTCACCTCAGGTGCATGTGCAGGGTTTCCCCAGGACTTTCTGGTGCGGGGGTCATTTGAACAAAAGAAAGCACATTTATAAATTTCAAGGGGTTATTTAGAAAAATCAGGGGTCCAAATTCAAAAAAACAGGGACTCAGCATGTAGGAAAAGTAGTCATTGACTTGGAAAGAAAGTTGTGTCAGTACTGGTGTGAGAAAGCCGGAAAACACATGTGTAGGCGCACTGACTGCTGCGATATAAACTCCAATACAAACAAACAAACATTGGTGATAGGTAAATAGATTAACAATACATGTTTAGACTTAACTGACTGTCCCTAATTAATTGTATTGTAGGAGAGTTAGCATATCATGGACACAGAGTAAAGATTTATTCTAACAGTTTACAGTCACTAGACAGTGTCTATGAATGCATGGAAGAAGATAAGAAACATCTGAAGGCTGATGGCATTCTGTTACATAAAACTTTTGTGGTATGGCCCTCAATAATTTCACATTTTTTCACTACTTTTTTGTATCAGCATTTTTCAGATTATTTCATGTGTAAAAAGACATAAATTGTGTACTGCCTTTGACTGAACAGAGATCATATATGATTTATGAATTTACAGTCCTTTGATTGAAATAAATTATAGTACATCAGTAACTGTTATGTAGGAAGTCTAATAACTTACAATCATTAAAACGTTGGACCAGAGATCCTTTGTATGAATACTGTCCTTATATAGTATTGTTTCATTGTGCTTTTTAATCACCAGCTACTTACCAGACAACAAAATGGTAGACTTGTTCAAATTGAAAGAGTTTATGTCAAGTTAGACATTACTTAATTGATAGGATTTATTATTAAAATGGTAGAAAATATTGTGGAAAAAACAGGAAATTCTGATTAATGGCACCATTATTTTTAACAACCCTTTGCGTGCTGAGGAAGAATTCTTGTTCTTTTGCAGACAGTTTAGTTCAAGATCAGAATGTACAAAATTTACGGTCTGAGTTTTAGTCTGAGTATTTTGAAAAGCTAAGCTTCTCAGGGAGGTGAAAAGTATAGTATGTACCAGTACCTAGTATTTGCATGATAATAATCTTTGCTCAGCTGTTGCTTGGCTGCAAGAAAACGCAAGATATTTTCATGGCCCTGTTGTTGCCAGCGTATGTCATAGTCTTTGTGCAAAAACGTTGACACTTTCTTATATCTATGTTATTAGTCAAGATACTTACTTCAAACTTTGGCTAGTTATTTACCATGAAAATCAGAAGCTATCAAGGGCAGGTAACTCTCTAATATATTTGACATGGTAATACCCCTTTTTCAACTTAGAATTTTCTCTGAAAAAGTAAAGTTGTACAGCTGAGCACTGGCACCCACATACGGTGCTCTTGTTTGAATATGAAAGAGTTATGTATAAGTTCCATACCTTGGTATCCTAAATGACTATAGGATATGACTACACAACTAATTTGGATCTTTGACCTTGCAATCTTTCAGGGTCAAGTTTTATGCTTTAGTAGACTTGAAGAAGCTGTTAGTGATGCAGATTTTATCATAGAATGTATAAATGAAGATTTAGAGATGAAGAAAGATATATTTGAAAGTAAGTTTAACCCTTTACTAAACAACTCTGGGCTTTAACGAATCCTGAGAGAGAAGGCTTTTGAAACCATTGTTGGAAAGGGAGAAAATGCTGGTTACCAGCATTTTCACCTTTTCCCACAATGTTTTCTCCTCTGAAAGAGGCTTTTAGAAAAAAAGTCTATAATTTAAGCCACATATATTTTTTTGGCTGCAATTGCATTCAGTATGGACAAGTCTTAAACTTTTTCATATGATAAAAAGTTACCATATGTTTAACCCATCAAATCCAACTTTTTACTTACTTGTTGTAGGCATCCTTTAAAAATATTGTTGGAAAAGAAGAAGTAGCTTTTAACAAGCCATTGCTTCTCTTGCAAAAATATTTTCCATATTGCACATCAACAAGCACAACTTGTTGTTCATGCCTTCTTTACAATTTTTCATAATCTATGGTGGCTTTACATACACTCTGGGAAAAGGAGGTTTAAGCAATGCATCTCAAGATCCATTTCATCTAGCAGGTGATCAATTTCTTGATTCATAAGGTTAGTTTTGTCTGACAACTATGTGAACCATGAGGTAAACTTGTTGTTTGACATGCATAGAATTGACCAATAGCAAAAAGTTTCAAGCCAGGTTGTATTTTCTTGTATGCTAAAATTTTGTTTCTGTTTATTTCTAGGAATATCACATATATGTAAACCAACTGCCATCATATCAACAAACACATTGAGGTTAGATGTTACAGATATTGTAGAGCGTACTTCAGGGAAAGAGGTATATGTCTTACTAAAAATCTATGTATGCATGTATGTAAGCAGGGCATTGTGTAATGCTAAAATCCTTATTTCTGCTAAAAGACTGAGCGACTACTTCAGCGACATCTGTGTTTTTCCTTCATGTGAATATTTGGAAAAAAGAGTATGGCATTTCTAGCTTGATTGTGCTCAGTTAAGTCATTACCAGTATCTGTTTTTACCCTTACCAAATAATTTTGTGTTTTTACAATTCAGAGATATGGAAGGCTTTTGAAAGCATTGTGGGAAAAGGAGGAAATTCATTTTTTTCTATTTCCACAGTGTTTTCTATCCTTCCTAGACAAATCCCAACATTTAACTCTTTACCACACAATCCCGACTTTTAACAACCTTGAATGGGAAGGCTTCTGAAAACATTGTGGGAAAAGGAGAAAATACTGGTAACCAGCATTTTCTCTTTTTCCCACAATGTTTTCAACCCTAACAAAGATGGACATCAGATTTCAGTTGCATTTCATTTGTCATCTGCATATGCTTTCAATTTGGATTAGGCTAAAATTCTGTCATTTGGTAAAGAGTTAAGTCAGATTTGATTTGTCAACGGAATATACTTTTGGTATGGACCGGTGAACAATTTTCTTGCCTAGTAAAGAGTTAAATATCATTTTGTGGTGGAGGACCTAAGATGTTCTTATAAAGCATTGATGATCAACATGTTTGATATTTTATACACAAACACCACAAACATTGTCACTTTGGGGTTAAAGACAGAAGTATACATTATGAATTATTTCCATATATGTATTTGTCACAGTGTTCCTATTTGTCATCTTAAGTTCCCAAATAGTTAACTTATATACATGTACATATACTGACCAAAAAATTAAAGTTTTAACATTGTAGAGAACTCTTGGACTGATAATCTATATTAACTTTTTATCACATAACAAAAGTATTATCCTTTACCATGCAATCCTGTGTTTTAATGACGCAGAAGAAAAATCCTTTTGAAAACATTGTGAGAAAAGAAGAAAATGCTGGTTACCAGCATTTTCTTCTTTTCTCATAATGTTTTCTACCCTTTCAGAGACATATCTCACCATTTGAGCGATATTTAATCTATTGTCTGCATATTCTTTAATTTTGGACCAGCCTAGAATTTTGTTGTTTGGTTAAGAGTTAAACAGATCTAAACTGAAAGCATTTGCAGACAGCAAATTAAATGTAGCTCATATTATGAGATTTGAAAAGGTAGAAAACATTGAGCAAAAAAGGAGAAAATGCTGCTTACCAGGGTTAAATATTCATCTTGTTGTATATTTGTTTTTTTACATTTTTTAAAGAGAACCCTAGGCCTGAGATTCCTGTTTCCAGTTTACTATATAGCAGAGGTAGAAATAACACCTACAAGATATACTTCAGGACAGACTATTGAGAAAGGTAGGTAGTGACAGTTGAAATTGGAAGAATTCTCTGTAAGTCTTAGGTAAAGTTAGAAATAGATTTCTATTTGTCTGTTCATTTGTCTGATATAATCCAAGTTTACCTGCTTTCAATATTTAGCGGTACCAAGTTTTTTTTTTCATTATCTCATTCCATACATCTTTAACTGTTTCCCACAAAATTGCGACTTTTAACGACCCTAAAAAGTTTAAAAAGGAAGCCTTTTGAAAACATTGTGGGAAAAGGAAAAAATGCTGGTAACCAGCATTTTCTCCTTTTCCCACAATGTTTTCTACCTGTCCCAAAGCATATTTCAATTTTTAAGTCACATTTAATTTGTCGTCTGCAAATGCTTTCAGTTTGTACTAGTCTAAAATTTTGTTGTTTGGTAAAGAGTTAAATGACATGGACATAGGCGGTTATTGAAAACATTGCAGGAAAAGGTAAAACAAAAAATGACAACCAGCATTTTCTACACTTTTTACAAAGCATATATTTTTCTACTATTTTGAGAAAAAAATCCATATAAAAATTGATGTACATTTTCTTTTCAGTACGGGGAATGTTAGAAAAGATGGGTAAAACACTTTTCTTTAGATCTGGTAAAGAGCCCTTGATTCTGTCTGAGGAGCAAAGGGAGGAAAGGAGAAAAGGTAATGAAGTGTGCTTGCTTTTTTCCATCATATGTGAGCCGTTTCCTCGATACATCAAAAAAAATTATGTTGAGAATGGCATAAAATGGCAATCCATCAATTTTTCTACTTTTTTAGTTGGTTTGGGATAGGAGCTTGTTAGATGGTTTAACCCTGACCATACAATCCTGTGTTTTAATGACTCTGGGAAAGAAGGTGTTTGAAAACATTTCAACAAATTAACCATAGAATGGATTCCAAAATGTGGAATAAGGTTTGGAAGAAAAAGCTGTCAGTAATATATTGTGATAATACAATGTGCTCTGTTGTAGTATCTTTACACATATCTCACAGTATTTTCTAAGGTCATTTTGCAGATAGAGGAAACCAGTTAGGGTCATATTTGAAATATATAGATGCAAAAGGACATTAAGTGTCTTAATTGAGAACAGGTATTTTGCATTCTTTCCCACACAACAAAATAATATACTGATACAATTTAAAAGCATTAGCAGACAAGAAATTCAATTTTGGCCAAGTGATGGAATTTGTCTTTGGACAGGTAGGAAACATTGTTGGAAAAGGAGAAAATGCTTGTTACTAGGATTTTCTTCTTTTTCACAATGTCTTCATAAGCCATCTTCACAAGGGTTGTTAAAACAAGGGACTGTTTGGTAAAGGGTTAAACAGTTGCTACTTTTGTCACTTTTTCTTATATGAAACTACCAAAATGTATTTTTATGAGGTTAACATGAAAAAAAAAAATTGTTGCAGACATGAATAATTATACATATAGAAAGTATGACCGTAGGGGAAATAACTTTTTACAAGCAATTTGTCCATTTGCCACACTTTTATCAAAGTCTACTGCAAGACTTTAAAGCTGCTTGCAGTCAGTAACATGTTAAAAAAGGTGAAATATAAATCTACATGGAGGTTGTACCGGTACTTCTATTTCAGCTCGAATTGAAGAAATCAAGATATCTTCAGGCATGGGTACCTATTTTGAAAATATAATTCCAACTTTGACTCAACATGGAGGACTAGGCTATTGTCCAATGCCAAAATCTTCTACAAAAGGTTGGTGGTTTATCAAATTTGCTGGAACACATGAACATATATGGCGTGCAACACACGAAAAGCGGCCTTCCGACAAGTGCATAAAAGTGTGTCATCCCAGATCTTCCTGTGCAGTCTGTGATTAATCCGTGACGACACTTCCCATTTTTGTGTGATTTTCTATTTCACGAAAGTCTACTGTACGAAAAAATCTTATGTAGTCATAAAGTGCTGTCCCGGATTAGCCTGCGTGGACTGCGCAGGCTAATCCGAGACAACACTTTACACAATTGTCCGAAGGCCCCTTTTCGTGTGTTGCACACCATATGATGAATGATAGCCTTACACGTAAGAGTTTCTTTGTTCAAATCTTGTGATAACCCGGTCAACCTTTGGAGTTACTCACCCTATGGCATGGGTGCTGGTTTTGTTTGTGAGTGCTGATATAAGGTGAAGAACTCAACTCACAGTCATTTTGTTAACAAAATTCATTTCAATTATTTGCCACAGAATCCGAAGTATTAATGACTTTGAGGAAGACAGCTATCACAATATTGTTGGAAAAGGACAAAATACTAGTGACCAGTATATTTCCTTTTTTCCACAATGATTTCTACTTTTTCAAAGACAGTTTCTGCAATTTCAGCTTCTTTTAATTTGTGGTCTGCAAGTGGTGCAAGAAATTTTGTCTTTTGGGTAGGAATTAACTAAACTTGAGCTCTAGACTTAGTATACAGTAGCCATGAGTCAAAGCGTTTGCTTTGAGAGTAGAAGTCAGTGGGTTCAGTTGTATTTATGACTTGCCCCCTTAGGGCTCACCAACTATCATATGTCAGTGTACTTTTTGGAATGTGGCCAGTAGCTTTGAAAGAAAGTTCTACGATTTGCTGCCAATAGACTTTCCAGGAATGCGTGCTGAGGTGCACAACACAACTCAACTCTTACATTTTTTCTTTGGCAAACTATTTGGTAAAAGTATTCAAAGTATGACTTATATTACCGATAGTTTTAAACAGAAAATTAAATTGAACAAAATTAGGCTATACAGAATGTAAACAGAAAAAAAGTTTTCTTAATTGATATCAGTGTTTATTTTAGATGTCTTTTATTGAAAAACTGAAGTTGGTAAATGATTTTGTACAATGGACCTGTGGCCTATATTACTTAATAAATGTATTGACTCTTTACCTGATGACAAAGTTTTAGACTCCACCAAGTTGAAAGCATTTTCAGACAACAAGTTAAGTGTGGCTAAAATAATTAGATTTGTTTCTGAAAACATTTTGGAAAAGCTGGCTATCAGCATTTTCTTCTTTTTTTCAAAAGCCTTCTTACTCAGGGTTGTTAAAATATGGGATTGTTTAATAGATTAATTTTTAATAACGTAACTGGTTGTAATGCTGTAAAAATAAAATTTCTGAAACCAAAGTTGAACAGACAGTAAGTAAATTGTAATCATACTGTGTTTGGAAACACCCAATTTATTATCCTTAGGTTCATCACGACGAATGGAAGAAATTGACACAGACTGTGCAATATGTATGGACAAAGTACGGGACTGTGTCATGCGACCTTGTCATCATATGGTCACATGTTATGAGTGTGCAGCCATGTTGATTAACAGACGGGATGGCTGTCCAGTATGTAGAAAAGACATTATGGAGATTATACGGGTTTACAGTGGATGAAAACTTAACGGATGGGATTTTAACTCATTACCAGACAACAAATGGCAGGAAATGGCATGTTCACAGCTATTAGCCCTTTCATCCTAAAGTATCTGTGGCACTTGATGCGATATTATGTCCACAACCACCAAGGTGACCATGAGCTTGTGACACTTGTCTCAAATGCAGGAAGCTGTAGGTTCAAGGCGCATGCATATCAAACTGAAAAACCTTAAATCTATTCCAGATGAAAAGATTTTAGACTCAACTGACAACAATTTGCATGTGTTTTAAATGATTGGATTTGTCTTTTAGAGGATAGGAAACATTGTGGAAAAGTAGAAAATGCTGGTTACCAGCATTTTCTACTTTTCATGCAATGTTTTCAAACTGTCTTCTTCAGGTTCATTAAGCAAGTAATTGATACAGGATTCAGGTCATTGTATTAATAGCTTCTCTTACTTTGCTACATTATTGGCTTGATGGTGTATGGGAGCAGTTCTATGTGCTCATAGGAGCTATGAAAACTGCTGTTGCCTTTCCTTGGAAAACTTCTTGATCTGATATAGATTAAACCTGATCATGTGATAGGTATACATGTCATGTATCATGTGACTTTGATTTATTTGTCATGCTCTGAGAAAAGGGGGTTTAATGCATCTGCGAAAACGTATCAGCCCAGGTCAGTCTTCAGTCTGTGTAGGCTGACCTGGGTCAGCCTGCAGAAACTTTTTGCCATGGGTAAATTTTCTGCATGTCCAAGGACCATTCTGTCATGACTTAGTCGGTTGTTAGATAAAATGGATTTTATGGATCCGTAATTGTTTGATGATTTGCTTGTTATGGTGCATCATGGAGATGCATTAACCCTTTACCAAACGACAAAATTTTAGACTGGTCCAAATTGAAAGCATTTGCAGATGACAATATAAATACAAATGAAAAATTAAAATTTGTTTTGGGAAGGATAGAAAACATTGTGGGAAAAGGAGAAAATGCTGGTTACCAGCATTTTCTCCTTTACCCACAATGCTTTCAAAAGGCTTTTTTCACGGGGTCGTTACAAGTCGGGATTGCATGGTAAAGTGTTAAACCCCCTTTTTCCAGAGCACCACTCATTGCTTATTTCTTATTCCATCATGAATTTGACTTAATGTATTTCTGTTACTTTTCTTTATATTTTGTTATTCAGATTTTCATTGTGATACCTTGACTTTTTCTATGACCAAACAAGTATTGTAACACTGTCTGTTTGTTAAATTTCAGAATGTGATTCATTAATTTTGTTATTAGCTGTTTGTCAGAATAAAGGACATCAAATGAAATATGCATTGTGTGCAATGTGGTTTTGATCATGCAGGAGGCATTCTGATCCTGATCTATAACGTCTATAATAAAGCAACTGAAGTTGTGCTAAGTTTCTGAGTTTTTTTTTTATTGGATATGGGACTGTGCAGATCTAAGGTGAGACTGCACATTTTGATCATAAGCCAAGCTGTTCACAAAAGAAGTTCAATTTACCGTTTACTCCAAAATGATCAATGTTTGCGGTGTGTCGGTTTGCTTTGTTGGTGTTTTACGCCACTTGCTGGTTTCAACAATTACGCACCATAGGTTCTTCATTTTATACTAATTCCTTTTTCTAACACCTAACATATGAAGATTTGAGACATGCTCTGGCAAAAGGGGGCTTAATGCATCTCTGTGATGCATTATACCAAGCAAGTCATCACATAATTATAGATCCATAAAAACCTTTTTGTGTAATGATTGACTGGATCTGGAGGTAGAGTGGTCCTTGGACAGGCAGAAAATTTACAAATTGCAAAAAATTTTGATTCCTGTCGGCCTGCGCAGGCTGACATGGTTTGATACTTTTTTGCAGATACAGTAAGGCCCCTTTTCACAGACCATGGCTTATTTGTATATATGCTTATCATGAAACAAAAGCCTATGTTTTGTACAGGTAAAACAACTGGGAAAGTGAATTACTGGGCTGTAGCCAGAATATACCGCAACTGAAATAATGCTTCAAAATAGCGGGGATAAAAAATGTTCTGCAGGGGAATATGCATTAATTCTTTACCACACAAGAACAATTTAGACTTGTCTAAATGAAAGCATGTGTAGACAACAAATTAAAAGTTACTGAAGACCTGAAAATTTTCTTTCCAACGGTAGATAACATTGTGGGAAAAGGAAAAAATGCTGGTTACCAGCATTTTCTATTTCACACAATGTTTTCAATAGGCTTCTTTGTTAGGGTCATTAAAAGTTGGGATTGTGTGGTAAAGGGTTATGCATTTTCTGCAAGTCATCTCTATTAATAGTAGGTTGTCCTGTAATGAATAAGACAAAGACTGTCACAAGTAGTATTAGACATATATTTTACCATTTTGAATACAATACTTAAATCACTGTACAATTATATAAACAAAATAAAAATTGTTCAAGAAAGCAAGTGACTGACATGATGTGAAACACAGAACATAATGTAAAAAAGAGTTGTAAATTACTGGAATGGTACATGGTGCATAAATTATATTAACTATATTTCGTTGAAACAATGATACCAGCCTAAACCTTCACGGTTCTTTGTTACCAATATACCCATAGCTGTAATGGGCCCAGGGTAACTGAGGACATGGGTTAATATCATATGATCCCCAACAGGGTGTCAGCTAGATACATTAAATTTATTAGAAATTATCAGGTGTTAATGACCACAATGACACCTGAGAACCACTTCTTCTGTCTTTCAGACTACACTTGAAAACATCATGGTGAAAAGAGAGTATACTCATGATGAGTAATTTGTCTTTTTTTTTTTCTATGATGTTTTCATGGGGCAATAGTTTCGTTTTTTGTCACCTGTTTTCTCATGAGGCATGCTCTGTGAAAAGGGGGCTTAATGCATCTGCGTAATGCATTTTACCAAGCAAGACATCACATGACTATGGATCTATAGAAGCCATTTTGTATAACAACCAACTGAATCATGTGATACACTGAACCTTTGACATATAGAAAATTGATCAGTAGCAAAAAGTTTGACCAGTGTCAGCCTGTGTGGACTGCATTAAGCCTTTCAGTGCCAAATTAATAGACTTGGAGTCTTATTATGACTGATAATTCAAGCCACTAAAACTCAGAAAGATTTCTATCCTATAAACAAGCAAACAGTATAGATCCAAGATCAGACTGCACATTCAGAGCAGTCTGATCTTGATTTATGCTGTTAGCAAAAGTCCCTGTTTTGCCTATGGCACTAAAAGTTTTAAACCACAATAACAAATACAGGTTTTCAAATATTATTTATCATAATGTTTATTCACATCTGACAAGTTATCCTGAGCATATTATACATTGCAATACAATTGCCACCATGAAAGCATCGCTAGTATTCAACAAGTTTCAGTGCTCGTTTTCACATCATGACGGTCAAGTAACAAATATATAAACAATCAATACTTGTTGCTTATTCATTTTTATTTGATTATTCATTTAGTAGACTTCATAAAGATGATAAAACACATACGTAAGTAAGATAATAATAAGGAAGGAAATTAAAAAACTAAATTTTTAAAAATCAATTCTACATAAATACATCAGTTCTAACTGGCAGCTCTAAATGCTCTTAAGGGAAGCTTAGATCAAGATCAGACCACACAAAATGTGCAGTCTGATCTTGAACATTCAGTACTTGAATAATTGTAAGATATAACGCCAAGATAGACTTGACAATAATTTATATTTGTTTACTTTCTAGCTACCTGAGTATAATCATTTCATTTAGAATATTTCCCCTGTATCTTAACTCTTTACCAAATGGCAAAATTTTAGACTCGCCAAAACAGAAAGTATTTGTAGACGACCAACTAAATGTGACTCAAACATTGGGATTGATTTATAGGAGAGCAGAAAACATTGTGGGAAAAGGAGAAAATGCTGGTCACCAGCATTTTCTCTTTTTCCTGTAATTTTTTTCAAAAGCCTTCTTCCTCAGGGTCTTTAAAAGTCGAGATTGTGTGGTCAAGGGTTAAGAGCTTATTGCTAGAAAGTACATGCATATTTTGTAGACAAATAATATCAAAACCTTCTATTTTTAAATGTCGAATAACTTAAGAAGTGTTTCTCTAAAATCAAATCTACATCATGAACTGTTTGGCTGTCATGTGTTTCCATAGTAGCTGATTAGTGAGTTATACCCAACTTATGAAAAGCCGTAAATTATACTAATGATGTCAAAAGTAAACACACCCATATCTTAAGTTTACTGAATTAACAGGTAGTATGAAAGGTGAAAATGTTGCTATGCCAATAAATTAGCATCTCTATGACATATTTTGTCTTGGTTACCATGAGGCCATCTTGAAAACGACTTCAAACATTTAACCCTTTCAGCACAATAGACAAATAAACGGTCTTTTAGGTACAGCATAGTTCAAGATTAGACTACTCAGAATATGCAGTCTGATCATGGAATCATGCTGTCAACTTGTTTAGTCATTCCCTTAGCCTTTTACCACACAATCCTGACTTTTAATGACCCTAAAGAAGAGGACTTTTGAAAAAAAGTTTGAAAAAAGGAGATAATGCTGGTTACCAGCATTTTCTCCTTTTCCCACAATGTTTTCAACCCTTTCCAAAACAAATTTTAATTTTTCAGTCACATTTAATTTATTGTCTGCAAATCCTTTGAATTTGGACGAGTTTGGTAAAGAGTTAACTTAAAAATCTTGCTCATTATCAGCGGATTGTTTCTTCAGCCATTGAAAGAGATCAAGTTTATATATCTTTACTGTGACAAACTAAATACAAAGTTCTCTAATCATTTCAAGGATATAACCCCTAACTTTCCTTTGATATGAGTACATGTATCTTTCTTGGCACAAGAAGAGTTTATCCCAAAGGTTGCAGACTTGATCCCCACTGACAGAACTGGTTGCCTGCAGACAATTAAGAACCCTAGCTCTGCAGTTGTAAAACCAAGAAGACACATGGATATGCAAGCTGTAACTGTGCTATATACTGTATAAGTGGAAATGTTTGCTACATGGAAATTTTTGTGAATTTGAAAAATTTGCAAACATTTCTTTTCATGTATTTAACCACAAATATACCAAACAAGTATAAAATGTCTTGAATCTACAAACATTACCATACTATGTGAAATGTCTGTAATTGGTAATTCACAAACTTTTCGACATGTGTATATATCCATATATACAATATACAGTCTAACTGTTAAGACAGTGCCTGGGAACACAACAGAATTCATTAGAACGGCTACTTTGATAAGAGTTGTTTCAGGTGAGGTCCCCAGGCCATCATCCTCACCATCTGTGTGGTCTAGATTGTTTTCTCTAGTTGGAGAGCTGTCTCTGCTCTCACTTGAGGAAGAGGAGATGGACCTAAAGTCAGCTTTACCACACAATCCCGACTTTTAACGACCCTAGGTAAGAGGCCTTTTGAAAACATTGTGGGAAAAGGAGAAAATGCTGGTAACCAGCATTTTCTCCTTTTCCCACAATGTTTTCTAATCTATCAGGGACAAATTTCATCATTTGAGTCGTCTTTGTCGTCTGCAGATGCTTTCAATTTGGACAGGTCTAAAAATTTGTTGTTTGGTGAAGAGTTAAAGCATCCTTGTCATGTATTATATAAAGCAAGTTGTTCCATATTATGAATCCTATTTTTCTAAACACCAGCTGAACCGTGAGTTAGAGCAGACTGGTTACATTAAGAAAATTTAACCATAGCCAGAACTTTCAATCCAGGTCAGTGGGTGCAGACTCTTTTGGAGATACTCCCCCCCCCCCCCCATGAATTAAGCCCCCTTTTCACAGAGCATGACACTTTTTTCTGTGGCTTTGAGTAATCTAGGTTACTTGCTTAACCCTTTACCACACAATCCCAATTTTTAACGACCCTGACGAAGAAGCATTTTGAAAACATTATGGGAAAAGGAGAAAATGCTGGTAACCAGCATTTTCTCCTTTCCCACAATGTTTTCTGCCATTCCCAAAACAAATTTCAATTCTTGAGTTGCATTTAATTTGTCGTCTGCAAATGCTTTCAATTTGGACTGGTCTAAAATTTTGTTGTGCGGTAAAGAGTTAATCAAGGTAGCCACCCAGAAAGGATTCATTCCTCTCTTACTGCATATCTCTTTAATTGCCAATTTAGTCAATTCAATTGCTTTCGAGGTTTTAAAGCAGATTTTCAGGTGAATTTGGTCATACTTTAGCATGATGTAATAGAAGACGTAGATCAAATATAAGACTTTATCTTGCAATCTGATCTTGACCTATGTTGTTTAATTTGCCATTGACAGTGAAAGAGCTACTGTTGTTTTGACTTCTGTTATAAAATTTGGGAAAGCTGCAAATGGCTTGGAAAACACAGGTTAAAAAAATCTAAAGAATGCATGGATAGGTGCATTTGCCAACTGATAACTGAATTACTGTTGAGTCAAATAGACAAAAGTGTATGTAAAATGTTATCACTATTAGATTTTCAAAGAGACAGTCTCTCTGTCTCTGTCCCTCCCTCTCGCTCGCTCTCTCTCTCTCTCTCTCTTACAATTTATTCTTATTTTCTTATCTTGCAATTACAATAGGTACCAACACAACATAAGAGAAAAAGAAAAATAAAGGAAAAAATTGAAATAACCATATTTTTTCTCATAACATAATTGATATGCTAATATCATTTTAATAACTTTGAGATAAATCAAAAAATATTTTGGCAAATTAGCTAAATTTTGTGGTTATGAAAAATCAACAATGGCTTTCATTTTAAAAAGAAGAATTTTGGGCAAAGTATAAGCAGAAGAGAATTACTGGCAAAATATAAAACAAAAGAATAACAAATAAAATCTCTGTGATTCAAATAAGTGGTACATGCAATAAACCCAGACCAAACAATTTGAGGTATTGACTGGGTACTGCATGTCTCTGGGAAATAGTGTAGCACAAGATCTGATTGCTCATTCAAGCAATCAGGCCTGGCACCTCACTGTTTTCCAAGGTAAATATCATTTATATACATGTGTATATGTGACAACTAATAACTACATACTGAATACACAGATAATGCAAACCAGGGGAGGTTACCCAGGCATATGCCTGCTTGTACCTTTAAAAATAGGGGCAAAGAGAGAGAGATGAGAGAGAAAATAGGAAATTATCGATACATGTACAAAAAAAAAAGAAATGCTGAGATGACATATATGCTTGTCCACAGATGTGTTTTCTATGTATTAAATAAAATTGATTTTCCATCTAGCAGACTTCATCCCTGATCCCCTCAGTACAACTATTAGGGACTTTGCCCCCTACACTCCATATGGGAAACATTCCTGGGCCTAATTCTTTTGGGGGTGTACCTAAAATTTCACTAAAATCCCTGCGACCTAACTTGATGGCATCGTGCTTATGTGTAAACAGTCAGCCCCTATGATAGTCATCGTCTTAACTGGGCCATCACCTAAATTCACCCTTTACCACACAATCCTTAGTGTTAACGACCCTGTAAAAGAAGCCTTTTGAAAACATTGTGGGAAAAGGAGAAAATGCGGGTTACCAGCATTTTCTCCTTTTCCCATGATATTTTCAAACGCCTTTTTTCATGTTTGTTTAAAGGGGGGATCATTTAGTAAAGGGTTATGCTAAAAAAATGTTTTCAGTGTAAGGTATACATGTGATGCCATGTATTTCTTTACTAAATGAAAAAAAAAAAATTACACTTTTTTCATATTAATAGCATCAGCATTGCTAGTGCAGATTATGTGATTGGATTTGTTTTTAGAAGGTTGAAATATGGAAAAGGCGAAAATGCTGGATACCAGCATTGTCTTCTTTTCTCACAGTGTATTCCAAAGCCTTCTTCCTTATGGTCGTTGAAAGAGAAATTGATTTGGTTAAGAGTGAAGCTTCTTGCCCATAAACATCTACTTTCATAAGTTCCCTCAGGTGATGGTTTGAGATGGGTTTGTCTCTCATTTGTACCTTTATTTTGAAGTTTTGCAAACTGTTGAACATTTCATCTAAATCCCTGAGGTTTTTCTTTGAGAATAAATGTGTATTTGATGGTCGTATGACATGGGCAATAAATATTGACAAAAAATCTAAATAAGGACAGGACCTGAACTGTTGACTTTAGCGATTTTTCTTCTCATGAGAACTTATATTTATAGAAATATAGTGATTAAAAATACTCAAGTTTAATCTTTAAACTATTTTAAAACTTAAAAACCACTCTTCAAAGCACATATTTCAAGGAAATGAGTATTGCTACTATCATCCAACAGTTCACCAAAGAGGTATTTTTCAACAGTCTTCTTCAGCGCTTTCGACTGCTTTGTTCAGGGTCACAGTAAATGCTTGATCATTGTCCCCATACTTTGTAACTGTTGGTATCAGCTCCGTTTTGTTGTTGTTTTCAACTGGCATTACTTTGATAGGAGTTGTTTCAGGTGAGGTCCCCAGGCCATCATCCTCACCATTTGTGCGGTCTAGATTGTTTTCTCTAGTTGGAGAGCTGTCTCTGCTCTCACTTGAGGAACAAGAGATTGACCTACAATGTGAGTCAGAATCTGACAGGTCCAGTAAATTCTTCTTGCCAGAAACAAGGGTTGCTTTCGTTAATTTTTTAAGAACTGGCGATTTGGAGTCCTCCTGAATATGTTTTTCTATTAAAGCATCTTCTTCACTGAGATTTTGCTGATTTGTCCAGTCTTTTATTGAATCATCCTGAGGTATATCACTAAATGAACCAGACCGGACCAGACGCTGTCCAGACCAGTCCAGTTTCCCACTATCTAGTTCATTGCGTGTTTTATTGTCAGTTTTTAATGAGGTAGGACGTTGTATAGATATGTCATGATCTTTAAGTTTGTTAGTGTCTGTTTGTATTTCGTATGAGGCAGTTCTATGAACATTGTTGGTGTTGACTGTACGTGTCTGACCGGTAACAAAATCTTCTCTGATTTCAAAAGCAATTCCGCCTTTTCCAGCTTGATTTTCATTCTTAAAGCGCTCTTCTTCCATAGCCTTCTTTTCCATTGCTTCGAGTTCTGTTACTGAAATATCGAAAGCTATCCCACCATCATTTTCTTTCTCATTTCTGCTAGGAAATGTTTTCTTAAACAAAACAGAGTCTGTATCAAACCCCAGGTTCATGTCCAACTCTGGCAAACTCTTTTCAAACTCATCTAGCTGAACACTAATTCTATTATTTTCAAGATTAGTTTCAGGTGTTGTTTCTTTGACTTCAACAGAGTTGATTTTAACTTGTTCCTCCTGAACTTCTACATCCTTTGGCTCAGTGTGAGAACCTGATCTTGACGAATTAGAAGATGAAGTACTTTCATGCATATTATCTTTGCCATATTTCCCAATATCCGGAATCTCACTACCTCTATTTATTTGCGTAGCTGCCATAACTTCCTCTACTTCATCCCTATCTGGGGAGTCTGCATGTGTGAAAGGTGAGGGTGGCTTGATAAGTGTTGTATCATTGTCAGAGAAAGAATCATTTAGCGACGTATCTCCTACAATAGTTCGGTCAGATAGGTTCAATTTTGATGGATCATTGGGTTCAAAGGATATTTTATCAGTGTCAATTGATATAGTCCTTTCTTTCTTTAATGGCTGTATTAATTCTTCATCAGCTTCTGGGTCATCATCTGGAATGGGAGGTGGGGCTTCAGTTGGTGGTAATAGCGATGCACTGATGACGTCATCTACAATAGTATCATCATATACAGGTACAGGAGAGCTAGGTATTGATGGAGCATTGTCTGTAAGTTCACCATCGCTCTGCGAGGTACCACTTGTTGTAGAACCACGCTTCTTTTTCCGTTCGGGCTTGACAGGAATGCTCTTTTGATCACCGAATACTGGTGAAGGCGGGGGTATTTCTGACTCTAGTGCTTGTACTGGTCTCGGTGAAATATGTTCTGGGTCATCATAACTTAAGCGAATGACATCTAGTTTATCTTCTTCAGTAAGATTCTGAAATGGATCAGCTAAGTCAGTCGTGGGAGCAAAGAAATCAGGATCGCTTTTCACAAGCTCAGCATTTAATTCTAGGCTTGCATGAGGAATGTTGGAATCTGCAGACACCTCCCTCTCCTCCTTATGTCTGTGCACAGTTACATCAGCCTGTGTAAGAGGCGATGTTGTGGTGAACACATCATTATTGGCATTGTTCAGGAATGCACTAGTTTCTTCCATAATGTTGCTTTCGGAACCTCCCTTGCTTACACGTTTAGTAGGCCTTGGCGAGCTATCATACCGTACTTCACTGTTTGACCTTTTCGGCTGAAAAAGTGGCTCCTTTCCGATCAATTGAAGGGTATCAACGGATTGACTCCGATACAGTGGGTGGTTCAAACTTGTCCTGAGGTCACTTAGTCTTCGATTTCGAGGTATTTCTGTTTGTTTTTGAAGAGTGACCTTGACCGGATAAGGTGAGGCATAGCTTAGTATGGTCAGAGCGTCTTCATAGACCATGTTCTCAAAAGAAATTGCCACGCTGATTATACGATCACCTGAAACCAAATGTAAAACGTGAATTATAGGCCAAACAGCAAAATTTCAGACTTGTCCAAATTCAAAGTATTTGCAGACAACAAATCAACAGTGACTTAAATAAAAATGTTTGTATCTGAAATGGAGGAAATGGTATAAAACAATGCTGGAAAAGCAGACAATACATTTTCTCCTTTTCCAATAATATCTTTTAACTCTTTTCCACACAGTCACAAGTTTTAACAACCTTGACGATAAAGGCTTTTGAATACAATTTGGGAAAAAGGTGAAAATGCTGGTGACCATGATTCTCTCCTTTTTCTACAATGTTTTCTAGTGTTAAGATCAAATCCCATCATTTAAGCCCTATTAAAGTTGTCATCTGCAGACGCTTTCAATCTGGAGAAGTACAAAATTTTCCCGTGTGGTAAAGAGTTAAAGCTGTCATCATCTGGTTGTTAAACCACACAATAATTCAGTAAAGGGTCTATGCAAGAAAGAAAATTTGGATTATCTCATCACATCCTGAAACAAATCTGTGGCATACAACTTCGGGTACATATTTACAAATTGTTGAAGATCAAAATATTTTGAGCCATGCTCTCTGAAAAAGGGGCTTAATGCATTTGCAAGAAGTATTGACCCAGGTCATCGTGCGCAGTCTGCGCAGGCTGACCTGGGCCAAAACTTTTTCTTTTTTGCTTTTTGTCAATTTTCTGCATGTCAAAGGACCAGTCTACCTAATGATTTAGTTAGTTGTTATACAAAACAGATTTTAAGGATGTATAATGCTGTGGTAATCTCTTTGGTATCACAGATCATGGAGATGCATCAAGCCCCCTTTTCACAGAGCATGGCTCATTTGCTTTTAAATACAGTGAAACCTGTCTGAGTGACCACCTCAGCTAAGTAATCTATTTTTAAAGCAATAGTATTTGGAGTTTCTGGAGAAGACAAGTACATGTATGTTGAAATGTACCTATTTTATGCAAGCACCTGTCTGAAGCAACCACTTTTTGAGTGTCCCCTAGATGCTTGCTTAACCCATTACCACACAATCCCGAGTTTAAACAACCCTGGGAAATTAAGACTCTGGAAAACATTGAGAGAAAAGGAGAAAATGCAGGTAACCAGCATTTTCTCCTTTCACCCACAATGTTTTCAACCATTCCCAAAACCAATTTCAATTATTAAGTCACGTTTATGTTGTTATCTGCAAATGCTTTGATTCTGAACAACTGAAATTTTGTCGTTTGGTAAGAGTTAGTACAGATTGGACTGTGCATAAAAGATAACATTATGGCAAAGGGAGGAATGTGGACCTTTATGAGCTATTTCTTCTTTAGCCAAAAACGATTCCAGTTCTGGTCTCCTCTGATACCAAAACAAAAACTTCTCGAGGGCTATTATGTGGTGAATGACAGCCTATCACTGATCATTTCTCAAGATTAAAATACCACAAATATGATGATAATCAGTGATACTAGTTTACCCTTTACTGCACAATGCCGCCTTTTGACGACCCTGGTAAAGATGTCTTTTAAAATCATTGTGAGAAAAGGTGAAAATGTTGGTAACCAGCATTTTCTCCTTTTCTGACAATGTTGTCTACCCTATCAAAGGAAAATTGCACCATTTGAGTCACATTGAAATTGTCGTCTGCAAATGCTTTCAAGTTGGACAAGGCTAAAATTTTGTTGTCTGGAAAAGGGTTAAAAGGAACTTTTCAACATGAAATTATGTCAGGTAATCATTCCATAAGTTCATCCTGGTGTTAAACTTCCCAACATTTTAACTTCAGTTCTGATCATAAACTCCAGGACTTGCCATCAAATCAACTAAGACAGAGCATTTCAGCCAACCATATAACAGTTACTATTCTTGAAGTTTAGGTGAAGTGCAATGTTAAGAGCAATTTTGATTACAAGCCTAGATGATCGAGACCAGCCATCTCAACAAAAGATATCAGAAAAAATATGATTGGTCTACTTACCAACTTTAAATTTCCCAGAATCCTTTGCGGGTCCTCTGTTATGTACCTGACTGACAAATATTCCATCCCTCATGCTTCCAGCCACGTTGAAACCGAGTCCTATGAAGTCTTGACTCGTCAGGCACACGCTTACAAGATCGTCATCCTGAAATATATGCTACAGATTGTGAAACAATGTTTCTCACTAAATATTGACTGCGAAGAAGTTTTGACGAAAATCCATGTTGGATTTGCGTAGCTACATGCCTTAACCCTTTACCACACAATCCCGACTTTTAACGACCTTAAAAAGGAAACCTTTCGAAAAAATTGTGGGAAAAGGAGAAAATGCTGGTAACCAGCATTTTCTCCTTTTCCCACAATGTTTTCTACCCGTCCCACAACAATATTCAATTTTTAAGTCACATTTAATTTGTTGTCTTCAAATACTTTCAGTTTGGACTAGTCTAAAATTTTGTCGTGAGGTAAAGAGTTAATTGCCTTGCATCATGTAAGTATGTATGAATTTCAGTGTGCTAAGTAGCTAATACGCTTTTCAATGTCTACATAAGTTTAACCCCTTACCAAACAAAACTTACATGAGCCCCAAAGAAAAGGCTTTCCAAACATTGTGAGAATGTGCGAATTGTGAGAAAGGAAAAAATGTTGGTTACCAGCATTTCTCGTTTTCCAACAGCATTTTCTAGCCTTTTGAAGGACAAATAACACCATTTGAGTAGCATTTAATTTGTGGTCTACAGTAACTGTTACTCTCAAAACAAATGAATTGTTGTCAGATGCAGAGTTGAAGCATTTGGACATTTGATATTAGATTATCACTGGGATTTCAATTATTTTTACTATATTTTGATACCTTTAAGTCTGTTGACTGAATCTGTTGTTCTAACTAGAGGAAACAATCATATTTAAACAGCATTTGTACTGGTACGTATTCTGTATCTAAATAAGTAAGCATAAGCACAAACTATAATTCATATATGTATGTAGACAATTTAGACTTTCAAATTATCTCTGTGCACCTCGCCTTTCAACTGTCCTTTCTAATATCCTAAAACCTTTACCACACAATCCAGAGTCTTAACAACCTTGAAGAAGAAAGCCTTTTGAAAACATTGTTGGAAAGGGAGAAAATGCTGGTAACCAGCATTTTCTCCTTTTCCCACAATATTTTCTACAATATTAAAGACAAATTCCATCATTTGAGACACATCTAAATTGTTATCTGGAAGTGCTTTCAATTTGGTCAAGTCTACTTTTTTGTTGTGTGGTAAAGAGTTAATACCACATTACTGTTTACAGGCTTTTTTTAGATACTAACTTGTGCACATGATACAAGTAAGAAATATTTGAAGGAAACAAAACCAGCATCTGCAGTGGAAGAAGTGACTGCTTATACTGAGACTTTGGTGATCGATAGATTTTCCAATTTTTTGCAAAAGTTGTCTTATACAGTAGCGTAATAGATATTTGCATGATGATGGATTGAATTGATTCCAAGTATCTGAAGAGAAGATCTATAATGAATAGAAGAAAAGTATTTTAAAACAACAGAAACATGCAAAAGTCTGTTCATCCATTAATAGCACAAAAGAGAGGGAAAAAAGTTTACAAATTACATTTAATAAAAATGGACACTATAAAAGGATTCAGATGATGAAAAAGGACTCAAATTTAAGAAAGAATATGAAACATAAAACCATAGTTCCTTGTTTATTGTTTGTTTGATATTGTCAAGAAATTATGGATCAACTGCTGGCTAGTGACGCTGGCCATATTTGTGTGCACAAAATGAGGGCATAGCCCCATCCTAGTGCCCACATGTGACTTTCATGAAAGATGTCAATAAGGGAGTTTTCACCATAATGTGACTAAAACTGTTCAAGGCAGCACAAAATCATTTTTGAAACGTAAAGCAAGAAAAAATTAATGAACTATAAACAATTACTGAAGTGCCCCAACCATTTTAGTTTCATCAATGCAACTCATGCATGTAGTGTATTGTACTTCAAATTTGCCAAAAAATAAGAATACAAAACTAAAAGACTTAGATCTATATACAAACAAAGAAACTAGCGTTTTATTCAAATAGTGATTAAAAAGAACAAACATACAAGCCTAAGTGACTAAATGTACATCACGTGATGAAGACAGAGCCCTACACAGTTGTTCGCACTGGTTCAAAATGTACCAAGTGTGTTAACCCTTTTCCACACAGTCCCAAGTTTTAATGACCCTAAGGAAAAGGACTTCGGAAAACATCTCCGAAAAAGGAGAAAATGATGTTTACCAGCATTTTCTCCTTTTCCTAACATGTATTCTACCATTACAAAGACAAATTTCATTTTTTAGGCAACATTTCATTTGTAGTCTGCAAATGCTTTCAATTTTGTCGTTCGGTAAAGAGCAGAGTGAAATTATTAAGATGACTTAATTATCAGAGAGCAAGTACATGAAACTGACAATTTCTGTCAGTGTACCCAGATCTTGCAATCTATGGGCTGCTTCATTAAGATTATCTCACAAAATGAAGTACAGATTAAGATCTAGGAACAAATTTACCAGCCATTCCAAATTCAATTCTATTCTATCCATTCGACTGGCCAAGACAGATCATCTCAGCTAATCAGAATGTATAATGTAATTTAGTATCACAAAAATGTTTTAAATGTTTTGTGAACTAATACAGCACTTTATAAAGTTGTGATTATTATGCATTCAAAGAATTCACTTTCCTTTCTTAATCCTTTACCACACAATCCTGACTTTTAATGACCCCAGTATGGAAGCCTTTTGAAAACATTGTAGGAAAAAGAGAAAATGCTGGTAACAAGCATTTTCTCCATTTCCCACAATGTTTTCTACCTTTCCCATAACAAATTTCAATTTTATAAGTCACATTTAATTTGTCATCTGCAAATGCCTACAGTTTGGACTGGTCTAAAATTTTGTTGTTTGGTAAAGAGTTAAAAAATTTTTTTGTGTGTTTGTATGGTGTTTAACTCCATTTCCAACATTATCTCATTTACATTGCTGCAGCCAGTGCACCTATCCATACTTTCCTGGAGGTTTTCTTTTACAAGTACTTAGCAAAATATTCTTCCCAAGCCACTAACTGCTTTCTCACAAAAAATTTTATCAAAACAATGATCAGCACTGAGAGAGGAATGATTCCTGTCACATTAATTATCATCAATCCCTGGAAAGAAGTTAGCGGACTGGAGGATGCAACCCAGTAACCTCCTGGTCTTAAGTCTTGCATACTACGGAGCGCACCACTGGGCTCGGCCCTCTTCAAGAGAAGGGTCATTTGAAATATGTCTAAGTTGTCTTGTTTGAAGTGTACAAGCCTCATCAGCTACTTAACAAGGACTGCAAGGATACTGACGTAAGAATATAATCATGGAGTTGCTGTATTGAGCTATATAACCCTTGACCACATGACTAAATTTTACACTTGTCCAAATTGAAAGCATTTGCAGATGACAAATTAGATATCTTTTATAAAAGGAAGCTTTTGCAATGATGTTTCCACATGTACTCATGCATTCAGCCTTTATTCAAGCTTTATCTATGTTTATTATCCCTGTTTTAGATAGATATGTTCAAATTTGTGTGCTGTAAGTTTGTACACAGTGATAATGAATTTAGTGTGCCATGTAAACATGTGTGCATGAACAAATCAGTCAAAGATTATTAATACATAATTATAAATTCAAAACAAGAACAAAAACCTGAGTACAGTCCTCTGCATTTTGCCAAAGATCAAATGTTATATTAGCAAAACTCAATAAACCCTATTGCATTTTAGAAATTTAAAATTCTGAAATGATATCAAGTAGAGAACAAAGATGGCCCCTTGAGTTGATGCTCACCTGGATATAGTAGTCTACTATAATATTTAGTGAGACAAAGATATGAGCGGCATAATGGGAAAAAGAAATTTGATGCATCTCAGTGATGCATTATACCACACAGGTCATCACACAATTATGGATCCATAAAATCCATTTTGTCCAACAACTGACGAAATCATGATGTAGACTGGTCCTTTGACACGCAGAAAATCAACCAATAGCATAAAGTTTCAACTCATGTCAGGCTGACCTGGGTTGATACGTTTCGCAGATGCATTAAACCTCCTTTTTACAGAGAATGACTCATAAAGTTTTTTCATTGCATTTGACCGTAAGAAAAGAAAATACTTTTATATTTATCATAATAACAATCAAACAAAACAAAACCTTACAGGCAGTGTGCTTCCTTCAGAAACCTGAAGTTTAAACATGAATTTATATAAAACATACATTTATATTTAGAAAGAAAAAATAAATGTGTTGGTGACATGGGTGGAAGTAATTGACCTGCCAGGAGAGAATATGTCTAGGAGCTGAGCCAGATGAAAATTTTACATCCAAAACCCCTGCCTATTCGTATTAGTCCTGTTATGTTATATAAAAACCAAGAATATGACAAGTTGAAATTGATCAGGAAACTGATTTTACGATTTTAAATTGCAAGCATAATGTACATGTATGTAAAAAAAAGTACATGTACTCCCACTGAACAATTCAAGTGTTACAATTACAGGATTAACTGATGTCACGAAAAATTGCAGGCTCTTTATTTCTTCCAGAGTCAAATCAGTCAAAAGTGATAAGATTTACACTATTGTTTTACAGATATTTTCAAGATTTTTTCCCCAAAAATCTTAAATTCTTTACTTCATTAGGTTAAAATGTATACAGAATATAATGTTAGATATGGGAATATAAATACTTACCATTGAGATCCGACTTGATCTCAGGCAGGGAGCGGACTATAATAACAAGTTGCAAAATACTTGTACAGAGATAGATCTATGGACATGCAGAACTATCAATGGACTCCAATTACACTTTATTTCCTTGAACCTTTCAAAACTGTCTTTATTTGACATATCGTAGGTACATGTATAATAATTGTAATCATTTTCCTTACACAGCCCTTGGCATTAACTCTTTACCAAATGACAAAATTTTTGACTGGTCCAAATTGAAAGCATTTGCAGACGACAAAATAAATCTGACTGAAAAATTGAGATGCGTTTTGGGAAGGGTAGAAAACATTGTGGAAAATGCTGGTCCAAATTGAAAGCATTTGCAGACGACAAAATAAATCTGACTGAAAAATTGAGATGCGTTTTGGGAAGGGTAGAAAACATTGTGGAAAATGCTGGTCCAAATTGAAAGCATTTGCAGACGACAAAATAAATCTGACTGAAAAATTGAGATGCGTTTTGGGAAGGGTAGAAAACATTGTGGAAAATGCTGGTTACCAGCATTTTCTCCTTTTCCCAAAATGCTTTCAAAAGACTTCTTTCTCAGGGTCGTTAAAAGTTGGGATTGTGTGGTAAAGGGTTAAATGCCTTTTAGCAGTTCCACTAAAACATTTCGACCCATTGTAGCCAAGACTTAGTGTTATGTGCAGAGTTATGGTAATGCAAACTGCATCAAAAAGTAAAGTTCCTTCCCATTTTTGGGGATTCCAATATCTTCCACACTAAATAACATTGATAAATGCATAATACCGTTCATTGTTACACAACTTTCAAGCCTGGTTCCAGTCTAATCATTTTTTTTTTTCCATTTACAATTTTTTTCTGATGTATGTTACTTTGCCAAAAATACTTATGCATCCAAAGTGAGGATGTGTTTTGTAATGAGACCTTGAACTTATGTTTTGGGACCATTCCTTATTACAATTTAATCAAAATTCATTCTGAAAATCTGATTCTTCAGGAGTTAAATTAATTAACAATTATAAACTTTTGATGCTGAAAAGAATTTAGTGCAATTTTTCATCCAGTAGTAAATAATTAATTATAGTACAATTTTTTTTCAAGTTCTTTTCAGCTTGAAAATAACCTCACATCATCGGAAAGTTTAGATTTAAGATCATTTTCTGTGCAGTCTGATCTTGATCTGCACTGTCTTCAAAAGAATATAGAGGGACAGTTTGAAGCCTAAGGGTTACTGTTGATGCCATTGTGGGCAATGCAGATCATGCAAGATCCAACGGCAAAGAACATGCAGCTTGATCTGTGTTTGTATTTACACTGTTACATTTTGTGAAATACATGTATACTGGCAATAAAAACCCAGTAAATTGCATTATTTCCCTTTTCCTGCTGCGAGAATACTAGTATATCTTTTTTTTTTGCACCCATTTACTGGTATTACACAGAAATGATCCTTTGAGGGGGATCTCTGTAATATGAAATGTTTAATGCTTAGGACTGAAAATACATGGACTTGTCACTTTTCAGTCAGTAAAACAACACCCAAATATTGAAAAGGAAAGGCTATTTTGGGCCACAATGATACATGGAATATCCTATGGTGTATTTTCGTCATGGGATCGTCTGTGCAGACTTATCTTGGTCTATACTAAATCTCCATAAACCTTTATCATGGTTTAATAACCTTTAACCCTTTACCACACAATCCCAACTTTTAACGACCCTAAGGAAGAAGGCTTTTGAAAACATTGTGGGAAAAGGAGAAAATGCTGGTAACCAGCATTTTCTCCTTTTCCCACAATGTTTTCTACCCTTCCTAAAGCAAATTTCAATTTTTTCAGTCACATTTATTTTGTCGTCTACAAATGCTTTCAATTTGGACCAGTCTAAAATTTTGTCGTTTTTGGTATAGAGTTAAAAGATGATGCCACTGAAAACATTGTGGGAAAAAGTAGAAAATGCTGATAGCCAGCACTTTTCTCCTCTTCCCAACAATTTTTTCTACGATGTCAATAGCAAATCCTATTAATTGAGATGATGTATTTTTTTCATGAGATGCAAATGCTTTTAACATGGAAAAAGCCACACTTTTGTCATCAGGTAAAGATTTAACCCTTAACTAAACAATGCCCAGTTTTTACTACCCCAAGTAGTAAGGACTTTTGAAAACATTTCGAAAACTTTTGAAAACCAGCATTTTTTCCCTTTCCCAACAATGTTTTTTGCGATGAAAGGATGAAATAAAAAAATTGAGCCATATATTACATTTTGTCATCTGGAAATGCTTTTGAATTCGGACAAGTCTAAAATTATGTCACTCCGAAAAGAGTCAACCCTTATAGCGCTCAATAAACAAAATTGATATCCTTAGTCATTACTGACATGTTAGAGATGCAGATATTGCACTTTCAAAGTTGTTTTTTTTTAGAATATCTGGCGATAAGCAGGGGACCGTTCAGTCCTAAAATTAGACTGCACATTCTGTGCAGTCTGATCTTGATCTACACTGTCTGCAACCAAATCTGGATTCAGAGCAACAAGGGCTAAGGTGTAGTAGCGTGCAAAGAGTTAATGGAAGCCGTCCTCTAAACATAACATGTGTCATGAGTTTGAAATAGTCACAGTGAGCGAAATTTAGAAATATGATAGATCTACTTTGCTTAAATCAGGGTGATGGTGCAGCTTTTTTCTCCACACAAAAGAACAGTATAATAGTGTGACTGCAGTCTCACTACAATTTTATGTGTGATCGTTTTATGGCTTTGAACGATTATTCAATGATTTCAAGAAACTTGAGACGGCAGTTTTGACAATTTGAAACTTAGTAAGATCATTGTTCTTTTTCTCCCAAAATAGTTGGATAAGTGGATGCCTTACCCAAACTGTAATTTAGTGACTGGGGAAGACATGTTTTGAAAACATTGTGGGAAAAGGAGAAAATGCTGGTAAACCAGCATTTTCTCCTTCTTCCACAATGTTTTCTGCTCTATGAAAGACAAATTCTGTGTTTTTAGTTTATACATTTAACTTGTCATCTGCAAAATTAATGCTTTCAAGTTAGACAAGGCTACAATTTTGTTGCCAGATGAAGAGTTATAAGAAGGCCCTCCCAGACAGCTCTCGTTTCATTTGCAATTTGATGAAATGAAGATGAACACTCGAATAAAGACAATACATGTAATAGTCCTGACTAAAACAAGTTATTTCGTTGATATGATATTCCCCTCTAAAAAAGACCTTTTTTGAGAGAAACATACAAGAGGTATAGTGTTTAGCATGTACATGTGGCCTTTTTGTTATTGGTCCATGATGAAATAATGCAATAAGCCCCCTTTTTCCATGACATGACATTTCATTAAATAAAAACAAATAATGATTGTCCGTGGCTTATCATAAACAATTTAAATATGAAGTTTAATAAAATTTGTCCAGTAGTTAAAGAGATATTGGTCCATAATAGAAATATACATCAAGCCCCCTTTTTCCATGACACAGCATTACATGTAAATCAAAAACAAAAAAAAAACTCTATAGGTGGACTATCATAAGGAACACATGTATGAAGTTTCATCAATTTTCGACCAAGATTTGAGAAGATATCAGTCCGGACAGACGGACTACAGAGTTATTGGTCCAGAATGAAATTATACATTAAGCCTCTTTTTCTAAAATTCAGCAGGGGATAATAATAAATCTTAAATCAATAAAGTTTTGACCCTTAAACCACCTTTCAAAACTGAAATTGCTTTTGAGGCCTGTGTAGATCAAGATCAGACTGCACAAAATATGCAGTCTGATATCTGTGGTACACAGTCCACTTTTGCAAGACATCTTGTACAAAAGCATGCAACCTTGTAATTGGAATAATTAGGGATGTATTATTTTCTAGACTGAAAATGTATGTTGTGATTATTTGGCACTCTAAGGGTTGAATTTGTCTCAATGTTTTATCAACTGTCTTTGTCAAACTCTTTTCTTTTCTCCTTTCTTTCTTTTGGGAGCCAGAGTCTAAAGTTTTAGGATAATGTACTAAGTTTTTTATCAAGTGCTTTAAAATCCTTAGTCACAACCTGCACGAGAGAGACTTTCAATGTGCCTCTGATCTACTGTCTTTAGCAAAGAAGAGATCCCAAATGGTTGCCCATGTGATCACCTTTATCAGTACATGAACTTCAAAATAAAAAGCAGCATAGTCAAAGCTTTTGAAGGTGAAAATCCCTCTAACAATCACAGAAGTCTATAATCAGAAAATCAGTCCAAGACAAATAGGCTGAAGAGCTCAATGATTCCCTCAAAAGCAACCTTTGTAGTGGGGATGGCATGAGTCTCAAATCATCTTTTTACAGGGTCGATAAATGTGTGATGCCCCTGAGGCTTGGATATGGTTTATTGCAAGGGAGCATAGAACATCACATGCTTGGGATTTCTTCCAAATAGCAAAGTGTGTGGGGTTTGTCACACCACTGAAATGTGTCTTTAAGACAGTGTTGTGTACAAGGTTGCAAGGGACAAGTTCTTCTGCCCACCACTGAAGGAGAGTCAAAATTTTACAACCAGATCTAAATTATAAAACTATTCGGGTTGATAACTTAATTATTATTAAAGATTAAGGGTTTTTTTCTTATACCTCTGAATTTATTCATAATTACTGTCAATATTTTCTCTTTGTCTGTTCGTTTCATAGCTGTAATTTTCCTTAGATACCTGTTATGCTGTGGAGGAAGTCAAATCACCAACTTTACTGTATATGATGGACATTATTACATGCCCTGGGATTTATTTCTCCTTACCTTTATTCTAAAGGAATATAACTCATACTTTTTTAAGTCCCTTTTGACTTAGGATGATGTTAAATAAGTCACTTACCCCATAGTTTGTGTTTCGATCCAAGGACCCTGTTGAGCTTTTCCTGTTACGTGTGAATTGTGTGTCCGTGCTGGGTAGGGAGGCCCATGTCTTCTTATCCCTGTCTGGAAATGTTGGCTGTGAAAAGTAATTGTTGTTGTAAGTTCATTCTTCAAGAAGTGAGATTCTAAAGAAGCCTATAGCTTTCCTCTCCTTTCCTTAACTGCTGAGAGGATAGAAATACATGAGCCATATGCTATGGTAAAAGGGAGCTTACTGCATTTCAATGATATACTTAGCGAATCTTCATATAATTATGGATCTAAAAAAATCCATTTGTCAAAAAATTAGGTAACCAGCTGAATCATGATATAGACTGGTTCTTTGACCTACAAAAACTTGGCCTATAGCAAAAAGTTTCGAATCATGTCTGTCTGCACGGACTGCGCAGGCTGACATGGGTTGATACTTTTTGCAGATGCATTAAGCCCCTTTTGAAAGAGCATGGTTTGATATTATATAATTTACCAAATAAATCTTGTGTAAACCTATCATGGCTAGAAACCACTGCATGTTAAGAATGACATAAAGGGTTTAGCAGTCTGTGTTGAATCAAGATAGCACTGCACCTTCATTTCATTTATTTAGCAGCCAAATGCTTAACCATTTACCAGAAGACAAAAATTTACACTTATCCAAATTGAAAGCACTTGCAGACGGTAGACTTATTGTGACTAAAAAATGATTTATTTTTGGAAGGGTAGAAAACATTGTGGAAAAAGGAGAAAGTACTGGTTACCAGCATTTTCTCCTTTTCCCACATTGTTTTCAAAAGCCTGTTTGTTCAGGATTGTCAAAGCACTGAATAGTTTGGTAAAGGGTTAAAGTAAATTTCTAATAAAGGAAAATATATTCCTTCATAAATTTCTAAGATCTAGGTGGAAATTACTGAAAAGAAAGATTGGAAAAACATGAAAAAATCAAATAAAACAGACTAGATCTAATAAACAGATGCATCTTTTTCATTTTGCTTTTGCTGTTTTTAACCCTTTACCACACAATGACGCCTTCTAACGCCCCTGGGAAAGAAGCCTTTTGAAAACATTGTGGGAAAAGGAGAAAATGCTGGTAACCAGCATTTTCTCCTTTTCCCTACAATGTTTTCTACGCTATCAAAGAAAAATTGCACCATTTTAGCCAAATTGAAATTGTCGTCTGCAAATGCTTTCAATTTGGAGAAGGCTAAAATTTTGTCGTCTGGTAAAGGGTTAAGTCTCTGGTCTCAGAGTTAAGAATGCAGTCTGAATAAAAAAAATGTCAACCTATTTCAGCTTTGATAATAAAATTTTTGTTAAAACACATCTTAATTGTTTAAATCCTCAGACAAATATCACTTCTAGGGGCAAGAAATGTGGATCCAGATCAGACCCCATGTTGACCTCTGATCTGCATCCCATGTTTTTGACCCTGTTCGTTTCTACAGACAAATACCTTGCCTCTTTAACAAACAATGCCATGTTTTAATGAGCCTGAGGAGGAGAGCTTTTAAAAAGATTGCATGAAACAAGCAATTTCTGCAGTCTGTCTAATTTTTTCTAACTAATCAGGGAATATCCAGCTTATCTGTCCCAATTTTGAATTTGTTTTTCTACAAATGCTTTCAATTTAGAATAGTCTAAAATTTGTTGTCTTGTTAAGAATTGATAGGTTTTGAGGCCAGTTGTTTGCCACTCCCTGTTCCAGTACACCTATAAACATTTCTGCTTTTCATGATAATACATGATAATACATACTTCTGAATATCATACAAGGGAAAATACAAAGGTAAAATAATAATTACCATATGATAAATGTACATATATTTACACTGAAAATCTAAAAGGAAAAGGCTCAAGCAATGGTCTAGCTAAGAATGCATGCAATATTAAAACATTCTATTAATCTCTAATGCGGGCAAAGCTTAGTCACAACATTCAACATAGTTTAAGTTACAATGATTGTCCAGGAACGTATTAAGAGTCCATTTTCTTTTAACCCTTTACCACACAATCCCAAGTTTTAACGACCCTGAGAAAGATGCCTTTTGAAAACATCGTGGGAAAAGGAGAAAATGCTGGTGACCAGCATTTTCTCCTTTTCCCACCATGTTTTCTGACCTGTTACAGATAAATCTTACCATTTGAGCCATATCTAATTTGTCGTCTGCAAAGGCTTTCAATTTGGTCAAGTGTAAAATTTTGTCGTTTGGTAAAGGGTTAAGTAACAATTTTCTTGAAATTATGAAATCAAAGATATAGGTATGCTGTCAAGTATCCCATTGTTTTCATATTGACCATTACAGTGCTTAGCAAACAAAGTCAAGATCAGACTGCCTTTTTTTATACAGTGTACATAAAAGATCAGACTGCACAGAATGAGTAGTCTGATCTTTTATCTACACTATCCCCTATTTTGTGCAATCATCCTGCAAAAACATCCTCTATAGAAACACTTTATGCAATTAAAGCCCTTTCCAGCCAAAGCATACGCATACAATCTGACAACAGGGATTTTTTATTTTGACAGACCTAGACATCTGCTAATATACATGTATCTAACTCTTACAACATTATTTGATATAGAGCTAACTATTTTATGAAAAACAATTATGAACTGAAAACATTACAACATTCTACTTATTATCTACGTGTTTATGGGTCAAAATACTATTGTAGGGTTTAAAAAAAAAAAAACGAAGCCATTAAAAGCTCTGTGTTCACCCATATGCCACTTAAGTTTCATTGGTCTATCACGAAACTCCAAAATTTTCATTGCTCGATCATCGGACACATCCAATACTGAAAACAGCACACTGGCGCATCGCCTTTAAAAACGTATAGGTGTCATTATGAACGATATAGAGGCGATGCGCCAGGGGTGTTATTATATAGGATATAGAGGCAATGCGCCTATGTGCTATTTTTAGTAATGGTGTCCAATGATCAAGCCACTGAAAGTTTTGGTGTTCTGTGATAGACCAATGGAACTTCGGTGGCATATGGTTCATCACCCTCTTCCTTCTCACCCTATTACATACTTTGATGAGTACATGTTGTTCCAAATTCTTTAGAATCCAACAATTGGTCACGCCACATCAACCCTTTATTTCACTATAGCTATTTGTAAGCCTACTAAAACTCAACCCGTTTGCACCTAGGCTCGATTCTTGCGGACAAAGTAGACAAAGATCAGACTGCAGAACATGCTGTCTTTTTTCAGATCTACACTGTCCGATACAACTAATTTTGAAATGCAATATTTGGATTTTCACAGCAGGCTTTATATTTTTTTTATCTACAATATCACATAGTTTATCTAGCCATACAAAAGGATTAATACTTGTTTGCATAGCATTTCATATAAATAACGTCATTTTCAATATTATATCGCGATGGCAAGTGCGCCTATCCATGCTCTCCTGGAGTTTCTTATACCAGTACTTTGCAAAGTATTCTTCCCAAGCCACCGCCGGCTTTCACACATAACTATTGTCAAAACAATGGTCATTGATGTGACAGGAATGGATCCTGTTACAATGACAATGAATCACATATCTACCTTTATTCAAGGTATTAAAATGCTGTATGTGTAATTTAGAAGGTCAAGATTCTTTAACGGAGAGATGAAGATTAGACCAAACTTAACACGTAAATTGATCCTAAACTGTACTGTAAAATATTTTTCGAACCTCAGATATAGAGAAGGAAGAGGTAAACCCTTTACCAAACAATCCCAAATCATCAAAGTGTAAGAAAGAAGCTCTTGAAAAAGATTGTAGGAAAAGGAGAAAATGCTTTTAATAAGCATTTTTTCCATTGCTCACAACATTTTCTTCCATTCTGAAACAAATCCCATCAATTGAGCAACACTGAATTTGCCGTCTGCAAATGCTTTCATATTGGACAAGACTACGAATTTGTTGTCTGGTAAAGAGTTACGCGCCTTGTTTGTTGTTAACATTGCAACTTACCATGTCATGAGAATGGGTAGACTCGTCATCCTATATGTACACACAAGAATTACAAATCAAGTCTTTCTTTTTTATCAAAAAGAATAAAATTGTGTCTCTGCATACAGTTTCTTAACCCTTCAGCTGCTAAGCCGACTCAATGGCCTTTTGCGGACAGTGTCAATCAAGCAGATTGCACAGAACATGCAGTCAGATCTTGATCCACACTGTCCGATAAGGAGATATTTTCCCCTCCCATAAAATAACTTTGAAATAGCAATATTTCGTTTTTCTGCTATTGGCTTCAAAGTTTCATTTCAGGTATTTACCAGGTTAAGGTTTAAGAATGTCATTGCATTTTGCGCGTGTTGTGACGGCTAGGGTCCTATCCTCCAAACTTGAAACATTTGAAGACGGCACTTTAAATGTGATAAAATAATGAAACATTGCGAGTAAAGGAGAAAATGCTGGCAATCAGCATTTCTCCCTAATCCCATAATGTTTTAAAAGCTTTCCTTCCTAGTTTCTTTAAAATATGGATCAGTCGATAAAAGATAAATTTGAACTGTTACTCTAAATTCCCTGAAAAGCCAACTTCTGTCAGATTGAGACATGACGCCTCCAGAGCAACCTGTATTCTATTTCTTACGATGTTTTTAACTGAACACAATTAACGATGCATCAAAACGGGTATGTTGGCTATTGGAGACAGGGATACCACTGTTGTCGAAAGCTTGTAAAATAACTATCTATATTGTCTGTCTCGCTCAAAATAAAACACACATAGATCTATGTATCTGTGTCTTGACGTTGGAGGTTTTTGTTGGCCCCTTAGGATTCCGTACTAAGGGGAAGAATTGTAAAGCAGCCTTACTACACATTCACCACAAAAATGTAGATCCTAAACTATGATGATTGTGGTATGAAGTAAGAACAGAAATGTTCAGTTTTCACCATTTTTACACCTTTAAAGACATCAGCACGCAAAATAAAGATGAAAACATAGTGTTAGAATATTTTGATTTGAAATTCTATTTTTGGATCATCAAGTTGCATAGAATAGATATAGTGGGCTCCACGTCAAATAACAATTTCAAACTAATTTCAAATATTTTTTTTAAGAAAAGCTATCAACAAACAATAAGAAAAACATCAACTTCTTTACTTAGATATAGGACGTTTTAACGAAGAAAATGAACTTGTGATGTTGTCTGCACCAAGAGACATTGTGCACTGTATGTGGAGTCCCAAAAACTGTGTCAACAGGTGAATTGTCTGTATTCAAATAACATCTGTTAAATAGTGTGACAACATGAATGTTTATGTATATATCACCTTTTGTTTCCATTTTGAAAAAAAAAAAAAAAAAATGCATATTGTTTGTTCCTACGTGGATAAAAGTAACTGCTATATCAAGACTATTTTGGAATTCCCCCAAGATGCGTTGGAAATTATGTTACTTAAAGTGTTATTGTGATTGGGTTTTACTAAGCAGTCAACGGTGTTTGATGGATTAATGCCAGTCGGAGATTTTCAGACCTATGAGGTTGTGGAACATAGAATGTTGGATATTTCTTGGGTTTTACTAAGCAGTCAACGGTGTTTGATCGATTAATGCCAGTCGGAGATTTTCAGACCTATGAGGTTGTGGAACATAGAATGTTGGGTATTTCTTGGCGTTGTTTTTCAATGGTACTGCAATAATTATTGAGGGATGCTGTAGTTTTGTAACCACAATATCTTTTATGACCCTGTGCCGTTTAACGCCAATGCTTATGCTGTCATCTTTCGAAATGTAGTTCAACGAAACTGATTTAATTTATGCGTATGAATGTTATATTCTACATATTAATGAACTGAATTTTCCACTAGTCCAGGCACACATGTGTTTTTATCACTCGATTGTTATGGGACTTTTCCTCTGAATATTCATGATGTGGTATGCCACTACCAAAATATAACTTATATATATATATAAGTTATCCAACCGCTGTTATTCTCAACTTCGCCTCTGGATATTATAAAATATAAATGTATAAAATCTTTTGAGGTATTATAAATCTTTGGGATGTTATCATTCCTGTGCTATATCATGAATCTTTTTTGGTTATTTTAAATATCATGAGATATTGATATTATAAATCAATGACCAACCTTGCTGGATCCATTAGTTTTAAAACCACTTTCAGCTTGTGAACCTGAAACAGAAAAATTTGTAAAACTGTTTGTACTTTTATTAATATTTTATATACTTTTATAAATACACTATATAATACAATACTATACCTAGATGGTTATGACAAGAATAAGCATCAAACATAACGAAAAGAAAATTGTGTATGAGCCATGCTCTATGAAAAGGGAGCTTAATGCAAGTGCAAAAAGCATCAACCCAGGTCAGCCTGCGCAGTCTGCGCAGGCTGACCTGGGTCGAAACTTTTTGCTATTGGTAATTTTTCTGCAGTCAAAGGACAAGTCCACGTCATAATTCAGTCGGTTGTCAGACAAAGTGGATTTTATGGATCCCTAATAATGTGATATTTGGCTTGGTACCTTGCATCACAAAGACATACTAAGCTCCCTCTTCACAGAGCATGGATCATATAATAATTGTTCTACAGTGCTTTTGTAGAGAGTATAAACCTGATGAATCTGACCAAACTATCAATATGTACTCAACGCATAGATTAAGATTAGACTGCATTTTCTATGTAGTCTGATCTTGATTCACATTGTTCCCCAAAAACACATAGGAGCCATGCTCTGGTAACAGGGGTATAATGCATCCCCGTGATGCAGTTGTCATACCAAGCAGGTATCATCATATAATTATGGATCCATAAAATCTATTTTGTCTAACAACCAACTGAATCATTAGGCAAACTGATTCTTTGAGCTGCAGAAAACTGATCCAATAGGAAAAAGTATCGACCCATGTCAGCCTGCGCGGACTGTGCAGGCTGACCTTGGTCAACACTCTTTGTAGATGCTTTCAACCCCCTTTTTTCCCCAGAGTATAGCTCATTTATTTGAGCCATGCTCTGTGAGAAGGGGGCTTAATGCATCTGCAAAAACTAGTGATCTATGTCAGTCTGTGCAGTTCACGCCGGGCTGACATGGGTCGAAACTGTTTGCTATTTGTAAATTTTCTGCATGTCAAAGCACCATAATGATTGCACCTCATGGTTCAGTCGGTTGTTAGAAAAAAAGGGGATTTTATGGATCCATAATTAGATGTATATGTGTTGTCTAGCTTGGTATGATTCATCCCAGAGATGCATTAAACCCCTTTTTGCCAGAGCAGGGCTCGTTTATGCTTGGCATCTCCGTGCATAAGTATGAGCCTTCTAAATGTGAGCCACAGATCAATACGGATTCAACCTTTATTCCAGTCAGATTGGTCTAGGTGTTGACATAAGACCCACTTGAATCTACTCCACTAGCTTTGATGTCTCGAAAAAAAATAATCAGGAATTCGTTCTCAGCCCCCTTTAGTTCTGTAAAAAACTAAGTTTTCTTTCAGAACTAAATGGGCACCTAGAGACAGGTAGAGCAAAAATTCCGACTGAGCTTTAAATCTCCGATTTCCAGTCTCTGTCGTTTCGTACCCAGGCTCTTTCGCAACAATTTGGTATTTTGATTCATTTTCGTACCATTTAGTCAGTTAGAACAGCTTTTTTACCCATCCCAATCTGTATTGGATCATAACCCAACCTCTTACTTCAAAGAAAACATAGTAACCTGCCACGTGCATCTTATGATTAATCTGTTACTTTTCAAGCTAATTCTAAATGAGCCATGCTCTGTGAAAAGGGGGCTTAATGCATCTACGAAAAGTATCGAACCACGTCCGCCTGCGCAGTCCTCACAGGCTGACCTGGGCCGAAATCTTTCGCTATTGGTCAATTTTCTAAGGACCAGTCTACCTCATGATTAAGTAAGTTGTTTAAAAAAAAATGGCTATTATGGATCCCTCCTTTCGAGGGGGTTGTCCTTTTGCAAGACTCTTCAGAGCCCTTTTGTGCCGAAAAAAATGGCCTTCAATGCAATGTGTTGTCCACAAAACAAAGGTTGATACAGCAGATTTTGAAGAGTATCGAGGATTCAGGGTAAATATTATTGATAAATGTGATAAAGAAAGGGATAAGAATTTCTGACTCTTTACCGGACAACAAGTGTATAAGAATCTTCCATATTGTAAGCATTTACAGACGAGAATCGACTGAAGTTGAAACAATGATATCTGTCTTTAGAAGGGAAGAACACATGGTGGGAAATGGAGAAAATGCTGGTTACCAGCATTTTCTCATTTTCCCGCAATGTTTTCAATAGATCTTTTCTCACAGGGATGATAAAAACATGTGATAAAACGTGATTATTTTGTAAAGGGTTAAAGTACAATCATTATCCCTCTGTGACAACGTGCCCTTTCGGAAAGCTTATGCGTTTTAGAGATTGCCTTGAGACAAACATGTCAATCAGTTTTTCGATCTGTCTGTCCGTCTGTTTGTTAGGCTCTTTCTCACTATTGACTATTGCGTGTTATTATGCTCTCATGCTCTCTCTCTCTCTCTCTCTCTCTGAGGAAAACTGTCATCCTACCTTCCAAAAAATGAAGAAAAGCACACACCTACTTACACAAAATAGACTACAAATTCTAGAATTAAGTTTTTAATTTTGCACAAATTAATCCTTATCCTGCTAAATCAATGAAGATGAAATTTTCAAACCGGTAGTAAAAATCTTATAATGCTATTTCAAACTCATCTTTTTTTGGAAAAAAAATATTTCCTTATCGGACAGTGCAGATCCAAGATCAGCCTGCACGTTCAATGTGCAGTGTGATCTCGATCTACACTGTCCGGAATAGGCCAGTGTGTCGCCCTTACAAGCATAAGGGTTAAACCTAGCATGCAAAATCGAAGAATAACTAACAAAAGTCGCCCGAATTTCATTTTAGAACACCGATAAAATCCTACTTTTTGTCCTTCAATAACCGCCTCAGGCATTATAATCGTTGTCTCTTGCTTCAAGTACATTAAATTCGACAATTTTTCTGCGACTTCAGATATACATTAACTTTATTTAAAGAAAAATGTTTTTGGTTATGAATAAGACGGAAGTAACAGATGATGTATATTCAAGATCAGACTGCACAGACTGTGCAGTCTGATCTTTGATATACATCGTCTGCAAAAGCTAGTTAAGTCGCCTCGAAAGGGTTCATCAAAAAACCGGTTGAAAGCCATACATCAACATACAAAGGAATGTGTCAAACGTATGAAATATATTTGAAAATTTACCACAAAATGGAGTGGAAGATGTGTTGAATGCACGCACAGACAGCATCTTTACATATCTTTTAAAAATCGGTGAGTTGTGTCTAATTGAAGACGAAGGTTTTTACCTCGTGCAGGGAACGCCTACTTTACCCCTCTCTTTAAATTCTTGGTGTGTAATTTATAAAGCTTACTTAATTCTTTGCCACACAATCCAGAGTTTTAACTACCTTAAGTATAAAACCTTTTGAAAACATCGAGGGAAAAGGAGAAAATGCTGGTAACCAGCATTTTCTCCTTTTCCCACGATATTTTCTACCCTATCAAAGGCAAAATCAATCGTTTGAGCCACATTTAAAGGTACACCCTATAGCAAGAGAAAAAAAAAAGACAAAAATTCAAACTTTGGTGAAATGTTTGCCTGTGGTAGATAATGCCTTACACAACAACAAGAAAAAAAGGTTGTTTAAAATAAACGTACCTAACAAAATAAAAAGTAAACGAACAAAATATATTCAAAATAAACTGAAAAAAAGTCCTCGTATATTCAAAATAAACGGACAAATTATATCTAAAATGAACTCTGAAAATTTACTCAGAATAACGGACAAAATTAATTACAATTATTCAAAATAAACGAACAAAATGTATTTAAAAGAAAACAAACGAAGAAATAATAATAAAACGAGTCATGCTCTGTGAAAAGGGGCTTAATGCATCTCCAAAAAATATCGACCCAGGTCAGCCGGCGCAGTTCGCGCAGGCTGACCTGGGCCGAAACTTTTTATTATTAGTCAATTTTCTGTGAGTCCAAAGACTTGCATTCAATCAGTGGTTGGACAAAATGGATTTTATGGATCCATGATCATGTAATGACTTGCTTGGGATCATGTATCACGGAGATGCATTAAGCCCCCTTTTGCCAGAGCATTGCCCAAATATATTCATCCCGACATTTTGTACTCTTTCATGCTGCAGGTGGGTCTCATTGTCTATTCAAAATGAATTTACATGTTTTCTATTATCTTTTTTGCCCCTTCGTCGTGAATCTTTTCTCCGCTATAAGCTACATGAAAAAAGGTAGCGTATATTCAAGACCAGACTGCACGTTCTGTTCAGTCTGAATTCGTACATATACCGCCCGCTTCTTTTTCTTTCGAAAGTATGACTAAAGAAGTACATGTATCTTTATTTGCATTGTAGTTGTCTTTCTTGCTCTCTAAAAAACGGCATAATTTCCTGATTTACGGCGAAAAGTTAACTGAATACACCCCCCCCCCCCCCCCCCACCGTCTGTACTATTTCAGGCCTTCGATACTGAAAAGACTTGATAATTAGAACAAAAGAAAACAACAGAAAATAATTCTAATGTTAGGAAAGACAAGACAACACTGTAGTTAAAGGTTGTTATGAGCAAAATCTCCATTCGCAACAATGTTTTTTATAAATTCCTTGACCACAAAACCGGCAACAGGCGAAGGATTTTTAACCCTTAAAGTGCTGAATTTAAGATTTGGACCTTTTTAATCTGGAAAAACAGTCCGAAATTTTGCTATTTAAAGGTTTCTCCATTAGAAAATGTAACATATTAGCAGACAGTGTAGATCTAAGATCAGAGTGCACATTGTGTGCAGTCTGATCTTGATCTACACTGTCTGCGAAAACAACTTAAAGTCGGTTCCAGGGCTTTAAGGGTTAAGTTTTTTCTCTTAGATCAAATTACAAACACACAAGAGCAAAATGTAGACCGCGACCATACTGTAGTTGTCTAGGTTACATTATAAAAGTTAAAAAAAGCACTTGTGGCTGTATACAACTGTGTGTGTGTGTGGGGGGGGGGGGGGGGGGGGTAAACTCGTTGGATGTAAATGGGCATTACCATCTTTCACCATAATGTCAGACATTCCTAACAGACATGTGTGTACCATGTCACTGCTTAACCCTTTCCCAAACGACAAATTTAGACAGGTCCAAATTGAAAGAGTTTGCAGACGACAATTTTAAATTTGATGAAAATGGCAGAAAATTATCAAAATGGGTAGAAAACACTGTGGGAAAAGGAGAAATTGCTCGTTACGAGCAATTTCTCCTTTTCCCACAGTGTTTTCAAAAGACTTGTACTGCAGACACGTGAAAACCAGGGCTTGTTTGGGAAAGGGTTAATAATGAGACCACTATTCAATTTCAATTTCTTTTTAAATTCATAAGCTAACGTGAAAAAGAGCCCACATATTGTAAGAAACGATTAGCATCAGGTAGCAGGCAGTGTTGATTCAAGATCAGACTGCAAATTTAGTAGTTCTATCGGTAACGTCCAGGGTTTGAAACCAGGGGTCTCTGGTTCGAATCCTCAGATCTTCAATTTCCTTTCCGAGGATTATTGATAGTCACTGCGACAAGACCCTCTTCTCTCTCATCGCTGATCATTATTTTGCTGATTTTAAGTGAAAAAAGCAGCTAGTAGGAAAGAATAATGTTCAAAGTACTGGTAAAAAGGAGCTCTGGGAAAACATGGATATAGGATGCACAGGTCGCTGTGATATGAGTAAAATAATGTCGAAAACGTCATTAATCACCATACAAACAAAGAGATCAGGGCATTTTAAATATTTTACGAAAAGGTTACCTAAAAAAAGGGGGTATTTCACAAGGCTACATAACACTATCAGAAAACAATAGACACCATAGGATTATTACGTGTCAGAAAGACATATTCACTATTACAATGAATTTTTCACATTTTCCTTAGCCATGCCATCTTTCCCCGAGATTCTGAACGTTTGTCCTTTATCAGATAACAAAATTTAAGACTCGTCCATATTTAACCCTTACCCACACAATCCCGAGTTTTAACGACCCTGAGAAAGAATCCCTTTGAAAATATTGTGGGAAAAGGAGAAAATGCTGGTTACCAGCATTTTCTCCTTTTCCAACGATATTTTCTACCCTATCAAAGACAGATATCATCATTAGAGCAACATTTAAATTGTCGTCTGCAATTGCTTTCAATTTGGACCAGTCTGAAATTTTTCGTTTGGTAAAGAGTTAAGGGATTTACAGAGGAAAATCAAAATGTTTTTAAATGATAGTATTTGTCCGTGAATAGGTAGAAAACATCGTGGGAAAAGGAGAAAATGCTGGTTACCAGCATTTTCTCCTTTTCCCACAATGTTTTCAGAAGCCTTCCTACTCAGGGTCGTTACAACTTGGGATTGTGCGGTTAAAGGCTTAAACTCTCTACCAGACATCAATATTTCTAGACTCGTCCAAATTAAAAGCATTTGCGGGCGAGAAATTAAATATGATTCAGAGGAATAAATTTGTTTTTGAAAGGGTAGAAAATATTGTGGGGAAAAGAGAAACTGTTGTTTGCCTATCAAAGACAAAATCTATGATTGAGCGACATTTGATATATCGTCTGCAATTGCTTTCGATTGCAACAAGTCTTCTTAACCGTTTCCTACGACGTTTTCTATCCTATCAAAGGCAAATCTTAAGATTTTAGCAATATTTGATATGGAATCTGCAGATCCACTCAATTTTTAACGAGAACGCCGCTTTCGGTCATATCACGGCGACAGCTTGCTTATTCATTTGTGCCATGGATTTCACAAATTATAGGCCGGAGCTTTGAAGTGTCTTGCCCAAGGACACTCGTGCGGGAAAAAAAAATAAAAACAGCGCCTCGATTGAGGATCGAACCTAAGACCTCAGTGGCACGAATACTACACTGTCACCACTGGGTTTCGCATATCCCCTACAAGGGAGATGAATGGAAATTGGGTAATATAAAGAAACGTACCGGTCTCCCCTAGTTCTGGGTCCTTGTCAAAGGCCGGGTTCGTATAACCATAGTTCTCTTTGGTGGCTTTGTCTGGAACGTTTTTTAACTTCTCTGGCTTTAATATATCTAAAAATAGAGAAATGTAAAGATAAGGACTTAAACGATATCTTTTTTGTTGCCGAAGTCAATTTAACCCTTTACCACACAGTGCCGAATTTAAACCAGCCTGTGGAAGAAGGCACATGAAAACAATGTGAGAATAGGAGAAAATGCTGGTAACCAGCATTTTCTCCTTTTCCCATAATGTTTTTTACCATATCAAAGACAATTCCGTTGTTTGAGTCATACTGTTTTACCTGTCTGCAGTTGCTTTCACTTTGGACAAGCCCTAACATTTGTTGTTTGGTAAGGAGTTAATTAAGGGAATTACGTGGGCAAGGAAAGGTGGTGGTATTTACCCGGCTATGGCTCAGGCACTTGTTTGACAAAGCGTCTCTCTCTATATCGTAATAAGTCTTATACATTAGGTTATAAAATGCAAAGTGTCTCAAAAATCAAATGCCTGTGAATTATAGGTATAGAAGCCGAATTCCTCTCAGCACTTTCGCAAACGACAAATTTTAGATTCTTCCAAATTCAATATACATGTATCTGCAAACGACATATCCGAGATTGGTACAAATGAACTTAAGTTCTCTGATACGGTAGAAAACATTGTGGAAAAAACAGAAAATGCTTGTTACCAGCATTTTTCTCCTTTTCCCACTATTTTTTCAAAGCCTTTCTCCCTCACTGTTGTTATAACTCGGGTTTATGAAGGGATAAAAGAAATACAATAGCACCCGCACTCTCGAAGCCACCCTTCGGATATAGTTTTGGCATATTTTACAATCTGCCAACGACACTGACGTCGTCTGTAGTAGCTTTTAACAGCTAAATTAAAGTGACATGCAACGGGATTTCGTTTCGCGAGTTTTTGAAAAAAAGAACTGGATAATGTTTATTTCCGTGCACGATGGCTTTAAAAGACTGACAGAATTATATCTAGAAAATACAATGGAATGTTCCATTTTTATACGTTTTCTGTAAAATCGGTTATCCCGTTAGTCACGGGGTTATCCTTATTGCATAACCAGGGATAAATACATTAAACGCACGGGATAATAAGTTGCGCAAAAAGCGCTGTCGGCAGAGTCATTGAACTATTGTTTTAACCGTTGTAAGTTAGAATCCCGGAAAATAGATTTTTTTTTTGCTCCCAAGTAAGAATAAACAGTCACGCCCTAAATTTTTTTCCAGAGGAAGTGATTTAACAACTTTTTTTTTTCAACTCTTTCCCGAATGACAGTTCTTGAGACTCAACCAAACTAAGAGCAGTCGCGGAAGAATTATTTGCTTACATGATATGATTTCTCTCTGACAGCGTAAGAAACATTGTGGGAAAATTAGAATTTGCTGGTTACCAGCATTTTCGTCCATTTCCAACATTGATTTCAAAAGCCTTCTTTCTCGAAGTCTTTGAGATCGGGACTGTTTGGTAAAGGGTTGAATAATAATCGTGTCAGAATCTAATTTAACGCAGCTTTAAAGGCTTGATAGCGACCAAAAGTAAACAAATGGGGCGGTGAAATGCATTAGAATTTGAACCACACCTTTTAAAAGTGGAAATTATCGTGAAGAGTTCAATCTGTTATTGTACAGTCAGTCCAAGTGTTAGCCACTGGAAAGAAAATGAATTTCAAAACAAGGTCAAACGCTGTCAGGTCGCTCTATCTTTGCTTACTTTTTACCCAATTTTCGAAATGTATTTTCCTGTCGGCCAACGCTACAACAGATTGTCATCTTTACAAAAATTTCCATACTTTTACATGGTATGATTTGCATTTTAACACCCCATTATTTACTTTTGGCCGCTAGTGGGACTTTAAAGTTAACTTAGACAATACATTAGGCAACGATATATACATACGAGGATGGAGGGGTGAATTGGTGATATTGAAACTAAACATGATCTGAAGTTTGTCTAAAAGGTTGTAATAATCCTAAACAAACAGTGAAGATACAACATTTTACCTAGATCATCAAATATTAGTATATTTGTCTATAAAGTTTTCCTTTCGACATTTTGAAAAATCTGTCATCTGTATGTGACTGGCTTTTTTGAGGCTTGAAGCAGACCACATTTTTGAGACGTTATGGCGGATGGACGTGCATTATGTCTTCTTCAATCATGTATTAATCCTTTACCAGACAGCCCAGTATTTTAACGACCCTGACCGTGAAAGCTTTCGAAAACATTGCATATGAGGAAGGCGCCTAAACATTGTCCAAGCAAATAGATCAAGTTGGTACATAAATGTTAAACGTCAAAAAAATGACTGATTATGATCTATGTTTATAATGGTTTTCGACACCGTGAAATAAGGCGGGAAAAGAAAATTTATAGGTTAGTTTCATCACTGAAATATTATAAAACACACACTTTTAATTCGTTTCGGTGACCAAATCGGTGGGTGGTTTGCGTATTCCCAATGAGATCGGGAAGATTGGTTGATTGATTGAATGGTATTTTATACCAATCTTAACATCGCCATATGACAGCGACAGCTCACTTGTTCATGTCTGACCTAGGTTTCACCATTACTAGACCAGATTACGAAATGTCTCGGTCAGGAAGACGCAAATTTGCTCATTTGGAGATTGTGACGATCAAAAGAAGATTGTAGGCTAACTATATATTCTTGCCAACAATTTGAAATTGCAATATTAGTCTCCCTCACTCTGTCTGTCTGTCTTTCCCCCCCCCCCCCCCACACACACAAAAGACGGATGCTTTTAATGCAATAGAAATTCTGAATTTAATTATAACAATGCTTGTGTTCGACTCATTCTCGTTGATTGCATGACTCAGCGTTTACGTCCCGCTTTACACGGTATTTCATTCATGTTAAGACAAAGACTTACATATTCATGTCTTTACTGAGTTTCACAAGAAACCTAAAGGGCTTCGGCGCTCTACGTCTCTGCAAGACGACCCCCACCCTACCAAATAAGCCATCGAAAATCAGACCAAGACTTTCTAAAATTAATCCCGATAAAACTACCACTACATTAATTACTGAACCACCGAAAACCATCTTCACTTCATTTCAAGCTTGGGAGGTCGGCATTACTTGCAGAGGGAAAAACGGGAGGGGGGCGGGGGCGACGTTTTTAACTTTTTACCAACCGAAGAGTTTTTTTTTTTTTAAACTGGTCGATATCGAAAGCATTTGCAGATGAGAAATTAAATATGACCTGTGTGAGAAACAATGTGGGGAAAAAAGGAGAAAATGCTGGTTACCAGCATTTTCTCCTTTTCCCACAATGTTTTCAAAGGCCTTCTTCTTCAGGGTCGTTAAAACGCGTGATGGAAGACGGTATACACAAAAGCCTTTTCATTCGTTTTGATCTACTTCTTTTATAATGCGCGTTTTTATGTCTCGCCTTTAATGGCGTCAATTAAAATTTTGGTGATTTTAAATACAGTGTCATGTTTCAACTGTTGAATTATTGAATTAGTTCACGAATTTAACTCTGTGTATTACGTTACACTTTACAAGCTTTCTATTAAAAGAATGGTTCCCGAGCGTGTCTAACTTTAATTGTTGATAATTCAATCATCTATAACACATTCCCAAGCTTTAGCGGTCATCGAAAAAGGCTTTTGAAAACGATGTGGGAAAGTGAGGAAATGTTGCTAAACAGCAATTTCTCTCTTTCCACAGGGTATTCTACCCCTCTGAAGATAATTCCAGTCATTTCAGACACATATGAGCCATGCTCTGTGAAAAGAGGGCTTAATGCATCTGCAAAAAAAAAAAAAAAAAATCGACTCACGGTCAGCCTGCTTCTGGTAGATTTCCTGCATTTCAAAGGGCCATTTTACCTCATGATTCAGCCGAACATCAGATAAAATGGACTTTACGGATTCACGATTATGTAACCACTTGCTAGGTATCATGCATAACACAGATGCATTAACTCTTTACCAAACCTCAAAATTTTAGACTCGTCAAAATTGAAAGCATTTGCAGACGACAAAATAAATGTTACTTAAAAAATGAAATTTGTATAAGGAAGGGTAGAAAACATTGTGGGAAAAGGAGAAAATGCTGGTTACCAGCATTTTTTCCTTTTCCCGCAATGTTTTCAAAAGCTTTCTCCTTCAGGGTCGTTAGAAGTCGGGATTGTGTGGTACAGAGTTAAATAAACCCTCTCTTGCCAGAGCATGGCTAATATAGTACATATATTAAATTCCATCATCTGCAAACTGTTTCTTCAATTTCGACAAGTTACAAAACTTTGCCGTATAGTACAGAGTCAAACAAGTCCAGCATTCGAACTCAACGGATTAACCTTTTCCAGAAAAAGGACAGGTTGCCCTTTTGTTTCAGGAGATAAAGAGTTTTTCAAGAGTGACTCTTCGATAACTCAAACACGCTTATAACTCCAACCAATCTCAATTTAACTTGTAGAGGACAACTGTATTTTATGTCCAAAACTTTATTTTTCGGCTGCAATTGCTTTCTATAAGTTTTGTGGATTAAAACATTTTGGCCAGTTTAGAGAGCGTTAAAACCGCTCATATAAAAAAAAAAAACTTTTTTTTTTTCAATTTCCTTCCGCTGTTTACAAAATGTACGGTCGCAGAAACAGCCACAAAGGGAAGACGAAAGGGTGACATAGACCTCGTGTCTTATGTTGACAGTGGGGATTATCCCGGTGCTCATTGAAACTGTAAATAATTAGCCTCGACGCCATTATATACATGTGTACATATTCCTAATTCGATCGGGATCGCCATTCTCGAATCACGTGTGGTTAGCTTTATCATATGAATGACCCTGGGGTATCTTTGGATCTTATAAAGTCGTTCTAAAAGGGGTGAATTACAGCGGTCCGCCGAAAAAAAAAATGTTTGAACGGTATTTTACGACACTTTCAACAGTGCTTTAATAATACTGCTGCGACACGAGAACTAAGCTGAAACTCTGCAATGCTGAACCTAGCGACACTTTCATGCAACCAGGGATTGAACGACGAATACCCGATTTCAAAAGCAACACTTTCAACAAGTGGGGCATGTATGAACCCTTGCAAAAATGATAACAATAATAAACAAATTTCTCCCATAATTTTCTTCCTTTAACTGTAGATTGCGTATAGTGCTATAGAAAGTATGAACTATAAGGGTTTGAACATATAAAAATGAAAAATTGAATCTATCGTTACATGCAATTACTCAAATTTTTACAATGTTTTATTCATAAGCCAAGAAGATTTATTGTTCTTTCCTAACTAGTTGCATTACTATTGCTTGTAATTATCAGTGACATGTCTGAAATAGCATACTTGGTCATAGTGGAGTATATATATATATATATATATATATATTTTTTTTTTTAAGTTTTGACATTCTAATTTATCTTATTTGTGTATGTACACTACTTGTGTAGCTTTCATTGATAATTCAATTCACTAAAGTCATAGACATGCTATAGGAACTTAGTCCGGAATAGTCTGGGGTAAAAAAAACATTAAAGAACACGGTTATGCGTATGGAAAACAAGCAAAGATCTTGGGAAAAAAAAAAAACTTTCCTGGATACTAAAATAAGTTTCGTTCCGTGGGTATAATTTTCATGACTCTGAACAGCATTATATTTAGTGTACAATCAAAGAACTACAAAAACGCATACTATGCATGTTCATCATAATCATGTTATCGGAAAAAAAAAGTCCAAAATAATACAAGTTAATGTATCAGTAACTTTCGTGCTTTGAATCTACCAATGCACAATGCACATTTCTATCGAGGTGTTCCGGGACCGTCTTGACAAACCAAATCCAAATACCGTTGTAATTCTTAATTCCATCACTAGTAATCTGATTGGCTGAGATGTTCTATCTCAGCCAATTAGACGGCTTGTCTGTAGGGTTTCGAATTCGAACATTACCTAATATGGTAAATACGGCCCTGTATCTATTGTATCGTGTACTTGTAAGTAGTCTGATATGTTAATTTGATAAACAATCCCCTAATAGATTTTCTTTGCGAATAAACTTTCAATCGGTAGTAAAAAGGTCAAAATAAGATTTATACGGTAATGGCGCTATAATTACATGCATTATGGTTCGTCTGAATGAAAATACAATAAAATTATTTTGATAATGAGACATTTAGGTCGTAAACTTTAACAATAATTGTACGTATGTAGGCCTACATTGTTCAGGTTTCCTGTGTAACCTTGACCTTCAGCGTGAAATATTAGCCGATATTTTGCCTTTCGCGACGATGTACTTATTACGCAGCTTTTGTAGACCAAAACGGCCATAGGAAGGAGGGCTTTTAAAAACATTGTGAGAAGATGAGAAAATGCTGGTGACCAGGATTTTCTGCGTTTCCCACAATGTGTTCTACCCTTTTTGAGAACGTCCTTTCAATTGTTCCAAATTCTGAATTTGCCATTGGTAGATGCTTTCAATTTTGAAGAATCTAGGATTAGTCGTTTGAGAAAAGGTTGAACTAAGATAAGCCTGTATATATGTGCTGTATGATCTTGGTCTATGGCACATTTTTTTTTTCATTCTTTCTGAACGTTTTCAGCCACGTTATGCCCGTTCGATTGGAAAGTAACAGTACTTGACAACAGTTTGTGTTTTTAATAGCCAACAACCTAAATTTTGGAGAAATTACGTGCAGTTTAGCACTTTGAGTGCTGAATCCGGCTTCATTAATAACGTTTTTATCTCTTGTTTTTTCTTTAAATTATCACGGTAACTACCTTTATCTCTTACACATGATTTGTCATAAGCCGTGTCCGTAAGCTCCGTCGGTAGCGCAGACAGCTTGCAATCCAGAGGCCGTGAGTTTAGAAATAGTTTCGGCGAAAATTATGAGATTTTTTTTTTTCACATGGCTTAACTCTTTCAGCTCCAAAATACATTAATTCGACCTCTTTCAACGGCGGCAAGCACAATCCACTGTAACTCAAAGGGATTTTATCTTTAAAGCTTTTAGATCCAAGATCTGTTTTGCCAGTTAGATGTTGTATTACTCTACAAACTTTGAATCAGATCAAGAACACTTATTAGAGTGGTAGGTGAATAAGGGTCCCTGTTTTGAGCATTCAGAACCATTGCCAAGGTTTGACAATTTGACTAGGTGAGGTCGTTTTGAAGTCTAATAGGCCGTAAAAAAGCGTGATAACGTGTACAAGAACGTAATGCAAGTACCGGCTTTGAAAATAAAGTGCAACATGAGTGCTGTCCAGAGTCGGTAACTGTACGACTTATGGATGAGTCAAGTTCATTACTTCTCGGTAACTTTTTTCCTGCAATGGGTTCATGTTTGCCAGCGATCTTGTACCACACCATACAAGTCTTGCAAAGAGTGCTACGATCTGAATTACAAACCAAAATTATGGGGCTCAAAAATTCACTTAGACCCAGACCTTTAATAGCATTTTATCAAAATAAGTAACGAAGAAGAAGATGATGATGAAATAGAAGAAGTAGAAGTAGAAGAAGAGGAGGAGGAAGTTGGGAGAGATTATGAAGAAGAAGGGCTAGAATAAGAAAGGGTCGTGTTATTATGTAAAATCTATGTTTATCTCATCATGTATTCAACATAATTTTGAGTTATGTTCGACATAAATCAAATAGTCACGTGACTGGGAGAATCGCCTTCCAGCAAGGGACAGTTTTTTTTACGGTCGTGTATTTAACGTTTAATTTACAATTTTCATGGCACGAAGGTGGAAGGTGTTTGAAAACATCGTGGTAAACGGAGAAAATGCTGCTTGCCAGCATTTTCTCCTTTTACCACTTTGTTTTAGAACTACCTTAAAAAAATCAATCCGCTGAGCCGCATTTTATTTGTCGTCTGCAAATACTTCCAGTTTAGACTACATCTGACTGAATTCTGATAAAGAATTAACTAACCCTTAGGCTGCTAAGCGCGACTCAATGACTTTTTGCGGACAGCATAAATCAAGATCAGACTGCACAGAACGCGCAGTCTGACCTTTGATCTACACTGTCCGATATGAAGATATCTTTGCCCCCAAAAAACCTTTGAAATAGCAAAATCTTCGTTTCTTAGATCGACTAGAAAGTTTCATTTCACTTATTTAGCAAAATAGGGGTTAATGAACCGCTCTCTCCGCGACTGAAACCTACCTGTAGCAAGTGCAGTAGTGCCAACTCACTCAAAACATCGCACAATGTAGACATCAATAATCACACTGCGAGTTCTGTTAAGTCTGATCTTGACCTGCACTGTCCACAAAGCACACTGGCACTGCATGAGATAATATAGTCAGGAAGTTTTTTTTTTCTAAGTTCCATTTTGTTTCGGATGTCAGAGACATAATTATTTGAAGAAGTACGGGTCATGACTTATACAAAAACTTTATTACTTGTAGGAAAATATGAATCCTTGTGCATTTTAATTTTCCAAACTCAAAAATTAAAAAACTGAAACTTTCAGGATCAGCTCAAATAGTCCAAAAAGTCCAAATAACACCATCAAAATAATTTTGACAATTTGATATTAGAAATATTCCTGATCAAATTATTTTTTTTATCTTAATGGTACATTTGTCCTTAAACCGCAAACACATCGTATCGCATTTATAACTTAACAGATAAAAAAAACCAGCTAAGCATGTTTACAACAAGCCAAAGGACGAACAAGCCCAGGGACGAACTGGTTTTGGGACGAACACGGTCAGGAGACAAAGGCTGTGTGTATCATTGCGCCAATAGAAAGCCATAGCGGGTATAGGTATTTTCAATAAAAAAAAAAGAAGTATTCCCATGATCGATGCCATAATCTAGTTTATTTTAATACTCTGCTGTTAATTATATATCTGAGTGCTATCGAAACACTTATTTGTCTTAGAAAAAATGAGTTAAATTGGGTTTACTTCCTTCGGTTTTGCACAAACTACGACACGTGATTTTCAAAATACCGTATAGAACTCATAGTGGCATTGTCTTCGACAAGTGCCACAAAAATGACTGCAGCTTCTACATGTCAAATCATGTCCACACTGGCGTTAGCTTTGGGATTTTGCATTACCCTAAATCGTATGTCAGAAGGGGTTACTATTCGATCATGTTACATGGCTTTGGGAGATTGACGGAAGTAACTGAAGTATGTATCAAAACGTTTTGTAAACTGTGTAGTACGTAGTTCTAATATGGAAATGTCAAAGGATAGTATAGAACTACTGAATATTTACGAAGCCCTTCTGATTAATTTTATCACTGTGATGACCCGGTAAGGAATGCAAAAACAGCTGCTATACAAATGCAACGTGTTTACGTTGAGCGTGTTGACAGCAGACGACAATATAAACCATGCAATACACAATGCCTTTTGACAGAAAATGTGTCACACCGACCTTGTAATCGAATTGTTAAGTATGCATTTTGACAACTGTCATGTCGCGGAAACCGCCCGCATTTCCTTTGATTCGCGAGACCGCGCGAAAATGTTTGTACTCGTATGCGCACACACATGATTTCCCACTTGGTCTACGATACTCAGACTGGAATATCTCTGATTTTTTTTTTATCACGACTGGCTCTATGTAGCTGTTGCAAGAATTCGGCACAATCATTATCGAACATTGCCATTTTACAACTTTTCTCAAAGTCAAATTAAGCAAATAATCCGCAACGAAAGGCGACGTGCTTTTTTGCGCGCGTAGGCGGTTCTTCGGTTAAAAAGCAACACATAGTGAAATACAAGAACGTTTAATTGTTCTTATCCAGCCATTAAAACCTATTGTAATTCATTAATTGTCGCTGTGGTCTGATGTTCACCGAATAATAACGTAACTCGTGAATGTCACTTTCTTCTGCAATTATCAGTGTCATCCGGTATACGCTGTCATAAATTTTAGTTTGTAACCTTTTGTTTATTTACTGTGTCATATGAACTGCATTCTGTTTTCGGCGCCAATTTAATTGTGGCATTTATGAGCGTAGTGACCTGTAGAAATTGTGAGCATCTTTATTTTTGTACTCGTTGAGTTGGCGGTGAGGACAAAGTATTGTTTTCCAAGCTCATCTGATACAGTCAAACCAGATCGTGCATAGGAAACAGACACTACCTGTAGTTCCTCCGAAAGTAAAACCATTTAGCCCACTGAGGGCTTTCTCACACATGTACTGACACAACTTCCTTTCCAAGCCACTAACTACTTTTCTCACATGCATCAGATCTGAGTGGCGAAAAATCGCAGCCACCAGCTCACGATTCATATATGCTAACCACTGAGCCACCCGGCCGGGCCAGTAAAGAAAGACCAAACCAAAGCTAATTCCGATTGGTTTCGACGGATCACGTAAGGTTACAGATCGGATGGTATCTAATCAAAATAGTCACACCTGCCGTAAAAAAAACTCATATTTGGCACCGTTGATGCGAGAATTGTTTTAGGGTCCTTCCAGTCCTTTCTTGGTCTGTTATAGTGTGTTTTTGTCCCTAATTAACAAGTTTTGACTCTTCACGCCTGAATAGCGTCTGTTTAGCATCCTTGTTAATATGTTTATCATGTGCACCTCCTTCGCTACCAAGTCAAGAAATTCAAATGCTTTTCGGGGCCTAAAAGACTTCCACTACTATTTAAGATGAATTGGATCATAATATAGCATCGGGCAGAAGATGATGTAGATCCAAGACCAGACTGCACACTCCGTGCAGTCTGATCTTGGATCTACGCCATCCGCTAAAGCTTTTTTTAAGCGTGACTGGTAGTGAAAGAGTCAAGGCCTTCTGTTCTTCGGCAGATGATACATGCAAGAAGACATGATTCTGACTTATTATCTACGATTATGTTATTGCTTTTTCGTCTTTATCGTTGTTCTAATTGTTGTTTTTGCTATTATATGTGAGCCATGCTCTGACAAAAGGGGGCTTAATGCATCTCCGTGATGCCTGATACCAAGCAAGTCATCACATGATTATGAATCCATAAACTCCATTTTGCTTAACAAACGACAGAATCATGAGGTAAACTGGTCAGTTGACACGGAGAAAATTGACAAGTAGCAAAAGGTTCCGGCCCGCAGGCTGACCTGACTCGATACTTTTTGAAGATGCATAAAACACCCTGTTCACAGAGCATGGCTCATTTGTATACGATCTTTCGAACCGTTTCATGATCTAGTGTGTCATTGTTCGTCAATAAACACGTCTCTTTTCTTCCTACTGGTATACGGTAGATTTGGTCTTCCTTGCTAATATCTTAATCACGTTTACGACCTTTAATCACTACTGTTAATAGATGATACATGCAAGCAGGCATGAATCTGGCTTATTATCTGCTATTATGCTGTTGCTTTTTCGTCTGTTGTAATCGTTGTTGAAATCGTTGTTGTTTTTGCTGTTATATTTGTTTACGATCTTTCGGACCGTTTCATGATCTAGTGTGTCATTGTTCGTCAATAAACACGTTTCTCCTCTTCTTACTGGGATACCGTCGGTTTGGTCATCCGTGATAATTTGTTTATCACGTTTAGGACCTGTCCTCACTTCTGCTAATATAATAGATGATACAAGCACGAAGACATTTTTCAGGCGTATTTTTGAGAAAGACCACACACACACACACATATATATATATATGGGCCAGACTCTGTGAAAAAGGGGACGTAATGCATCTGAAAAAGTATCGACCCATGTCAGCCTGCACATTTCTCGCAGGCTGACGTGGGTTTAAACCTTTTGCAATTTTTAAATTTTCTGCACGTTAAAGGGCCAGTCTACGTCAATCGTTCGTTAAACAAAATGGATTTTGGGGGGGGGGGGGCATTAAATTGTGATGTCTTGATGTCTTGATTGGTATAGTGAATTACGGAGATGCATTAAGGCCTCTTTTGCCAAAGCACGGCTCATTTATGTTAAAAAAAAAGCATTTATTTTATTGTAAATTGATATATTCATCCATTTATCTTTTTTGACGTTTTCATCTATGAACCATTCTTATTTGGCCATTTATTTATTTAACTCTTTACCAAACAACGAAAGTCTGGACTTGTCCAGTTTGAAAGCATTTGCAGACGACAAAATAATAGTGACCCAAAATTTGAAATCTGTTTTTGGAAGGGTAGGAAACAATGTGGAAAAAGGAGAAAATGCTGGTTACCAGCATTTTCTCCTTTTCCCACAATGTTTTCAAAAGGCTTTCTTTCCAGGGTCGTGAAAACCAGGGATTGTTTGGTAAAGGGTTAAATTGTTGTTTTCGTCATTATGTTGTTTCGGAATTCCATTGTGTCTCACTGATTTTCAGTAGAGTTACATTAGCCGAACGTGCGTATAATTAAGTAACAATCAAAATTCCTTTGAGTAATTGGAGATAACCATACAAATATTCGATCATTGCATACTGAGATATGGTTCCTTTGTATGATTCTCTCCAACAAAAAAAAGTAAACCGTCCAAGGAAGCAAATACGTCGAAATTTAGGTCTGCCTATGGGGAAAGTATTCAATTTTGTAATAAAAAGAATGGAAATGAGCCATGCTCTGTGAAAAGGAGGCTTAAAGCATTTGCGCAAAGAATCGATTCTTGTCAGCCTGTGCAGTCCGCGCAGGCTGACATGGGCCGAAACTTTTTGCTATCTTTAAATTTTCTGCATGTCAAGGGATAATTCTACCTCATGATTCCATCGGTTGTTTGACAATTATTTATGGAACCATAATTAGGTGATGTCTTGCTTGGTATAACGTATTACGGAGATGCTTTAAGCCCTCTTTTGCACTAGCAAGACTCATTTGTAAGACACGTACAGCAATGTTGATCAAAAAATATTTGTACAAATTTATTAAATAGTTATTGTTACTTTGTGTCAATCAATCACCATAAATGCTACCTGTAGACATCATACAAATAAACAGTAAAAGAGGCAAAAAGGGAAATAATTGAGAGAAGCGGGAAAAATGATAGCGAAAACATTGTTGGAAAGGGGGCAATCGCTTTATACAAGCAATTACTTCTTTTTCGCAACGTTTTCGAACGATGACTCCTTCAGAGGCTGAACAAGCCGTGTATATATGATGAGAAGTCGAACATAGTTGTCGAAAATTTTCAATCTACGCTGTATATTAGGTTGTTTCTCCTTTCTGAATACACCGAAATGTCATTATTATCACTAGAGTGCTGTGACAACCCATGTATCTCACTCTGCGAATAGTATACGAGTTTGTTCATAGCTTGCAGCGTCTCTCGCGCATGGATTTTGGAGTAAGAGTAAAAACGGAACCATTTTTCATATGGGCTCTTTCTCCATGTCTCACGATGTTTCCTTGTATTTCTATAGATCAAAATGTTGATTTTTTAAATCTGCTTTCTTTTGCAGTATTTATTCACTTAAAAAACTTTTTTATGGGGTAAGACCGGGGTCAAACAGCGAAACGCAATTTGTCGACAATGATTTATATCACAATACGACAAACAGAAAACTGTTCAAAACGTGTTACATTATGTATTACATACATCGTCGAATACCTGCGGTTAAAAATCATCAAGTCGCACAAAAACGACGTTTTCACCCCCTCAACCCTCGGTGGACAGCTTTTGAAACATTGAGAAAGAAGGAGCAGTTGTTTAAAAACAAGTAACTCATCCGCTAGCGACGTTTTTCATTCAAGATAGGTATTTTCTTGCCTCCAAACGGTTTTTGCTTTGTGAGACTTTGCCTTTGGGTTGGCCCTGTATTTCCAAATCATTCCTGATAATAATTATCTTTGGTATAAATCTCAAGAATTTTATAAATAAGTATACCTAACACAATTTCTGACAGGCTAAACCAAATGGTTTAGCCAATCAGAAATTACGTTACTAGTACTTTCTAAATCTAGAATAAGACAAAGAAAACAATGAAGAATGGTTGGTGAGAACGGGCTCTCTGCAGTGGTGGATGAGACCCATACAACAAAAGCACCTCAATGCTTTTGACAGAAATGTCGCGCTTGCATTTGCTTTTTCGGCCCTTAGGCTGCTAAGCGCGACTCACTGGCCTTTAGCGGACAGCGTAGGTCAAGATCAGACTGCACAAAACGTGCAGTCTGATCTTGGATCTACACTGTCCGATAAGGAGATATTTCTCCTCCAAAAATAACCTTGAATGAGCAACATTTGGGCTTTTACTATCGATTTGAAGGTATCATTTCAATTATTCAGCCTGATCAGGGTTAAATTCATGACTTGTTAGGTGTTAAACGACGGGTCCCAACAGTTTGAAAGACATATTCCGGCTTCCAGTGATTCTATCTATCGTTTTTATCACTGAAGAATCTTCAGCGCGGAGAGGTGATTGGTTCTAGCCAATACGGTTAACAACAGAGAGAATGTTTCCCAAGCCAATATCGGGCACTAAAAGCATCCATGTTACATAAGCCGATATTCGAGTATGCAGCCATTGAGTTACCATCGCCATTACCTACTGGGTTACTTGCCTTGGCTAAGAATTTTAGCAGTTCTGTTCTAATCTTAATGTATAACAGCGGTAGAGTAGGCACAAAAGCTCTTGGCCTTTTACAAGTAAAATGCGGGTGAGCCATGCTCTGTGAAAAGGGGACTTAATGCATCTGCAAAAAGCATCGACTCAGGTCAGCCTGCGCATTCCGCGCAGGCTGACCTGTGTCGATATTTTTGCTATCGGTCAATTATCTGCATGTCAAAGTACTATTGCATCTCATGATTCAGTCGATTGTTATACAAATTGGATTTTATGGATCCATAACTAGGTGAGATCCATAACTAGGTGATAACTTACTTGGTACCATGTATCACGGAGATGCACTAAACCCCATTTTACCAGAACATAGCCCAGGTGTAAATGCATAATGTAGCGAAAACTCGTACTACGGATGAAAGATTTTTATCTTTTGGCATGACTACACAAACGGAGGGTATAGATCAAAGATCAGGCTGCACGTTTTGTGCAGTCTGGTTTTGATCAATGTCGTTCGCCAATGCCCCTGTTTTCACCAATGGCGCTGAAAGGGTTAAGCCTCTAAATCAGTTAATATTAGCAAGTGTATGAGAGGCAATGTTTGATTCGTTCTGTTCAGACAGCTGATAAAAATTAAATGTGCAAAGGGTTGTACATTCCACGGATGTTTAAGTCGAGCTCCGTTGCGAAATTCGAGCCGACCCTTACGCTTTATTAACTTATTAAATTCAATACAGTTTGAGATATCATGTTGTGTGTATATTCGTCACAAGGCGTGCACAAAAAGTTTTGCATAGTTCACTTTTCGCTTTTCTCTCTCGAGAATGGCAGTGATTTTATGAAGCGTCGAACATTGCTTTAAGTTACTCTTTAGCGCGCTATTTTAAAGGTGCTAAATCGGAAATGCAAGACGTATAACTATAATGAAAATATGTCTTGCCGCGATGAAAAGTAGATCTGTATAAACATTTGTGGAATTCACTATAATGTTAACCTTTTTCGTAACCAGGGTAAAACAATATCTAAATTTCGGCAACCTCTGTCAAAGTTTTATTTCTTATTTGCTCTAAGTGCGGTAGCTCACTAGGTAAGTACACGGCTTGAAACCCGGAGGTCGCTGATTCGGTCCCTAGTTCGGCAAAATTCGTCCCGATGATTGATTGTCATCATTACACAAGATTCAGGGATAAGAAATCAGAAAGTATAAGGATTATTTTATGCTTTATTATGCTATTCTAAACACTTTGCTATAATATAATCACGTTCGCAGAGTAAAATAACTGATGCACTATTCGGCACCCCTTAAGGCAAAGGTGCTTCATGACAAAGATTAATTAACCTGATAGTTGGCAAAGACGGTACTTGTAAATATTATGCGGAAGAATGCATGCTGATATAAGAAACAAAAACCAAGAAAAAAGGCCGATGGCTGCTTTTTCACCCATGCTTCATTAAAGGCCCAATAGCGACATAATGTCAACTGTTCTGTTTATCAAATAAAGATAAATTTCATGAATACCACATAAAAGTATGGCGATTATTTAAGCCTTGCGATCTTTTAAAGTGTGGTTAGTCAAGTTTACAGTCACTGGCAGAATGATAAATGCAGGCAGCATTAATCCTATCTTTAATATTCATTGTTCTTCCAGCGACTGGGACTTGGACCAACCGTACTTTAACGTATCTTCAGACTTGCCAGAGCTCAAGTTAGAGGGAGTGATTTTTATTTCAAAATTAAAAATATTTATTATTCTCCACTAAACCCTATGTCATGGGTACTCATTAGAATCGTCTCGTCGAGACGATTCTAATGAATACCGACAACATAGGGTTTGGAAGAGAGATAATGAATTTAGGTTACTATCACTCCCTCTTATCTGGAGGTCTGGACTTACAATAATCGCAATACTTTTCAATGGTATGAATGAAATTTGCCTGTATTTCATACACAATTGTTTACATTTGGCCGCTATTGTCGAGCTTTTAAGACCACTGGTTACTGGTGATTGAGTGGTCCCATCATCAATAGTTGCTTGTAGAGCATTCTGTCTGGCCTCGGTGTGATCTACGCCGTCCAGAAGAGCAACATATGGGTTAAGTTTACTTATGTTTTCTCTCCGCAGCAGATTAGAGATAACCAAACAAGTGACTCAGAATAATCGCAGCAAGCCATTTAAAATATGCATTGTTATCTTTTCTCTACGCTGACAATATCATGTCACGTGTATATTTTGCACGAGATCGTGACTGGTGTGACAAACAGTGAATTCTAAGTTCGTATACACCAACAACTCTCAAGAACGTTTTTAGTCTTACTCTCCAAGATTTTCTGAATTTGAATATAACACAACTTCTGATTGGCTGAACCGAATGGGTTAGCAAATCAGAACTTGTGTTACTTTCAAAGTTTCAAAATTCTGGAGAATTGGAGAATAAGACTAAGAATGTTCCTAAGAATGGTTGGTGAATACGGATCCTGTACTGATATCCTGGCCGTAGATTTGCTTTCCCTTTTCTTTAATTAATGTAGTCGTCAGAACTCGGCCAATTCTGTAACTCCGAGTACGATATACATGATACTAAGCAAATCATCACATGACTATGGATCCATAAACTTCATGTTGTATTAAAACCGTCTGAATCTTACGGTATACTGGTCCTGTGACATGCAGAAAATTGACCAATAGCAAAAAGTTTCGACTCAGGTCAGCCTGCGCGGATTGCGCAGGCTGGCTTGAGTCGAAACTTTTTGCAGATGCATTAAACCTACTTTTCGCACATCGCCTGAGGTTTGCCGAATGTGTTGTGTCAGAGTACTCGGTTCAGTACAGTAAAGTCAAACAATCGCTCAATCATTATCTTCAACTCTTCACCACACGAGCAAAATGAAGACTTTTCCAAATTGTAAGCCTTTGCAGACGACGATATAAACATGGTTCAAATGATGGAAGTTGTCGTTGATAGAGTAGAAAACATTGTGGGAAAAGGAGAAAATGCAAATAATGCCTTCTTCCTCAGGGTCGTTAAAACTCGGGATAGTGTGGCAAAGGGTTAAGGTACGTGATGGAACAAATCGTTCCCGATATAAAGACCGTTTTCTCGCATCAACAAAACCAGAATTTGCAAAGAAGTAAAGATTAAATGTGCACGATAACATCCGTGACCGAACCACGGTAGCAGTGCGCAGGGTTATTATAAACCTTTAACCTGCTATATGAGTGAAATAAATTGTTCAAGCCAGTAACTGGAACCCAAATTTTGCTATTTCAAAGGTATTTTTGGGAAGATAGATATCTCTTTATCGGAAAGTGTAGGTCAAAGATCAGACTGCACCTTCTGTGCAGTCTGATATTGATCTACATTATCCACAAAAGGTCCTTGAGTCGCGCTTAGCAGCCTAAGGGTTTTATCCATGGGTCGCAGGTTTCAAACTCGGCTCGGCTAAATTTCTGTACGCGGACAAATGAAGTTACTTATGGCAGGATTCGTTGCTATCACACGGCTGAACATTAATTTGATTCTATTTATCTTGAAAGGCAGTAAGCTGCTAGGAAAAAGTATCGCTCGAACATGTAGTGGTGGTAAAAAATCCTGCACCTTATGGTTATATGTACTTGTCCCGTGACATGACCTATCAACGGTTGAAAACGTCGTTAAACAACAAACAAACGAAAAAGCCTTGGCCATCTGGAGCTAGTTTCCGAAGTAAATGTCCTATTTGAACACTGACAAGGGGGCTACGGTAAAAACTGTAAGGACAAGATGTAAATTTCGTGGGAACGGGACTTAGTACATGATCCTATCTGACTGAAAGCAACATGAAGCCTGTCAACATAAACGTGTCAACTGACCTGGGCTGAAATACGTAAACAAACGGGCGGGAAAACTTCTGCTGGATACCGTATTTTCTGTAAGGTGTCGACCTATTCATAATTCAGAAAAGGAGGGGAAAAACTTAGCCTGTTTCTGCAATCATTTTACGTCAGTTTCCCGCCCCCCCCCCCCCCCCCCCCCAGCGTATTATTGCATGCTCCAATTCCATTCATGGAAAAGAGAACGCTTTGTTTTAATCCTTTACCAGATAACTTATTTTTAGACTCAACATGTAGCCTAAATCGTTTGCAGACGCCAATATTAGTGTGTCTTAAAAGCTGGATTTTCTCCTTGGTGGGTTAGAAAATGTGGTTATAGAAGAAAATGCTGCGAACCATCATTTCCTCCTTTTTCCACAATAGTTTCAAAAGCCCTCTTTGTCAGGATAGTTAAAACTCGGTATTGTTTTTTTAACGGATTAATACATTAATCGAAGACACTGTAGTTCAAGATGAAAATAACAATATTTAGTCACTACTTTGTCTCTACGCTGTTTGATTGTTCCAGTCTTGAATCTTTTCCACTGACCAAAGAAAGTTCTCTTTCATTGATAGTTTCAGTTATCGACCTGTTAAACTGGCAATCAGCATGACGAAAATATTGTACAAGTGTTGAAATCAACTTTTGCTATTTGAGTTGCTGTTGAAAAGGAATGGAATTAGCAATTTTGACCATACTTACCTAGCCATTGCAGGCTATACTGCTGACTATACGAGTAATTTCCTGATTAAGTACAGACTGTGCAGCTCTATGAATATTTAGTGTGTCCGCAGAGCTTCTTATCGCATCCCCACCCCCGTACGTAGCATCCTTGGATCAATGACAGAATACGACAGTTGTGAAACACAATGAAGACAACTGCGTGTATTTAAAAGAAATGAAACTTTGAACATTTTTGAACTTGTTATATTCAGTGGACAGCGTAATCAGAAGGTTTGTGACGATTAATGGGCTTTAGGTTTTACCAATGCCATTAATCCAATTTGCAAGTGCTGCTTGTTTTTAAAATTTCTCATGATATTTCTCAATACAATGTCATTGCTGAAAATTTAATAAAACTGACATGGTTTTGCTTTTCAATGCAGTAGTATATCTACATTCTTTTATGCGCTTCCGGTTTAATTGTGTAACAATAGTGGGCTAAAAAACAAAACAAGTGTTGGCGTATTTCTGAAGTCCCACTTTACCTGACCTTTCCCCTCCTACGTACATGTATTTTGCAACAAAGCAATAAATCTGGATATTTGTTGTCTGGTTGACAATATGGCCACAAAAATGTCAATCCTGGGAAATAAATAAACACCTGGGAAAGGTAATATTGTATTCATGCACATGTTTTTATAGTAGAAACTGTCGCCGAACATTGTTTCAATACATTTTGTTATCTCTGTATTTCGTTTGCTACCGTTTTTCTGTCTTTTTATTGTCTGCATCCCCAGCCAGCCAAACACAACTTTTGTTGCTTTTAAAACAATGAGGCATTCAACTAATCTGCACGATTCTAAGTAGTCTTTTTTTCATAACCGAAAGATCTACTAGTAATTTCTTCATATAGCGCCTGTTGGTTAGTACCGCGAGAGTATCAAAAGATCTGGCAAAACGAGTTTGAATGGCAATTCATGCAGATAGCTGTCCCAAATTAGACATGTTGCTTTCATTATGGGTTGTTTCCGAGCAATCAAGATAATTTTCCGTAAGTCAATTATTGTAGAGCACACATCTATGCAAGCATCGCACTTTTCAGGAACCAAGTCTTCAATTAAGTTTAACAGAAATTTCTGCAGAAGTAGTCTAAAAAGTTTATCAGTAATTGTGAATATGAACCATGGTTGATTCTAGGCTTGCAACAGAAGTATCTAGACATGGTACTTTCCGACATCGTTTAGTAATACCTGTTTGGTGCCATAAAATCGTTAAATATCAACTCTGTCACGGGAAAAAGAAGCGGTTTCTTTTTGTTTGCAAGTGAGTTTGTTGATCTCTTGGCGACCATGGGTATGTGCAAGTATCAGAGTCCATGTAGTAAAGGGTTGACATTCTTCGGTCATTTCAAGGTCAGCAAGATCTGAAGGACGATAGTGATAAATGTCTGGTCGTTTCCGCTATTTCTCATTTTTTATATCGTTTAACTGGACACCAAAATACGCTAACAAGTGTATACATGTACGTCAAATTGTTAACACTTTAGCTTCTATCCGCGAAGGCGCTTTTTGCGGACAGTATAGATCAAAATCAGACTGCACAGAACGTGCAGTCTTATTTTTTATGTACAACGTCCGATGCGTTGAGGTTTCATCCGCCAAAATAACAATGAAAAAGCAATAGTTGGGATTTTTTCGTTACGACGTGAAATTTGCACTGTACATGTATTTACCAAGTTGTATATGGGCTAAAATAGCGGTTGTCAAGGTGACAAGATAATTTGCTTTCCCTTCGTAATCTTACAGTACTTCTGGACAGGTATACTCAGATGTCGTCGTGCACGTAATTATGTAACGTTGTTGGCATGTTTTGTCTTACAGACATTGACTTGAAACTTACACTAAGCAATTTAGGAGAAAATACGACCTTGTGTCAACGGGATAAATTTGGCAAGATATAAGTCACAAACTATACAGTAGTTAATGAACTTCACAGCGCGTAATTTCGCTGCCGTTGAGGGTAAAAAATGTGGTCATCATAATAGACCAGACGTTTTTGTTTTTCAGTTTTTGCTGACATATTTCTGATCCTTCTGAAATGCCAACAACCTTATGAAACACGAAATGTCTTTGTGGGAGTTGTATATATACTGTATATATATTTTAACATGGTACCAGTTAAAAAGTTTGTATGCCCTTTACAAAACAATTTCGTGTTTTAAGGACCCATACGAGTGAGGCTTTGGAAATCATTGTGAGAAAAGAAGAAAATGCTGGTAACGAGCATTTTCTCCTTTACCCACAATATTTACTGCCCTTTTCGAAGCCATACCTTTCCACTCCAGTCATATTTGATTTGACATCAGCAACTGCTTTCAATTAGGACAATACTTGGGCTTTTTTCTCTGGTAACGATTAAAGGTTTTACTGAAATTTATTACTAATAATATCATTGATGGAGAACAACAATGTCACCATTTAAAAGAAGGTCCTTTTCCACTCTACTGAAGTTTTCTGACGTAAACCACCGTCAAATGCTAATAAACTAAGCAAAGATCATGTTAGTATTGTAATATTCACACTACAAAGGAAAGCGACAAGAGTAGAGATAAAACTCAAAGTACTGAAAGTACTAATAGAAGGTGGTGGTAGAACTTTGCTCGCAAATAGGATTTAACGGTGGACCATTTCATTAATAATTCATTCATCTGGCGGTTGACAACATTTTTTTAAGACTGATAGCATTAATTCATGACTGTTTTTTTTTTTTTTTTTTTTCATAAAATCGTGTATCTAAGCGTTTTGTATGCAGTTTTAGGTGTTAGGAAAATGGTTTGTGGGTTTAATGATGGTGTTTTCGAGCGGTTTTGGGTCTTTTTGGGTGTTTCTCTCACTTATTCATAGGCGGCGTAGACTTATGTCAAAGCTGCGAAACGAGGCTAATTTAAAGCTGATTCTATGACATTTAACTTTGGAGTTAATTGTTTGTGATTTTTAATACGCATGTTATTTTTACATATTAAATGATACAATTTTGTCCGTTCGTTGATTCTGAGGGCCTAATTTCTTGAAACGTCTTCACGGGACTTCAGTCTGACGGTTGCCATAAGAGGGTGAGACCTGAAAGGTCATCACATTCTAAAAATAGTACAAAATGACATTTTTTTTTCAGGTGTTACTGAACTAAACAGTAAGTAATTTCGTTGAACTAGTACAGTCGTTGTTACCAATCACCGAAATTGTTGAATGTAAGAAAGCGATTGCCGTTTTCCCCAACGTTACATGTATTTCCATAACATGGAGAAAAGCATTACGGAGTTAACGCTTTACCACACAATCGCGACTTTTAACGACCCTGAGGAAATAACCTTTTGAAAACCTTGTGGGAAAAGGAGAAAATGCTGGTAACCAGCATTTTCTCCTTTTCCCACAAGGTTTTCTACACTTTCACAGACAATTACCATCATATCAGCCACATCTAATCTTTCGTCTGCAAATGCTTTCAATTTCGACAAGTTTGGAAAAGAGTTAACTCTTTATACAAAGACAAAATCTGATACTCAGCCATACTGAAAACGTTTGCAAACGACAATTTCATTATTGTTTAAATAATTCGATTTGTCTTTAATAAGGCAGAAAATATTGTGTGTGTGTGTGGGGGGGGGGGGGGGGGGAAATAATGCTGGTTACCAGTATTTTTCTTTTCCCCTGACAATGTTTTCAAAAGTGTATTTTCCAAGCATCGTTTAAACACATAATCATTTGGTAAAGGGTTAATTGAAGAGATGTGAACAACTGAATACAAAGCGAAACTTTTCAACTTCCATTTACTTGTACAAAAGCTACTAATAATTTACTGTGCGCCTGTGGCTTTTTAAAAATGGTGGAATGGCAAAACGAAACCGCAAATTATTGAAATGTAGTAAATATTGTACCTTTTACGGGTAGAAATAATGACGGGTTTGGCGAGGTCACCGACAATTTATGGGCTTTCAACCGGGCACGGGTATTCGAACACCGGATACGATTTGACAATATTCGGGTCTATGATAATCAAAGTAACGATGTTATCTTGCCTTTTGTTTCATTAAGATGGTTTAAATGATTGAATGTGTCTATGTCATGACACCAAACGTTACCAGCATTTTCTCCTTTTCCCACATCGTTTTCAAGAGCTTTCTTTCTCATGGTCCTTAAATCAAGGAATTCTTTAGTAAAGGGACATGTAACTCATTGGGCAATGTCAACTGGCTAATCATTGTTGCGACGATGGTTACATAGGAAAGCAACCAGAGGCTTGGAAAAAATATTGTCTGGAGTGTTAATGGTAAAAGAAGAAGCCCTAGGAAAGCATGGTTAGGTGTCCTGGCATCCATTATATAACTGAAATCATATCAAAAACGACGTTAAACACCATACAGAAAAAAAAAAAACATACAGAACGTACAGTCTGTTGTTTGATATAAACTTTCCCCATTGTAGTTTCATATTCTGGCTGAAACAAACCTTGAAATTGCAATATTTCGACTGTCTCTCCTGACTGCAAATGCCCATTTCATTTATTCAGCGCTTTGAGAGTTAATTCTTTTACACACAATCTCGAGATTTAACGACCTTGGGGAAGGGCCGTTTGAAAGAAAAAAAAAAACCCACACTGTTTTCCATCCTTTGAAAGACAAATTTCATGTTTTTTTATAGTTAAATCTTTTCCACACAATACTGAGATTTAAAGACTTTGGGGAAGGGGCCTTTGTAAAACATTTTCCAACAATTTTTTCTATCCTATGAAAGACATATTTTATGTTTTGAATAATAAGTAATTATATGTAATCTGCATTTATATGTTACCAGCATTTTCTCCTTGTCCCACAAGGTTTTCCTCAGGGTCGGTAAAACTCGGGAATTTGTGGTAAAAAGTTAACTCACGACCATCGACGTTGGTTGCTTTTTGCGAACAGAGTTCAGGGACCATTGTACTAAAGATAAGTAGAAACTGTTTTTTTCCCTCAGTTGACGAAGATGGATAGGTAAGCCTACTGAAAATCCCTCCTGAATGAATCAGTGACATGTTTATACGATAAAATTGTCAAAAATGTGATCAGCGGCCCTGAATTATGACAAATTACCTTCTGAATCATTTTGTGATACATTTCTGAACAATTTGTGTTGAATATGAACTTTAGTAAGCTGTTGTAACTTAAAGAATCTCTAGATGCTCTTTGTTATGTTCAACATCACTATGTGTACTCGTAGAAGAATGTATCATGTCCCAAAAGAAAGAAAAATCGTGTTTTTTCGTCAGTGTGAAAGGCTAGTAAAGTATGGACGTAAAGTTCCCTTTATTTTCTTTTGGAAATTCGAAAAAAAAAAATACAGACACCTCATCGTCAAACTGGTCGTTCAAACATAAAAATAATTTGTCAAAGCTCTTGCAAAAAGAGGTCTAATGCATCTCCGTGATTCATCATAACAAGCAAGTCATCATATAATTATGAATCCATAAAATCCATTTTGTCTAACAACTGACTGGATCATGAAGTTGTATCGTCCTTATGCACACACTAAGTAAATCTAAAACGCTCTTTGTTGAATTTGACAAGCGTCTTTTCTAATTTGTATTTTTTTAAATTCCGTTACTTCTGCCAATGCTTCAGATATACCAGTTGGTTTTTGTTAAGCATTTACCAAACGATAAAATTTTAGACACGTCCAAATTTAACGCATTTGGAGAAGACAAATCGTGTATGTCAATAACGATAAAAATTGTCTCAGAAAGAATAGAAAACGCTGCGGAAAACTGGTTACTAGCATTTCTTCCTTTTCGCACAATGTTTTCAAAAGCTTTCCTCCTCACGTTCGTTAAAACTCGGGATTATTAGGTGAAGGTTTAAATGGACGAATACTGTAAAAGTGGATGTTATTGTGGGTCTACCAAAATACCAAAATACTGACCTTGCGCGTGTTTTAATTTCCGCGAACACTGCAACAGACGATCTTGCATAAAAGTTGTTTTTGTGATAGCGTCCTGTACTGACGATTTACAACCCCTTAAAATTGACGGTATTAACCACCACTATACAGGTATTCTGAGCGACTTTGATTGAAAAAAAAAAACGCACTCATTGATGTTGACAAGGGTCCAAGCCAATCGCTCGCACATGATCCGGTTTGTAATTAAAATACCGGTAACATGTATATCTTAATCTAGCTTTTAATTACGCTAGCGGATCTCTTCGCGATTGTTATCAATACGCGAAAATCGCGAAGACTTCCACGATGGGAACATTTCCAGTTTTACAGCACTGCTTTGGTTGATATCCTTTTTGGTTCATAATAATACTTTACACTCGATAAGCTTCTGAAAACAATATCATCTGAAAACGGTATTTCGTCCTGCAGCACCCCACGGTTGTGGCGAAAGGGGAAAATTACCCGTAACGAACGAATTTCCCCTTTGCCACATTTTTTAAGCATTCTGTTACTCCAATAAACCTTAATACATGTTAACCCTTTCCCAAACGACAAATTTTGGACTGGTCCAAATTGAAAGAGTTTGCAGACGACAATTTTAAATTTGATGAAAATGGCAGAAAGCTCTCAAAAAGGGTAGAAAACACTGTGCGAAAAGGAGAAATTGCTCGTTACGAGCAATTTCTCCTTTTCCCACAGTGTTTTCAAAAGACTTGTACTGCAGACACGTGAAAACCAGGACTTGTTTGGGAAAGGGTTAATAATCTATATTGTACAAGGATTTCTTTTAAAGTCTTCCGCTACAAATATATACATATGAGCCATGCTCGGGCAAAAAGGAGCTTAACGCATCTCCGTAATGCATTATACCAAGCAGGTCATTAAAAGTTTCGGCCCAGGTCAGCCTGCGCGGAATGTGCAGGCTGACTTTTTGCAGATGCATCAAGCCCCCTATTCACAGAGCATTGCTCGTATCATAAGGTTTATGTAATCAGTTAATTCATTTCAACATTTTATTGCATTAAACAAGTACATGTTTATGGCAAATAGAACAAAATACTGAGAGAACATGGATTTACATGAAGAGCATAAATTATGTGGAAATAAGCAAAAATTAATACAAATATGAAGAGATAACAGTAATATTAAACTAGAAGAACTGTTATAGGTATATGTTTTAAGCACAAGCTAATTTCTTAATAACGTGGCATAGTAGATAAATTTACTTAGGTTATTGATAACTGTTGATGAAGTGTCTGTTAAAAGGCTACTGAATTTGTATTCATTTGGCCATGTATAATAGTAACGTGTAAGATATTGTTGTCGTAGAATGAAAATAGTGAGTGCACCCAATAAACCATTTATTTAACTACTTAATTTCTTTCACCTCAAAATATTTGCGTTCAAAATTCTTTGTTAATATATTGCCACTTGACATAATGTCAATTTCATGTAATTTTATCAATACTATCCCAACAAATTCCGCGGTAATAAGCAATTCTTTTTCCTACAAGGGAAGAGCTTTGTTAGTTTGTAGTTAACTCTTTACCAAACAATCCCGTGTTTTCACAGCTCTGAGGAAGAGGCCTTTTGAAGACATTGTGGGAAAAGGAGAAAATGCTGGTAACCAGCATTTTCTCCTTTTCCCACAATGTTTTCTACCCTGTCAAAAAACCTAAAGTTCGTATATACCACTTTCAAATTTGTCGTCTGCAGATGCTTTCAATTTGAAAGGGACCAAAATTTGCCGTGTGGGAAAGGCTTAACTTCTGTTATACATGGATCTCGGTGGCCAGTGCACCCGAGTCATGTATTCAGCAGCCATACTAAAGATACATGTATACTCATTTTCATCCAGCTTTATTTTTTAAACCATTTCATCTTTATTTTATCAAACTATAATCATTCTTGTATCTTCGTGCCAAAGGTTGCCCCTGACAGTTGCAAATTTTCTGGAGGCCTTCTAGGAAAACACTGTTGTGACGTTTCCAGTTTTAAATCGAAGATTTCCGGTATATGTATTTATCCCTTACAGCATATATGTATCGGTAATTTAATAACGTTTACACAGCTGATTAAATTCTGAACTATTCTACAGTCTATCAAATTTTAATAGCGTATTTTTTCTCTCTAGCTGTAAGGATGTATCTTTCTAAGTCTTCTTATCCTAAATTTAAAATGTAACCCATTTTCTGATTGGCTAGACCAAATGGTTTAGCCAGTCAGAAATTGCGTTACTTTATAGCATTAAAAAATTCTTGAGAATTGGATTTTCATGTAATTTAGAACAGTTGATGGATATGGTCCATTTTCGTGTATTCATACCTAATTTTTCTGTTACCAGGACAACGCAATTTTGGCTTTCAAAGCCTACTAGCTGCTTCTAATTCAGTATGAATGTGATAACATGTACGTGTAGTACCATATCTAGAAATGAACAAGGAACGGTTCCCGTGGCTTTGAATTTGATAAAATTTCCGAAAGAATTTAGGACGAGCCGCCGTGGAGGGGGGGGGGGTATACCCTTCACCCGTAGTTTGCAATCCTATGCGTTTCCAACCGAGCCGTATCCCGGCTCGGCTAAAGACAATGTGATTTCAAATGTATTGAACACACGACCGGCTGCTTTATAGCAGAACCGAACGATAAGATAGAGACCGTAGAATGCCCCTGTATCATATATTCTTATGCAGAATTCGATACATTATCTGATATGGCCATTCTTTAACTCTTTTGAAATCATAAACCTCTGAAATACAGAAATTTACTTTCTCAGAGACAGAGGCAAAATAGTCGGATATTGCGACCGCGTTAAAAACAAACATTGCGACAACTTGGTGAATTTCCTCATTTGTGACAATATTTCTCATTTCAACTGTTACATTACTTTCTTGGCGCGGAAAAGGGGTAAAGTTTTCTAGCAAACCTTAAAAGGTAAACTGAAAAGGGGTATGGTCTAAAATTTCGACCCAAGTATAATAACAGCGACATCGTCTCGCATTTCAATAGGAAAATATTTAGCATATCTATTTATCTAGCGATATATGAATGTTGTATCAAGAGCTAATGATATTTTGAAATTGTGGCAGATGATTTATCTGTCCTCATAACGTTTGAGATAAACCCTTACGAAGCGCTCCCTTATTTTTTTCGACCCTGTAGATATGAGGTTTTGAAAATATTGCTGGGAAAGAAAAGCCAGCATTTTCTACGTTTCCAACGATCTTTTTTACTCTGTCAATGGCAAATCCCATGATTTAAGCCTCGTAATGTATTTAATTAGTCGTCTGTTAACCCTTTACCACACAATTCAGAGTTTAACCGGCCCTGAGGAAGAAGCCTTTTGAAATCATTGTGGGAAAAGGAGAAAATGTTGGTAACCAGCATTTTCTCCTTTTCCCACAATGTTTTCTATCCTACCAAAGACAAATTTTGTCATCTGAGCTATATTTAATTTGTCGTCTGCAAATGTTTTCAATTTGGACCAGTCTAAAGTTTTGACTGCTCTTAAAATGGCCTTGTAACGGTTAAAATTGTATCGCTTTCTCTTTATTTTCTGGGATTCTTTGGGCTGACCCCTGCAGGTGATCGATGGAAAAATGCTCTTAACGACTTATTTCTCGAAACTATCATAATGTTTTTGGTATTTGTAAATTTGACATGCCTATTCGTAAATTTTTATGAATCTACAAGAATGAAACGGGTTTGTCGCTTATGTAAATATGGTAAGCATTTGTTTGGGTACCCTTGGGTCAACATAGAGGGTGTACGCTGGCTACTGGGCATTGTTTGTTAATGGAGGGTGGCAAAATATTGTAATGATTTAGGGGCTCAGTAAATTGACCCTTTGAGCGTCAATTAAACTCATCGGACATTTTCATATGGTAAAAAACACGTTTGTAGTGCATTTTCCAGATTGTTTGGGTCTGGAAAATAGCAATGAACACAAAATAGCGTTCAGTGTAGATCAGGATTATACTGCACATTTTGTGCAGTCTGATCTTGATATACACTATCCGAAAAATAAAACGACTGTATTAGTAAAAGGGTTTAACTTTGTATTATCCCTAATCCTAACAAGTGTATTGCTTTTATCTAGGCGGCTTAATTGAATGAATTACCGAATGTTGATATATAACATTACGACGTCTATTTGCTCGTAAGCCGTATTAAAAATTTGTAGGCATTTAGTAAACGTTAGCTGGTTTTCCGCACAGTGCAGATTCAAGGTCAGACTGCACGGTACGTAAACTCTATGCAGGCATTGAAGCCACGTAAGCTTTTTTTTTTCACAGAATGTGCAGTCTGGTCTTGGATATGCCCTGTCCTTTTTTTCATGGATGTACCAGTCAAAACTGCCTGGGAATTGCTATATTTGGATTTTTTATGTTTAACAGAAATGTTCATGTTAGTCCCTTTAGTATTTTGGTGATCAACGTTTATGTCTTGGCTAGTGAATTCGATATACTGTTTACAAATTTCTACCTTTCACTCTCCTTCTCTGTGCTCTTTATATCAGTCATACACCCGAAGAAACCCAAAGCTTGTAGGAAACCCACAAGAAATAAACCTATCTTGTCGAAACATGTTGTAACCAAAGTACAGCTCGTGTCCCAACATACATATTAAGTACTTCAAAGGTCCAGTAGTGGCCAAAGGTAAACAATTCCGCGTTAAAATGTATTTAAAATTTAAATTATACCATTTAAACAGTATGAAAATTATTGTGAAGATGACAGTCTGTTATTTTACGGTCGGTCCAAGCGTTAGCCGCTGGCAGAAAAAATAAATCTAAAAACTAGGTCAAAAGTTGCCATGTCACTCTGTCTTTTGATTACTTTTTACCTGATTTTAAAATTCATTTTCCTGCCAGTGACTAACACTTGGACCGTGTGCACAATAACAGATTGTCATATTTACACTATTATTCATACTTCCAATAGGCATGACTGAAATTTAGATGCATTTTAACACCTGTTTACTTTTGGCTGCTATAGGGGCTTTAATAGAAAAACCTAAATATTGCTATTTCGAAGTCCTTTTCACCGAAAGAATCTCACCATATCGGACAGTGTAGATCCAAGATCAGACTGCACGTTCTGTACAGTCTGATCTTGATCTTCATTGTCCGCAATTGTACACGGAGGCGCGTTTGGCAGGGTTGAAGGGTTAAACAAGTCCAGAGTGTAGAATTTATCCATTATGATATTACGGTGAAAAAAAAAAGCCAAAACAGGTATCGGACAATGTAGGTCCAAGATCAGCCTGCACGTTATGTGCAGTCTGATCTTGATTAACGCCGACTGCATCAGTACATTGGGTCGCGCTTTGCACCTAGAATTGTTAAACAAGTCCAGACTTTGCCGGGAAGCGATTCATTATGATATTAAGGTGGGGAAAAAAAAAAAGGCCAAAACAAGTATCAGACAGTGTAGGTCCAAGATCAGACTGCACGTTCCGTGCAGTCTGATCTTGATCTACACTGTCTGCAATACTACACTGAGACGCACTTAGCACCTCAGTTAAGGGTGAAACAAGTCCAGACTGTGGAATTGATTCATTATGATATTACTGTGAAAAAAGGCGAAAACAAGTTAAGATAAGAAGATTGGGCTCCTTGTTGTTGATTTTCTAGGAGCATATTATACGGACTAATACCCTTTTCTACGCAATCCCGAGTTTTAACGACCCTAGAAAAGGAAGGCTTTTGAAAACATTGTGGGAAGAGGAGAAAATGCTGGTAACCGGCATTTTCTCCTTTCCCCACAATGTTTTCTACTCTATCAAAGAAAAATACATTGATTTTAGTCACTTGCGATTTGTCGTCCGCAAACGGCTTTCAGTTTGGATGGGTCTAAAATTTTGTCGTTTGGTAAAGAGTTAATACCCACTCTTTCATTGATTTGATTGTTTACCAGACGACAAAATGATAGACTCTTCCATTTTATGAGCATTTGCAGACGACAAATAGAATGTTGCTTAAATGATAAGAACTGTCATTTTAGTGTCGTAACAAACATTGCAGGTAAAAGAGAACATTTTGGTTACCAGTATTTTGTACTTTTTCCACGATGTTTTCAAACGCATTCTTCCTCTTGGTCCTGAAAACAAGCGATTGTGTGGTAAGGGGGTAAGTCTTTACCAGACAACAGAATTTTAGACTCGTCTATATTCAGAGCATTTGCAGGCTCCAAAATTAATGTTGCTCTTGTGATGGAATTCCTCTTTGAAAGGGTAGAAAAAAAGTCATTGTGATGAAGGGAGAAAAAGCTGGTTACAAGATCTTTTTTCTTTTTCCACAATGTTTCAAAAGTTTTCTTCCACAGGATCGAAAAAAAGGTTTAAGGTCGGGTTGTAGATGAAACATAATGTCAGCCACTTGTCAAAACTCATTTTTCACTAAAACAATTTCAGGCTATCTTAGCCAGAAGCTCTACCCAAAATATCGGACAGTGTAGATCAATGAGCAGACTGCACGTTTTGTGCAGTCTGATTTTGATCTACACTGTTCGCAAAAGCAATCAAGATAACCCTTAAAGCTAAGAGTGATATAAGTAAGAAGTTGTCGGCCGCATTCCTGTCCTAATACGGTCGTTGGAGAAAAGCTGGTCTCTTCACAAATCTTGACCCTTAGATAGCCAAGTGCGACATTCGATTGCTGTTACGAATAGTGCAGAGCAAGATCAGACTGCACTGAACGTGCAGTTTCATCTTTAATCTACACTATCCGATACTATTTTGAGATATTTTGACCTAAACAGCTTTAATCTAACAAATTTCTGAGACATTTATTTTTCATTTCGAAAATGTGTCCCTTTAATTCATTTGACGTTTTAAGGGTAAACATATTTTGTTTGTAAACTGTGCTAATACTATAACTATCAAACTCATCTTAATATTCGATGATAATGAAATATTCAGACAACATCGTGGCCGATCGAGAAACTTGTTCGTTCTCAGCAGTTTCTCTACTTGATATATAGTTTTCCAAAACTATCTTGTAAATGCATGAAATATTTTGTTGTAATATGAATGGTTAACATTGAACTAAAAATATATGAGCCATGCTCTGTGAAAAGGGGGGCTTAATGCATCTGCAAAAGGTATCGACTAGGTCAGCCTACGCAGTCCGCATAGGCTGACCTGCATCGAAACGTTTTACTTTTCAGTAAATTTGCTGGATGTCAAAGGACCTTTCTCTCTCAGTATTCATCCAGTTATTTGACAAAACAGATTTTATGGATCCATAATTATGTGACGACTTGCCTTGTATAATGCATAACGGACAAGCATTAAACCCCTTTTTGCCAGAGCATGACTCATATACATGTAAACAATGTAGACAGTCAATGGAATCAAAGGGCTGAAAGGACGGATGCCGACTAAATGAATAACAAATGATTTGCAGTTTAAGACTTTATACTTCATTAAAAAAAAAGGGTCGGCTTGTCTGTTTAATCAATGGATTCGAGCCGTGATACATTTGATGCCAATAGGTAATTCCATGTCGATTCCCCCTCCTTTCTTTATCCATTTTTATTACTATTCGACTATCATATCTGCGATTTTACCGGTTGTTACTATTTGAAGCCCATACTCGCTGTTGCTCAGGAGGCGAGCCGTAATGACACTACTTTCACCATTTAGTAAGTTTTTATTTTTTACTTGAAACAGAAAGCCTTTTTGAATGACTGTGGTCAACAGTAATCTTCGACAGAAGGTCTAAAAAATCTTAAAAGAAGGTGTGACTTTTCCTTTAATCGTTTCTACACTGTTTTTTACGTAATTGTAAAAGTCGTATGAGCTTGGAACAGTAAAACGATTTCAAAACTCCAGAAAAAGAAGACTACTAGTCTGATTTTTATCAATGAAAGTTTACTTAAATCTCTATAATATATTTTACCCTAGAGCGTAGATTATGGAGAAGATTATGCACAGGCATATTTTAAAGCTTTAAGATGTCCTATTTTGCTGCAACAAAACTTTTATTTTGAGCCTACCCATGCCAAAATGTACATCGTGATGATCCTATGTTTATATGAAGATTGTGCTCAGTAGTAAGTCCTGCGTAATTTCTTTTATCCTACTTGATAAATGAATTTGCCTGAGTTTGACAAATGTTTTACCTCCTTTTTATTAGCTCTTTTTTCTCTTTATTCTGCCACTCCTTCTGTCTTTTTTCTGTCTTTCTTTCTCTTTCTAATAATACTTAATTACGCTTTCAACAGTATTTAAATCAACAACAACAACCTGAACAACAAATATATAGTAAAATGTTCAAACTTCAATATACATGTAACTCAGATTTAGTAATTCTTTAGGTTGTCACAATTGATTTTTTTAAACTTACAGCTGCAAAATTTATGTAAGGGAATCCCTGGTCGTGTGTCTGGCCAAAAATACATAATGTTAAGATCACTTAATTCCGTGAAAAACATTCATTGATTCATTTTTTGTCGAGACATGATTTTTATGTCGGTAATGCGGCCTGCGCGTCCGACTAGCTCTTTAACAGTAGAAAAAGCTTTAGACTTTTGCATATCGATAGCATTTGCAGACGACACATTAAATATAGCCTTAATGGTGAGATCTGTCGCTAAAATGGTTGAAAACATCCTGTTAAAAGGGGAAAATGCTGGTAATCAACATTTTTTTCTTTTCCAACAATGTTTTCAAAAGTTGTTTTTTTCCTCTGTGTCGTTAAAACAACTTTAAATTCCATAAACAGTAATTATAGATTTATTTTGAATGGCGGCAAGTTTTGTTACCGGTAACGCGGCCAGCACTTCCGCTTGAACAATGTAACAATACCAGGCTAAAACAGCTCGACTACAACGCGAACCATGAGTAAATTATTTCAATGAAACCGCCAAAATTGATTTTTGTCGCCTGGTCCTGAAAGGTAACGTAAATGTTGACAAGTAAAAAGAAGTTTCTCGGTGTCAGTTCACCGTCGGTGTCATTTCGACATACGATGTGAAATGATTTCTCGCACATTAGTACAATACCAAACACCGCGCCTAAAAATCTTGTTAACCTTTCACCTTTCCGGTAAATCACTGACTGGTGAATTATGAAAAGAGAGAGAGAAATGCTCGAGACAAGCGATTTTGCCACCTGCCAAGATGTTTTCTTAAAGAAATATGTCGTGAAATTTCTACCTATCCATAATAATATTTTTGGTTCAAATATTTTTTATGTTTGTATTTTGTTTCAAAGAGCTGGTAAAATTAAAAATAAAGTAGCGGCTAACCTTGTTGTAATTCATTCTTTTAACTCCTTACCAGACACCTAAATGTAAGGCTTGTCTAAATTGATTGATTGATTGATTGTATGGTGTTTAACGCCGTTTTCAACATTATTTCAGTTATATCGCGGCGGCCAGTGCACCTATCCATGCTTTCCTGGAGTTTCTTTTACTAGTACTCCGCACAATATTCTTTCCAAGCCACTGGCTGCTTTCCCACATAACCATCGTCGAAACAATGGTCAGCGCTGAGAGAGGAATGAATCCTGTCGAAATGACTATCATCAGTCCTCGGAAAGAAATTGGCCAAGCGGGGATCGAACCAGCGACCTCCTGTCCTCAAGTCCTGTACGCTAACGACTGAGCTAAGGGGGCTTGGCTTGTCTAAATTGAAAGCGTCTGCAGACGACAGATTAAAATGTGGCTCAAATGAAGGGCTTTGTCTTTGAACGGGCGAAAACATCGTGGAAAAGGAGAAAATGTTGGTTACCAGCATTTTCTCTTTTTACTACAATGTTTTGAAAAGTATTTTACCTCCTGTTGGTGGTTGAAATACGGCATCATTAGGTTAACCCTTTACCACAAAATCCCGAGTTTTAACGACCCTGAGAAAAGGGGGCCTTCTGAAAACATTGTGGGAAAAGGAGAAAATGCTGGTAACCAGCATTTCCCCCTTTTCCCGCAATGTCTCCTACCCTATTATTCACATATCTCATCCTTTGAGCCACGTTCAATTTCTCATCTGCAAATGCTCTCAATTTAGGCAAGTCTAAAATTTTGTCGTTTGGTAAAGAATTAAGGATTTTACACGGTTTCACACCATTTATTTGTCGCCCTTTCCTCTCGCAAGCACGACTGCCAAGAAAATCGTTCGTATGTTTTTAACCGCGCCGTTTTTAATATTATTTCAGTCATATCGCAGCGGCCAGTGCACCTATCCATGCTTTACTGGAGTTTATTTTACCAGAACTTCGCACTAGTATTCTTTCTTAGTCACAGGCTGCTTTCGCGAATAACTATTGTGGAAACAATGATCAGCGGAAAGAAGAATGATCCTGTCGCAATGACTTTCATCGATCCTCGGAAAGAAATTCGCCTAGCTGGGGATCGAACCAGCGACCCCCTTATTTCAAGCCCTGTTCGCTTCCGACTGAGCAAACAGATTGGAAAAGAAAAGAAAGACATTCTTATACAAGACGGTACATAATACAAACAGTTAGGGAGAGAGAAAAGAGAGACAGACAGACAGACAGACAAAAATAAACACGGAAATGTTTTGAGACATGACTTTTAGCTGAATAAAATGATAAATGAAAATAAAAGGATAGGTTAAGTTAAATTCATAAAATAATGAAACATCTCATAATTTTGCCCTTTATGCCTTGAAATGAATTTTCAACAAGAAATTTGAAAAAAATATCCTTGTATAAAAGGGAGAATCTACACGAATTATAATTCTGATGATTATGAAAAAATATGATAAAAAGGAAATCGCACTTTATGTGTAATTTCTTCTTTTATCCCTATGTTTTCAAAAGTAGTGCAAGGTCTAGAGAGTCGTTAGTGTAAGATAAAGCCTAAACCGAAATAAACGATTAACAATCATGGAAATATGTAATTAACTAAATAAACGAAATAACGAGACGTTTATAGTCGTAGATAGTTCGCGTTTAAAGAATAAGGAAAGGAAGTTTGTACCTGTTGTAAACGAGCCATGCTCTGACAAAAGGGGGTTTAATGCATCCCCATGGTGCATCAGTATACCAAGCAAAGCCATCACATTATGACTGATTCATAAAATCCATTTTGTCGAACAACCGACTGAATCTGGAGGTAGAATGTTCTTTGAAATGCAGACAGTTTAACAATAGCTAAAAGTTTCCACCTATGTCAGCCTGCACGGATTGCGCAGGCTGTCCTGGATCGAAATACAGATGTATTAACTAGTGGTGAAACGGTTTACCGATTAACCGATTAACCGCGGTCTATTCAAAGAAAAAACCGAAACCGGTTTGAATTTTACCGTATCGGTATTTCTGCAATATGTCAACTTCTCTTAATTGCATCAGAAAGTCCGGTTTTCCCAAAAATTCTGTCAGAAATCGATCGTTTTTCAACTTACAGTTCTAAAGATTTCCGAAAGCGAAAGTTGTTTATTTTTTTCCACAGGCGGTGTCACCGGTGTTTAGGTAAAACTATGACCACATAAAATTCACGACACGAACTCCAAATAAACGTCGAGCTTTAATGCTTTTGGATCAATGGAGTTTGTATGTTATTCATTTCTTATAACTTTGCTCACACTTATTTTTGCGTTTTCCAGTAGTTAAGCTGCAAAGTATTAGTGTTAGTGCAGTAAGCAACTGAGTAAGTTAGTGCATCGCACTGTCTACTCTGTTGAGCCATGTCCCGAAGTTCGGTATAGTAGCGCTGGTTTTTATATAAACAAGTACGCTCTTGAAGAAAAAAAATGGCAGACGAAAATCGTCAAGATAGCGAGTGTTAAAGACTAGTCAATTTTAGTTTGTTTTTATTTGTTCATGCGAAACAATTGATTTTTAGTTCATTATCTTGAAAGAATGGAAGAGTTCCAAGCACATGTACTAGTTTTCTTTATCACCTTTTGAGCATATGCTACCCTAACAGTGACTACAAGTGGTCAGATATGCTAAATGTCAGCATATACAGCATATTGCAATACGTATTGCAATACGGGTCAGCCGTATTGCAATATATTGCAATACGCTTTTTACCGTATTGTTTCACCCCTAGTATTAACCCTTTACCAGACGACAAAATTTTAGCCTTGTCCAAATTGAAAGCATTTGCAGACGACAATTTCAATGTGGCTCAAATGATGCAACTTTTCTTTGATAGGGTAGAAAACATTGTGGGAAAAGGAGAAAATGCTTGTTACCAGCATTTTCTCCTTTTCCCACAATGTTTTCAAAAGGCTTCTTTCCCAGGGGCGTCAAAAGGCGGCATTGTGCGGTAAAGGCTTAAATAGCTTTTCTCAGAGCATCACTCAAATGTAATGTAACGTATCGAATGCCAAGATGCTAGCTTTCAACCAGAAGACAAAATTTTTAGACTTGCCCATATCAAAAGCAATAAAAGACAATTTGATTAATTGGTTAAAATAATGTGATGTTTTTCAAAAGAAAGAAAACGTGTTGTGAAAAGCAGAGAATGCTGGTTACCAAGTTACGATATTTTCTTTCTTTTGCAAGACAAGACCCATCATTCAAACTACTCTTCATTTGTCGTCTGCATAGCTTTCATTATGGACCAGCCTAAAATTTTTGTCGTGGTGTAAATCCTAAGAAAGATCGCTCTTAAAATGCTCAGGCAAGACAATTTTATGTTAAACAAAAGTATGTTTTGACGCCGTTATCAACAGAACCTCTGATAATGCATGCATATTAATCAAAGTTCTGACACTTCCGAGCATTTTAAAAAAAAATAAATTGTGCTGTCACGGGATGCAAGTGCGAAAAGACACATACAGTACTGCTACATATACATGTTTTCCGAAGAAGTTAGGCAAGAATGTTTTTTTTTTTTCCAAGTGAATTTTGTTTTCTTAGACCCCGACTGTTATGATAGTCATATTATATTTTGCATTCTGGTGGTCCGTGTGCATAGAAATTGTCCTGGTGAACTAGATCATTAACAGGTAAGTGCAATTTTAAAGAGAAACAACACAATATGATGAACTGATAAGAAAAATGAAATGCCAAATTCAATCATTTTCTATCTCTCATCCCGAAGGGAGTTAAAAAGGTGAATTTTCAAAATTTTAGTACCATAAGACCATAAGACTGAAAATTTCACCAAAATCTATGTCACAAATAAAATACGTTGCTCTTGTTGTCTATATACAGGTTGCAAAGACTTAACCATTCCTATCTTGAACTTTTGGTGAAAGACAAAAATGAGCCATGCTCTGGCAAAAGGGGGCTTAATGCGTTTCCGTGATACATTATACCAAGCAAGACATCACATAATTATGGACCCCCTAAACGGTCCATTTTGTTTAACAACCGACTGAATCATGATGTACACTGGTCCTTTGAACTGCAGGAAACTGACCACTATGAAAAGGTTTCGGCCCATGATTGGTTGAGGTAGAACGTTTCAGCCGGCCAGAATCATATTTTTGGATTTAGACTGAGAACTATAATTCACGTATATGTATGTTGATTGGTACAAACCTTGAATTTTTACAAAACAAACGACAATTTCAAATGCTTTTGAGGAATATTCATCAGCGTAATCTTATCTTCATCGATATTATCTAAACATGTTCCTAATGCTTTCTTTAGCATGTTGAGAGTTAATAATACAGTAAAATAAATCTTCGCCGCATCTTATATAAATTTACGCTTGTTAAGATTTAGGTCACGATTGTGACAGATTTACGCAATGACAGAGTGGCTGTCAACGTTTAAGTAACATTTAAAATAAACAACTTCCTGCAATAAACATTATACTTTTTATAGAACAAAATATTAGCAAGCCACAGAAATATCTTAATTCGGTTTAATCCAGGCTACTTTAAGACCTACTGTTATCAAAAAAAAAAAAACTGATACAGATATTTTATATTCTACTAATATTCTATCGCACAGACAGTTTCGACCTGCAATAACTGATAAAAGCAACCCCAATGAGAAACTTTTAAAGAAAAAAAAAAACAAATGTACACGAAAAATGTTTGGCACGAAGCAAGTACTTGTTATAATCATCTTCTCCTTCATTCTCTTGGATTAAAAAACTTACTACTGCGGAGACGTTAAATAAAGATATTTATGAGCTGTGCTCTGGCAAAAGTGGACTTAATGCATCTCTGTTATGCATCATTACCAAGCAAGTTATCACATGATCATGGATCCATAAAATCCACTTTGTCTAACAACCGACTGTATCATGAGGTAAAATTGGTCCTTGGACACACAGAAAATTGTCCAAAATCAAAAAGTTTCGGCTCAGGTCAGCCTGCGCGGACTGCGCATGCTGACCTGGGTCGATACTTTTTTTGCAGATGCATTAAACCCCCTTTTCACAGAGCGCGGCTCTTATGTAATTACTGATAAATAAAAGTCCAAGATTTTGAGAGCCGTGTTTAACGCTTTGAATCATATCAAAATCATGGGAACTTTTAGGCGACAAACACAACTCTAGTTACGTTTGTGTACAGTGTAGAGAAGATCAGGCTGCACAGAACATGTAAGGCACATCTGAACGTCGATTTGCTAGATGTTTGATACTTTATTTGATGGGGGGGGGGGGGGGGGGGGGGGGAGAGACAGGCCTTCAATTAACGATATCTGTGTCCCAATTACTTACATGGTAGATGTTTTTTTTTTTCACTTCATATTTTTGGCGTTAAAAATGATAACTCGATACCTGTCTCATTCTCGTCCATGTTGAAAGCATTTGCTTGTGACAAATTAAATGTGACTCAAATGACAAAATTTGTTTTTAAAAAAGTAGAGGAACATTGTGGAACAAAAAGAGGAAAAGCAGGTAACCAGCATTTTCTCCTTTTCTCACGATGTTTTCAAAAGCCTTCCGTCCTTTAGGGTCGAAAAAACACTAGATTCTTTGGTAAAGGTTTGAAATGCTTTCTTTTATCTCCATAGCTGTACGTTTAATAACCGTCTGTGTATGACAGGTAATTCATGTTACGTCCTATAATTTCTGTAAATAAACACACGGCGGGATGACCTTTTAAAGTACACTGTCTGCTCTTAACTTAAATATGACACGCATACTTTAAATTACATTGTCGTTTATTTTCGTCACGTTATCTTTCTGCATTCTGTACAGACGTGGGAGTGAAGGGCAAAGATTGGCTTGCTGTCATTCCCCCCCACCCCCACCTAGCAAGTTCAGTTTTAGTTTAAACATATTTAATTGCCATCTTTATACAATCCATACAATATCAAACGAAAAAAGATGTAAATCAGGAAAAAAGGTCTGGCCACAAGTTCTTGCAACTCAGATTCGGCCATTCCCTTTAGATAATCTACCACCAATGAAAGTCTTCTATGATTCAAAAATTATAACAAGTACACACACACACACACACACACACACACACACACACATATATATATATATATATATATATATATATATATATATATATATATATATATATGCTCTGTGAAAAGGGGGCTTACTGCAGTCCGCGCAGGCTGACTTTTCGCTATTTTTAAATTTCTGCATTTCAAGGGATAATTCTGTCTCATAATTCAGTCGGTTGTTTGACAAAATGAATTATATGGATCCATAATTAGGTGATGTCTTGCTTGGTATAATGGATTACGGAAATGCATCAAGTCCCCTTTTGCCAGAGCATGACTCATATATATATATATATATGATTCATGCTCTGTGAAAAAGGGGCTTAATGCATCTGCGAAAAGATCGCGCAGGCTGACCTGGGCCGAAACTTTTCGCTATCGGTAAAATTTTCTGTATGTCCGAGGACCAGGCTACTTCGTGATTAAGTCGGTTATTAACCTTTTCAGCGCCATATGCGAAAACAGGGACTTTTGCGGACGGCATAGATCAAGATCAGACGGCACAGAACGTGCAGTCTGATCTTTGATTTACGCCCTCCGCTTGTTTGGTCATGCCTATATAGTAAAAGTCTTCCGGAGACTCAGTGGATTGTATTTACAACCATCAAAAGAAGCAAAGTTTGTTTGTTTGGCGCCGAAAGAGTACAAAAATGGCTATTGTGGATCCATAGTTATGTGATGATTTGATTGGTATCATGCACCACGGAGATGCACGAAGCCCCCTTTTGCTAGAGCATGGCTCAATTTTCTAATCCGTTAGTAACGGTATACATGCCCCCCCCCCTTTTCCCCAGTTTTTCCCAGACTAAGCCTTAATTAACCCGTATCGGTATGCTGCTAAATAAACGAAAATTTCTACTCAAGAGTACAAAAAACCAAAATATTGCGATTTCAAAGTTGATTTCAACGGGGAAAAATATCGTATCGGACAGTGTAGATAAAGATCAGACTACAAGTTCGGACAGTGTAGATCAAGATCAGACTTCCGTGCAGTCTGATCTTGATCTACACTGTCCGCAACAGCGCGCCGAGTCTCACTTAGCAGCCTAAGGGTTAAACATTCACATTTTTATTATTCTTCCCAATGAAATATCGACTTTCTCCCCGTCATGTATTTATCTTCGCACGCTATTGCATCTACTCAAGCAGATCTGCATAATTCATCCCTGAGGGCGCAACATGAATGAAATGGATATTTTCAATCGGTAGAAAACACGAACTTACTGCAATTTTAGTCATAAGTGGCAATATATTTCGATAAATCGGACAGTGTAGGACCACCAGGTCAGACTGCACGTTCTGTGCAGCCTGATTTTGAATTTATACTGTTCGCTAAAAGCATCAAATAACTTCCTCGGTTTATGTAAAGCTTTAAACATGCATGACAAATTTCATGTATTATCATCATTTAATCTCGCCATTGATGTGCGTAATCGCGGAATTCGATGATAAAATGACTGTTGGCCTGCAGGTGAAAGTAGTGCGATATTGTCGTATCTTAACAATTTATCATCACGTATTCGTCCGCCATTTTATTTGGGTGACCCTATCTTTCATATGAAAGTATATTGAACTTTTTAACAATAACGACTATTTGAAAAATGAAGAAAATTGCTTGGTTTTATCGCGATGTATGATTACATTACTTATTTTGTTGCTTTTTTATTTGATCATGGTGGATCTATTTTGTCCATGGAATGTTCGAAGTTTTGAACGGTCCAAAGATCACTTACCAGGTAAATCTAATGGATCAACTCTAAACATCTACATGCATCTCTTCAACACTTTTCCATACAGTCCTGAGTTTTAACGACCTTGAGCAAAAAGTTCTCGGAACACATTATGGTAAATGGAGAAATTGCTGGTAATCAGCGTTTTCTCCATTCCCCATAATGTTTTCTACCCTTCCCAAAACAAATTTCAGATTTTGAGTGGCGTTTAATTTGTCGTCTGCAAATGCTGTCAGTATCAACAAGTCTAAAATTTGTCGTTTGGTCAAGAGTTAAGTCATAACCTACTGCAGGCGACTTTTTTTTTTTTTCGACTATTTTTGAAAACATTCTACCAATCACTGCGTCGAACAGAATATCCAGTTCATTACATCTGAACTTTTAGAGTCTAAGGAAGTGACAGTGTCTGTTAGAAAATTGGACATTATACTCATATCAATTATTCAGTGACGGTCAAAAAATATGTTAAAAGGCATGAATACAAAAAATATAAATTATTCAAATGTATGAATACGATTCTCCGTTGAAATTTAGAAAATAGTATACGAAAAACAGGAAAAAGGAGCATAAAAAAGAAACAGACATCTTATCATTTCTCATACTCTACCTGGATGCCGACCGTGACTGTTTTGAACCTTTTCTAAATAGAAGTACATTTAGCGACCCTGGAGAATATAATTTTTTAGAACGTAGGGGGAAAGGGAGAAAATGCTGGTTTTCACCTAGTAAGTAGCATTTTCTCCTTTTCCCACAATGTTTTTTTCCCTCTGAAAGACATATCTTTTTATCTGAGCTCTACTTAATTTGAATTCTGCGAATCCTTTCAATATAGCCGAGTCTAAAACTTTGTCATCTGGTAAAGAGTTAAGTGGTACTGGGGAAGCACATGACATAAGATAAAGACATTAAAAAAAAACCATGTATGTTTACACTGGATGATAATAAAACATAATTATGATCCGATCAAACCTGTTTGCTTTTATATCTCTTCCCGAACTATGGACTAAAAATAAACACCGGATAGCGTACTTATTTAACCTTGTACCAGAATGAATCGTCTACATTCAAAGCATTTTCAGACGACAAATTAAATGCTCTTGAAATGACACTATTTGTCACTGATAGAATAGGAAACATTGTGGCAAGCATTTCCTCCAGTTTTTCCCAAGAGCGTGCCTGCTTACGGGATTGACTGATAAATGGTTAAGTGTGAAAAGCATAAACGTCTGTAACGTACAGGCTTTGAGAATTCGAACCCGTTGTCTGCGCATGTCAATATTCTTTGAAGATTTGAACTGTCTGCTATGACGCATCACACTCCTGTAAAGGGACAAATATTAATACGCGGTTCGTAAATTGCCGCTTAAAAAGCGCAGCTGAAAATGGCAATAGATAATACGTTTGTGGAAAAATCAAGCCAGTTTTTCACTACAAATTTATCAAAACACAAAGTTATTTCAAATGGGCAAAATATTTTTTTAAATACCAGTTGTTCACTGCAAATCTCTGTAGGCAGTTTCTAAATAAAGACATGGGGAAAAACGAGATTGCACAGACTGAGAACAAAAATAACGTCCCCATCTTGCTGGGCTTACTCCGGGGCTTTTTCCCAAGCTTATAAGGGCTATGTTTATAAATGGCTGGTGTATAGGTTATATACTAGCTAACTATGGCTGGATGAATCGTACAAGGTAGGTTTTAGTGAGTTAACGTATATTTCATTTTGAATTTCGTTGCATTGATTGGCGCCTTGAGAAGTAGCCCGGTTCTGTACCCAGAATACCCATATCGGATAGGTTATGTATTTGAAAAATGCCACCTAGCGGAAGATAAAGAGTTCGAACCCCGACTAGGTACAAAATATTCAGTTCTGTCGATCGAAGGAGGTCATCATGCCAGGTTCACTCCTCTTTCACTGTAACACACCGGTACTATCCTGTTGACGCAGTAAAGCCATCGTAAAGCAAAACCGCTGAGCGTGGAACCAAGGAAATGAAAAAAAATAGACAAAAACTCCTGCACTGCCAACCACAAATAAATTACTATTGAACATCGCGTTAAGCAACGGACAGACATACAGACTTCTGGGGCATAAAAAGACATAACTGTCGAACTTGATATTCAGTTTAAACACGTTTATTTACCTCGACTGAGAAACAAGTTCTTACAACTTATACTAATCTCTAATCTCTCTCGATTCTGCTTCCTGGGAACTACACCAGTACTTGCGCCGAATATGTGGGCCAATGAACAATCTCAAAGTTGACACCCTCTCACGGTTATCGAATTTGGACCCCATGGTTACAAGGCCGATGCTCTACCTCACAATCACGGACACCACACTTTATGTTAGTGATTTGGTGATAACAGTTCACTTATCATATCTATTTTTGTGGGTTTCTCTTGGTCTAGGCTTGGAACCAAGGACCCCTCCCCATGACCAACACCCATAGGTGGGGATCGAACTATGATTTTACGATTACAAATCCATTACCTTAACCACTCAGCAAAGTAGGATCCTAAAGCACAAGAAGTAGGGAATGTTCATTTCAGTTTAACCCTTTACCACATAATCCCAAGTTTTAACGACCCTGGGAAAGCGGCCTTTTGAAAACATTGTGGGAAAAGAAGAAAATGCTGGTAACCAGCATTTTCTCCCTTTCCCACAATGCTTTCTAGACTTTAATACAAATCCCATCATTTGTACCATATCGTTAAATTTTGTCGTCTGCAAATGCTTTCAAATTGGACCAGCCCAAAATCTTGTCGTTTGATAAAGATTTTAACCCTTAGGCTGCTTAGCGCTACTCACAGACCTTTTGCGGACAGCGTAGATATAGATCAGGCTGCACAGAACGTGTAGTCTGATCTTGGATCTACACTGTCCGATAAAGAGATGTTTTCCTCTTACTCCCGTAGACTTGACATAATGCGATGTAAATTCGCTTTTACCCTTCAGAAAACAATGCCGTGTGTTAACTAGCCGAGGACAATTACTTTTCCCTTATACTGCTAAATGAACCCTTTCCCAAACAAGCCCTGGTTTTCACGTGTCTGCAGTACAAGTCTTTTGAAAACACTATGGGAAAAGGAGAAATTGCTCGTAACGAGCAATTTCTCCTTTTCCCACAGTGTTTTCTACCCTTTTTGAGACCTTTCTGCCATTTTTATCAAATTTAAAATTGTCGTCTGCAAACTCTTTCAATTTGGACCAGTCCAAAATTTGTCCTTTGGGAAATGGTTAAATAAAACTTTCAAGCCGATAACAAAAATCCGAATAATGCTGTTTCAAACTTATTTTTTGGGATAAAAATATCTCCATATCAGACAGTGTAGATCCAAGATCAGACTGCACGTTCTGTGCAGTCTGATCTTGATCTACAATGTCCGCAAAAGGTCAGTGAGTCGCGCTTATTAGCGTAAGGATTAAAATTGTTTTGAAAACATGCTCGGAAAAGAAGAAAATGCTAGTAACCAGCATTTTCTCATTTTTTTCTCCCACAACATTTTCTACCATTTAAAAGACAGGAATCATCTTTTTGTCGACATTGCATTTGTCGTCTGCAGATGCTTTCAATTTAGATGTCGTTTGGTAAAGAGTAAAGGTGTGAAGACAACGGTAAAAAATACAACAGACAATCTTAATTAAAAGCTAAACTAATTATTTTCAAGCGGTTGCGTGCGCATCGCCTAAAGGTACTTTTTCACTTAAATGAATGATAGCCGCTGTCCTTGTCATCTTCGTTAAGCCCTATTGTCAAACAATTACGCGTTTTTACCACACTGAGAGGAAACCTTTTTTTTAAAGCATTGTGGCAAAAGAAGAAAATGCTGGTAACCATCATTTCCTCCTTTTCCCACGATGTTTCCTACCTCTCAAAGACAAATTCCATCATTTGAGCCACATTTGAACTGTCTGCAAGTTAGTCCAATCTAGACAAGTCTAAAATTTTGTCGTCTAGTAAAACGCTAAGTTCTTTGAATATACATAAGATGGAAATGTCGGTCATCAGTAAAATGAAGATTCAAACGTGGCACCTTTTGCTTTTACCTTTCAGGGAAAAAAATATATAGCCATAAAAGAAATACTAGTATATAACGACAGATGACTGGATTGACACCGGCTATAATTAATTTTTCACCAAACCACACAACCGTGTAGACAGGACCACATTGAAACCATTTGCATATTTTCACCAAACCACGCAAATTTGGACAGGACCACATTAAAAGCATTTGCAGACGACAAATAAAATTTTGGAACTGAGTTTGACTTTCAAGATGTAGAAAACATTGTGGGAAAAGGAGAAAATGCTGGTGTACAGCATTTTCTTCTTTTCCCACAGTGTTTTCAAATGCCTGTTCTCTCTGGGTCGTTAAAATACGGGATTATTTGGTATGGGTATAGTTTACGTTAGCCTATATGTACTACTAGCATTTTGACCTTATGCGAGCACTTAAATAAAGAAGAAAGGGGGATAAGAAAATAACTTTATACTGTGTATCAGCCCTTAAAGCACCTTTTAACAAGTATAGTTACATTTGTGGCCCATGTAGGTTAAGATCAGACTGCACGAAATGTGCTGTCTGATCTTAGATCTACACAGGCCGGTTTGCTGGGACATTCTACACAAAAACAGCCTTGAGATTGCGATAATTTGGTTCTTATTTCCATACCGAAATTGTCTGATTTTTTTTTCGGTGCTCTAAGGGTTAAATCATAATCCCATCTGCAATGTACTTACTATTTAGACTATTTTAATTCCATAGACTGCATATCAAAACTATACATGTAGTTGTTTATGTCTATACATTGACAATGCAGATCATAATCAGGCTGCACAATGAAGGTGCAATCTGATCTTCTATCGTCGCTCCCCAGCAGTAGAGAGATAGTCTGACAAAAGTAGCCTTTACATTGCATTAGCACGGTAGTCTTAATGGACTGAAAATAACTCTTTCGTGCAGTTGCTGCTCTAAGCGTTTATTCCATACACTCGCATGCACACTTCTTTTTCTCTAGTAATCTGTTTCTTTAGCACATTTTGGGAACAAGATGAATGCACTAGAACGATAAACAGTCAAAGTATGGCGCCTAAATGTCATTCCATTTTCTTTGTTCTTACAAGTTTCAGGGAAAAGAAAAGTGCACATTTTTCGTGAGGTTGGTGGAGGGAGTGTTTAACAGAATCAATTTGAAAAAGATAAGCATTGTTGCACAAGTCTGTATAACAGAATACATGTGATTTTTTCCTAACAACTGAGTCGTGCTTTTTTTTCCCCGCGATGGTTTTCGTTGAAAAGACTTGTATGTTTATGGTAAGTGCCAAAGTCATGGCTGGTCAGAAAACTGATGAATAGGTTATATTGTAGCTTGGAAAAATATTATAATTGTCCATTCACAAAACTTGAGACCGACTGCTAATTTTCTCACAGTATTTCCAATAGAATTTAATGCTAGAAATGTCCGAGTAATGCTCTGTTGTTCAACAGGATTCACTGAGGTCGGTTTTGTTATGCATAGAGCGAGCAGCTAGTATCCTCTTTTGACCAAACCACAGAATTTGAAACCTGTTCATTGTGAAAGTATTTATATACGACAAACAAAATGTACATCAAATGATATAAGCCATACTCTGTGAAAAGGGGGCTTAATGGATCTGTGAAAAGTATCGATTCTGGTCAGCCTGCGCAGTCCGCGCAGGCTGACCTGGACAGAAACTTTTCGCTATTTGTCAATTTTCTGTATGTCAAAGGATCAGTCTATCTCATGATTCAGACAGTTGTTCGACAAACAGGATTTTATAGATCCATATTAAGATAACGACTTGCTTGGTATCATTCATCCCGGAGATTCATTAAGCCCCCTTTTACCCGAGCGCTGCTCATATGTTTCCGAAAGGTCGGAGAAACAAACTAAGAAAAGGAGAAAGTACTAGTAATGGCACCAGTATTTTCTCCTTTTCCCCCACGATGTTTCAAAAGCAATCGTTTTCATGGTAGTAAAAATAAAACACACACACAGAAACGCTTAGTAAAGGGATACATAAAGTGAAACTGAATACAATACAATAAACATTCCATACGATCATAATCCGTGGATAATCCACGCCTATAAACAGTTGACTACTTCGTGTCAGTACGTTCTGTTTAAACCTTTCCCAAACGACAAATTTTGGACTGGTCCAAATTGAAAGAGTTTGCAGACGACAATTTTAAATTTGATGAAAATGGCAGAAAGGTCTCAAAAAGGGTAGAAAAGACTGTGGGAAAAGGAGAAATTGCTCGTTACGAGCAATTTCTCCTTTTCTCACAGCGTTTTCAAAAGACTTGTACTGCAGACACGTGAAAATCAGGGCTTGTTTGGGAAAGGGTTAAACCTTTAACAAACAATCCAAAATTCTAGCGACACTGAGGAAGAAAGCGACCGAAAACATTTTGAGAAAAGGAGAAAATGCTGGTACCCAGCATTTTCTCCTTTTTTACAAAATGTTTTCTGAACAACATTTGATTTGTCATCTGCAAACGGCTTGAATATGGACAAGAGCAAAATAGTGCCGTTTGGTAAAAGATTAACTCTTTACCAGACGACAATATATTTAGAGTACATGTAGTTGCAGACGACAAATTAAATGGGACCCAAATGATTAGATGTGGCTCTGACATTGAGAGTGAAAAACGTTGTGGGAAAAAGAAGGAAAATGCTAGTTACCAGCATTTCATTTTTTTTCTGCAGTTTTCACAAGTTTTGCCCCTCTAGGAGACGCTAAAACACAGGTTTGTTCAGTAAAGGACTAACACTTTAACTGTTTTAAGAAAAATGAAAACATGGGTCAAAATCCAAATATTGCTATTATTCTGGCCGGGTAAATCTTACAACATCGAGCAGTGAACTTCCAAGATCAGACTGCACACACTGTGTAGCTTGATCGTGAGCTATGCTGTTCTCAGAATCGCCCTAGGTCGCGCTTATCAGCCTAAGGGTTAACTCTTTGCCCCTTGAAATGGTTCTGCAGCAGAGGACTTTGATTGCCCATATTTTTCTATGTGGGTTAGATAATCAGTACAAGAATACATGTGATAACATGGTAGGAAAGGCAAGACGAGCATTTTCTCTTTGTAGCTCAAATACTGGAAATCGCATTGAAAAGGGTTGTATGGCAAAGCGATAACTCTGTGCCAAGCGATAGAATTTACAACTGAAAACATTTGCAGACAAGTTAAATGTGGCTCAAATGATTCCATTTATTTTTTATAGGATTGGAAATATTGTTGGAAAAGGAGAAAAATGCTGCTTTCGACATTTTCCCACAATGTTTTCAAAACTATTTTTTCTAAAGTTTATTACAGATTGTTTGGACAAAGGGAGATCTCGGCCCTCGTACAATTTGTAAACAAAAAACAGCTGATACTGAAATAAACATGTTAACAGACTACTAGTATTTCGTTTTGAATGACAGGTGATGGGACACCCTCGGGTCACATCGCTGATCTGGGTGTATTCACTGCCCCAGGTGTTGAGAGGAAATACCTTTTAGATGAGAAGTTGCCCAGAAAAATTCTGTTCTTGTTCCAACTAGGTAATATTTGTTATTGACACGCAAATTTACCTATTCCTGTACAATCTATTTTAGATCTATCAAAAATACCGCGAAAGTCACAAAGGACGGATAGTGGTCAGAAAGGAAAATGCCTTTTAAGTAACATTATAGAAATCAGTTTTTTATGGAACAGTTGTTTCAAGTATTGCTTACTGTTTTACGAGGGTGTCAACAGCTCTATGGCATAACAAGTCGTGGATGCACAGCAACGGTTAGGCATTGCATATTTTTTTTTTACAGCTTAGTCTTTCACATTACAGTCCCGTGTTTTAATGACCCGGAAAACGAAATCCTTTAAAAACATCTTGGGAAAAGGAGAAAATGCTGACAGCCAACATTTTATACTTTTTCTACAACATGTTAACCTTTTCTTAAACAAATCCAATCATTTTAGCCCTGTAAAATGGTCACCAGCGACTACTATTGGATCGGACAAGTCTAAAATCAGGCAAACAGGCCAAAATTCGAGCAAAAACCTGACGACATAATTATACCATATTCGTGAACAAAATAGGCCTAAAATGTATCAGATTTTTGTGACAGCGTCAGTTCATAAAAAAGTTGATACTGAACATCGTATGAGCAACTTTATACTTCAAAGTTGTCTGTAACTTTGATGAGTTTGAAGACTCAAAAAGTATAGATAGGTGAAAAGATAACCATTGTCCGCCACGAATGAGTCAAGTTTATCTTTAAAATTTCGTTTACCTCTTTAACAGACGACAAATTTTCAGACTTGTCCAAATTCAAAGCATTTACAGACGACAAATTAAATATGGCCCAAATGATGAAATTTGTCTTGATAAGATTTGAAAATATTGTGGAAAAGAAGAAAATGCTGGTTACCAGCATTTTAAATTCTTCTTTTCCCATAATGTTTTCAACAGCCTTTTTCAGGAGGGCGTTAAAAACTCGGGATAGTTTGGTAAAGTATTACCGCAGGAATACTCTCCTAAGCGAAAACAATACACGTATGCGAAAAACTGAATAACTTTCTTTTTTATCCTAAAACTCACATTTTTGCCAAACTTGTATTATACAGTCTATGTCTTATATATGAAACTAAACTAATATTTCACAAAACTACATATTGTTCGTATAGTCACAAACGCTGCTCGCATTTTAGCTCGACTGTTGATGAAGACAATCCGAGATAGGAGGTAATTGACACTGCCCTGTGGTCGTACTTTCGTCGTTGTGCAAAAACTGATTTTTTTTAAAGTCTCTGTTATGACTGAAGATATTTAATTGGAGAGGTCATCAGACCTCTCCAACAGTGGTGAGTTTAAAAGGCAGACTGCCTCAGAAATTGCTGCCTATTCCATGAATTTCTGCGAAATTGTTCTGATACACAATCTGTTTCGTCATGGTTTTATAAACAAACCGAAATCAAAAAACTGAAATAGGAAATAGACGTGTTTTGTTTTTATATGACGGATTTCAAAAAGGTTTGTTATATTGATCTGATTGCAAATGACATTTCCAGTTGTAATTTTTCATTAAACAAATAAAGCTACACATACACACAAAAAAAAAATAATTTCGTTAAAAAAGAGAACACCGCCGGAAAAGATCACGCAACTTGAAAACATGGGAAAAAGGTCACGTGTCTGTCATGTAATGCATAAGAGGTTTCTCCTTTTTACACAGCGGCAATCATATAATGCCGTCATATGACTTATTTGTTTATATCTACCAAAATATATTCAAATTAAAAGCAGTAAGCTATTTGAAAACATTGATGCTGACCTCTCCTGGCTTCTTTTTTAAAGAAGCCAACTTGTCCAGACAGGGGTTAGTTGTGAATTATCCAAAGGGGTCCCACATCAACAAGGACAAGCAACGATGAAATATTTTTGACAAAGTTATGCCCCCTTATTCTTCGACGTAGAATTTTCACACACAAAAAAAAGAGCTGGCATTCACGAGCGCTGCTGTTGTTATACTGTAAATGGTTTACATACATTCATTCATTTATTTATTTATTTATCCGCAATCCACGCAGGCTTACTTTGGTCGAAACTTGTTTTGCTACTGGTTAATTTTCCGCGTGTCAAAGGATCATTCTACCTAAGGATTCAGCTGCGTGTTACACAAAATTGAGCCAAGCCCCCGTAGCTCAGTCGGTAGCGTACAGGACTTGAGAACAGGAGGTCGCTGGTTCGATCCCCGGCTTGGCCAATTTCTTTCCGAGGATTGATGATAGTCATTGCAACAGGATTCATTCCTCTCTCAGCGCTGACCATTGTTTCGACGATGGTTATGTGGGAAAGCAGCCAGTGGCTTGGAAAGAATATTGTGCGGAATACTGGTAAAAGAAACTCCAGGAAAGCATGGATAGGTGCACTGGCCGCCACGATATAACTGAAATAATGTTGAAAACGGCGTTAAACACCATACAATCAATCAATCAATAGACAACATTGGTTTTATTGATCAAGACTGATTATGTGATGACCTGCTTGGTATCATGGATCAATGAGATGCATTAAACCCCCTTTTCCCAATGCGACACTAAAAAAAGGAAGTAGGGTTATATTCAGACTATAAGGTATGTTATTAACCCTTTACCAGACGACAAAATTTTAGCCTTTTCCAAATTGAAAGCAATTGCAGACAACAAATCAAATGCAGCCAAAATTATGACTTCTCTATTTAATAATGTAGAAAACAGTGGGAAAAGGAGAAAATCCTGGTTACTAGCATTTTCTCCTTTTCCCACAATGTTTTCAAAAGCCTTCTTTTTCAGGGTCGTTAAAACTGGGGAATGTGTGGCAAGGGTTAATGTCATCACAATCAATCAAACGTATTAAACGTTTTTTTTTCTAACGCTCTCTTACGCCTCTGTCGAAAGAATACCGAATTGTGTGGTAAATAGCACTAACTAAACGGTTAAAAGAACCAAATTCGTACGTCAGATGTTTCGCGACTTCCATATCAAACTACTCAGTTTTTCAAAAATTTCCATTACACAGTTTTGTCAAAATCAAAAATTAAGTATTTCTACACGGACAAGGGAGGTTTACGAACCACAGCGTAATCTTTACCAAACAAACCTTTGTGTTAGCGATCATGGAGAAAAAGGCTTTTAAAAATATTCTGGGAGAAAGAAAAATGGTGGTAACAAGCATTTTCTCTTTATTTTATAATGTTTTCTATTCTTCCAAATACGTTTACTCCCATTATTTGAGCCAATTTGATTCTGCCGTCTCAAATACTTTCAGTGTGGAAAAGTCTTTTTTTTTTTTGTCTTCTGGTAAAGGGTTAATTCACAATCTACATGTTTGTTATTATCCCATCTTTATGGGGACTGGTGTATCTGCATTCCGGACCTATTTTGGGTGGTTTTAGCTATGAAAATATTTGTTTTTGTTGCACATTTGAAATATTTCGCGACTCAGCGTAGAATGTGTATGTTTTGAAATCGATTATATTTGGTCAGTAAGAAATAAACATGATTTCACGTAACAGGTGTCACTTTAGAAATCAATAGCGAAACTTTATTCAAGAGCAAACTATGCTAACCCTTTCCGTACAAGAGATGCATTACGACCTTTCCGCTACGTATCATATTTCACAATAGCATTGAAAAAGAAAGAAAACAAGCTTATTTCAGATATAATGTCTCCATTTATAACAATTTTTATTATATATTTCTAAATCAAATCCTTTCATGTTTATCTTAGTTTTTATTTTAATTTCTCTAATTTCAGAAAAAAGCTGGAGAGAGTATATACTTTGTGATTGGTTTAAATATTTGGACAACCCTTTTCTCACAAAGAGGTTCATTTTACAATTAGTTGAATAAACAAACAAACAACAAAAACACTGCTGCAACAAAAGAAATGAAATAGCTTTTGCAATAACAGATGGAAATCTTTTGTTTCCAAAGCTTTTCTTTTCCTATAGCAGTTTTCGTCCGGAATTAAAAGATTTTAAAAGGCTTCTTCTATTTATGTTTTGACAAAAGCGAATTACGAGTAACGAAAAACACGGCTATTTATCCGTTTGAGCTCTTAGCACAATGTGAATTGCCTTCTTCTTTTTCGGATAGTGTAGATTAAGATCATATTACACAGAAAGTGCAGACTGATCTTTAATTTACACTTTCTGAGATTGAATGATTGAATGAGATGTTCTATCCAAATCAGGACTGAAAATGCAATGATTGGGAGATTTTCCTAACTAAATTTGTCAAATTTGATTTACTGAACTGCATAGGGTCAACCCTGTGATCTTCGAAGCAAGAAACATATATATATTTGGTCAGTAGAAAAAAAGAATGAGGTATTTCAATTTATTTTTTAATTTTTGTCTGATTATCAAATACTGGTCAGGATGATTGGACAGTGTAGATTCAAGATCAGACTGCACGTTCTGTACAGTCTAATCTTGGATCTACACTGTCCGCAAAGGCAAACCCTAAATACCTGTGGCGCCGAGCAGGGTAGCCGTATTCATATTACATAGGTAAAACGTTTTAAAATTTACCCTGAAGACTCGGGTCACAAATTGTTCAAACGTTTAAATTGTCCCACTTTTAAATGAATAGAGATAGAAAGACCCAGTTAAACGGATGGGTAAACAATTTCAAACAAGAATGATAGATGGGTGTTATATAATGTAATATATATGCCGGACAAAAGTATGGGATGTCGTAGTGCATTGCGCCTAAAATGTAGAAAAAAAAGAAACAGTTGGCCAGAGAATGTATGATAGGCAGACAGACGGATAGAATACTGGATGGCCGGAAAAACGAAAAGACAAAGCGAAAGTTATCTAAAGAGGAATGGTGTCTTTGAACGTGAAATTCGCGAAGCACAAATATTTGAGCCATGCTCGGTGAAAAGGTGGCTACAAGCATCTGCGAAAAGTATCGAATCCAGTCAGCCAGCACAGTCTGCGCAGGCTAACCTGGGCCGCAACTTTTCGCGATTGGTCAATCATTCTGTATGTCCAAGGACCATTCTACCTCATGATTAAGTTGGTTGTTAAAAAAAAAACAGAGGCTATTATGATTCCAGTTACGTGATGGCTTGATAAATATCATGCATTTTGGAGATGCATTAAGCCTCATTTGCTAGAGCATGGCTCTTTTTTTTTTTGGCAAAGGACTATGACATTGTTTGTTTTTCCCAAACCATTTGTGATTATTTCCCGTCGTAACTAATCAGATGTCTAACAGTATTGTCTAGAAAAATGCTAGCATATCTCCTCGGTCTAATAAATTAAAATATTGCAAAATCCGACCAGAATGTATCGATTGATACGTAAGTTAAGATACTAAATCAAAGTTTATGTTTTGTGCAGTCTTATTTTTAAAACTTCAATATCTGTCGACTAAAAGCGTAATGTCGTTCGCAGCATTTAACCCTTTACTACACAGTCTTGATTTTTGACGAACCTGAAGAAGAAAACTTTTGAAAACATTCTGGGATAAGGAGAAAATGCTGGTCACCAGCATTTTCTCGTTTCCCCACAATGTTTTCTACCCCATCAGACATCTTTGTCTAATTTGTATCAATTTCGAATTTGTCGTCTGCAGATACTCTCTATTTCGTTCAATCAAAAATTTTGTCGTTTGGTAAAGAGTCCAAGGGTTATTTAAATAGGTTGAAATAAATAAGATCGTAAGGCAATACATTTGAAAACTAAACACGCTTTAAGTTTAAAATGATGTGCTTTCCGCGTAATAGACTTTTTGTTCCACCTTGCAGCGAGCACTACTCGTGACTTGCACTTTCTCCTTTTGCAAAAATGTTTCTCATGCATCTCTGTATAAAACATTACTTCATGTCCACCACCTATATTTAAGAAAGATTTAAAAGTTCGCTGCCAACTTATCTCAGGACGTGATGAGCTGCCAGTAGTAACTAATACAGCTAAACGGACGGCGTAGATCAAGATCCAATCTGCAAAGAGCGAGCAGTCTCATCTTAGGTAGATACACCGTCCCCTGCCTTATGAATAACTCAGACCAAAAACATCCCATCTTCAGTTGCCATGGAAACTATATTTCAACCGTAGCAGCCCCTAATAAGCCCAAAAACAGATTTCTTTAATTATAGAAGTAAGGCCCAAATAATTGCAATGTCAGAATTACTTTTGGGGAGAATGTCTATGCATAGCGGACAGTGTAGATCAGAGATCAGACTGCACGTTTTGTGCAGTCTGATCTTGATCTACGCTGGCCGCAAAAGTTAAATATTGTTGTGAAAGGTGATTGAATAAATAGGGACCCCGAAAAGTAAAATTTATTTAGCTGACAGCGAATATATTAAAGCGTTAGCCAACTTACCGCGTCGTCGTTTCCATAAGAGAAATCCAACAATTCCGAGCACTATTAAAACCACGGCTAAAGTTCCAAACACACTAGCAACTACTACTACCCCTACATCCTGGCAATCCGTTTGTGCTGATGCTAATGTTACCGACCCAGCCAATAATACATATAAGCTCAACAGTTTTCCATCCATTTTTGTATTTTTTTTTTTTTTTTATCCAAAACTTGTCTTTTTCTCTTTTTCTTTCTTTTTATCTATTTTACAAAAATATCACTCCTGCTAAAATCAGATGGTTGTAAGTTAGAACTCTTATCTTTTCCTTTTTATCGTTCTTTTAAAAAATATCGCATCATCTTTAACACAAAAAGGGTCTTTTTTTTCCATTCAAAGTCTTCTAATTTCCTTCGAAACTTTCTTTTAATCAATTTCACATTTTGTACTTAAATTGCACATTCTTACATCTACAGGTAGGCTACCATATTCGATAAAACTTTAAACATTCCTGTTTTATTATTAGACAAAATGGGACGATAGCGCCAGCTTATGCGGCGGTGTATCCGTAGAGTATGTAATAGAGTGTACATATATAAATCTTAAAGTCCCTCACCACTCAAGTCTCTATAGAATGTGATACACCTTGAAAGTTACCTTGTTTTTCTCTATACGGCGAGCGTCCAGCGGAGCGAAACTTGACAGGTACGAAAGGAATGTCACGCCTCGATACACCGTAATATGTCTAATAACGTCGCATCACCCACAAAATTTTGTTTCGCACTCTTTCTTTTCATCGCGCCCCAAATCGTTTGATTTACCTGAAAAATAAACGTTCCCTCATATTCAGAATTTATACAAATTAAGACTTGTTCCGAGTGGTGCAGAAAAAGAAAATCTCTCCATTAAAAAAGACAAATTTAGATTTGGACAAGCCTATATTGAAAACGTTTGCGTAGAAGAAATAGCATGTGGTTCGGAATGACGCAATTTATCTTTGAAAGGGTAAAAACTTTGTGGAAAAGAGGAGAAATGCTGGTTACCAATATTTTCTCCTTTTCCTACAATGTTATCTAAAGCCTTCTTCCTCACGTCATAAAAACCACGTGATCGTTTGATGAGGGATTAATGTGCGTACATGCACTATGATGTACGATCAAGACTAGCATGAGAGAACTTTGCAGTCTAACCTTGGTTCTACATATACCAATACGTTGTAGGAGATTTTCCTGGCTAAGCTGGCCTTGAAGTGGCTGTTTCAAGATCTGGTTTTTTCGCTGGTGTGTCCTAGGGTAAGACACTTTAGAGACCTAGTGTACTACTGGTGAGTGGTGAAACCAAGACATACATGAATGAAAACTGTCGTCATGATATGGCTGAAATAATGCTACGTAAAACATCATTCGATCGATGTCTCCTCTATGGAAAGAATTCTGTCTGATAAAACCTTTAAAAAATAAGGAAAGATATTGTATCGATGTTGTACAAGCATACAGAAAAAAATGTGACCAATGCAGAAACTGCACGCCGTGTACTATTTTGTAAATGCATGGTCTACTTTTGTCACAATGTTCACAACACTGGACGTTTATAAATGCGTCGAGATTTTCTTCAAAGATAAGGAAGTATCAAAGTGCCGCCAAATTTTCTTCGTTTTCGATATAAAAGTTCTCTTCAAAGAAAAGATAATAAAATATCATATAAATGTAAATGTACACTGAAGTAATAAAAATATCAGTTTCCGTATTTTCGTGATATTGCAAGCTATGTTGCAAAGATTGAGTTTAAAAACAGAACATGAGGTAATCAAGATACTGTATCATTTTCTTGAAAATTCGTGTTATTTGGCGCCAAAATTGTCTTGACCCATTCCCAAACAAACCCTGATTTTCACGTGTCTGCAGTACAAGTCTTTTAAAAACACTGTGGGAAAAGGAGAAATTGCTCGTAACGAGCAATTTCTCTTTTTCCCACAGTGTTTTCTACCTTTTTTGAGACCTTTCTGTCATTTTCATCAAATTTAAAATTGTCGTCTGCAGACTCTTTCAATTTGGACCAGTCCAGAATTTGTCGTTTGGGAAAGGGTTAAAAGAAAGGGGGGGAACAGAAAGGCGACATGAAACAATCCAGAGGTCACTTTTTTTCCATATACTTTATGATACTTTACAAAAGTTCTACTTAAAGAAAACTACCAAGAAGGAATACAGATATCTTTTTATCTTTACGTTTTTCATTCATTTATAGATATTTCATGTTATTTGTCCAAATTTGTCCTCAGAGGTAAGGTGAAAGGATAATACCCGGAAATAATCCACTATCAAATGTCCCTATTTTTCATGTTATTTCACGTTATTTTAGGGATTTATCATGGTGTTATAAGCCGTATCAATATTGTTAGATGCGTCAATGGCCACAAATTCCTTTTTCCTTGACCATTACGATCTTGATCTAGCACAATACCGAGCAAAACAACTGTATATAACACTTGATTCCAACTCCGGCCTAAAAAGATTAAGATTTGACTTTGAAAGGGTAGGAAAGATTGCTGGAAATTGAGAAAATGCTGGGTTACTGGCAATTTCTAAGTGAACATTTTGGAAAGGTAGAAAATATTGTGGGAATAGGAAAAATGTTGGTTACCTGCATTTTTTTTCTTTTTTCCCACAAGCTTTTCATACAGCATCCTGTGTAGTACCATTAAAACTCGAGATTTTTTTGGTAAACGGCTAAATCGTCAGTCCTAAGTTTCCATGAATTTACAGCACCTCAGATCGTCCCAAGAACACTCAACGCACACTAAAATGCACCCATGTTTTCACTTTTCTTTGTTTTTTCTGGTAGCATAGCAACCGACCCCCCCCCCCCACTCCACGCCCGAATCCACATAAATAGGGGCCCAGGATATGCACCTGACCTGCGTCACGCACCACTTAGATTAAGCATCCATTCAAATGTATTAAGCAACCACTCGTTGATAATAGACAAAACAATGTCGATGAACGGATGGCAGGGTGGACATACAGACAGTGAGTCGTTCGGTGGGCGTTAGATGATTAAAATAGTTTGTTTGTTTTTTCTTTTCCTTCTTCAAATCTCTTCATGGAGACTTTTTTTCAACTCTGTCAACCTAACTCAGTTTTTCAAGCCTCTCTGTGTCACTTACCTTTTTGTTAACAGATCTACATGTATTTTATTTGATCTTCTATCTGATATTTTTAAACTGAAAAGACAACACTACAATCTGCAACCGATCAAAATTCAGATTTACAAAGTCCTTACTCATTATGATTTTCTTTTTCCCACCCGGAACAAGGGTTGGGTGTTTTACGGTTTGATACAGTTGTTTCGCTCTTTCACTTTCAAAATTCACGGCAATGTTCAGGTCATTAACATCATAAGTATAATGGCAGATACATGCACTTTGAAAGGATATCAATAAATTTTGCAAGTCGTCGGCTTCCAAACTGATTCCAGTTGTATAATCATACGAGGGATACTGTCATAATCATTTCCACCTCTCTGAACAAGGGTTTTTTTTTTTTCGGGTTTATACAGTTAGTCAGCAGGCTGACATGGTTTATACCCTTTGCAGATGCTTTAACCACCTTTTTTAACAGAGCCTGACTCATAGAATATACAAAATAAGGTTTAATTAACAGTTTCTAGTGGATTTTTACGAAAGTTTTCGTGTTACTTCCTTTCAAATTACCGTGTAGGATAACTCGGGCACGGTTTTCAGACAAATATATCAAAGGTTATCTCCCTTAAAATCCCATAATGGACTTAATGGGTGTCATGGAATAGCTGTATATTGTTTTGAGCAAATGATGACCTCCAACGACTGTATTTTTTTTTAGTCATTTGAATTTTCATTTGACAAAGCACTCCAGAGGCCTAGCTTACTACCACTAAAACCCTAATCCCTACTACACAACAAAATTTTACACTTGTCCAAAATGACAGCATTTGCAAGCAACAAATTAGATATGACTCATCAATGATGGCGAGATTTTTCTGTAAAAGGACAGAAAACATTGTGGGAAAAGGAGAAAATGCTGGTTACCAGCATTTTCTCCTTTTCCCATAATGTTTTCAAAAGGCCTCTTTTTCAGGGTCGTTCAGGTGTGTCGTAAAAGGTACATAAAATTTATCTCAGTTTGCAATGCTATAGCTGAAACTCTGCTGCATTTTGGGTAAAACAATATTGATATTGTACAAAATCATTCCGTAAAATATTTATTGGTTCTTGAAAATTAGATAATGATATGATATATGAAAAGTTGGTTAGAGACTCGAATCCTCAAGTTACGATACAGTCCCGTGTTTTTACGACCCTAAGGCTTCTGAAAATAATGTGAGAAATGGAGAAAATGTTTACAACCTACCTATTCAGCTTCACTGGGAGACAGTAAGGGTTATTCTATGACTTGTTGTTTAAAAGGGGGAAAATTCTACCCGGCAGGAACCAAAAAGTTATTCCTTTTCCAACAGTGTTTTTTTCCTTATCATTATTGTCTACAGCAGGAATGTAGAAAATGAAGCGTAAAAAGTCATATCTTTTTTGTAAATTATTAGCTCTAGCCCTTTGCCAAGCGACAAATTTTAAGACTTGTCCAAATTAAAGGTATTTGAAGACGACAAATTTACTGCGGCTAAAATGATGAGATTTGTCTTTGACAGGACAGAAAATATTGTGGGGAAAAGGAGAAAATGCTGGTAACCACCATTTTCTCCTTTTCCCATGTTTTCAAAAGCTTTCTCTTTTAGGATTGTTAAAACGGTTTTTTTTTTTTTTGGAAACTTAATAAGTCACTGCTATGCACAAAGTCTTTTGAAGTCGCTGGCTGCTTTCCCACATAGAGACCGTTCAATGCTTAGTGTGAATGACGATTGACTCCTGACATGACGACAGTAATCAAACTTCGGAAGGAAGTTTAAAGACCTGTGTAAAGCCCATTTTTCGAAATATTTTCAGATGTTGCAATTCCTTAACCTGCTAAATTCATGTTGAATGCTACTACTAGTACTACTACTACTACTACTATAAAAAAGTTTTCATCGTATTTTTCTGCAATTAAATCTTTACACAACGATCCCGTGCTTTAGCGAAACTGAGGAAGAAGACTTTTGAAAACATGGTAAGAAGATTGATTGATTGATTGATTGATTGATTGATCGATCGATCGATCGATCGATCGACCACCCACCGACCGATTGATGTCTAACGCCGTTTTCAACATTATTTCAGTTTTATCAAGGCAGCTAGACACCGCGGCAGCTAGCTATCCATGCTTCTCTGTACACAGTTCCTTTCTACCAGTACTTTGCTTCCAAGTCACTGGCTGCTTTCCGACATAACCATCGTAGGAACAATGAGCAGCGATGGGAGAGAAATTAATCCTGCTGCAATAGGAAAAGAAGCAAATGCTGTAAACCAGCATTTTCTCCTTTATCCGCTATGAATGTTTTCTAATCGTTCAAAGACATTTTAAACATCATTTGAGCAACATCTATTTCGTGAAATGCAAATGCTTTCATCTTCGTCTAATATTCCAACCAAACTAAATTTTGTCGTCTGGTAGAGAATTATTTGAATGAAATCCGTTAATTAGACTGAATAATGGTTTAGGCCAATTTAAACAGTAGTCATACCACTATCTAGAACAGATTACTTTCTTGGCGTAGTACTAGCCAAAAGTAGTCCTATTTGAACATTGTATATATCAAACATCTCCGCTGCACTATTGCAGCAGAACAGATGAAAGGATGCACCTAAAACGTAGATGTTTCTGATGATTGGGTAATTTTTCGAGAAAGTGAGTATAAGTTTTTCTGTTTCCATGTGAACTGTTTAGTCGAAATATCGATAGACATGGTATATAACCAGTTAGGGCCTCTTTTTACCCTGATTTTCCAAGGGTAGAACTTTGTGTTAACCCTTATCCTGTCGTTGACAACTATAGATGAGCCATGCTCCGTGGAAAAGGGGCTTAATGCATCTGCGGAAAAAATATCGACCCAGGTCAGCCTGGGCAGTCCGCGCAGGCTGACCTGAGCCGAAACATTTCGCATTCAGTCAGTTTTCTGTATGCTGAAGGACCCGTCTACCTCATGATTAAGTCAGTTGTTAAAAAAAGGGGCAATTATTGATCCATAATTATGTGTTGACTTGCGTGGTATCATGCATTAAGGAGATGATTTAAGCCCCATTTTGTCAGAATATGGTTCAGATGTATTTTGCGGAGAGTATATAGCAAGGTCAACCTGCACATACGTGCAATCTTGCTCAAAATCTACACTCTCCGCTTTTTTATCAGTCTGAGTTTCAGTAATATAAAGTCATTTAAATCAAGAAGTTTTACGGAAACTAATTGTGTAGCGGTCGACAATTTGACAATATAAGGGTTTGGCACTATAAGAATTAAGCAGACATGGCCGAAAAACTTTATCGCTCATGATTCCACTTTCCCTCCCTTTTTGTCAATGTCATTGGACATAGATGTATGAACATTTCAGAGAAATTAAACCTCCCCAGAAGAGAGAGGCGGAGATTTAAAGAGAGTGTTTTTTTTTTTTAATTCTATTTCCAAAGAAAAAAAATCTCAGTTTCATCATGGCGACAGCCATTCCTGGGTTACACCGGTTGTAAACTTGGATCTTTTCCTTCGGCTCTGGCTCCAAGATGTTCCTTGGGAACCGGCTAATGTATATAGACGAAAAACTGTTGTTAGATATACATTCTATTCTAACGTTTTGAGTTCAAACTTAGAAAAAGAAAGCAACAAATACAGTTCGTATCAGCAATATATAAATATGCACAATTCACATATTTTGCTACTTATCATGTGGTCTGACAGGGCTGCAGGAAAACCCGTTGAATAAACTTTTTAATGGGCCCGGCTTTAGTTGTCGCGCAAATACAAGCCGGAAAACTCTTATACTCTCTACAAAGGAGAACGTTGCAAAATTACGAAGGAAAACTTTAATCGAAGTTTGACACAAAATGAGACCGTTTCTCGTTTTCTTTTTAACCATTCTATATGAATTTTATGTAACATTGTCAACATTTCTTTCGCCCTACTTGTAGATTAAAAACCACAGGTTGTAAAAATTATGTAACTTGATAATTCGTCCAAGTTCGAAACCGTATGCTTTCAAAAACATTGTGGCGAAATTTCGTACGAAATAGTGCGCTCATGTTCAAAATAATCAAAGCGATGCAAGTTCTATTGTAGTGAATATAGAACGTAGAAAAAGTCCTGCATTGACCCTTTCTTGTTCAAAGAGCGAGTTTTAGATGCACTTGTGGATGATTTGTTGTGAATACAGGGCTAACAAACCATGTTTCGATATATTCGAACCTCGATTAGGCTCGACTTTTTATTCAAACACATTCAGAAAATCATTTTCTGGATTATTTGGTCAGGGATTAAAGTCAACATGGGAAGATACTATGGGTTCCCCTAGGCTATTTTTTTTTTTTTTGTGCCACATTTAAATATTTGGTGCCAGTTGGTTCCAGTTTTAAAATGAAGGTACAAGGGTTGGGCCATGATAAAAAGTTGGTTAAAATCTTCTTTTTGGTGTGTCATGAGCAATAAAATGGATGAGAAAACTTTTTTTTTTTTTTCATATTATGTAGATTTTTACCCTTATCTTTGTTAAGTGCATGAATATAGTTTGGCAGCAGGTGCTTTCTTTTCAGTGAAAATGTCAAGTCGAAACAGGGGCATAAGTGTGTCAAAACTGCTTTAATGGTTGCCTGCCCTTGTATGGGTTCCCCTTTTGATAGTTAACAACTTTTCCAAGTTTGAAGTAAACATCTTTAGTCATAACAGAGATCTTATAAATTGTCAAAATTTTTGCAAGATGTTGCAGACAACAACATGGCTAAGGCAGTAATTTGATGTTTTCTTTGAAAATAGACAAGCTAACAATGTTGATTTGTCTGTTTCGAAAACTCTTGCAGAAAACAAATTACTAAGTAATTCATGGCTCATGGAACTTGTCTTTTGGAGGATAGAAAACATTAGGGGCAATAAGATCATAATTGCAATCTACCAATCATAGTTTGCATAAGAGAATTAGCAACCAACTTCTTTAACTGTTAAAGGAATAATTGATCGTGACAATTTCAGTTTGCAAACATAAGTAGCCAGCCTATAAATCAGTTATCATGAGGTCCAACCATCTTTAACTGACATGTTAATTATCAAATTAATCCGCCCGCATGTAATATACACTAACTGTTATTTAGATCACCTACTGTGGCAAGGTTTATCGTAAACTGGTACCCCTTGTATCTCCCATAACCGTCTGATAGAGAATACAAAGATCAGTAACAGGCTACCAGTTTAGGTGTATCGGCAACAATTACAAACTGGTTATCAATTGTTTGGTCATAGGTCTGCTTGCAGTGACAGGGACCAGTACCAAAATATACAGCACCCCGATATGAAAACTATTGGTGCCAGTCATTTTCTTCATTTGGCATTTTCTTGCGCCAATTTACAAAATCTATTGCAATTGGCACTGAATGCAAAGGCCAGCAGGAACCCTCGGAAAGAGTCAGGAATATCTTTTATTGTAGATGTCTATCTAGGCAAGGGGACATATTCCTGTCTAAGGATTGATGATACTCATGGGAACCTGATTCATTCCTCTGTCACTGATGATCACTATTTCAATGACATGGAAGGCATCCAGCGGCACGGGAAGAATATTGTGTGAAGTACTGCTTCAGGAGCTCCAGGAAAGCAAGGATAGGTGTGCACTGGCCACCGCAGCAGTACAACAGAATTTTGTTAAAAATGGCATTAATTAAACACCATGCAAACATATTCCAAACCTAGCCTATTAAGAGCCTAACATTTTTAGTCATGAAAACAATTGCAAATATTGCACTGTCCAGGCTGCTTTAGACCACAATATCGCCATATACAATCTATATAAATTCTAGCTGACAGTCAGTGTAGATCTAAGAACAGACTGCATATATTTTGTGCAGTCTGATCTTAATCTATGCTGTCTGCTAAAGCAACTTAAATTGTGAAAGGTGTTTTTAATGGCTAACGTCATGTTGGTCATTGCAAAATTTTGTCTTCTTGTAAACGCTTTACTAATTTCCATTGAAATTTAATGTGACTTTTTTTGGCTCCTGCAGTTGACAGTTTTGATAATATTATCGGAAAAGGAGCAATTGCTTGTAAAAAACAATAGCTGCTCTTTCCCACAGTGATTATGTTATCAAAAAAGAGGCATTTTCCTTCATTTATTTCTCTAGCAAACTGTCCAGTGTAACAACCCCAAAGAAAAAGGTGTCTGAAAACATTTTCATACACAAAATTTGTCTCCCCAGTCTATTGTGGTTTATATTGAACACAGTTCATTGAAAGAATCTGTTGAAAAGTCTGTTACGGTTGTGTTCTGATAATGATGGGCCAATAATTGGGATCAACAATGCCTTGACTGCCAGTAACAGATAAGTAAGTGGTTCTTATTCTAAATAGTATTTTTCTTTCATTAACCTTATATCAAACAATTCCAAGCTTTAATGATCCTGGAAAAAATGCCTGTGAGAAAACACTGTGATAAAAGAAAATGTTAGTACCCAGCATTTTCTCCTTTTCCAACAATGTTTCCAATCCTTGCAAAGACAAACTCAATTATTTTAGCCACATTAACTCTTTACCAAACGACAATATTCTAGACCAGTCCAGATTGAAAGCATATGCAGACGACAAAATAAATATGGCTCAAAAATTGAAATTTATTTTGGGAAGTGTAGAAAACATTGTGGGAAAAGGAGAAAATGCTGGTTACCAGCATTTTCTCCTTTTCCCACAATGTTTTCGAAAGGCTTCTTTCTCACGGTAGTTAAAAGTCGGGATTGTGTGGTAAAGGGTTAAATTGTCAACTGAAATGGTTTGAACTGGACAAGTGAGAAATTTTCTCATCTGGTTAGGAGTTAACCCTTTACCACATGATCCCAACTTTTAATAAGCCTGAGGTAGTAGGATTTTGAAATTTTGAAAACACTGCTGAAAAGGAGAAAATTCTGGTAATCAGCATTTTCTCCTAGCTTCCAGCAGTGTTTTCTAAGCTGTCAAGGACAAATTTTGTCATTTAGACCACCTTTGTCTTTGGCAATTGCTTTCGATTTGGACCGGTCTAAATTTTGTCGTTTGGTAAAGAGTTAACACATTACCTCCTACAGGCTGACTTTTTGCATCTTGCAATGGAACTCTTTTGAAAACAAAAGGATGATACTTGTATAGAGCAGTTTCTACATTTATCACGATGTTTTCATATGTGTACATGCATTAACCCTTTCCAAAAGGACAAATTTTAGACCTTTCCCAATTGAAACTATTTCTGCAGACAACAAAAATGAAATTGGAACAAATAAACTTATATTTTTTTTTTAACAGATTAGAAAACATTGTGGGAAAAAAGGGGGGAAATGCTGGTTACCAACATTTTCTCCTTTTCCCACAATGTTTCCACAAGGCCTCTTCCACAAGGTCGTTAAAACTCGGGGTTGTGTGGTAAAGGGTTAAACTGAATCTCATGTTGATTTTACATATTCAGTAATGTTTTCAAGTTTTCTCCTATGAAAAGGCAGAATCATGTCAAAGGAATTTTTCAATTTTTTTTTAATTAATGAAATGCAATAACACAAAGGACAAGCAGCTAAGAGAAGGGAAAGATTATTTTCAATAGGAAGGGAATTATTTTGGGAAAAAATGTTAAAAGCACTTGCTTTTTTCTCTACAGTATTTTCCAAAGCTGTGCCATGTGGGTCCATAAAAAGCTTGTGTTTACTTAAGGTTGATCTAAGTGTTGAATATAGGGTAGAAACTATCCTGTGAAACAATTGGATTTAAACTCTCCTTTGAGAGTGTAGAAGGTACAGATCAATACCAGGTTATGTTGTTAACCATGTGACTTTAGGAATCCAATGACGCTATCCCAGAGCAAATAAATCCGACCAAATATACCCGTCTGTAATGCATGGGTAGATTGATAAATATATAAACTCATGATAATTACCCAATTCAAAAGACTTTTTTGGTCTTTTGGCAGACCCCTAAATTTTAATAATATTGTGGCAATAGCAGTTTCTCTTCTTGCCACAATGTTTTGGCTTTTGTTCATGTTTTCAACTTGAATCAATGTGGATTTTCTATATTTTAGAATTTCGAAATTTTTAAAAGTTATCCATTGCCAAATTGATTCTGGACTAAATGAAATAAAAACATTTTTGCCAAATTATCCTGTTTTCATGACTCGTTGGACTTAATTTTCAAAATACTGTAACTAGCATTCTCTCATTTTCCCACAATGTGTACTAATTGAAAAACAATTCTTTTCATTTAAGCCACATTTTATTTGTCATAGATCTGCAAATACTTTAAATTTGGATAAGGTTAAAATTTTGTTGTCTGGTAAAGAGTTTACCAGTAACTACACCAATATACTTTTGCGCAGTCCTGCAGTTGACAGCTTCTGCAATCATTGTGGGAAAATAGCAATTGCTGCTTTTCAACAATGTAGTCAAGCTTGTATACAGGGACCACGTAAAGGAAGTGAGAAAAGTGGACTCTTACATCAGATGGTCCTACAATCCAAGTACAATCAAATGAATTCAAGAATTGATGAATCAAAACAGTAGTCCCTTAACTCTTTACAAAACATCAATATTTTAGCTTTGTCCAGATTTAAAGGTTTGCAGATGACAAATAAAATGTGGTACAAATGAAATCTTTTGTATCTGAAAGGGTAGAAAACATTATGGGAAAAGAGAAAATACTGGTTAGCAGCATTTTCTATTTTTTGGCAATGTTTTCAAAAGCCTTCTACTTCAGGGTTGTTAAAAGTCTGTATATATTGTGGTAAAGGCTTAAAGCAGAGGGTTAGCCCATCTTCTTTTTTCCAGACAACAAAATTTGAGACTCACTCTAATTTAAAGCATTTGCAGACAAAAAATTGAATGTGGCCTATATGATAGCCTAGGATCTTTCTTCAATTTTAGAAGGGGAAGAAAACATTGTGGGTAAAGGAGAAGATGCTGCTTACCAATATTTTCTCCAATGCAAAATGTTTTCATAAGCTCTCTCTCTCTCTCTCTCTCTCTCTCTCTCTCTCTCTTTTCTAGCCTTTCATAGCCAAATTCCATCATTTCTATTTTGTCTTTTTCTCTTCTGCAAATGCTTTCAGTTTACACAAATCTAAAATCATGTTATCTCTTAAAGTTTTAAATTAATTCATTTAGCGTCTATTTCATTTCTTCATTAGACTGGTGTGTCCACACAAAAAGTTGTAGAACTAAACCAGTGGCTGAGTTATACTGGTGACAGATCTACCTGTCCCATACCAGGATATTTAGATAGGGGTATTTACGACAGTATTTCCCCAGGTAAGTAGAGTATTGAACACTACCGTCAATATTCAATAGAACTGATCAGTTTACGCGAGGACATGATAAAGACATGAGAATATAGACAACCCACTAGCTGGCTGGGCAGTGTTTATTTATTTTTATAAAGTTCTTTTTTTTTACCAAAAACTTCGACAATGGACTGTTTAGTTCAACCACAGGGATCTTATTGGACAGGGGTCGTACCTCACGGCCTGCCAACATACCAGAGAAATTATTTCCCAAATTTTTACTTTCCTGGGAAAGGGCCATTTGGTTCTTCATTCTACACAGGTAAGATTTTTCTGACATTCTAGGAACAAAATGGCTGACAATTTACTTTCATTTTTTAATTTTTTTTTAAGAGCTGCTTTTAATTCATTACCAAACAATCCTGAGAAAGCTTTAACTCTTTACCACACGACTAAATTTTAGAACCGTCCAAATTGAAAGCATTTGCAGATGACAATTTCGATGTGACTCAAATGATACAATTTGTCTTTGATAGGGTTGAAAACATTGCAGGAAAAGGAGAAAATGCTGGTTACACACAATGTTTTAAAAAAGCTTCAACATCAGGGTAGTTAACCCTTTCCCAAACAAGCCCTGGTTTTCACGTGTCTGCAGTACAAGTCTTTTGAAAACACTGTGGGAAAAGGAAAAATTGCTCGTAACAAGCAATTTCTCCTTTTCCCACAGTGTTTTCTACCCTTTTTGAGAACTTTCTGCCATTTTCATCAAATTTAAAATTGTCGCCTGCAAACTCTTTCAATTTGGATCAGTCCAAAATTTGTCGTTTGGGAAAGGGTTAAAAGTCGGGATTGTGTGGTAAAGGGTTAAATAGTAAGCATTATCCCACAGTATTTTCTGCCCTTTCAAAGATAAACACCATATTATGAGTCACATTTAATTTGTCCTCTGCAAATACATTCACTTTAGGTCAGTCTTAAATTTCTTCTTCTAGAAATGAGCTAGAAGGAGTGTTATGATACTTCAAAAGAACTATATTCATATTCTTCACCGAAAGCCTATGTTTTTGGCACATGTACTCATAGGACTTGTAACCAGCAATTGCTCTTATTTCCATATGGTTTTTCACATTGTCAAAAACTGAATGAGTAAAGTAATGGTTTAACCCTTTACCACACAATCCTGACTTTTAACAACCCTGTAAAAAAAGCCTTTTAAAAACATTGAGGGAAAAGGAGAAAATGCTGGTAACCAGCATTTTCTCCATTTCCCACAATGTTTTATAACCATTCCAAAACAAATTGCAATTTTTCAGTCACATTTATTTTGTCGTCTGCAAATGCTTTCAATTTGGACTAGTCTAAAATTTTGTCGTTTGGTAAAGAGTTATAAACTATCAATCCTTTTCTAATTAAAAGCAAACAATGATGTAACTGCCATTTTTAATTACCCACACTTCAGTTTGTGAAGAAACCAGTAGCAGTCTATGCAGTTGAAATCTACTTTAAGTAATTTGATATGCATGTTTTAGAACAATACAAAAATAAACAATAAAGAACAGAAGTCTTTGCTTTTGTGGAGAGACTCTTTTTTTGTATTTCAAATCAGCCATTTGTTACACAGACTTATGTTTTTAAGACCCCATGGAAAAAAGAAATTTGAAAAATTGTGGGAAAAGGAGAAAAGCTGGTAACCAGCATTCTCTCTTGCTCTCACAATGTTTTCAACCCTTTTTAACTCTTTACCAAACAACAAGATTTTACACTAGTCCAAGTTGGAAGCATTTGCAGACAACAAAATAAATCCAAATCAAAAACTGAAATGTGTTTAGGCAAGAGTAGAAAACATTGTGGTAAAAGGAGAAAATGCTGGTTACCAGCATTTTCTCCTTTTTCCACAGTGTTTTCAATAGCTTTCTTTCTCAAGGTCGTTAAAAGTCTGGATTGTCTGGTAAAGGGTTAAGACATACCCCATCATTTGATACTATCTTTTTTCATTATTTATTTTTTTGTAATTTATCTGACATGCTTTCATTTTGGACAAGTTTAATTAGTGTCATCTTGTAAAGAGTTGATGGTATCATTCATGAAAATCAGATGTGTTTCAATTTTGTCTCATATTAGTTACCAATATGTCAGAGCTTTGAATTCTGTGGGAAGCCATTGTCTTTTACAGAAATATTATAACCTAAATGACATCATCCTTATGAATATAATGATGTATCACAGCAGAACTACTGAATTTTATATTCTTATCACTTTTGCTGCCGAGCCCTGCTAGCGCAGTAAGTGGTGTACAGAAAATGAGAACAGCGGGTCAAAATTAGTGCTCAGCTAATTTCTTTTCGAGGATTGATGATAGTCATTGTGACAAGATTCATTCCTCTTTCACAGGTGATCATTGTTTCAACGATGGTTATATGGGAAAGCAGCCAGTGGCTTGGGAAGAATATTGTGTGAAGAAGTACTGGTAAAGGCAACTCCAGGAAAGCATGGATAAGTGCACTAGCCGCAGCGATATGACTGAAACACTGTTGAAAACACTGTGAAGTACCATACAGTCAATCAACCAATATCACTTTGGCTGCTGAAAATTTGCAGTCAATGCAGATCATGCAGGGATTAACGCTACAGCTAATGAATTATTTTAGACTGGTTGAAACTTAAAGCATTTGCTGATGACAAACAAGATGGATCAAGAATGATAAAATTTGTGAAAGGGGTAGAAAACATAGTTGGAAAAAGAAAAAAAATGCTGATTATCAGCATTTTCCCTATTTCCACAATGTACTTAAAAGCCTTCTCTCTCAGGGCTATTAAAACTCAGGACTGCTTGGTAAAGGCTTAACACTGACAATGTCTTACAATCCTGCAAGGCTGCAAGAATTAATCCTACATCACAAAATCATGACGACCCTTAGATAGAAGGCTTTTGAAAACATTGTTTGAAAAGGAGAAAATGCTGGAAACCACTCTTTCCTACTCTGTGGAAGACAAATCCCGTTATTTGACCTATTTCTAATTTGTCTTCTGCAAATGCTTTCCATCTGGACAAGTCTGCAATTTTGTTGTCTAGTAAAGGCTTAAACGGGAGATACCAAAGATTAAGTTTTTTAACCCTTTGCCAAAAAATCCTGTGTTTGAACAACCCGAATGAAAAACGCTTGTAGGCAGCCATTTCTCTTTTTCCTACAATATACTAGTACAATGCTTTTATTTGAAAAAAATCAATTATTTGAGCCAGTTCTGGTAACAAGCATTTTTTCCTACAATGTTTTATATCTTATTTGAAAAAATTCCATTGTTTATATTTATTTTGTTGTCTGCAGAGTCTTTCAGTTTTGATGACTCTGAAATGTTATCATATAGTAAAGCATTAAAGAGGGTAGTTTCTCGTTCTTTGCCAGATAATGGTTTTGGGACACCTGGCCTAAAAATTATTGATGACCTCTATCATGCAGTCTGATCTTGGATCTACACAGCCAAAATAAAATGTTGAATTGTAATGTTTGACCTTACTTTTAACTCTTTACCACACAATCCGGAGTTTTGACGACCCTGTGAAAATGACCTTCTGAAAACCTTGTGGGAAAAGGAGAAAATGCTGGTATCCAGCATTTTCTCCTTTTCCTACAAATTTTTCCATGCTTTCAGAGACAATTACCATCATTTCAGCTACATTTTATTTGTTGTCTGCAAATGTTTTCAATTTCGACAAGTCTAAAATTTTATCGTTTGGTAAAGAGTTAAGAGAAGGAAAATAGATTGTTTGGATAGCTATTTTGTTTTTTTTTAGCAATCTAAGGGCACAAGAATAAAAAAAAATAAGTTTTTAACCATAAAAGAGAATCCATCCAAGAAGAGCAGGTAACCCTCAATATATTTTTTGACACAGCTAACCCTTTTTCAGCTTAAAAGTTTCACTGAAAAATTGAATGCTGCTGAGTGCTGAAACCAGCATGTGGTGCTCTTGTTTTCTGTTGGGCCATTGTATTAAAGCCCTTATTCATATCAACTGTCATGATTTATCGTGGATGTTTTCAAAATTGCCTGCTAAAAATTTGTTGCAGGAACTTATAAGATAAATTGTCACCAAAATGACAAAATTTTACACTGGTCCAAATTGAAAGCTTTTCTAGATGACAAACTGAATGCCCATATGATGAGATTTTTTATCTAAAAGGGTTTAAAACATAGCTGGAAAAGGAGAAAATGCAGGTTACCAGCATTTTCTCCTTTTTAGACAAAGTTTTCAAAAGCCTTCTTCCTCATGGTCAGTAAAACACGCGATTGTTTGGTGTAAGGTCAGAGGTCCTGTAACTGTATTTTATGGGTTGGTTATGAAATGATTTTGTTTTCTTTTTTGTTCTTTTTGTGAAAAATATATGGCCAAAATCTGACGGATGGAAAAAATCAAACATTAGGAATTTAACTCTTTATCACACAATCCCAACTTTTAACGACCCTGAGTGAAAAGCCCTTTGAAAACATTGTGGGAAAAGGAGAAAATGCTGCTAACCAGCATTTTCTCCTTTTCCCACAATGTTTTCTACCCTTCCCAAAACATTCCAATTTCTGAGTCACATTTATTTTGTCGCCTGCAAATGCTTTCAATTTGGACCAGTCTAAAATTTTGTAGTTTGGTAAAGAGTTAACCTAAGCATGTCACTTTTCAGCGCCATCAAAGTTTGTGTATATTATATAGGGAAAATTGTTAAAGATTTTTGTAGTCAAGAATTGTCTTGTCCCGTAACTATTTACCAAACTACTAGAATTTTAGACCCTTCCAAATTGAAAGCATTTCCAAACAACAAACTAAGTGGCTCAAACAATACGATTTTACTCAAAAACATAAAAAAAAAAATATTGGAAAAGGAGAGAATGCTGTTTTCCAGCTTTTGCTCTTTTTTCTGCAGTGTTTTAAAATAGTTTCTTTGTAAGGGTTGTTAAAATTTGGGATTGTTTGGTGAAGGGTTATATGATTTCCAGCATTACCATTTGTCAAGAATTTATTTTTTACCCATAAAATTCTTTTGAGGACAGGGTAGATCAAGATCTGACTGCATCATACTTCCAGTCTGGTCTTTCGGCTTCACTGTTAGGGTAGCTATTTAATGACATAGTCTTGTGAAAGGTAAATTTATTTGCAATTTTGTTTGGTCTTAAAATTTCTGTTTCATTTTAACCCTGTACCAGAAAGTTTTTTTGAAAACATAATGGGAAAAGGAAAAAATGCTGGTAAGCAGCATTTTCTCCTTTTTCCACAATGTTTTCTACCATTCAAGAATAAATTTCAATTTTTGAGTCAACATTTATTTCGTCGTCTACAAATGCTTTTAATTTGGATACTCCTTAACCCTTTACCACACAATCCCGACTTTTAATGACCCTGAGAAAGACGCCTTTTGAAAACATTGTGGGAAAAGGAGAAAATGCTGGTAACCAGCATTTTCTCCTTTTCCCACAATGTTTTCTCCCTTCCCAAAACAAGTTTTAATTTTTCATTTGTATTTAATTTGTCGTCTGCAAACGCTTTCAATTTGGATTAGTCTAAAATGTTGTTGTGTGTTAAAGAGTTAACTTTTGTTGTTTGGTAAAGAGTTTAGTGTGATTTCAGTAAAAAAGAAATAAACTGTCTGGCAAGATATTTAGGCAAAGAATTTCATTTTTACCTTTTTTGGACGTATGAAGATTGAGTCTTGTCTTCAGGCCTTGCTATTACTTTTTTTTTGTGCAACTTTCCTGTAAAAAGAGCCTTAAAATTTTTATGTCTAGATTCTTTTTTTGTATGAAAATTTGTATTTCATTTAACCAGCACTGTAAGGGGTTTCCCGTCCAAAAATCTTATGTTAATTATCAAGTTTCACCCCTATAAAGTCATTTCTTATCTGTTACAATGACTAAGTTTGAAAACTATGTCAATTTTATTGTTTATGACCGCTCAGCCCATTCTTTAGAGAATGTTTTACGTTTAACTCTCTATAGATGGTCTAATTTTAATGCTTAAAGTGCCTTTCACTGCTTCAATTGCTTTTTAAACCAGTGTAGATCAAGATCAGACTGCACAAAATGTGCAGTCTGATCTTTGTACTACACTGTCTGCTTTACGGAGGCATTCTTGGCAATGGCAACCTTAGGAATGCTCTTACTTATTAGGGTGTTATTTCTTGAATGAAAATGTAGGTTGTGTTTACTTGGTCCTCAAAGGGTTATCAAGCATTATTTGCAATTGGAAACACTGTGGCAAATTGAGTAATTGTTTAAAATTAGCAAATAAGGTTTAATGACACAATATAGATATGTTTTGTGAGTATAATCTCTAATTTTCTGGTTTCAATAATTTTTCTATAATTGTATGTGAAATGCAGCTGTATTAACCCTTTACAGTCAATTCTAAGTTTTAAAGCCCTTGAGGAAAAAAGCTTTTGAAAACCTTATGGAAAATGGAGAAAATGCTTAGGTAACCAGCATGGTCTCCTTTCCACACCAAGTTTTCTATCCTTTTAAAGATAAATCCCATCATTTGAGCTACAACACATTTGTCGTCAGCAATTGCTTTCATTTTGACTAGACTAAAATTCTGTCATTTGGTAAAACATTTAATTGACAGATTGACACCAGAATCATATTTCATTCACATTCTTTTTGTCTTTGAATGGGTCTCTTCCCTCAGCTCAAAATGTAAGCCAGTGTTTGGAATTTAAGACTTGCCTTTCTAGTTCAAGACATGCAGAGGGGAAAATGCTGTAATCATTTGCCAGATAACAAAATCTTATACTTGTCCAAATTGAAAGCATTTACAGACATAATTATTAAATGTTGCTCAGATGAGGACATTTGTCTGTGAAAGGGTAGAAAACATTATGGCAAAAGGAGAAAATGCTGGTCAGCAGCATTTTCTCTTTTTCCCACAATGTTTTCCAAAGCCTCTTACTGAGAGTCATTGAAACTTGGGATTGTGTGGTAAAGGATTAATGGTTACAAAATTTAAGGAGATGAGGAATTCTGGCCACCCTGCATCTTGCTTTTGTAATTCAAGAATTATCATTCCTCACTATACATTTCAACAGTTTCTAGCTAAAGAAGATGAGGGGAAAAATACTGGAATCAGGTTGGTTGTTCATCAGTCTGTCCTCTCTTGCTCCTAAAGGTTTTGACCAATTTGGCTGAAATTTCAAAGTCCGTTAGCCACAAGCTTCCAGTCTCTGGCAGAGCAGTGAAGATCATAACTAGAATCCAACATTTTGTTGATTAATTGTTGCCTAAATGATGGGTTTGACCATGAAAGGGAACAAATATATTGTGAGAAAAGGATCTCTTTCAGAGACAAGTTCCATCATTTTCAGTCACATCCAATTTTTGTCTGCAAAAGCTTTCCAAATGGATGTGTCTAAACTTTGTTTTCTTGTAAAAAGTTGAGCAATTTTTTAACTCTAAAGCTGTTGATTGCGACTCGCTGACCTTTTGCAGACAGTGTAGACCAAGATCAGACTGCACATTCTGTGAATCTACACTATCCGATAAGGGGATTTTTTTCTCCAAAAAATAAGTTTGAAATGGAAACATCGGAAACATTTGGATTTTTACAATTGACTTGAAAGTTTGTATTTCACTTGTTTAGCAGGATTAGGGTTTAAACAATTTTCCATTGGCCTCAATATTTTTTCTTAGGAATCCAAATATAAGTGAGCAAAGCTCTTTGAAAATCGGATTAATGCATCTCATGTGATGCATTATACAAACCAAGTCATTACATAATTATGGATCCATGAAATCCATTTTGTCTACTGGCCAATTGAATCGTGAGGTAGAACAGTCCTTGGGCATGCAGAAAATTTACAAGTAGCAAAAAAAGGTTCTGAAACCATGTCAGCTTGCACAGAATGCACAGGCAGACATGGGTCGATACTTTTTGCAGATGCATTAAACCCCCTTTTCACAGAGCATGGCTGAAGTATTTTAGGCGTATATTTTAGAGTTATTTATTTTTTTTAAATCGGATATCTTATGATGAACAGTTCAATGTCACCTTTTAGGTGAATTCAGTTAAAATCAATAGATTGAAAAGGGTTTTTAAAAATGTAAATTTATTATCAAAAAGTAAACAGTTGTTTATCGGCAGTTATTGGATAAAGGTGTGAACAAACAGTAACAGATTTATTATTAGAAAAGATTCAGCCACTTACACCATAAGCAAATTTAAGTCTGTACCACACAATCCGGAGTAAATGACCCTGAAAGAGAAGGCTTTTGAAAACATTGTGGGAAAAGGAGAAAATGCTGGTAACCAGCATTTTCTCCTTTTGCCCACAATGTTTTCTACCTGATTCAATACATAAATCACCATTTAACTTTCATTTAACCCTTTACCACACGATCCCGAGTTTTAACGACTCTAAGGTAAAGGACTTCTGAAAACATTGTGGGAAAAGAAGAAAATGCTGGTAACCAGCATTTTCTTCTTTTCTCACAATGTCTTCTACCCTTTCAAAGGCATATTTTATAATTTGTGCAATGTGTAATTTGTCATCTACAAATACTTTCAATTTGGATGGGTCTAAAATTTTGTTGTGTGGTAAAGAGTTAAATTGTCGTCTGCAAATGTTTTCAATTTGGTCCAGTCTAGACTTTTTTCGTATGGTAAAGAGTTAGGAATCTGAATCTGTCACAACCAAGTAGATTTGTTACACTTTTTCAATGGTTACATGTGCAGTCATGCTGCAAGATGAAGCGATAGTGGACGATAGTTGACAGTGTAGATTAGAGATAAGATTGTATGTTCTGTGTAGTCTGATCTTGATCTGCTCTGCCGACAAAGGCTTCTGTTGTCATCTAAGATATAGAAAGAGTTAACCCTTTACCAAACGACAAAATTTTAGACAGGTCCAAATTGAAAGCATTTGCAGACGACAAAATAAACGTGACTCAAAAATTGAAATTTGTTTTGGGAAGGGTAGAAAACATTGTGGGAAAAGGAGAAAATGCTGGTTACCAGCATTTTCTCCTTTTCCCACAATTTTTTCAAAAGGCTTCTTTTTTCAGGTCATTAAAAGTCGGGATTGTGTGGTATAGGGTTAAGTTTTAACCTTTTAGCACACAGTCCCGAGTTTTAATGACCCTGAGAACGTTGTCTGTGCATGTCAATATTCTTCAAAGACTGGAAAATGCCACCTAGCGGAAGGTAATGCCATGAGAAAGAAAGTTTTTTGAAAAAATATTGGAAAAATACTAGTAACCAACAATTACTCTTTATCCGAGAGGGTTTTTACCCTTCAAAAGACAAGTCACATCATTTGACTAACATTATACATTTGTTGTTTGCAAATGCTTTCAGTTTGGAGGAATATAAAATTGTGTTGCCTGGTAAAGAGCGATTTGTCCTTTCGAATATTGTACATATTGAACCAGGGTTTCATCATTGCAAATCCAGTGTCACACACATTAACCCTTTACCAAACAACAAATTTTAGACCAGTCCAAATTGAGCTTTTGGAGACTACAAAATAAATGTAACTCAAAAATTGAAATTTGTGTTGGGAAGGATAGAAAACACTGTGGGAAAAGGAGAAAATGCTGGTTACCAGCATTTTCTCCTTTTCCCACAAAGTTTTCAAAAGGCCTATTTCACAGGGTCGTTAAAAGCCGGGATTGTGTGGTAAAGAGTTAAGTAATGGAGATCAACTGATGCTGAAATTAACCCTTTACCAAACAGTCCCATGTTTATAACAACTCTGAAGAAGAAGGCTTTGGAAAACAATGTGAGAAAAGGAAGAAATGTTGGTAACCAGCATTATTTTCCTTTTTCATGTTTTCTGCCCTTTCAAAAACGAAACCAGTCATTGGAACCACATTTGATTTGTCATTTGTAAATGCTTTCAAATTGAAAAAGTCTAAAATTTTGTCATCTGGTAAGAGTTAACCCAAAAAGAAAATTTAATACTTGTCTGAATGAAAGGCATTTGCAGACTACAAATACAGTTTTGCTCAATTAATGGCATTTTTCTTAGACCCTTTACTGAACAACAAAGTCTTAAACTGGTGCAAAATGAAAGCATTTGTAGACAACAAATGAAATGTTGCACAAAATATGAAATTTGATTTGGAAACGGTAGAAAACATTTTGAGAAGAGAAGAAAATGCTGGTAATATTGAATCATTTAACCCTTTACCAAACAACAAAATTTTAGACTGGTCCAAATTGAAAGCATTTCCAGATGACAAATCAAATGTGACTTAAAAATTGAAATTTGTTATGGGATGGGTAGAAAACATTGTGGGAAAAGGAGAAAATGCTGGTTACCAGCAATTTCTCCTTTTCCCACAATTTTTTCAAAAGGCTTCTTTTTTTTAAGATCGTTAAAAGTTGGGATTGTGTGGTAAAGAGTTAAAAGGATTTATTTAGAAATTTCTCTGAATTGTATAACACTAGTTGTCTTGCTTTTTTCGATAAATGAGGGATAAGCTTTGTGTAACAAAAACAAAATTTTAGACTTGTCTAAACTGAAAGCATTTGCAGACAATGAATTAAATGTGGCTGAACTGATGAAAGCTGTCTTTGATAGGGTAGAAAACATTGTGGGAAAGAGAGAAAATGCTAGTTACCAGCATTTTCTCCTTTTCTCACAACATTTTCAAAATACTTCTATCTTAGGGACGTTAAATCTGGGGATTGTATGGTAAAGGATTAATTAGAGCTTCTTATCCCATTGGAGATCTGGGTATCTTAGAAAGGAGTGTTTGACTCTTTACCAAAGGACAAAATTTTGGACTGGACCAAATTCAAAGCATTTGCAAACGACATATAAAATGAAGCTAAAATGATGATTTCTGTGTTTGATAGGGTAGAAAACATTGTTGGAAAAGGAGAAAATGCTGGTAACCAGCATTTTCTCCTTTTCCCACAATGTTTTCAAAAGGCTTCTCTCTCAGGGTTGCTAAAACTTGGGATTGCCGTGGTAAAGAGTTATCTTACAAAGGAGTGTTTTGATCCCATTGTAGCCTCATACATTTTCATTGTAAACTTTATCAGACGACATATTTCTACACAAGTCCATGTTGAAATTTGTAAAGGAGTTTAACGCCATTTTAACAGCTTAAGTCATATCAGGGCAGTCTGACGGTGCACCTATGCAAGTGTGTTTCCTGGCTTTTTCACACCAGTACTATCAACTTTTTTTCCCAAGCCACCTACTACTTTTCTCATGTGCATCGGAGGTGAGAGGTAAAAAATCGCCAGAAAGAAAGTTTGCCTTAACCAGGTATCCAACCTGCAACCACTAGGTCATGCGTCAGATACACTGCACCACTGAGCTATCCAGCTGGGCAGTTTGTTCTGAAATTATTTCTAGGCAACAAGAATTAAATGTAGCTTGAAATATAGGATTTAATTTTCGTGGAACGTGTTGAAAACATTGTGGAAAACAGGAGAGAATGCTTGTAATCAGCATATTTTCCTTTTCCTACATTGTTTTCAAAAGCCTTCTTTCTCTGGGTCCTTAAAACTTGGGATTGTTTTGTAACTGATGAAAGACTTGTGGTGCTGAATAAATAAAATATACGTGTATAGACAGTCTTGGTCAGCACTGAAGATGTAGATATTACTCGTACAAAGCATTTTTGTCAGAATATCCGGCAAAGAAGTGGACAGTGTAGAAACAAGATCAGACTGCACTTTCAGTGCAGCATTTTCATTGCAGTCTGATGTTGGATCTACACTGTCTTCATAAGCAGTTAAATCAGATTTCAATGCTGCAAGATATCTCTTTACCAAATGACAAAAATCAAAGACTTGTCCAAATTGAAAGCATTTGAAGAGGACATATCAAATGAGGCTCATATCAAGAGATACTAGTATGTCTTTGACAGGATAGAAAACATTGTGGAAAAAGGAGAAAATGCTGGTTACCAGCATTTTCTCTATTTCCCCCAAAGTTTTCAAAACCTTCTTCATCAGGGTCATTAAACTGAGGACAGTGTGGGAAAGATTTAAGCTCTGTTTAGGTGAACTTTTATCTTGTTAAAGCATTTTTCACCCTCTTGAAAGCATGAATTACTTCTCAAAATACTTGTCATTGTTTAAAGAATTAAATTCATGAGTGCTATATGGACTTGCTGTTTTTGCTGGTAAGACGCTAATCAAATTAATTCCTAAATCATCAGTGTTTGAGACTTGGCCCTCTAGAGGTGCACATAACTGAGTCTATTGAAGGGAATACATTATATAATTTGGTTGATAAAGTTTTATAATGTCTCAAGGTTGGAATTTAATGCTGGCATGTGTTACTGATAACGGTTTTAGATTAACTCTTTGCCTGACGACAAAATTTTAGACCACTCCAAATTAAAATCAGTTGCAGATGACAAAGTAAATATGGCCAAAATGATGGGTTTGCTTTGGAAAATGTAGAGAATACTGCTGGAAAAAACAAAATGATGCTTACCGGTATTTTAGCCTGTTTCAACAATGTTTTCAATAACCTTTTCCCCTCTGGGTCTCTAAAAACATGGAATTGCAGAAAATAACCCTCTACGGCACAATGCCGCCTTTTAACGACCCTGAGAAAGAAGCCTTTTGAAAACATGGTGGTAAAAGGAGAAAATGCTGGACCAGCATTTCCTTCTTTTCCCACAATGTTTTCTACCCTATCAAAGAAAACTGGAACCATTTGAGCCACACTGAAATTGTCTGCAAATGCTGTCAGTTTGGATAAGGCTAAAATTTTGTCGTCTGGTAAAGGCTTAATCACTCTTAGGGTGAAGAAATTCCCCTTGCTTTTCCCAATCTATTACAGACAGTAGACTTATCATTGATTGGGAATGTTTAAACTCTTAAAGCGCATTTCACAACAATAGTTGGCATTTTGGTCAGTGTAGATCAAGTTCAGAGTGCATAAAACATAGTTGGAAAAGGAAAAAAATGGTGGTAACGAGCATTTACTGCTTTTTCCACTATGTTTTTTTACCCTATCTACAACAAATACCAAGATTTAAGCCACTTATGACTTGTAGTTTGCAAATGCTTTCAGTGAGTCTAAAATATTGTTGTTTGGTAAAGAGTTAATATGAGACTCATTCATATTTAAAGCATTTTGTAGATGACATATTACTAAAGGCTGAAATGATGAAATCTGTTCTTTAAGGGGAAATAAAACATAGTGGGAAAAGGAGAAAATGCTGGTTACCAGCATTTTTTTAATTTCCCACAATGTTTTCAGTAGCTCTCTTCTCCAGAGTCATTTAAACACAGAATAGTTTAGCAAAGGTAAGTCCTTATACTGCAGCATTATTTTATTACAAGGGGAAGATTAATTTCAAGACTTAGTGTTACAGGCATTTAATTGCTTTTTGATTTCAATTGGATAAAAATTGGGTAAAAATGGATAAAACCTTGAGTTTTGTAATTTGTTTTTATGGCCATGTAAAACGATATTAAGTTGGTGCAAAAACATGTAATCATTTAAGTGGCCCGACAATATTAAATCCATGTGGGCGGCCAGTGAGTTTACTCATTTCTTCCGTCAGACCACATTTTTCCCTTTGCAGCATAATGAGTATGTTGCCACAGTGTTTTTCTACGGTAAATCCTTTCCAACCGTGATTTGTCTTGATTATTCATTATTTACAAGGATTGTTTTCAAAGTCATCTACAAGTTAGATTTGGACGGTAGAGATTGCTTAACCCTTTACCACACAATCCCTACTTTTAACGACCCAGAGAAAGAAGCCTTTCGAAAACATTGTGGAAAAAAGAGAAAATGCTGGTAACCAGCATTTTCTCCTTTTCCCACAATATTTTCTACCCTTCATTAAACAAATTTCAATTTTTCAGTCACAATTATTTTGTCGTCTGCAAATGCTTTCAATTTGGACCAGTCTTAAAATTTGTCGTTTGGTAAAGAGTTAAAAAGCTGAAACCCTGTTAGCACCTGAAGGAAACTTCTGTGGCCTTGTTAATAGTCTGACTAGGATCAAATTTCTCACAATGTTCAGACTGATCTTGATCTATATTGTCTGAAAGTTTGTTTGATATCCTGGCAAAAACATCTTTGAAGCTGCAGTAATTAAGTTTTTTCCAGTGGAAAATTTCCTTTGTATTCATTACTGGTGCACTGTGGGTTGACCATTTTTTTTTACCTCTAGAATCTGACGGCTTTAGAACATTTGTGGGGAAAGGGTTACCATTTCTTCTTTCCCCACAAAGTTTTTAACACTTCGAAGGACAAATCTCATCATTTCAGCCATATTTGATATTTCAAATGCAAACATTTTTAATGTAGACAAGTTTAAAAGTTTTTGAAATCATTATAGAGTAAACTTGGCTGGTCCATTGTCCTTATTTCCATCTTCACTGTAAATAATCATAAGATGTTTCAGAGCTAACAGTGCATCTACCCTTGTATTTCTGAGGTATTGTTTATGAACTGTGCCATACACACATCACATTTTCTTATCCACGGGCTCCTTTTCTTAAGACGCCAAAGTTGAAGCTGAAACAATGTTTGGAAGTGAGCTCAAAAGAAAGATTCCAGGTCCATATTTACCACCCATTCATATGAGCAGTTTTGTTGACTAATTATAGACAAAGAAAGTAACACAGTTTCTGATTTGCTAAACCAAATGGTTTAGCCAATCATAAGTTGTGCTACTTTCAAGTTTAGAAGATTCTTGAGAATAAGACTAAGAATGTTCTTAAAAATGGTTGATGAATACGGACCCTGAGTGCCATGTCAGTGCCAATACCTAGGAAAGATTGTGGCAGAGCTGGGGCTCAAACTCTCAGGTCCTCAAACTTAGCCTCAGGAACAAATTATAACATTGACAAATCAAGTTAGAAAAAAAAAAAGATATGTGGAATGGGATAGGGGTTTGAGGGAATTCCCCCAATTTTACCAAACTAAAGATAATTAAAGATCTTCAAAGGTTCACATAAGTTTGAGAAATCCTTCACCTTCTTTGATGTACTCTTTACGGAATGAAAAAAATTTAGACTTGTCTCAATTGAAGGCATTTGCAGATCACAAAGTAAATGTGGTACAAATGATGGAATCTGTCATTTAAAAGTAAGAAAAACCTTGCGGAAAAAGGAGAAAATGCTGGTTACCAGCATTTTCTCCTTTTCTCACAATGTTTACCACAGCCTCGTATCTCAACATCATTAAAACTCATGATTGTGTGATAAAAAGTCAAACTGTATCCATTGATGGTATAGGTTGAGATCAGACTGCTTAGAATTAATATTGCAGTCTGATTTTCAGTTTTCAGTTTTTGCAGGCAAATTTTTTGCAAGATGTTTTGACTATACAATATCAGTAAGCTGAAGATGATCATTTACTTTTTTTCCATCAATGTTTTCTAGCCTTTCGAGGAGAAAGTCAAATCATTTAAGTCACATTTCGTTTGGTTTCTGCAAATGTTTTCAAAATGAGCTAGAGTGACATTTGGTCATGTGATAAAGATTAAAAGGGAAAATGGAACATTGAATTTCTTTGAGGATCCTCAATGGTTCTGGTTTTGAAATTGTTATTTTGAAATCTTGGTTAGATCAAATTTAGTTATATTAGTGTCCTGGGAGTGTCTTTGGGCAAGGCATCACAGATGCCCAGTCTAGTATTACTTAAAGCCCAGGGAAAGCATAGCTTAGCTACTGCTGTGATAGTCCAGAATTTTTTTTTAAATCATTGTCTACTTCAAACAGTTTTGGTCTTGCAACATGTTAAAAGTAACTAAATCAACAACATTGTGGCAGAAGGAGAAACTGATTGTTTTACAAAGTTTCTCCTTTGTCGCAATGTTTGCATTGTATTTATGAATTAACCCTCAATCAGATGATAGAATTTCTGACTTGTCCTTATTGATAACATATAGTGCAGCTGATGATCAGTTGGCACAAATGATGGGATTCATGTTTGAAATGATATAAAACAATGTGGGAAAAGGAAATGAATGCTGGATACAAGTATTTTCTCCTTTTCCCACAATATTTTTATAGTGCTTCTTCATCAGAGCGATAACAAGCATAGGCAAAGGGTTAAACCTTAATACTTCTTTTTATACCCCCGCAAACGAAGTTTGTGGGGGGTATACTGGAATCAGCCTGTCGGTCGGTCGGTCGGTCGGTCATGCGGTCGGTCGGGCGGTCGGTCTGTCCGCAAAATCTTGTCCGGACAACTCCTCCTACAGTTTCAATCCAATTCCCTTGCTACTTGGCAGAAGTATTCATTAGGAGCTGTAGATGTGCAAGACACACATTTTGTAAAAATTCCATCAAGAATTACTGAGTTATTGCACCTGATTTGACTTAAAAATGCTTGTCCGGACAACTCCTCCTACAGTTTCTGTCTGATTCACTTTAAACTTGGCAGGAGTGTTCATTAGGAGCTGCAGATGTGCAAGACACACATTTTGTAAAAATTCCATCGAGAATTACTGAGTTATTGCCCCTGATTTGACTTAAAAATGCTTGTCTGGACAACTCCTCCTATAGTTTCTGTCTGATTCACTTTAAACTTGGCATAAGTGTTCATTAGGAGTTGTAGATGTGCAAGACGCAACTTTCGTGAAAATTCTATGAAGAATTAATGAGTTATTGCCCCTGATTCACATTTAAAATGCATGTCCGGACAACTCCTCCTACAATTTCAGTCTGATTCGCTTTATACTTGGCAGAAGTGTCCATTTGGAGTTGTAGATGTGCAAGACACACATTTTGTAAAAATTCCATCAAGAATTACTGAGTTATTGCCCCTGATTTGACTTAAAAATGCTTGTCCGGACAACTCCTCCTACAATTTCTGTCTGATTCACTTTAAACTTGGTATAAGTGTTCATTAGGAGCTGTAGATGTGCAAGACACACATTTTGTAAAAATTCCATCAAGAATTACTGAGTTATTGCCCCTGATTTGACTTAAAAATGCTTGTCTGGACAACTCCTCCTACAGTTTCTGTCTGATTTACTTTAAACTTGGCAGGAGTGTTCATTAGGAGCTGTAGATATGCAAGACACACATTTTGTAAAAATTCCATCAAGAATTACTGAGTTATTGCCCCTGATTTGACTTAAAAATGCTTGTCCGGACAACTCCTCCTACAGTTTCTGTCTGATTCACTTTAAACTTGGCATAAGTGTTCATTAGGAGTTGTAGATGTGCAAGACACACATTTTGTAAAAATTCCATCAAGAATTACTGAGTTATTGCCCCTGATTTGACTTAAAAATGCTTGTCCGGACAACTCCTCCTACAGTTTCTGTCTGATTCACTTTAAACTTGGCATAAGTGTTCATCAGGAGTTGTAGATGTGCAAGACACAACTTTCATGAAAATTCTATGAAGAATTAATTAGTTATTGCCCCTGATTCACATTTAAAATGCTTGTCCGGACAACTCCTCCTACAATTTCAGTCTGATTCGCTTTATACTTGGCAGAAGTGTCCATTTGGAGTTGTAGATGTGCAAGACGCAAATTTTGTGAAAATTCCATCAAGAATTACTGAGTTATTGCCCCTGATTTGACTTAAAAATGCTTGTCCGGACAACTCCTCCTACAGTTTCTGTCTGATTCACTTTAAACTTGGCAGAAGAGTTCATTAGGAGCTGTAGATGTGCAAGACACACATTTTGTAAAAATTCCATCAAGAATTACTGAGTTATTGCCCCTGATTTGACTTAAAAATGCTTGTCCGGACAACTCCTCCTACAGTTTCTGTCTGATTCACTTTAAACTTGGCAGAAGTGTTCATTAGGAGCTGTAGATGTGCAAGACACACATTTTGTAAAAATTCCATCAAGAATTACTGAGTTATTGCCCCTGATTCACATTTAAAATGCTTGTCCGGACAACTCCTCCTACAGTTTCTGTCTGATTCACTTTAAACTTGGCATAAGTGTTCATTAGGAGTTGTAGATGTGCAAGACGCAACTTTCGTGAAAATTCTATGAAGAATTAATGAGTTATTGCCCCTGATTTGACTTAAAAATGCTTGTCCGGACAACTCCTCCTACAATTTCAGTCCGATTCGCTTTATACTTGGCAGAAGTGTCCATTTGGAGTTGTAGATGTGCAAGACACACATTTTGTAAAAATTCCATCAAGAATTACTGAGTTATTGCCCCCTGATTTGACTTAAAAATGCTTGTCCGGACAACTCCTCCTACAGTTTCTGTCTGATTCACTTTAAGGAGGTCTTTTCTGTCATATGTATAGTTGGCCAACATTATGCGAAAAGGCACCTTTGGACATTTGCAACAAGTGTGGATCCAGACCAGCCACTGTTTCTCAGACATATTGTCAGATCATGGTCTACACTTTTTTACATTTAGTTTTATGTCCAATTAAATTGATACTTTGCATAAATATTCACCAGGAGCAGTAGAGGTTCAAGATGCATTTTTCTCAAATGTTTGCCAAATTAATTACCCCTGAATTTACTCAAAACTTCTTGTCCAGAGAACTATTCCTTCAGTTTAAGTCTTATTCACTTGATATTTGTCATGATATTCACCAGGAGCAGTAGATGTGCAAAGCACAAATTTCATGAGTGTTGGCCTAATGATTACGGAGTTATTGCCCCTAAATTGACATTGCAGAGTTATTGCCCCTGTGACATGAAATATAGGGGTGGGGGTATTTATCACCTTTAGTGATAGTTATTCTAGTTATCATTTGTGGAACTCTTCAAGTTAAAGACTGTTTAGACCTTTGTCCGCTTAATTCTTTACCAAACGACAAAAATTTAGACTAGTCCATATTCATAGCATCTGCAGACAACAAAATAAATGTGGCTCAAAAATTGAAATTAGTTTTGAGGAGAGAGAAAAATATTGTGGGAAAAGGAGAAAATGCTAGTTACCAACATTTTCTCCTTTTCTCACAATGTATTTCAAAAGGCTTCTATCTCAGGGTCGTCAAAACTCGGGATTGTGTGGTAAAGGGATAAACAAAAATCAAGGGCATCATGATATGAATAATCTATATAAAGTACAATCAAAATGCTACAATGCAATGGAGGCAGTGTTTCATCGTTATGCAGTGTCTGATATTAAAATATATTTAGGACTTCATTTCTCATTTGTTTTTCATATCGGATTACTGTGTAACTATGTCCTGATAATATCGCCTTGTCTTTCGAGACTTGTTCATTTTTTCCAAATATGCAAAAAGGAGTGCTCAAAGACAGCTAACTCTATCAGAGTGGCAATGATAAATATTCACTTTGATTATTCCATTTTAACAAGAATAGTTTAAAAGTCGTCTTCTGCCATTTTGTTCTTGATGGCAATGAGTGAACTCTGTACCTATCAATCCCTTGTATGTATGAATTGGAGGAAAAGGGCTCTTGAAAACATCATTGGAAAAGGGAGAAAATGCTGGTAACTAACATTTTTTTCTGCCCTATAAAGAATGATTCCCTGATTTGAACCACATTTAATATGTTTTTTGAAATGTTTCCAATTTGGACTATCATAAAGTTTTGTTGTCAGGTACCAAACTATCCCTTGGTTTAATGGTCCTGTGGAAAAAGGGAAAATGACTTTCAAAAACAAAGTGGGAAAACAAAGAAAATACTGGTAACCAAAAAATCTCCTTTTCCTACAATGTTTTCTACCCTTAAAATGACAAATTCCATGGTTTGTTAACCATGTTTAATATGTCAACTGCACTCCTTTAAATTTGTAAATCATAAGTGGTGTAGTGGCCAGCAACTTGTTTTAAGCAAGCAAATATTGAGTTCGCAGGGAAAGCAAATAAGTGTATTTTAAAATATACCTGAATTGAAGAAGCACCTGTCTCGAGGAAGCACATTTTCAGTGTCCCTTTGGTGCTTGCTTTATTAAAGCTTTACCACACAATCCCAAGTTTTAATGACTTTAGTAGAGAAAGGGTTTTGAAAACAGTTTGGGAGCATTTTCTCCTTTTCCCAAAATGTTTTCTCATCTATCAAAGACAAATCTCACCATTTTTAGCCAAACTTAATTTGTTGTCTGAAAATGCTTTCAGATTGGGCAAGCTTTTTTTCATTTGGTAAAGAGTTAATACAGTGGTTTTACTGCATTTATTGTAATATTTTCTGTCCACATTTCAGGCACAGGTTTATTTTTCCCCCATGATGACGATGTGGATTATCCCACTGATATCAAAGGAGAATTGAACCATGCAACGATGCCATACCATGGTATGGCTGATGAGAACGGAGAAGTAAAGATGTGTGTAGTTTGTGGAGAGAGGGCGAGTGGATTCTACTTCGGTGCACTTGTGTGTCTCCCTTGCAAGGTCAGTAGTTATGTTTAACTTTTGTTGTCAAACTCACATGCAATGAGCAAGTTATTTTTCACTACCTTAGGTTGGTGTATGACATATCTATTATGTGACTTAATTTAAGTGTGGGTCAGTCCAGGTTTCTTGGGACACTTCAACATTTTTTGCTGAATTTTAAATACATGCGATTTTGCACATTTGCTTTTTCTGATCATCAGATATGTATTATGTAACATTCGTTTAATAGGTCAAAGGTCAGTCTGTTTCTTGAAGGTCAGAAGGTAGAATAGTCCTGAATTGAGCTTTCTGGAACCATTAGTTGTACATTGTAAATTGATTTCATCTTTTTTTTTAATCACATTTGTACCATGCTAATCATTAATTTAGGTACCTGGTAGGTGGTCAAGGTCACACTGGAAGGTCAAATGACAAAATGATAGTAGGGCTTGTCTGAGCAATTACCTGTATGTTTGTGCTAGGATTTCAACATTTGTATGTGTAGGCCCAAGATCAAGGTCAAAACATTGCAGTTGCAGTCATATATGAAGGTCATAATGAAGTTGTCTCTCATTGGGTCTCTATTTGTGTCATTTTAGGCAAGAAGACTTTCTCTGAAATATTTTCAAATGGAAACAGATTTGGAAAATACAAGTTTGATGAAGAAAAAGTAATTTTCAGATCTCTTTTTCCAGTACAGTATAAAATGTTTATCATTGTTTTTCCTATGGTACACTTGACATGTTTTCCCAGAGCAGTCATGAAGTTTCATCTCTTTCAATCAGCATTGTAAAAGTTAAAGTTTTGGTGCATTTTTTTTCTAGCTAAGTCGTTTTTGAAGAAAACTTGAAGGTATTGGCGTAACCCTGTCACCGTCTGAGTTGTCATCATTTTTTGAAAACTGTGACACTTTCTGATATTTCTGTCATTACTGAAAATACTGACTTCAGACAATGGCAAGTTGTTACCTATCAATAGGAGAAGCCGATTGCTGTGGGGATGTAATCCTCATAGTTTTTTGACACACTTATGCTCTGTTTTGGACTTGAATTTTCACTGAAACTGCAAGCGAGTTTTGGCAAATGCTGGTGGTTCTCTTGTTTAACATTTAACTTTAAGCAAATGCAACCATAGTTGACAGAACAAAACATCAGTCTTGACTTTGATTAGCTCTAATAAACTTTATCATGAAGTTATTGCCTAGGCAGTAATATGAGCCATTACAATGCTTTGCTGTTTTTCTGATGAATAAAAAAATGTAGTTTCAGTCATTGATAATTAGTGTTAAAGTTGTCCTAATGAGAGTTTTTTATCTTTTGTATATTACCATAGTAGCAGAGAAAATATTTTCTCTAAACTCTTTACCACACAATCTTGAGTTTTAATGACCCTAAGGAGGAAGCCTTTTGAAAACATTGTGGAAACAAGAGGAAAATGCTGAAAACTTGCACTTTATCCTTCTTCCACAATGTTTTCAACCCTTTTAATCATATATAATCATTCGAGACCCATTTAATTGTTCATCTGCAAATGTTTTCCATTTGGATGAGTCTAAAATTTTGTCATTTGGTAAAGAGTGAATCTATTTCCTAATATTGACTATTCTGTTGCAGAAGGCTTTTAAAATCAAGTAGACAAATGGAAAAAATCCTCAGAACATTGTGGGCAAAGGAGGAAATGCTGTTTCCCTGCAATTCCTCCTTTTCCCAAATGTTTTCAAGTTATGCATATTGGCCTATAAGGGTTAACCCATAATCACAGAATCCTGTGATTCAAAAAGAAGCCTTCTGAAAACAATTGTGGGAAAAGGAGAAAATGGTGGAATCTACCATTTTCTCCTTTTCCCACAATGTTTTCTACCCTTTCTGATGCAAATCCCATCATTTGTGCCACATTAAATTTGTCACCTGGAAATGCTTTCAATCTGAATAAGTCTACAAGAGTTAAGTGTTTTTCTGGGAGAGGACAGCTACTGCCTGACCAAATACAACCTACAATAGTCGCTGTTTACTTTTGTAAAATTTACACCATGTAAATAGATACTTGAGGAACTTCAAAGTTACGACTTAGCTTTAACTCTTAACCAAACAACAAAATTTGAGGCAGGTCCAAACTGAAAGCATTTGCAGAAGACAATTTAAATGTGACTCAAATGATGGAACTTTTATGTAGTAGGGTAGAAAACATCGAGGAAAAAGGAGAAAATGTCGGTTACCAGCATTTTCTCCTTTTCCCGAGATGTTTTCAAAAGACTTTTTCCCCAGGGTCATGTGGTAAAGGGTTAATGCTTTGCTCTGCTAATATGACAATAAGGCACTTGTATTTGCAAAATTATCAAAACATCGTGGGAAAAGGAGGAATTGCTTGTAGCAAGTAGTTCCTCCTTTTACCATACTGTTTTTGATTATTATTATTATACAAAGTAAGAAATTTTATTTTCCCCCTAAATATTTGCTGCAATAGGTCATTTACACAATACGTTAATTTGACAGTCTGGGTCATGGGGTAACAGGTTTATGTTTTCTAATTCAATTTCATTCAGTTAACATCTAGACAATATTTTTAACACTTCTGTTTTCAGACACTATTACATTTTTCAATGATTTTATAGACATTTTCATGAGAGAAAATAAGAGCCTATAAACTTTTATAAAGCTGCCAAAACACTAGGTATAGATTGATTTAAAAAAAAAGATATTTAAAAGCAGATTTGATATTTTTTGTGGAAAAAACATTAGGATGTGAATCTTTACTTTTCATTTTGGAAAGAAAAAAAAAATCTTAAAAATTTTGCCATTACTGGAATTGCAAGAATTTGGATCTGTGACCTTAAAAACCCAAGCCAAATGACTTTACTTACTAAGCTTTCTAGACAACTTCCATTTAATTGTTTAAAATGCATTTATCCTGCATTACACAAATTGAATAACTGCTACTCATTGACAGATAGGATTCATTTTTTCAGAAAAAATATCTGTGGGATATTTGTCATGTTTTCTACATGTATTTCTGTCTATATCTTAGTTTCTAAGCTATCTTTGCAGGCAAATAAGAGTTATCAGTTTTGTTGAAAAAACTTGTAAAACAAATTCTAGTTGCATGCTGATATAATGTATTTTGAAGTCAGTTTTTGCCAGAATATCTCACTTTTTGTAAGACCATGTGAATCAAAGATTAGACTTCGAATTCTGGGTACAAGCAATAATGGTTAAATGTTTAACAAAACGGCAAAATGTTAGTATTCCAAATTAAAACCATTTTGCAAATGACAATTTCAGTGTTGTTCAAACAATGGAATTTGTCTTTGAAATGGTAAAAGACACTGTGGGAAAAGGAGAAAATGCTGGCCACCGGCAATTTCTTTTTTTCCCACAATATTTTAAAATGGCCTCTTTCTCAGGGTCATTAAATCTTGGGGTGGTGTGGTAAAGGGTGAAATCACCAGAAGTTGGGTCTTCAGGCTAAAATGATAGGGTATTGTCAGCATATAGAATACACGTATTTTGTCAATTAAGAAAAAAACCTGTCAATCTTCGGATTTATGCATTGTTACTCTAATACATTCTGACACAAAACCTGTTCAAATATTTTGAAGATGAGTTTTATCAAGATTTAAACACAGACCAGGTTTTTTGCATTGTAAAGCTAGTTGTTTTTGTGTGTGTTTAAAAACTTTGTACTCTTGAATAATTTTTGAGGAGAAATATGAATTTTAGAATTCATTATTCTTCACCCTTCATTTTTATTTCACAAGTTTTTCACGAAATCTAATTTAACAAGTAGCTTTTCTTACTAGAATGCAAAGATGGCTTGAAAAGTAAAATGTAAAATCATTTTGAGTCAAAATCTAGTTTTATGCCTCTTTAAAGTGGTTATTACATCCATTTTTGCTTTTTCAGCCAGTGTAGACTAAGATCAGACAGCAAAAAGTCTTGGACATTAACATTCTGCTGTGCTAAGACAGTCTGATAGCATGGTTCATGGTAGTTACAGCCTGATCACGAAAAATTACAAATTACTTACAATGAATATAAACGTTTTTGAAATAGTTTCTTAGCTTTATTTGTAAGTTAGTGTCACAGAAAACATCACACCATTTCATTCAGTTTGATAGACTTAACTCTTTACCAAACTACAATATTTTTGACTCAACCAAATTGAAAACATTTACAGACGACATATTAATTGTGACTCAAATTGTAATTTATGTCTTTGGTAGGATAGAAAACATTGTAGGAAAAGGAGAAAATGCTGGTTACCAGCATTTTCTCCTTTTCCCACAATGTTTTCAAAAGCCTTTTCTTTCAGGGTCGTTAAAACTGGGGATTGTGTGGTAAAGACTTAATACCACTTTGATCTACATCACTATCCTGCAGCCATTTTGAAACGATGTCATGATGCTTCATGATTATTCTTCCCAAATTTCTTGCAATTTGTTTGTGTTGGCACTAATTTGTGTTCACACGATTAAAAAAACATTAGTATGTGATCTAGCAGATGATCTCTGTACATCATCATGACTCTTTGTTAACAGAATTGCATGTAGTTATTAGATTGGGGGGGGTGGGGGGGCGCGTAAATCAGAGTTAGGAAGTACATGTAGGTGCTGTTTACAATATTTTCACCTCTGCAATATTTTTTCCATGCATATCTTGTATTTTAGAAATTATTGTAGGCATAATAAAGTGTGATTTCACACTGAAAACAGTGGCTGGGCAAGCTGCTAGATTGCCAGGATGATTGTTATGACAAAAAGATACATTGTACCACTTACAGGAAGCAATAATGTAACACAACCATACATGAGGTCACTATAAATGCTGTTTGACATGAATTTCTTTTTTTACTATAGTTGACCAATCTCCTTTTAAAAGTATTCCAATCCTTAAATGGGCATATGCCAGAATATATAAAACTTTGTCAATGAATAACAAAGAATAATATAATGTACACTTAGAGCTTTGAATAAACTCAACTGAGGCACTTCTAGTCTAGATATAAGACCCAAGTAATTGCAACTTCAAGCTTGATCTTGTCCAGAATGTCTCAGCAAGGCTAACAGTGTATATGAAAGATTAGGCTGGGTCTTCAGTGCTGTCTGGTCTTGATATACACTGCCTTCAAAGGCAACTATAGTTGTGAAAAGCTCTTTAAAGGTCAAGGTGTAATCCGTTTTATGCCAACCTGATACATATTAATCCTTTACCAAACAATACTGGGTTTTAACGACCCCGAGGGAAAAAGGCTTTTGAAAATATTGCAGGAAAGGGAGAAAATGCTGGTAACAAATTAGCACTTTCTTCTTTCCCAAAATGTTTTCTACCATTTCAAAGAGAAATCCCATCATTTCATACATGTTCAATTTGACGTCTGCAAATGCTTCTAATCTGGACAAGTTTTTCAGTGGGTAAATTTAAAGCTCAGCTACAGTACAGTTACCTAGATCAGATTTTGACCAATGACTCATGTTCAGGAATTCTTGTTGGACATAAGCTATTTAACCCTTTACCATGCAATGATGACTTTCAATGACCCTGAGAGAGATAAATTTTAAATATATTGTGAGAAAAGAAAAAAATGCTGGTAACCAGCGTTTTCTCTTTTCCCGCAATTTTTAGCTCCACTGGCCGAAGGCCAGCGGGCTTATGTCATGGCCCGGTGTCCGTCGTGCGTCCGTCCGTCCGTTAACTTTTATTTCAAACATCTTCTCCTCTGAAACTACCCATCCAATTTTCATGAAACTTCACAGAAATGATCCTGCCATGGTCCTCTTCAGAACTTCTTGAAAGAATTTGATTCCTTCAAAAACTCTGGTTGCCATGGCAACAAAACTGAAAAATATTGGAAATCTTTAAAAATCTTCTTGTCTGAAACCATAAGGCATAGGGCTACCAAATTTGGCATGTAGCTTTATGTAGTAGACCTCTATCAAGTTTCTTCAAATTATAGCCCTGGGGTCAAAATTGGCTCTGCTCCAGGGGTCACAAGTTTTACATAGGCTTATATAGAGAAAAATTTAAAAATCTTCCTGTACCTAGCCATAAGGCCTAGAGCTACCAAATTTTGCATGTTGCTATATCTAGTGGGCCTCTACCAAGCAGGCCAAAATTTTAGCCCTGGGGTCAAAATTGGCCCCGCTGCAGGGGTCACAAGTTTTACATGGGCTTACATAGTGACAACTTAAGAAATCTTCCTGTTTTGATTTTTTTTTTTTGAAATTAGCCTTGCATCAGGGGTCTTATGTTTTACAGAGGCTTCATATGGACAAAACTTGAAAATCACCTTATTTATAATCCTACAGCATAGACTTGTATTATTTTGGCATGTGGCTTTATCTTGTGGACCTCTACCAGGGTTCAAGTAATTATAACTCTGGGATCAAAAATGGCTTTGCCTTGCGGGTCTCAACTTTTACATGGGCTTTTACAGAGAAAACTGTAAGTCTTCATTTTGAAACCATTTGGCTCAGAATTAAAAAGTTGTGTATTTATGGTTTATATTTATAAGCCAGTGGAGCGATACCGGGCCATCATGGCCCTCTTGTTTTCTTACATTGCATAGAAAAAATCCTATCATCAGAGCCCCATTTAATCAATTGTAAATGCTTTCAATTCAGACACATCTAAAATTGTGTTGTGTGCTAAAGAGTTAATTGTAAAGCCTTTATTTTAGGAGAGGAAATGATCACTGAATAACATATTCTTATTGCCTTTTAGATTCCATTTTGCCCTGTTTATCTCTTTACCAAACGCCCCTGTAGCTCAGTCGGTAGCGAACAGGACTTGAGAACAGGAGGTCGCTGGTTCGATCCCGGGCTTGGCCAATTTCTTTCCGAGGATTAATGATAGTCATTGCGACATGATTCATTCCTCTCTCACCGCTGATCATTGTTTCGACGATGGTTATGTGGGAAAGCAGCCATTGGCATGGAAAGAATATTGTGCAGAGTTCTGGTAAAAGAAACTCCAGGAAAGCATGGATAGGTGCACTGGCCACCGCGATACAACTGAAATAATGTTGAAAATGGCATTAAACACCATACAATCAATCGATCAATCTCTTCACCAAACGAAAACATTTAAGACTAGTTCAAATTGAAAGCATTTACAGACAACAAAATAAATTTGACTCAAAAATTGAGGTTTGATTTTGAATGGGTAAAAAACATTGTGGGAAAAGGATAAAATGCTGGTTACCAGCATTTTCTCCTTTTCTCACAACGTTTTCAAAAGCCTTCTTTTTCAGGGTCATAAAAAATTTGGATCTTGTGGTAACAAGTTATCTGTAGGCCTAAGTTGGCCAGTTCACCAAGCATTGCAAGTTGTTGTTCTAGTGCTGAATTTTAAGATGCATCATCTGAGTGGCTAGGACGCTGTATCTAGGCCAATCAAATGGCTAGTTATTGAATTAAGGATTACAGTGAAATTGAATTTAGAGTGATCAGTGACTTAATGATCTCTTAACCCTTTACCACAAAATCACACATTTTAACAACCCTGAGAAAGTAAGCTTTTGAAAACATTGTGGGAAGAGGAGAAAATGCTGGAAACCAGCATTTTCTCCTTTTTCCATGATGCTTTCTACCATTCAGAATACAAATTTCAGTTTTTGAGTCACCGTTAATTTGTCATCTGCAAATGCTTTCAATTTGGGCATGTCTACAATCTTGTTGTTTGATAAAAGTGTAAACAACAAGCCTCATAAGCGGTTAGGCTTTGTCTTGGAGGATCCTCTTACAGCCTTGTTTGGTACAACTGCGTCATTGAGGTTAACAAGATTCACTCTAGTTTAATTTTTAATTTCCCTATTTACAAAAATCCCCATTGGAAACAAGAAAAATTTTACCACAAAATTGAATTGTGGTTATTGATATTTCTATAAATAGGCATTGAATTGAAAACTTCATACAGCATAATTGTAGGTTTTCTTTACTGAAAATACTCTGAAAGATTGCTATCAATATAGGCATGAAATCAGTCATTGCTTGCTCAAAAGATTTTTTTTTTTTTTCAAAAAATGCTGTAATGCTTTACCAAACAAATTTAACAACACTTAGGAAGAAAACTTCAGAACATATTGTGGTAACCAGCATTTTCCTTTTTTCTCACAATGTTTTCTATCCTTTCATCCTTTCAAACACAAACTTCACCATTTGAAACTTTTAATTTGCTGTCAGGAAATGATTTCATTGGGGACAAGTCTCAAATTTTGTTGTTTGGTAAAGAGTTAATGTTCTGTAAAATGACCAACTCAGTAGTATGATGAGGCAAGTTTTTTTTTTCTAAGTCTTCTTCTAAGGAAATAATTATTTTCATTTAACCATTTACCACACAATTTCAACTTTTTACAACCTTGAGGAAGAAGCCTTATGCAAACATTGTGGGAAAAGGAGAAAATTCTGGTAAACAGCATTTTCTCCTTTTCCCACAGTTTTTTCTATCCTATCAAAAGACAAATTCTGTCATTGAGTCACATTTAAGTTGTCATCTGAAAATACTTTGGACAGGTCTACATTTTTCTGGTGTGGTAAAGAGTTAAATGTTTGCAAAACAATCCATCACTTGTTTTAGTGACACTGAGGAAGGTGGTTTCAGAACATTGTGGGAAAGGGAGAAAGAGCTGGTAACAAACATTTTCCTCTGCTCCCAGTATGTTTTCAGCTCTTACAGAACCAGATCCCATCTTTTGAGCTATGTTGTTTCCTGCAAATGCTCTCATTTTGGTCAAGTCAGAAATTTTGTTGTCAGGTAAATTGTTAACAATTAGACTTCAGAGAAATAAAATTAATTACGTATTAAATCAGTGGAAAACGGCCTTTCTTTTGTGGTATTAGAACATTTTTTGGCAACAGTAGTTTTTAAAAATTGGACATTGTTGATATTTTGATTGAGCATTTGTTGAACACTAAGAATATGAGCCCCAAGTACTTTAAATGCTAGCCTATGTAGACAATGAAGATTAAGATCAGACAACACAGAAAGAAATTTGGCAAAAATTACAAAGCATACTTCTGATCTTGGGTATGTGATATGGTGAGAGAAGTTCTGACCAAACAGTTCAAACTCTGTCAGCACCTATATTAACCATTTACCAAACAACAAGATTTGAGACAGGTCCAAATTCAAAGCATTTGCAGATGAAAATATTAATGTGGTTCAAATGATGGGATTTGTTTTTGATGGGGTAGAAAACATAGTGGTAAAAGGAGGAAATGCTGATAACCACTTTTTCCGTTTTACCATTTCCCACTATCTTTTCAAAAGCCTTCTTTGTTAAGGTTGTGAATACTCGGGATTGTGTGGTAAAGAGTTAACCCTTTACCACACAATTCCAAATTTTAAGGACCCTAAGAAAGAAGCCTTTTGAAAACATTGTAGGAAAAAGGAGAAAATACTGGTAACCAGCATTTTCTCCTTTTCCAACAATGTTTTCTACCCTTCCAAAAGCATATTTCAATTTTTAAGTCACATTTATTTTGTCGTCTGCAAATGCTTTCAATTTGGAGTAGTCTAAAATTTTGTCGTTTGGTAAAGAGTTAAGGAAGACTTCTTTGTACAGCTTAATATACAGTCCACAGAAACTCAGAAAGATTTGTATTTGATAGACTTGACTAAACAAGTGGATAGTATATAATATCAAGATCAGACTTCACATTTTGAGCAGTGTAGCTTGATTTTCATCTATTGCTGCCTGCAAAAGCTCATGTTTTACCTTTGGTACTGAAAGGATGAAATTTATGTCTTTCTGCAGTCAGAGGACCTGTTTCATGTATCAGTTAATCTTTAAGGGTAATTTGTAAATGAAAGGGGTTGACAGTATGGTCATATTCCACTCTTGAAGGACAAACATTGTGGCTTCAGTGCCCCACCCATACCTATCTTCTGTTTCCTCCTTACTTTTTGCAAAGTCATGATGGTTCAGCAATTGACAACCATGGTTATGCAAATAGTGAAACTCAACACTGGTATGCTATTGACAGCTCTTCATAATTTTTCTTTTCACACGTATAAACCATTTTACAACAGCTTTTATATTCTTGTGTTCAAAGTCTTTTATCCTAAATTTTTTAAATTTTTTTTTCTGTCTAGTTTTTTTCAACATCAATTTGCAGCTGGCAACCTTTAACTCTTTGCCAGATGACAAAATGTTAGACTCTTCTAAATTGAAAGCTTCTGCAGACAACAATTTCAAAAGTAATACAAATAAATTGAAGTTCTTTGTCATGATAGAAAACATTGTGTGAAGAGGAGAAAATGCTGGTTACCGGCATTTTCTCCTTTTCCAACAATGCTTTCAAAAGTCTTCTACAACAGCCTCAGCAGTAGTTAGGATTGTGTTGTACTAAATGACAAAATTTTAGACTTATTTAAATTGAAAGCATTTGCAGACAACAAGTAAAGTGTGGCTCAGGTGATGAAATCTGTCTTTTGGAAAGGGTAGAAAACATTGTGGAAATAGGGAATGCTGGTTATTAGCATTTTCTCCTTTTGTTTGAAAGACTCTCTTTCTTGGGATCATCAAAACTCTAGATTGTGTGGTAAAGGGTTCAGAGATTCTAGTTAATTATTGATATTGAAGTTCACCTTAAATCTTTTGCCAAATCATGCCACATTTTGACTACCCTTGGGGAGAGGGATTCTGAAAATAGTGTGGGAAAAGAAGAACATAATGGCTACCTTCTCGCTCGAAAAAAAAAGCCCATTACTAAGACCACACTTAATTTGCCATCTGCAAAATTGCTTTCAATGTGGAATAGTCCAAAATTATGTAGGCTGACTAAGATTTAACCCTTTTCCACACAATTTTGTCAGAAAAAGGCTTTTGAAAACAGAGTGAGAAAAAGATATATTTTTCTAACTGCAGATGATAAATTCGAAAGTGGTACAAATGCAGTGAAGTTTTTGACAGAATAGAAAACATTGCCTGAAAAGGAGGAAATCCCACAATATTTTCATAGCTGTGTTCCCTCTGGATAAATAGGATTGTTTTGTATAGAATTAATCAGGCAACCGGTAATGAGCAAGTATGAATCAAGTTCCACATAAAGGCATGTACACTGTATTTTGAAATCTTCCTGAATTAACGGGGACTATTTAGTTTTTATTCCGGAAATCAAATTTCCCTCAAAACACGATGAATACAACTAGGATATATTTTTCTTTGCAGCTGCATAAACTTTAGTGTATTTTCCAGTAAAACGTGCTATTATGGGCGTTCACATAAAAGGGATAATCATTTTGCAATAGGTAACTCCATGTTTTTCTATTACCGGTATATCAGAAATGACATCATCATACTGATATGAGTATGAATACTATAATCGACATGTGTTATAAATTATGTTACATAATCTTAAGTTTGTGTGAAACTCAGATGTGAAATCTAAAAGTATCTTAAGAGGCTTTGTAGCCCATGAAGGAAATACCACTAAAAACATTTTTTTCTTAATATTCTCTGTCTTCTTTTCTGATGATTTGCAGGCCTATAACCTTACTTAATTTATTGATGAATATTTTTTTAAAGTTTGGTAAGATAATGAAAATGCGAATAGCTCCATTTGAGCAAGCACCTGTCTTAACTGTTTACCACACAATCCCGACTTTTAATGACTCTGAAAAAGAATGCCCTTTGAAAACATTGTGAGAAAAGGAGAAAATGCTGGTAACCAGCATTTTCTCCTTTTCCCACAATGTTTTCTACCCTTCCCAAAACAAATTACAAGTTTTTAGTCACTTTTATTTTGTGTTCTGCAAATGCTTTCCATTTAGACTAGTCTGAAAATTTTTCGTTCAATAAAGAGTTAAGCAGGCACTCTCTGAATGTCCCACAGGTGCTTTCCACAGGAACTTGCCTAATGCAAGTTGGACTGAAAAAAACAGTGAAACACCTTGTAGACAAACATAGTTGGTTTCTCTGAGAGAATGGTGTTGTCCTCTCTGCAATATCTTTAGTCCAATAGATAACCGATAAATAACCGGATGTCCATAATGTATCACAAACTGAAGTGGTTCTTACCTTTTACAGCTGATACATCAGCTGAAACACATTTAGTAACCTGATGATTTTTATGCATTACCAAACAGTCCCATGTGTTACCAATCTTCAAGGAAAAATCCTTTTAGAAACACTATGAGAAAAGGAGAAAATGATGGTAACAAGCATTTTCTCCTTTTGCCACAATGTTTTCTATCACTTTCAAAAATCAGTAACTGTTACATCATTTTGGTTACATAATTATAATTTTTACATTTGTGACATCTTTGTAAGAAGTAAATAAAATTTTATTTAATCAAGAGTTTTGTGAAATGAACTATCACTTTGTTTGCTATGTTTTTTTTTTCTGTCAGTCTTTCTTGTCTGTCTCTCTGTTTCTCTTTCTCTCATAATGAATTTATTTCTGGATGTATTTTGATCAGGCTTCTCACAGAAAATTCAGGGGTCCATAAAGAGAAAGAAACACTTTGCCGAAAGTTTTCGCTATAAGTCAATTTTCTGTATGTCCAAGGACCATTTTACCTCATGTCTAAGTCGGTTGTTAAAAAAAGTGGTTATTATGGATCCATAATTATGCAATGGCTGGACAGTTATCATACCTAACGGAGAGGCATTAAGCCCCCTTTTTGCCAGAGCATGGCTTGATCAATATTCTATTTACCGGGTGGCAAACTTGTAGACTTGCCCATATTGATAGCATTTGCAGATGGCAAATTAGATTTGGCTGTAATGGTGGGATATTTTTTGAATGGGTCAAAAAACATGGTAGGAAAAGGAGAAAATGCTGGTTTTTCTTGCAATGTTTTTCAAAGGTATTTTACCTGAATTGGGTTTGTCAGAAAACTGGATTGTTTGGTAAAGGATTCTATTTTTTTTCATGGCTTTTGTCTCAATGAACACTAAAAAAAAAACATTGTTGAATAATCAGCCAGCGTTGCAACAAGTGATATGTTACCTCCCTTCTAGACTGTGTTTGAATGCCTAACAAAGTAAATTTTTAAAAAAGTTTTTTGCTGCATCTGATGTCTGTTTGAGCATAACATTAGAATCTGAATAATTCATTATTTTCTGCAATGATGGAACTGGTTACGCTGCAGGTTGTGACGTCATCGGCTTAGCCGCCGTCAATAATGGACAGAGTGGCGGTAAAAATAGTTTGTCAATATTGATAGAGTGTTTTGTAGCTAGGTAGCTGTTACATGTATTAACCCTGTTCCCCCCTGAAACAGATCTGCAGCCAAAACCTTTTAACACATCTTTGTGAAATGTGGCTACTCAAAAAGAAATGGTTTAATCCATGAAGACATATGGACACATTTCAGAAGAAGGAAAAATTGTTTGCTATGAGCAATGTCTCCTTTTGCCACAATATTCTAAACAGTTATCTTGTAACACATTGAAAAATGCCTCCTGCAGATGTGCAAACTTTTTACCAGATGTCAAAAAAATTTAGACATGTTCAAATTCGAAGTGTGGATTACAAAATGAATTTGACTCAAAAATTCATTTTTTTTTTTGGAAGGGTAGTAAACGTTGTGGATAAGGAAAAAATGGTGGTTACCAGCATTTTTCCTTTTCCCACAATGTTTTCAACAAGCTTTTTCATTGGGGGGGGTCGTAAAAATGCCGGATTTTGTTGTAAAGGGTTAATTTAATGATCAACAATATTGGTTTACAAATCGTAAGGACAAGTTATGATAATGTTTAGTGTTGCTTGTAATTGATTGCTAACTCTTGAACATTTTCAGTTGTTATATAATATTTCATTGGACTTTTTGTTGTTACAAACATTTTCTCCTTTTGCCACAATGTTTTTAAAGGTGTTTTTGATACAGAATAATAAAGGCTGTCTGTCTGATATGCTTTAATCTATCAACATCATTGGTTAAAAAAGCATAAAGACGAGTTATGATAATTTTAAAGTTTTAAACAATAAATTATAAATGGTTGCTGCACCCTTGAACATTGCCAGCCTTTATAATTGTTTTTTGTGTTTGTTTTTGCAAGTGATTTCTTCATTTGCCATGATGTTTTCAAAGGCCATGTTCTTCGGGCTGAAAGAGTCAGCCTGCAGGAGATGTGTTGAATTATCAACACTATTGGTTTACATATCATAAAGACAAATTTTATAATGTTTGTGCTACGTTGTATTTGATTGCTGCACCCTTGTATATTCACCATTTATAATTGTTCATCTGCATTTTTCTTGTTGCAAGCAATATCTCCCTTTTCTACAATGTTTTCTGTCATTTCAAAGAGAATTTCCTCAGTGTGAGCCACATTTACACTGTCATTTGCAATATTGCTTTGGATTTGGACTAGTCCGAAATTTTGTCATTTGGTAAATACCAATACCGGTAGTTATCAAAGGGCTTTTATATGCTTCTTTGAGTAAATACCACATACATTGATGCATCCTGTCACTTGTATGCAGGGATGGTCTTTCGAAAAACATTGTGTAAAAAGGAGCCAGTGTTCAGAATAAGTTTTCTCTTCTTATTACATGCTTTTTTCTGTACCATCCATAAAATTTAAGGATGTTGCCTTTTTGGCAGATTTTTGCCCCCTTTCTGCATAGTTCTGTCACTTAAAAGCTCTTTAAAAAGCATTCCATGTTTTATTGACCCATGGAAGAAGCCCTTTAAAACATTGTGGGAAAAGGAAAATTCTGATAACCTGCATTTTTGCCTTATTCCACAATGTTTTCTACCCTTTTCTAAGACACTGTTAACCAGTAGGGAAAAATATTTGAACTTTTGCTTTTTTAAAACATACTGTTTTGAACTTTGTTTGTATACACATTGGAATTATGTAGTCACTAGAAAACAACAGAAAAGGTTTTCTTTATGGTTTAGCTTGTGTGACGCAGTTGTGCAATTTTTCCTCAATGTTTTCAAAAATTACAGGGGTATTAAAAGTCACTTTGTTTAATCATTGAGAGAAGTCTGAAGGCACCGTTGGTGATTTGCATAATTTTCAAGATCAAGGTAATTGTTAAGGGTTGAGCGATTAATGCTTTTATAAGGTAATAAAGGAAAAATTAAACTACAGCAAAAAACATATAAAACATTTATGGAGTCCTTCACAATAGGTGTATTGAAATTGATTTTAACTTTATATTTTAACTCCTTACCAAACAACAAAATTTTACACAGGTCCAAATTGAAAGCATTTGCAGACGACATGATGAATGTTACTCAAAAATTAAAAGTTGTTTTTAGAAGGATAGAAACATTGTGGGAAAAGGAGAAAATGCTGGTTACCAGCATTTTCTCCTTTTCCCACAATGTTTTCAAAAGGCTTCCTTCTCAGAGTCATTTAAAGTCCAGATTGTGTGGTAGAGTGAATAGATTTTTTTTTCAACATTTATTTTAGCTTGAGCATGTCAGAATGGGAGAGCCATTCTTACTCAAAGAGAGTTATTTTGCTATTGATTCTTTTTTTTAAAAAATGACTTGTCATAGTTTGAAATGACTCGCAACTTACCGGTAGGTTTGAAAAATTGAAAAAAAAAATTGCCGAAATTTGAAAAGAAAACAACCATTACAAAACAGCTGCATTGACCAAAGAAATTTGTTTTAGAGGAAAATGGATTTTTTGTAAGAAAAAATCATCAGGAGATAAAGGTTTACTCTTAGTTGGGTGAAAAAAAAAACACAAAAAGCCTGAAAATCTTATGTTATTGCTTGGAATCAAACCCTGCCATCAAAAAGGCTTTCAAAAAAACTGAGGGAAAAGGAGAAAATATTGGTAACCGGTAATTTCTCCTCTTTGCAACATATTCGCTATCATTTCTAAGGCAAATCCTAGGTGACTGTTGCGCCCCATTTACCATAGAATAAGCATTGGGCTTTGTAAAATTCATATTTTGGACCTGAGTTTTGTATTTGAGCAATTCATACACTTAGCCCTTTTACCACATGACAAAAATATAGACTTGTCAAAATTGAAAGCATATGCAGATGACAATTTAAATGTGGATCAAATGATGGAATTTGTCTTTGATCTTTGATAGGGTAGCAAACATTGTTGGAAAAGGAGAAAATGCTGATTACCATCATTTTTCTCCTTTTCCAACAATGCTTTCAAAAGGCTCTTTCCTCAGGGTGGTTAAAACACGGGATTGTGTGGTAAAGGATTAATAATCAACATGGCAAATTATCAACATCCTTTAATTTGCCTGTGGTAGAAATTTAACCTGGTCAAAAGACCAAGGTCAAGGTTATTTGATAATTTTGGTATTTCTAACTCAAAGCATGTGTTTATCTTTTGGAAAATTGAAAGACAAGATTTTCACAAATATTCAGAGGGTTGGCTGGGATTATGTCAGCCATTGATAAACAAATCTGTTGTACTCCTTTCTGGGTGTTATTAGGTTCATTTAACCTTAGCAGGGCTTTAAATATTCTAATATTCTACCAGACGACATAATTCATAGAGTAGGCCAAATTGAAAGCTTTTGCAGACGACAATTTCAGTGTGGCTCAAATGGTGCATTTTGTCTTTGATAGGGCAGAAAACATTGTGGGAAAAGGAGAAAGTGCTGGTAAGCAGCATTTTCTCCTTTTCCCATAATGTTTTCAAAGGCTTCTTTCCCAGGGTCGTTAAAAGGGCGCATTGTGCGGTAAAGGGTTAACGAATTTTAGAGTTGGCCATTTTGAAAGCATTTGCAGACGATAAATTCAGTATGGTTCAAATGGTAATGAACAGGATAGAACAAGCATTGTAATTACCAGCAATTTCTCCTTTTCTCACAATATTTTCTTGCCTGTTTGATGGTATTGTGTGGCAAAGGGTTAAGCTTTTTTTACCTTTACTAAAATGATCCAATTGTTGTCATGTTGCCAAAGTTGAATGCTTCTGAAAAAAAAAATTGGCAAAAGGCATTTTATTGACTTGATCAAGACCAGACTAGACAGAAATTATGTAGCTGATTTTGGCTGCCCTATGGCCAATTTAGTTTTGTGAGGAAGTCTGGCAAAAGGCTGCCAATATGGACAGGTCAGATAGAGAGTTGACTATTGGCACCAGCCTGTCAACCTGTTTCGGTCATTAAAAAAGATGCAGGATTGGGCCTATATTCACCAACCATTCTTTACAACATTCTTATTCTGCGAGATTTTCTAAATTTGAAAGTAACACAACTTCTAATTGGCTAATTTACCATTTGGAAAGCATATATATACAGACAATTTAAATATAGCTCAAATGATGGTATTGTCTATGCTCGGGTAGAAAACATAGAGGGAATTTTTAAGGAGAAAATGCTGGTATCCAGCATTTTTCTCTGTTTCCCTTAATGTTTTCATAGGTTCTTCCTCTTCAGGGTTGTTAAAATTCAGAATTGTGTGGTGAAGGGTTAAGTGTTAAGCCATGAATGCATGTGAAAACATTGTGACAAATGTAGGTAATGCTTGTTGACCTCAAAAGTCTCTTACCGGTGAGGAATGGTATAAACACAGTTTGCAACCATAAGATTATAGATTTGTTAACTCTTTACCATACAGTTCCGAGTTTTAACAACCCCGGAAAGCTTTTGAAATATTATGAGAAAAGGAGAAAATTTTGGTAGCTAGCATTTTCTCCTTTTCCCACCATGTTTTCTAGTAATTCAAAAACAAATACTATGTAAAAAAAAACATTTTAATTGTCGTCAGATTCTGTAAGTTCTTTCCCCATGGACAAGTCTAAATATTGCTGTGTGGTAAAGGGTTAAATTGTACTATCACTGCATACCGTTGACAACAAAGGCTGGAAAATGAGTTTAAATCCCTCTTTGTCTGAAATGAAAGAATCAAACAGTTAAGAATTGAATAGAACTTATCACTGGTATTAATGAATGAAATAAATTGACCCATTACAACTTTCTACCAATCAATCCTGTCCAGAGAATGCTTTTGAAAACATTCTTGGAAAAGGAGAAAATGCTGGTTTCCAGCATTTACTCCTTTTCCCAATCAGTTTTCTTCTGTGTTCTTTCACATACAAATTCCTTTGCCTAATTTGTTGTCTGTAAGTTTTTGAATTTGAAGTCCATAACTTTGTCATGTGGTAGATAGTTAATGAATGAAATAAACTGACTTAACCAATTTCAACTCTCTATCATGCAAGCCTATGCTTTAAGGAAGCTGACAGAGAATGCTACTGAAATAATGTCAGAAAATGAGAAAATGCTGGTTACCAGCATTTTTCCCCCAAGTTTCTTTAGTTGTCTTTCATAGACAAACTCCCTGACATTTTATTTGTTGTCTATAAATGCTTTCAGTTCCAAGGACTCTTTAATCTTGTCACCTGGTAAAGAGTTAAATTGTAAAATAAATTAACTAAATGGATTCCACTTACACCAACCAAAACACTCGATACTGACAAGTTTTGATTGACTGATTAGTGTTTTATGCCACTTTCAACATTTCAGTCATGTCACAGGGACTGATCACTTTTCCACTGGTGTCTTTGGTATCACCAATGCAAGGCTAGGACTCTGAAGTGTCTTACCCCAGGACACTGCCAGGAAAAGTCCAAAGCCTAGTTAAGGATCAAACCTGGGACCTAAGGATTGAAAGTTGCCCATTTTGTTATAACCTACAAAACCAATGTCTTAGTGGATAATCCTTTACCAAATAATTCTATGTTTGAATGAACATAAGGAAAATGGCTATTGAAAACATTGTTGGAAAAGGAGAAAATGCTGATAACCAGCATTTTCAACTTTTCACACAATGTTTTCAATCCTTTCAAGGACAACTTCCATCATTTGTGCAACACTAAATTTGTCACCTGCAAAATGCAGTCAATATGGACCGGTCTAAAATGTTGTCTGGTAAAAAGTTGATTGATGGCACCTTTTGGATAATTCTAAGATGTTGTTGTTTGGTAAAGAATTTGATTATTCATGATTATCTACATTTTCAAGGATGTTTTTTAAAGTCTTCCGCTGCAAATGTGCTCAACCTATGCAGTCTGAATTTGATCTACAGTAAGTTGTGTCTGCAAAAGAATCTTTACGTGTGCCTAATATTTCACGGTTTATACGGACAAAATCGATATCACAAAGCTTTAAAAATGATGATAAAACTTTGTGTTGATAGTCAAGGGTTTGGTAACATTTTAACCGTTTTCCACACAATCCTGGCTTTTAACGATCTGTAAGAAAAAGACCTTCGAAAACATTTTCTCCTTTTCCCACAATATTTTATTCTCTTCTAGAGGCAGATTTCAGATTTTGGGTCACATTTGAATTGTCTTCTGCAAATGCTTTCAATTTTGACCAGTCTAAAATTTTGTTACTTGCTATAGAGTTAAATCTTTCATGGAAGACACAATTTTAAACTTATCCAAATTGATAAAGTGGATCTAAAATGATGGAATATGTCTTTGAAATGGTACAAATTATTGTAGGAAAAGGAGAAAATGCACATTACCAGCATCTTCTCCCTTCTCCTTGTCCTACAATGTAATCAAAGGCATTATTTCTTTGGGTCGTAAATACTCTGGATTGTTTCAGAAAGGATCAAATCTTTACAGCTTTTTAAAGTGTTTTGTTTTCCATGTTTACATTGATAAAATTAACTGAACATGAATTTTTGCTTGTGACAAAGAAGTCAATAAATCTACCTTTATCTCCCTCTCTCACTTTGATTATTTTCTTATATACGGTATTCAGAGTTTCTGAATATGATGCACAATTCAAAACTATCATCAGTACTAATTAATTCTTTACCAAACGACAAGATTTTAGACTGGTTGAAATTGAAAGTGCTTGCTGACGACAAAATAAATATGACTTTAAAATTGAAATTTGTTTTTGGAAGGATAGAAAACATTGTGGGAAAAGAAGACAATGCTGGTTACCAGCATTTTCTCCTTTTCCCACAATGTTTTCAAAAGGCTCCTTTCTCAGGGTCGTTAAGAGCCGAGATTGTGTGGTAAAGGGTTAACATAAAGACCTTGTAACTTCTTGGTGTTACATGTATCAACAGATGATGAGCAACAGGGCACATAACCATCAACAATTCTAAACCTTATTCTTATACTAAATAATGTAATACCATTTCTGATTGGCTAAACCGATTTGGTTTAGCCAGTCAGAAATTGTATTACTTGAAATTTAGAAAATTGTTTGGATTCAGACACTTCAAATGCTATTAAGAAATGGTTGGTAAATATGGCCTTGGATGATGTTTGACGAAGCATGTACTGGTAATTTTCTTGTTTATCATTATGTTCTCTAATTGTTTGTACAGTGTTTAACACAGTTTTCAACATTATTTCGATCATACTGTGGCTGCCAGTGCACCTATTCAGGCTTTCCTGGTGTTTCTTTAACAATATTGTTGCACAATATTTTTCTCGAGCTGCTTGCTGCTTTCCCACATAACTATCATTGAATCAACAATCAGCTATGAGAGAGGAACGAATCCTGTACAGATGACTTTCATCAACCCTAGGATAGAAATTGGACAAGCTTGGTATTGCACAGCTCAGTGGTACAGTGTAGGATGTGCAACCTACAGACCCCTTGTTTCAAGCCTCACTGGAAGCATTGGGTTTTTCGTGGGTGTCATTGGGCTAGACACTTCAGAGCTCTAGCCTAGTACAAGTGAAACCAACTAAGCTGCTGCTGTAATATGTCTAAAATAATGTTGAAAACTGCGTATAACTTCATTCACTCATCTACTCATACCAGGCTTGGCGTTTTCATGTGTTACAGCTCATATATTGTGTTGAAATTCTGTGACTTGGTCTTTTTTGATATTCAGAAGATTTGTTGCAGAAGGAAAGCATAATAGTGTATATAAGGCACACATATTTAGTGGCGTGAGCGGGTCACAATGAAATAATAAATGACCCGGAATCCTCTAAATAAATTTTTTTGTTTTCTGTCAATAAAAAACAACTTGCATATGGTAACATCAAGCCTGTTTTGGCCTGAATATTTTAACTCTCTTAAAGAGCATCAAAATTTTAGTCATGTACAAATTGAAAGCATTTGCAGACAACAGTTTGAATGTGGCTCAATAATGGAATTTGTCTTTATAGGGCTAGAAGACATTGTGGGATAAGAATCAAGGATCTGATCTTGATCTACACTGTCTGTGTTGCCCCTATTGTAGCCTAAAAAAAGTGTGATGATTCGTTCAATAATTGCTTTACATTTGAAGCACAAAACTTTGTGTTCACTAATTTATTTTACCATTTTGCAGTTTCTCATCATATCTGATCTTCTACACTGTATGTGATAGCTCATAATCTTGCCTGAAGAAAAATACCTTATGCAGAATTTGTTCAACAATTGCTTTTCCTTTGAATCACAGATCTGTGCTAACAATATTTTTTCCTATTTTGCAGTTGTCTTGTCATTTAGATCTATGAGGAGTGTTCAAATATGAATGCATCTAAGCACCTAAAATTTGATTCTTCATAGGTTTCACTGAAATTTGTATTTTGTTCCCTCACAGTATTCACCTTCAATAGACATATAAAGTTTCAGTCTCCGGATCCAGTCTTTGAACATATTTCTGTAGTCTTTTTATAGGTATACTATGAAGACACTGGAATATTGCAGAACTTAGGTGTTTGCGCTGAACAAATTTTCAACCTGAAAGGTATTTTTTAGCTTTGGAAAAAAAAAGAAGTCACAAGGGGCAAGGTCAGGTGAATGTTGTTTAATGCCATTTTCAACATTATTTCAGTTATATTGCAGCGGCCAGTGTACTTGTCCATGCTTTCCTGGAGTTTCTGTTACCAGTACACCGCACAATATTCTTTCCAAGCCACTGGCTGCTTTCCAACATAATCATCGTCGAAACAATGGTCAGTAGTGAGAGAGAAATGAATCCTGTCGCAATGACTATCATCAATCCTCGGAAAGAAATAGGCCGAGACAGGGATCGAACCAGTGACCTCCTGTTCTCAAGTCTTGTTCACCACCAACTGAGCTACGGGGGCTCGGCAGATCAGGTGAATACAGAGGGTGGGGGAGCACAACAACTTTTTCCAGCTTCAGAAAGTCTTGCACCTCGTCAAAAAGACAATGACTGAAACAGATGTTTTACACATGTTGAAATAGAGTTGACAGAAAATGAATTCCAGTGTCTTCATAGTACACCTATAGAAGACTATGAAAATGCCTTCAAAGATTGGATCCGGAGACTGAAACTTTGTATATCTGTTAGAGGTGAATACTTTGAGGGAACAAAATGAAAATTTCAGTGAAACCTATGAAGAATCAAATTTTAGGTGCTTAGATGCATTCATATTTGAAAACTCCTTGTATATGATGTTTAGAGGCTCAATTTATGTGCAAAACACATTGTGGCTGTTTTGAATAAACAAAGATTTTGTGATAATATTAAGCTTACTCATGGCATTTTGCAAGAACAGTGTTTTTTAAAATATTTGTGGAAACAAATAAATAATCTTTCAGGCTTAAAAGTTCCATTTAACTCATGATCAAGGGTGATTAAAAGCTTTTAATAGACTGGTTAATCCTATTTTTCTGCATTAACCCTTTCCCAAACGAGCCCTGGTTTTCATGTGTCAGCAGTACAAGTCTTTTGGAAACACTGTGGGAAAAGGAGAAATTGCTCGTAACGAGCAATTTCTCCTTTTCCCACAGTGTTTTCTAGCCTTTTTGAGACCTTTCTGCCATTTTCGTCAAATTTAAAATTGTTGTCTGCAAACTCTTTCAATTTGGACCAGTCCAAAATTTGTTATTTGGGAAAGGGTTAAGCCATAATACATTGTACTTAAATATACACCATTCAAGCTTTTCTATTCATATTATGAACCTTTATTCTGCTCGATTGAAATAATTAACAAACTAGATCAAGAGATCAACGCTCTATACATGGCTAAAGGAAAGCATTGCAATTAAAACTGCATTAACCCTTTACTGCACCGTCCCGACTTTTAATGACCCTTAAGAAGGCTTTTCTACATAATGATGTAAAGGATATTACTTGCATCATAAATGTGATGGGGTTTTTTTGCCCCTAAAAAAATGTTGTGTCAGTTATACAATAAATTGTCAATGGATGACAAAAACTTCTTTCTATACTGTTTTAACTTGACAACATTTTAGACTTGTTCATATTGAAAGCATTTGCAGACAACACATTAAATGTTGCTCAAACAATGGGCTGCTTTCCAGCATTTTTTCCTTTTCCCACAATGTTTTCAAAAGGCTTTTTCCACAGGATTGTTAAACGGCTGGATTGTGTGGTAAAGGTTTAACATGTAGGAAAATGGAGATGCATGTTAACAACAGTATATATTTAACATTCGATCAGCAACAGAAGATGATTCTTTAACTCTGTACCGCACAATCCCATCTTTTAATGACCCTGTGAAAGAAGGCTTTTGAAAACATTGTGGGTAAAGGAGAAAATGCTGGTAACCAGCATTTTCTCCTTTTCCCACAATGTTTTCTACTGTTCCCAAAACAAATTTCAATTTTTCAATCACATTTGTATTGTCGTCTGCAAATGCTTTCAATTTGGACCAATCTAAAATTTTGTCGTTTGGTAAAGAGTTAATCAGTCTTTAATGAGCCTGGTTGCTCAGTTGTTTTTGAAGAAAAAAATCAAGGTTTTTGTCATCGATCTATTATCATCAATGTTGTCATCTTTTGCAGAAACTTTTACATTGTCTGATATCTCTGTCATTACTGGAGATGTTTACTCCAAAATTGCGCTAGGTATTTACTATCAATAGGGGAACTTATACCAGAAGGGCAGATAAACCTCAAAATGCTATTGAAACCCTGTTTTTGACTTTTTCATTGAAAAGCAACTGCAGCCATGCCTAAGCACACACATCAAGTACTCTTCTTTCTAAAGCTATAAGCTGCTGTAGTCTGAAAACTTGTATTTGTATATAAACTCTTTACCACAGGACAAAATTTCAGATTCATCAAAATTGTAAGCACTAGCAGACGACAAATTAAATAATGATTCAAATGAGGAATTTTGTCTTTGATTAAGTTGAAAACATTGTGGGAATAGGGGAAAATGCAGGTTACCAGCATTTCCCCATTTCCCGCAATCGTTTCAAAAACCTTCCTTCCTAGGGTTGGTAAAACTCAGAATTATGTGGTAAAAGGTTTAAAAGTATTGAAACTCATGGAAAGAACACTTGGGAGTCTTGTTCCATTACCAGGTTTAACCCTTCACTAATGATGACAAAGTTTTAGATTCTTCCAAATTGAAAACATTTGCAGACCAAAATATAAGTATAGTTCAAATGATTTAATTAACATCGACAAGGATGAAAACATTGTGTTAAATGGAGATAATGCTGGTAACCAGCATTTTCTCCTTTTCACACAATGTTTTCAATACCCTCTCCCTCAAGGTCATTACAAGACCCAGGATTGTTTGGTAAAGGGGTAAAACCGAATAATGACCACTTTATGCCATAATTTAATTATGGTTCATTTCCCATTTATGAATGGTAGAATTATAAACCTGCTCATTGATTTTTCACTGCCGCTCCTTGTTGAATCAGATTGTGGTTTTTGTGCAATACAATTTGTCCAAATAAACTTTCAGTTTTCTACCATGCTACCCTTGACCTTCATGTTCATAGTCTGAACCACAGTTTTTGAAAACGATGTGACAGATGAAAGTGCTTATCATGGGCAACTTATTTTGTCACGTTCTTTACGATAGTTTTGGCATTACTTTTTCACATGCCCCTGGTTCTGTCTTTGTTTTGCGTTTATATATCCATGGATCATGAGTTGTACTTCAGATTTTTCAATTTTATGAAGACAAAAGTAACAGTTTGGACTGTTACCAGAATGCTATGGTTTGTCAATCAGTACAAGTTTATTTGATTGTGTACCAGATGACAAAATTGTAGACTTGTCGATAGTAATGAAGCATTTTCAGACAGCAAATTTAATGTCGCTCAAACGATGAAATTGTATTGAAAAGGGAAGAAAACATTGTGGAAAAAGAGAAAATACTGGAAATTTTCTCCTTTTCCCACAAGGTTTACTACCATATAAAAGACAAATTCTAGCATTTGAGTCAAGTTTAAATTGTCGTCTGCAAACATGTCCATTTTTGACAAGTGTGCACTTTTGTTTTGTGGTAGAGTTGAGGAATGTTTGGACAAAGGCTCAAGGATTGGTCATGTTCATTTCAAAATCTTTTATAGCAGAACTTACCTTAAAGTCTAGTAAACCCCAAAAATTCAGTATTTTTTATAGGTTGTAATGTGCCTAATAAATAGGTCAATAGAAGACAGCAAAGTATCAAACAGTGCCACTTTCATGCCAACTTTTTTTATCTCATTATTCTCAAATCATTCTAAATATTGGTCCAGTTATAAATTCCAAGACAAGCAATCTGATTTGCTGAGATATTTCATCATTGCCAATCAGATGGCTAGTCATAAAAACTAGAATTAATTCCAGATTTTAATATAGAGTGGATGATGAATATGATCACTGATACACTAATTTTTTGCTGATTTTTTTTGTTAACCAGAAATAGAAAGATGATCACTTTTCAATTCCCACACAGCTAGTTTGATTCTGTCTTTTGTGTTTCTGTCGCATTGTCTTTGTTGAGAAATTCAGCAGTTTGCGTGCATCTTTACCAAACGACAAAATTTTAAACTTGTCAAAACTGAAAACATTTGCAAACAATATAGTTGATTGAATAACTTTTACTTTTGAAAATGGAAAAAATGTAATGGGTAAAGAAGAAAATGCTGTTTACCAGCATTTTCTCCTTTATAATTCCACAATGTGTTCAAAAGGCTCCTTTCTAGGGTTTGTTTAACTCAGGATTATGTGGTAAAAGGTTAATGCAATTTTACACTTCTATTAACCCTTGACCATATGATATAAATATCATGAGACTTTAGAATGTGCATGTTAAAATATTCTTGGAGAAGGAGTAAAGGCCGGTAACCATAACATTTTTTAAACATTTCAGAGACAAATCCAATCATTGAGCCACTTTAAATTTGTTGTCTGTAAATGCTTTCAATTTCCACAAATCTAAAATTTAGTTGTATTGTAATGAGTTAGATATGATATTCTCTCATTTCAGAGTTTCTACATTCGATGTACAAAAGACGGAGAACCAAATTTCACATGCCAGTGTAGCGGGAACTGTGATATAGTAAAACAAGGCCGCATTCGCTGTCAATTTTGCCGTTACCAACGGTGCCTCATGGCAGGAATGTGCCGCAAAGGTAGGTCATGTATTGCTAGCTTAGCAGAATCTTTGAGCATATAATTTTGTTTTTCAAATCTCAGAGCTACAGTTTCTGGTTAAAATTTGTATAAAAGTTCATTACCTACTACATACAGTAGTAACTAATTTTAGCTCCACTGTTTTTAAAGGAAATGTTGAGATATTGTCATGTCTTCTTCGTAGTTGTGCAAAACCTGACATTTTACTAAATCTCTGACAGTTTTTAAGATGTCGCTTCAAACTTCCGCTAGCTATTGACTGTCAAAATACTAGAGGGGCCTTTGACCCTGAAATTATTTTTGACACTGTTATGCCCCTTTTTGAGATAATCTTCACTGAAAAAGCACCTGCAGCCAGGTACCAGCACATGGTGCTCTTGATGTCTTTCATCCAAAAGCGCTTGCTTTTTAACCTTCTATAACCTTACATGATGTGTCACGGTGTCCAATTGTATTACCTGCCAAATGCCGCCCAGAGTCAATTGTCAGTATTTTTCATATATCTGTAAACTTGGATGAAAAAGTTTGTTACTTAAATTGTGTTCTGCAATAATTTCTCTTCAATCTGGTATATAGAACAGGACAAATGGATTAATATTAAGGGAGTAATAAAGAGCCAAACAATTTGGATGCAGAAAAGTTTTCTCTTCCCAAAGCGAGATGGAAATTGTAATATCGGAGTGAATATATTTCACAAATCTGATTGGTCAGTGAAATTCTAGTACCGGTATCATCTTTGAAATAATGATGTGATATTGAAAATATTTTTGGCCAATCAGATTCATCCATTATGGCTAGCGGGCAAACCTCATTGGTCAAAACTGTTTGGAAAGTTGTCAGTATTGGAAATCTATAGAACATGACTGTATTTAGAAGAAAATAGTGAGTTTGCCATAATCACAATGAACATTAAGTTTTGTTTAACATTTAACTCGTAATTTGTTGTAACAAGCAATTACTTTTCACTATTTTCGATTGATTGGGGGAAAAAAGTTTTGTTTTTTTTTACCATTAAATGGTCACCCTTATTGTGAGTTGTAATAATACCAGTGTCAGTTATATTCTGTATAGAATTATAGGTATCTAGCTGAATAAACTGGTATTACGAATCAATCATTGTTAAAGCTTTTTGATATCCCCTCATGTACAACGTTATATGTATAAATTCGGTCATTGGCAAGGGTCCATGTAGATCTTGGGTAACAAAAGGAATTTTAACCTTCAACTTCATGTAGGTGTGCTTTTATTCATCTACAGAAAAAAGAATGAGATAAAAAGAAAATTAAGCCACATCATGAACTTTAACCCTACCATATAATTTAAAGTTTTTACCGCCCTAAAGCCCACTGTCCGCTTTGCATTATAGACTACAGCCGTCATAATCAGAGCTCCAGATAGAGGGAGTCAGGTTTTAATTTCAGAATTGAAAATATTAGTCACTCTCCACTAAACCCTATATTATAGGTACTCATTAGAATCATCTCATCGAGATTATTCTAATGAGTACCCACAACATAGGGTTTGGAAGAGAAATAATGGATTTATAATATTATTACTCCCTCTTATCTGGAGATCTGATAATATTACAATTATTCTGGTTGTATTTCTAAACTGAAAATGATTGGTTTGTTTGGTGCTCGACAGATTGGAAAAGAGATACGAAAATATTCCGTAAACAACAAATATTGGACTCTTCCCAATTGAAAGCATGTGTAGATGGCTATCCAGAATTGGTAGAAAAAAAACACTGAAGTTCTCTGATAGGGTGGAAAATTTTGTGGGATTGGAAGAAGTTTCTAGTCACAAGCAGTTTCTGCTTTTCCAGCAATACTTTCAAAAGTTTGGTTTGTCAATCACAGATACACTATCTCCCACAATATCTCACTTTTATGTGCCATTACAGCCCTTTGATCCATTTCTGCCAATAACTGATAAGATTTCTCAGAATGTGCAGTCTGTCATCTATAGTGTCTGCTACTTTGTTGTTACAGGGGGACTGCATGGCTCTGTGGTAAGGTGTAGGACTTGTAACCTGGAGGCCCAGGGTTCGAGCCTCACTGGAAGCACTGGGCAAGATATTTCAGAGCCCTAGCCTAATACTGCTGAAACCCAGGACATGCATGAATATGCCACAGTGATATGATTGAAATGACGTCAACAGAGTGAAACACCATTCAGTCAATCAATCAATCAATCAATCAATCAATCAATTGTTGTTACATGTCCTGGCCGAAACGGCATCGAAAAAACAATTATTCAACTGTTTATCTATTTTGAAAAGGGCCATTTCATTTATTTAGCACTACAAGTATTAATCCTTAAAGCACCTTTCATGACCACGGTTGTCATTGCGGCCAGTGTTGATCAAGATCAGACTGCACAGAACATGTAGCCTGATCTTTGATCTACACTGGCCGCTGTGAAGAGACATTCTAGACAATGGCAACATTGAAATTGCAATCACTTGATCAGGTCATATTTCTGGAATAAAATTCTTTGTTGGGTTTATTCAGCAGTCTAAGGGTTACCAGTAATACATCAGTTATATTTGCCTAAATAGGACTCTAAGGTACAATATGTTCAGGTCAATTTGTTTGTGGATACTGAAATGTTAGTCACAGTTGATCATACCAATCAGTTTGTAGTCTTTGAAGCTGTCATATTCAAGTTAACCCAAACAGAGTAAAGCACAGCACAGTTTCCTTCAGATAATGTATAGATCAAGATCAGTCTGCACAGAATGTAGAATCTGATCATGAATCTGCAGTGACCAATATTTTGTCACAAAATAAATCTGACTAAAACTGCCTTGAATTTCTTCTATGTAGCCTAAATATGACTATTTTATGATACTTAGCTCTGTTGTAACTCAGATTTTCAAAATCATACTAAACTTCAAAATTGTTTTATCAGTGAAATTTTGTAAGGCATTAGTTTACAAACTATCAATAAATAAGAGAGAGAAGTATGGCAAAATTATATTTCCTTAACCCTTTACCACAAAATCCAGAGTTCTAATGACCGTGAGAAAGAATCCTTTTGAAAACATTGATCTTATCTGATCTTGATCTTTGCTGCCCAAAAAAGCAATGATTGTAGCTATCCTTTGCAGTGTAAGGGTTAAGTCTTGACCCATAACTGCACAAGGTCTTTTTTTTTTCCCCCAACAATGGTTTTTTTTCATAGTCTTCTTTAAGGTCTTTAACCCTTTACCAGACGACAAAATTTTAGCCTTATCCATATTGGAAGCATTTGCAGACAATAATTTCAGTGTGGCTCAGATAGTGCAATTTTTCATTGATAGGGAAGAAAACATTGTGGGAAAGGAGATAATGCTGATTACCAGCATTTTCTCCTTTTCCCACAATGTTTTCAAAAGGCTTCTTTCCCAGAGTCGTTAAAAGTCGGCATTGTGTGGTAAAGGGTTAAAAATCAGGATTGTTTGGCAAAGGTTTAAGGCTATTACAAATTTCAGAAAGGGAAAACAAATATTTGGAGGAAACATGTGCATATATATTATTTTCCAACAGCTTTGAAAAAGATTGTGGCAAAAATAGCAACCCCTTATAACAAGTAATTGCTCATTATGCAGTGTTTTCCAAGTTTCAAATGAAGGGTGTAACAAGTAGTATAATTTTTACATTAATACTTTACCTATTGACAAAATTTTAGACTTGAAAGCATTTGCAGATGACAACTTGTACATGGCTCAAGTGACGAAACCTGTCCTTAATAGGGTAAAAAACATTGTGGGAAAAGGAGAAAACGCTGGTTACCAGCATTTTCTCCTTTTCCCACAATGTTTTCAAAAGCTGTCTTCCTCAGGGTCGTTAAAAGTAGGAATTGCTTGGTAAAAAGTTAATCAGTTAAACCTGTAATTCCTAAAATTGTCAACACTTTTTCTGACTCATTCTTGACCTTCTACCCTTTAACAACCAATCCAGAGTTTTAACGACCTTCAAGTAGAGGAATTTTGAAAACATTGTGGAAAGAGGAGAAAATGCTGGTAACCAGCATTTTCTCTTTTTCCCACAATGTTCTGTTTTTCACCCCTTCAAAAACAAATTTAGGTGTTTGAGTAACAATTATTTTGTCGTCTGTAAATGCTTTCCAAATGGTAACAAGCAATTTTCTCCTTTTTAGTACTGTCATTCACACTTGCGCCCATTCTACTTTCAGTTTTAGTTAATACACCTCAACCTCGCTTTTGGCACTACGGCACATACAGTCCTGCAAGTGTATACTGTACATAATACTCTGAAATCTAACACCAGCAAAAAATTGCGTAAGATTGGCAGATCAAATTACCACTCCTTACACCAAAATAGAATAATAGTTACTGCGCAGTCTGTTCTGCAGAACAATTTTGACTTTCCCTGCCCTTGCCAACTCCACTTTAAAATGATTGCACATGTGTTGCATGCGATATTTTTTTTTTTATTACAACATATTACAGCTTTATGCTACTCCACAAATCCGCTTTCAAGGACTTTGAGTCCTTTGATCTAACAATGTTAACTACCCTATCCTAAACAAATTTCATCATTTAGGCCGCATTTAATTAGTCACTTGCAGTTGCTTTCAATATTGACAAGCCTAAAATATGGTTGTTTGGTAAATAGTTCAGTATATTTGCTGCAGAGAAGTTTTACCCTGTACCAAATAATCCCAAGTTTTAACGACCTTGACAGAAAAGACTTGAAAACATCGTGGGATAAGGAGAACCAGCATTTTCTCCTTTTCCTACAATGTTTTCTTACCTTTCAGAGGCCAATTCTATCATTTGAGCCACATTTAATTTGTTGTCTGCAAATGCATTCAATTTGGACAAGTCTAAAATTTTGTCCTGTGGTAAAAGGTTAATCTGTTTTTGTTGGCATTGTTTGTCTTCTTACCTATAGCTAGCTACATTTTTAACTTTTCTGAGTCATTGGCTTTTGATTATTTTTGACATATAGTAAAAATTTGTCCAGAGTGGCCATCTTTATTAAGCAAGCAACCATATTAGGCAACCATTTATTGAGTTACCAAAGAAGCACAGATGTACTGAAATGTACTTGCCCTAAGCAACCACTTGTCTTCAGCAAATACATTCTGAGTGTCCTTTATGTGCTTGCTAAATTAGGTTGGACTATATTGAGAATTAGCTAATTTTACAAAAATGAGCTGTTTTTCCATAGACCACAACTTGTTTGCTTGACATACTTTTATTCTTTTCATAATACTGTACATGATCGGTAGTCACCTACCAAGAAAAAAAGTTCATTTGGATTTATTGCCTCTTAAGATGGTTATCTCTGAAAATCAAATAGTTAATTATTCAAGTGATAAATTCCTCCAATTAAACATTCACTTTGTCTTAATATTGATCATTCACATTACACAATTATTGCCCAGCTTGTTACAGACATTTCTTCAGTTAGCAACGCCCAGGGCCAGTATTAACCAAGCATTCTACAGTGCATTCTTAGTCTTATTCTATTTGGTTCTGATCCAATCAGAAGTTGTGTTATTTTGAAATTGAGAAAGTTCTCAAGAAATAGACCAAAAATACTTTTCCAAATTGGTTGGTGAATGCAGGTGCAGGCATCTTTTAAATGAGAAAAAGTTATTTAGAACTTTACATATTTCAAATAACTTAAAACATAAGGATTCTAGAATGTCTACTTTTTCCATGTTTCTATCAATTCAGCATATGATTTTTCTCAGCTCAAAATTGAAAAAAGGGCTTTTTTTTTTTTTATTAATTTTTATGAAAAGAGCAACAATAACTGGCTGTTGCTACAAAATACTTCAGTAACTGATCTAATATGGCTCTCGTATCACAGTACAGTACAGTCTATTTCACACTTTATTACCCAAGAATCCCAAGTTTTAACTACTCTGATGGAGAAAATGGTTTAAACTGTTGTGGGGAAGAGGAGAAAATGCCAGTTACCAGCATTTTCTTCATTGTCTCTATTGTTTTCTGCCCTTTCATGGACAAACCCCATTATTGAGCCATATTCAATTTGTTGTCTGCAAAAAGCTTTCAATATTTACATATCTAACGTCTTATTCTGAAACAAATTTTTTGAATGACAAAACACTATCACACTATTGCATGGAGGACAAAATATAAGAAAGAAAGGACTTAAATACATGTATATCGTTTCTTAGGAGCATGGAAAACATTGTAGGATAAGGAGCAATTGCTAATGTTACAGGCAACTGTTCTTTTTCAGTTGATGTTTTCCTACATTGTCAACTACAACTGCTTTGAAAGTGGTATTGCTGGTAATGTCTTACTGGTTTATAACCCCAATTTTGAAAGACGCAACTTCTTGATTGTAAAAATTGTAAATTTTGCTCAACAGTAATACTTTCAAAAGAATCCACATGTACCAGTACATCCTGTATCAGTTGAGGTAATCAATCAATCCTGTCACTCAGTCAAAAATACTGACAGAATATTGTATGTTTAGAAGAGGATGTCTAGTCTGGATTACCTGCCCCTACCACTATGTTATGGGGTCAGGCAAAACAATAATGGCGGCCTCCATGGCGACCTCAAGCTTAGCCCAACATGCTTTCCTGTTTTTCTCAATTTCATGTGATCCAGTTTGATCAGTGAATAAAATGAGATCAATTTTGTACAAAATATTCATTACAGAATCTAAAACATGCTGCTGGGGTATGGTTTAAACATAAATTTGACTATGAATCATTTTAAAAGTAGCCCTATTTTCGGACGTTATATTGGTCCATTGACATTTCGGACACTTGAAATATTTCTGATATGTGAAACATTTCTGATATGTAGTTTTTCTTGCTAAATAAGAAGGGTAATTCAAAAAACTAACTGCCATTACTTTTTTGTTACCAGTCTGTTTTCAGTTCAGTCTATAGTCGGATTTGATCAAGTGAAATAACAATACTCCGTTACTTCTGCATATTACCAAAGGGGGTCGCCATATTGCGCTCTTCCTGACATACTTTTGAAGTATGGCGGGGTACCAGACTGGAGGATGTCCTTCAAGTGCTATCAGTGCTTTGATATAACTGGGACAGTGCTGCATTGAATCACAGTATCCCGACATTATTAACTCTCTCACTGCCAATGTCGCCTTTGATTGCTTCGGCGGGCGATGTAGATCAAGATCAGACCACACAAAACATGCAGTCAGAATTTGGATCTACCCCATCCACTACCTGATGCTAATCTTCAACTGAACACAAGTTCTATTGAAACAAAAAAGTTACTTATAGACCTCCAGAAAAGTTAGTTCCATTTAGTTGGCAGCGAAAGAGTTGTAGTGTGACAGCAACATCCTTCCCAAGCAACTTGCTGCTTTCTATCATCAGCAGTTAGTGTTGAGACTATAATGTCCAGTGCAGAGAGCGTAATGAATTGTGCTGCAATGACTTTGATCAGTCCTCTGAAAGAGGTTTTGCCAAGTGATTAGGAAACCTGCAAGTTACACACTGTGCCACTACGGCTTCATTAGCTCCTTACCTGGCAAGTTTTAGACTTTTCCAAATTGAAAACATCTGTAGACAAGAAATTAACTCTTTAGTACCACACAATCCCAACTTTTAATGACCCTAAGAAAGAAGCCTTTTGAAAACATTGTGGGAAAAGGAGAAGATGCTGGTTCCAGCATTTTCTCCTTTTCCCACAATGTTTTCTACCCTTCTCAAGACACATTGCATCAATTGAGTCACACTGAAATTGTCGTCTGCAAATGCTTCCAATTTGGACAAGTCTAAAACTTTGTCATTTGGTCAAGAGTTAAATGTGGCTCAATAATGGGAAAGGGTAGAAAACATTTTGGGAATAGGAGAAAATGTTTTCTACCCTTCTCAAGACACATTGCATCAATTGAGTCACACTGAAATTGTCGTCTGCAAATGCTTCCAATTTGGACAAGTCTAAAACTTTGTCATTTGGTCAAGAGTTAAATGTGGCTCAATAATGGGAAAGGGTAGAAAACATTTTGGGAATAGGAGAAAATGCTGGTCACCAGCATTTTCTCTTATTCTCAAAATGTTTTCAAATGCCTTGTTGCTCAGGGTCATTAAAACTTGGGGTTGTGTGGTAACAGGTAAATAAAGATAGTTGACTGAGCAAAATCACCATTGTTGCATTATGTCTATGGTGTAATTTGGCTACATATCAGGCCAGAAACCTTTATTTTGAAATTGATGTTCTGTTACCAAATCATACAACAAAATGCTAAGTGTAACATTTGGTGTTCTTTGGGAACAGCAAAGATCCAGCTCAGACTGCCCAGAAAATGCACTCTGATCTTAGATTTTCATGACTGTGCACTGTAAAAGAAGCAATATTAATTGCTGCAGAAGCAAAGCCTTAAAGTCGAGCAGGATTGTTTTATAAATAGATTTTGAATGACATTTTGTTATTGTCAGTAAGAACATTTTTTGTAGAGCATATTGTTATGAAGAGATAATCATCTTCAATATGATAAAAATCTCAAGATTAAATCCAGAGCTGTCTGAAGGAGACAAAGCTGCTATAATAAATCAAAGGCCCCAAGCATTGTTTCAGTCTTTCAATGGTACCAATATGAAACTCTGTAGACATTATTTATTATTTAGTTACCTCCTGCAGAAAATGTTTTGAATCTTGCAAAAGACCACTTTTGAAAATATGGCAAAAAGGAGAAATTGCTTTGATGAGTAGTTTCTTCTTTTACAACATTAAGTTAAATCTTGACCAAACAACAAAATCTTAGACTTGTCCATATCGAAAGCATTAAATGCACTCAACAAAATGAATGTGACTCAAAAATTAAAATTTGTTTTAGAAAGATTAGAAAACAGTCTTTTCTAAAGCTTTCTTTCCTAGGGTGGTTTAAAGTTGGGATTGCATTGTTAAGGGTTATTAGATAAAAACCTTTGTTAGTTGCTTCAGAATCATTGCAAAATACATCAAATGTACAAGTAGTGGTTCTACTTAAAGTTACACTTTTTTTTTTCTTTTAATCTTTTACCAGATTATCATGAGTTTTAACAAGCCTACAGAGATTCGGCCTCTTTTAAATACTGCAAGAGAATGGCAATATAGTATTTTCTCCTTTCTTCACAATGTTTTCTATCCTTTGAAAGACAGATTGCATCATTTGAGTCACATTTGATTTTTTTGTCTGCAAATGCTTTCAGTTTGATCAAAGCCAAAATTTTGTCACCATTTTTCTGTCAAGGGCCAGAACTTTGACAAACCATACTGTAAGATCCACATTATTTCATCAAAACCATGTTCATTGAAAACGATCCCTTAACCCTTTCCCAAAGAAGCCCTGATTTTCACGTGTCTGCAGTACAAGTCTTTTGAAAACACTGTGGGAAAAGGAGAAATTGCTCGTAACAAGCAATTTCTCCTTTTCCCACAGTGTTTTCTACCCTTTTGGAGAACTTTCTGTCATTTTCATCAAATTCAAAATTGTCGTCTGCAAACTCTTTCAATTTGGGCCAGTCTAAAATTCATCGTTTGGGAAAGGGTTAAGCCCTAACCCTTATACTAAACCCAAGTGAATTATGGCTTAAACCTTCCTCCCAGACAGCTTTTCATGAAATAAATCTAGGAATTTAGCTATTGGTATTTCAAAACATACATGAATTTCAACGAAACACCCCTTCTACGAAGTGTCGTGCACACCTGTGACACATGGTCGGACTCATAAAAGTATCCACACTTTTAATGGTGTAAATTAAATTTGAATGCATTTTGTCATCAGAATCATTTGCTTTTGGCTGCATACAGACCTTTCATGGAAAAGCATGAAAATTTTGGCTTGCATCACTCATTCATTTGCAGGTGCTAGACAGTTGTGAATTAACCCTTTCCCAAACAAGCCCTGGTTTTCACGTGTCTGCAATACAAGTCTTTTGAAAACACTGTGGGAAAAGGAGAAATTGCTCGTAATGAGCAATTTCTCCTTTTCCCACAGTGTTTTCTACCCTTTTTGAGAACTCTCTGCCATTTTCATCAAATTTAAAATTGTAGTCTGCAAACTCTTTCAATTTGGACCAGTCCAAAATTTGTCGTTTGGGAAAGGGTTAAAGATTAGACTGCACCATATCAACCTGCACTTTATCTCTCTGCCAGATGAAAAAAAAAATTAAACCTATGCTAATAAGAATGTGCAAGCAGCGAATTAAATGTGGGCCCAAATGATGGGATTTGTATTTAATCCTTTACAGCACAGTCCCAAGTTTTAACGACCCTAAGCTAAAGGGCTTTCGTAAACATTTTGGGAAAAGGAGAAAATGCTGGTAACCAGCATTTTCTCCTTTTGCCACAATGTTTTCTACCCTTTCCAAATCAAATTTCAATTTTTTGAGTCACATTCATTTTGTCATCTGCAAATGGTTTGAATTTGGACAAGTCTAAAATTTTGTCGTTTGGTAAAGAGTTAAAAGGGGAAGGGAAAAAGGATAAATAGCTCACAGTCATAATGATGGAATTCTCAGTTTTACTCCAGTCATTACCTTGTGACCTGAGGTCAACTTTGCTTTTCATCTTGCAGGATCAGGACCAATTTTGAAACTGTTGTGGTAAAATGCTAAATTGCTCCTAACTCTTAACCATTTACCAAACAGCAAAATTGTAGACCAGTCCAAATTTAAACCTTTTGCAGATGACAAAATAAATGTGACTCAAAAATTGAAATTTGTTTTGGGCAGAGTAGAAAACATTGTGGGAAAAGGAGAAAATGCTGGTAAACTTTTCCCAAAATGTTTTCAAAAGGCTTCTTCCTTAGGGTCGTTAAAAGTCAGGATTGTGTGGTAAAGGGTTAACAAGATTACAAAATTGTAGACTCCTTGAAAATGAGGGCATTTGCAGACAACAAATTAAATTGGATCTAAATAATACACTTTGTATTTTGAGGAGTAAAAAACATTGTGGGAAAAGGAGAAAATGCTGGTTACCAGCATTTTCTCCTTTTCCTACTTTGTTTTTAAAAGCCTTTTACATCAGGGTCGTTAAAACTCAGGATTGTATGAAAAGGGGTTAATAGGCAGTATTTGATCACGTTTTAAACCTCAATTTGCATATACTCGTGTCCATATTTTAGTCTTTGCCATACAACAAAATTTTAGACAGGTCCAAATTCAAAGCATTTGCAGATGGCAAATTAAATGAGGCTCAAATGGATGGATTTGTTTTTGAAAGGTAAGATAACATTGTGGGAAAAGGAGAAAGTGCTGGTTACCATCATTTTCTCCTTTTCCCACAATGTTTTCAAAAGTCTAATTTTCCAGGGGTGTTAACATTTGTCATTGTAAAGTAATGGGTTAACACAGATGTTTTCAAAAGTGTAGGCTTTAAATTCATTTCATGGGGTAATGAGTTATCATTTTGTTACAAAGGTTTTAGACTGTGAAACACAGGCAGACTTGGTGAATAATTGATACACAAAGGCAGTATGTATTGGCCCGAGTGCCTATGTTTAGATTTTCACATGTATTATACAATAGAGCAATTTAATGGTGGAAAAATCTTGATTGTAGATTTTTCGTTATCTTGTATCTTGTTTGCAAATAAAGATCATATTTTTTGTTAGGACCCTCTAAAGGGTACACTTAGTTTACCCTTTGACCCTTTACCAAACAATCCCTTAGATTTTTTAAGATCCTTAAATGGAAGCCTCTTGAAGTCTTTTGTGATAAAAGGAGAAATTGCTGGTAACTACTACAGTGTATTTCTTCATTTCCCACAAGTTGTTCTCTACTGTTAGAGGCAAGTCTCATCTTTTTTAGCTACCAGTACATTCAATTTGTCATCTGTTAATGTGTTCAGTTGTGACAACTCTAAAAACTGTTCTTTGCTTAATAGTTAAATGCATCTAGTAGAAATTATTTCTTATTCATTTAAACCTCAGTAGACTGAAGATCACTGCATAGGAAAGCTATAGTTATCCGCAGGAATTCATCTACAACAACATCAATTCCTTTCACTTTTTATCAGATAAAAAAATTTACACCAGTCCAAATTGAAAGCATTTGCAGAAGACAAAATAAATGTGGCTCAAGTTATGAAATATGTCTTTAAAACAATAGAAAACATTGTGGGAAATGGAAATGCTGGTTACCAGCATTTTCTCCATTCCCTCAATATTTTTACAGCCTTTTGTCTCAGACAGGGTCATTATAACACAGGATTCTCTTATCAAGGGTTGACTGCAAAGGCTTTGGTAACAAGTATGTTTCGAAATTGTTGTGACATAAGTTGAAATTGCTCATTTAAACAATTTTACCTTTTGTTGCAATGTTATGCTTCAAACTTAAAATGATTTTAATACAATGAAATGTCTTGCAGAACAGAATCCGCAAGTGCTGATAGATTTTTTTTTTGTCACTTTGAATATTCAACACAACTAGTTTCACAGACCAACCTAATCTGCTTTCTGACATTGATTGTAGGGTATTTCCCACCATTTTCACCAATATTCCAGTTATATCCCAGTGGCCAGTGCACATATTCATGCATTCCCAGAGTTTTTTTCACCATTACTTCACGCATTATTCTTTCCTCTTGCTGCTTTCCCGCATAATGATTGTTGAAACAATGATGTGAGATGGCAAAGGAATGAAATTTGTTGCGATGAACATCATTAATCCTCAGAAAGAAACTGGTTAACCCATTACTACATAATGCCGACTTTTAACGACCCTGAGAAAGAAGGCTTTTGAAAACATTGTTAGAAAAGGAGAAAATGCTGGTAACCATGTTTTCTACCCTATCAAAGGAAAATCACATGATTTGAGCCTCATTGAAATTTTCATTTGCAAATGCATTCAATTTGGATAGGTCTAACATTTTTTGTGTGGTAAAGGATTAAGCTGGGGATTTAAACCAGCAACCATCCTGTATGGTTTCAAGCCATGTATGTTTCAGACTGAGCTACAGGTCTTGGCCTAAAGGTTTTAGATGAAGATCTTTCTTTATCATGCATATTAGTATTAAATGCATGGATGCCTTGCAAGATACCATGTTATCTTATTTCATTAGTCACTTGAGTGATAAGCAACCCTTAAAGCACCTTATGCAACTATAGCTGCCTCTGTGGCCAGTGAAGATTAAGATCAGACTACACAAAATGTGCAGTTTGCTCTGTGATTTATACTTTCAGCTATATTGAGACATTTTGAACAAAAGTAACCTTGAAATTGCAATTATTGGGTTTTATTTCTAGACTGAAATTGTCTGTAAGGTTCATTTGGCGCTATCATGGTAACCCAATACCATAAAGATAATAGTTCCAATATCCATGCAAGGAGCACCATTCAAAAACCTTGTCAGAAATGAAGCAATTGCTTGTTCAAAGCAACTGCTTCTTTTCCAGCAATGTTTTCCATTATCATTACCAAAACATGCTTTCCTTTCCTTCAAATATTTGTTCTTTTATCTCTTTCATTCCTGAAGACATTTTACATCAAACTTGGACCAGCTAGTATCAAAAAGAGATCACATGTAAAAAAGGCAGATAACCCTGAAATATTTTTTTGATGCAGTTGTGCCCCTTTTTGGACTCGGACTGTGTACTGAAAAACCAAATGAAGAAGGGTATTTTCACCTGCATTTAGTGATCTTGTTTGGTATGCTTATAAAACTCAAAATAGCCCTGTAACTCTTTACCAAACAACAGAATTTTACACTTGTCCAAACTGAAAGCATTTGCAGATGACAAATAAATGTGACTCAAAAATTGAAATTTCTTTTTCGAAGGGTAGAAAACATTGTAGGAAAAGGAGAAACTGTGGGTTACCAGCATAATCTCCTTTTCCTACAATGTTCTTAAAAGCTTTCCTTTTCAGGGTCATTGAAAATCGAGATTGTGTGGTAAAGAGTTAAGGATTTGGTAAATAATGCTAAATTTGGATATACAAGCCTCAGTCTGAGTCTTGAAAACTACGTAACCGTAGATTTTTGTTCATGAAAATATGCGTTTTCCTATATTTCCAGAGAAACCAGAGACAGTCCAGCCAGCAGAAGGCCAAGTTCTGTGTAAAGTATGCGGAGACATTGCCAATGGCATACATTTTGGTGTAAATACTTGCGAAGGATGCAAGGTAAGTCAGATGGAAACTTTTAATATTGTATCGATAATGCAAATCATGTTTACATTGTCAACAGTATTTATATCATGGTGACACTTGAGCCAGCAGAAGGCCAAGTTCTGTAAAGTATGTAGAGACATTGCAAATGGCACATTTTTGTCTAAATACTTGCAAAGGATGCAAGGTAAGTCAAATGGAAACTTTTAATATCTTATTGATAATGTGATTCATTTTTATTCCACTGTCAACAGTAAGTATTTCAGTTGTATCTCAGTGATAGTTTGACCGACAGGAGACCGAATGTAAAATATGTGGAGAGGTTGCCAATTGCATACATTTTGGTGTAAATACCGGTACTGGTGAAGGATGCAAGGTTTGTCAAATGAAAACTTTTGATATTTTATTGATAATGTGAATCATGTTTTACCATTGTCAACAGTATTTAGTTATATCATGCTGACAGTTTTGCCAGCAGAAGGCCAAGTTCTGTGTTAAGTATGCTGCTTCATTGCCATTTACATACATTTTGGTGTAAATACTTGTGAAGGGTGCAAGGTTGGTGAAATGAAAACTTTTAATATCTCATCGGTAATTTGAATCAAGATTTTACATGATCTTCAACAGTATTTCAGTTATATCTGGGTGACACTAAAGCCAGCAGAAGGCCAAGTGTAAAATGTGCAAAAATATTGTCAATGGTGTACATGTTTGTGTAAATACATGTGAAGAGTGAAATGTTTCTCAAATAGGGCCCATACGCTCCAACTGTGCTAAAATGTGATTGGTGTAATTCTAGATTTAGAAAGTAGAGCACAATTTCTAACTGGCTGAATCATTTGATTAAGCCAGTCAGAAATTTGGTCACTTTCGAATTTAGAAAACTCAAGAATCTTATTTAAAATGAGCCATTCTCTGTGAAAAGGGAGCTTAATGCATTTGCAGATAGTATCTACCCATGCCAGCCTGCGCAGTCTGCACAGGCTGACATGAGCCGAAACTTTCAGCTGTGTGTAAATTTCTGCATGTCAAAGGACCATTCTGCCACCAGATCCAATTGATTTTTAGACTATATGGATTTTATTTATTGAAAAGACCAAAATGAGACTGAACGGAACATGCAAGGTTTGATCTTTGGCCTACAGTGTCTGAGATTTTTGTGCAATTATGTTCTGAGAAAAACACTCTTGAAATTGAAATATATGTAGTTCTTTAGTACCGCCTGAAAATGTATGTTTAATTTTATTTGGTACTTTAACTTATAAGGCTTAACCATTACCACACAGTCCTAAGTTTAAACAATCCTTTTGAAAAGGGCTTTTGAAAACATTGTTGGAGCAGGAGAAAATGGTGGTGATCAGCTTTTTCTCCTGTTTGTTCAATGTTTCTATCCTTTCAAAAACAAATGCCATCATTTAGGCCACATTAAGTTTGTTGTCTGCTAAAGCTTTCAATTTGGACAGGTCTGAATTTGTGTTGTCTGGTTAAGAGTTAATTATATTTTTCACTTTATTACAGAAATTTTTCCGACGAGGGTTGGTTGAGAACCAGAGTTATGTTTGTAAGGGAGAGAAGGATTGTGGTATCAATCCACGAAACAGGAACACCTGTCGATATTGCCGTTACCAGAAATGCCTATTTGTAGGAATGTCTAGGGAAGGTATGGGAAATTTACTCTTTTGTCAACTCCACTGTTTTTGAAGAAAATATCAAGGTGTTGTCATAGCCCTGATGATGTCGGTATATTTTGTTATTATCGTTGTGCAAAAATTTTGATATTTTTTCATAATTCTTTTCATACAAGATGTTTACTTTAGACTTTGGCTAGTTGTTAACTATTTAAAGAGGAATCCATGCCAGAAGTGCTGATAACCCCCAAAGTTCCTTTTACACTGTTATGCCCCTTGATTAACTTCAAATTGTCATGGGAAAAGTAACTCCAGAAGAGAGTTGAAACTCACGATTGGTTCTCTGTTTATATCTGAACCATGCTCTGTGAAAAGGGGGTTTAATGCATCTGTGACAAGTATCGACCCAGGTCAGCCTGCGCAGTATGCGCAGGCTGACCTGGGCCAAAACTTTTCACTACTGGTCAGTTTTCTGTATGTCAAAGAACCAGTCTACCTCATGATCCAGTCAGTTGTTAACCCTTTCCCAAAAGACAAATTTTGGACTGGTCCAAATTGAAAGAGTTTGCAGACGACAATTTTAAATTTGATGAAAATGGCAGAAAGGTCTCAAAAAGGGTAGAAAACACTGTGGGAAAAGGAGAAATTGCTCGTTACGAGCAATTTTTCCTTTTCCCACAGTGTTTTCAAAAGACTTGTACTGCAGACACGTGAAAACCAGGGCTTGTTTGGGAAAGGGTTAAACAAAATGGATTTTATAGATTCATAATTATATAATGACTTTTTTGGTATCATGGATTAAGCCCCATTTTGCCACAGCATGGCTCACTTTTTCTTTAATTCTTTTCCTACTCATAGTATCTGAACAATTGATGGATGTAATAGTTATGGGTTAACCCTAAGCATGTTAGGACAGTTGACAGTGTTGATCAAATTAGATGACACAGGATACCCTGTCTTATATTGGATTAACAGAGTCAGACATCTTAAGATATTTCCTAGCTAATGAAGTATCAGAATGCAATATTTTATAATTTTCTTGGTGTAAAAATAACCATAACATTTTTTAAGTCCCATAGGAGTTAATGAATGATGTGTTTATATATAGCAAAAAAAAAATGAGTTTAATTATGGTATAATTATTTTACAGCCATCAAGATGGGAAGACCAAAGAAAGCTGATGGTAGTGACATCAGTCCTTCATCTGCTAGCAGCCCCAAACCAACCCAACAACCCTTAGCAGATGTAGATAATTTAACCAATGCTCATATGACAAGTCCCTCCAGTGGCCCCAAGGGCCTAGAGAGGGATGATACACCGGACACCCTGAAGTCATCTTCAGTTAGCGAGAAAATCAAGCAAGAAAATGAGAGACCAAGCTGTGAGTACCTGAAGAAAATGGGAGAAATGTGTTACCAAGGGGAACAGAACATGTCATCATGGCAGCAGAACAGTCAGGTTAACTGTAACAACAACATGCAGAGCTCTTCATCTCAGAGCAATGTCGCCTCTTCTGAATTTATTGAGGAGGAGATGGACGAAATACTGATGATGCTGCAAAATGATAATCACAACTGTAGTGAATATCAGGGTACAAAGAAAATGCGTTGCTATGATAACAGTGCATTCATGAGGCAGAGAAACTGCAAGTCAGAGTTCAATAATAACTCCCAAGGTCATTGGCCCATGTCAGACATGTCAAGGCAGCAGGCAAACATCCCATCCCCGATGAATGAGCCAATGAACATGAGCATGGGACAGATGTCCACCATGTCAAACAGAGGACCTCCACCCCAGTACCCAGGTTACACAACAGACTTTTGCCAGAATGGCATGCAACCCTCCCCATGTAACTCACCCATGAGACAAATGCACTCTCCAGGAAGTGGGTACCTATCTGATTCCAGTGCCCAATCCCCAGGGTACATGTCTGCAGGCTCCCCTGGCTATGTTCCCAACACAAGCCCAAATCATTCACCAGCTTGTCAGTACTCTCCTGAACATAGCCCAGTATACCACTCCCTGTCATCACCCCAACACAGCCCCTACCAGAGTGACTGTGGAAGCCCACAGGGGTCACCATATAATGAACAGATGTACAAGCAAAGTACATTCCACAATAACCAGACTGGGAACTTCATCCATGATCTCTCAGTGAATGCAAACATGGCTCCCATCTCTCCATCTCAAGCCTCACCAACATACAACCACAACCACAACAACAACCATCATCACATGACCCTCCAGCCTAACACCAATGTCACCCCTATGACCATTCCAACTCAGGAAGGGGGAGTTAACTCCCATGACACTTGGTGTATGGCTGGTTCCCCATCACAGTATTGTCACAGTCCATCACAGACAAACCCCCAGACAATTCCACATCAGGAAAGGGGATACAACCAAAACAGACACACATCATGGCAGGAGAATTTACAAAGGATCAATAATTTCTTCAAGAAGCCATCCTTTGAGAGACGAGAGCTTACACTGATTGCAGATGATGAGATGGAGGGAGCCGTTACGAGGAGCGATATTGAGAGAGAGGTCGTTTCTAAAACCCTGGCCTCAGTCAGCCCCACAGACTCGTATTTCTATGTCATGACTGATAATCATTCATGTTCCAGCGATTCCAGCAGTAACTATGAAGAGTTCACATCTTGCCGAAGAATTAACAAACGTAAAAATTGTGACGACACCGACATGTGTGACTCTCAGTGTTACAATGGCTTCCAGGTTGGGAGATACAAGCGACAGCTAACAGAGAAATACTGGCAGTCCACAGGTCTGGTCAATGAGAGCTTGACCATGACTTCTGACAAACAGGCCTTGCTTGACCACCTACTTACAAGCTTTAAACAAATGGTCAACAAATATACTGATTCTGTCAAGCCAGTTGGAATTCAGGCAAGGCATTTTAGTAGACCTTTTACTTCATTGTCTCTTTTGTTTCTTTAACCCTTTACCAGATGACAAAATTTTAGCCTCATCCAAAGTGAAAGTATTTGCAGACAACAATTTCAATGTGGCTCAATGTGGTGCAATTTTTCTTCGATAGAGCAGAAAACATTGTGGGAAAAGGAGAAAATGCTGGTTACCAGCATTTTCTCCTTTTCCCACAATGTTTTCAAAATTCCTCTTACCCAGGGTTGTATTGTGTGGTAAAGGGTTTGCAAATTTGCTGCTAACAACTTTGAAAACATTGTTTCAAGATACGGATGATCAACTTGAATGAAGGTCCAGCAAATGCAAATAAATTGTGGTAAAAGAAAAAATTATGTTGTGAGCAATGAGCATTTTTTTCTTTTACAGCAGCTTTATTTAAAAGAGGTATATTTACAGAAAAAGAAGCTTAGAAAGATGGTTTTTACTTAACTCTTTGCCACATGGCAAATTTCTTTACTAATAAAGGGATTTATCTTTGGAAGGGTAGAAAACATTCTGGGAAAAGGAGAAAATGCTGGTTACCAGCATTTCCTCCTTTTCCCACCAAAATTTTTTTATAGCTGTCTTCTTGGGGGTTTTTAAAACATGGGATTGTTTGGCAAAAGATTAAGACTATTACAATCATGAAAAGAGCATGAAATTTTATCAGTTTAATGTACCCCTCCAGAACGGATCAAAGCTGGTAAGGACCACATTTGTTGGAAAAAAATTAATGCAGTCTGAGAAAAGAACACATAATACATGTACATGGACAGTGATTTGCACAGTCTTGTCACAGCTCCAATAAATTTTGATATTTGACATTCAAACAGGATGGAAGAAACTGGCAGCAAATCCAATTAAGGATTGTGAAAAATACTTCATCAGGTGTAAAGTTTGCTTCACAAATACCAGGTAAGAATTCAGGCAAAACTTTGGTTTATTCATTTCTGCAATTCTCAACAGTCATTTAGTACTGCCAGAACATCCAGTGTACATGTGTTTCTGGAGTTTCTCAAACAGTGCTGCATGTATGGACAACACTCTCACATTAACAATAGGAACAGTGTTAAGAACTGAGGAAAAATTCATGTCGCAATAACTTTTTTGATATTCTCAGGGGGAATTTTGACAGAGTTTTGATTGAAACAATGCCACAATGGCACTTTCCAATCAGAAAATTCAGTGTCTCACTTTCCCATAGTTTATTCAGTAGCTTTTACAGAAGAAGTATTGTACTCTATCCTCTAACTCAGTAAAGTGGTTAGAATTTTTTACTTAAGGAATATATAGATGGAATATTAAGTTGTAGTAACTAACCTGGTGCTTGCATTTGATTCAAGAAGATTTGATTTTGAGCAAGACTGAAGGTCTAACAAGATGACAAAATTTTCTTATGCAGCAAGCAACAGCAAAGTTACTACAACATAATATTCCTACTGTTATTTACAAACAACTTTCAACAACAAAATATTACTATTATTGACAGTTTTATTCCAAAACAGTAAGCAAAATAAAACAAATACTTGTTTAGTGGGAAGTAGCTGTGTTTTAATGAATAAAGAAGAGAGAACAGGGGGCATACAGTGTACCCTTTTCAGTATGTATATCCAATAAGTTTTGAATATACATGTAGGATAAAAGGTTTCCAATCAGTATCTTTTGTATACTTTTTATACATAGACAAGTATATAGCCATAAATTATAGGATAAGTTTGGTTTAGAGTAAAATTAAAATTTAAGGTTGTGGCTCTTCTTCTACTTCTCTTTTTTATGTCATGCTTTCAAGCACTGAATAATTTTCCACTTCAGCCAAGGCGTTTTTGGTGTGATGGCATCTAAGTTTTACTCATCTGGCTATCATAGCTCTTGACAGGGTATATTAACCCGAAGAAAGAAGGCTTTTGAAAACATTGAGGGAAAAGGAGAAAATGCTGGTAACCAGCATTTTCTCCATTTCCCACAGTGTTTTCCACTCTGTCAAAGACAGATATCATCATTTGAGCTACTTTCAACTTCTTGTCTGGAAATGCCTTCAAATTGAACCTGTCTGAAATTTTGCTATCTGGTAAAGAGTTCAGTCATGGTTGTTAGAGTTCTAGTTTACATTGTACTACTAATACATTTCAATTCTTGCGTAGGTTTCAGCAACTTGCATCCAGATGACAAAGCCTTCTTGTGTAAGAATGTCACATTCATGTCCACCTTGCTGATGGCCGGTCACCAGCTCTACAACCCAACAGAGAAAAATTTCAGGGACTTTTGGAACTGGAATATCAACCCCAACAACCCCTTCTACCCTTTCAAACAGAAGTTGATAGAGCTAGGGGAGAGAATTCACCAAACGAATATGGACATGTATGAGGTTGCCTGCCTTGCAGCCCTTATGTATGTGGCAACAGGTAAGCACTACTTCTTTACCAAATATGCTGAGCCCTGAATCTCAAACAGTAGGATACTGGGCTTCAAGCTAGGGGTGGATGGTTGGAATTCCCTAGCTTGGCCATATCCCACTATGTACATATAAGCTACATTTTCACATTAAATTTGATTGTTTTATCACTACCAGTATTATCAATATTTACGAAGTTTATCCTGTACAAACTTTATTTCAGATTTAAGTATTTTTGACAATCTTGCATGGACAGAAATCATTACTACTGGCAAATCTTGTGGCAAAGCACTTTTAAAACACACCTTGGCAAAAGAGAATGGTTGGTAATGCAATTTTTGTTTTGGTACAATTTTGTCAATGTTTTCAAAGATAATGTACTGCAAGAAGAAAACAGTCATCAAGCAGTAATTTCTTAAAGGATGGTAAAAATTGTTGATAGAAATTTCAATGAAACTTACATTTTTTTTTTCAGATTTTACAGACTTAGTGTATCCAGAGGCAATAAAAGAGGCACGAAAAAAGATTTTGGTTGCCCTTCAGTCATACGAATTAGGTAATTTTATTTAACCATTAGATCTATTACCAAAACGATACATATTTCCATTCCTTTGGATCATGCAACTTTTTAGGTATATAAACCCTTTACCAAATTTTGCCTTGTTTTAACCACACTGAGAAAGAAGGCTTTTAAAGCACATTGTTCTTTCCCCAAAATGTCTTAACATCTTCTAAAGAAAAATCTTATTATCAGAGCCACATCTAATTTTTTTCTGCAAATGCTTTGAAGTTGGATGAGTACAAAGCATTGTCATCAAGTCAAGAGGTAAAAGAAAAGATGCAATTGCTTTTCTTTCCCAGCAGTGTTTTGTTTACAACTCTATTGTATTCCATTTGAGCCATGCTCTGGCAAAAGCGGGCTTAATGTACCTCCATGATGTATGATACCAAGCAAGTCATCACAGTATTATACATCCTAAAATTTGTTTTGTGTAACAAACTACTGAATAATGACGTAGACTGGTCCCTGGAGATACAGAAAATTGATCAGTAGCAAAAAGTTTCAGCCCAGGTCAGCCGGCGCGGACTGTGCAGGCTAACAACCCAGGTCGAAACTTTTGCAGATGCATTAAGCCCCCTTTTCACAGAGCATGGCTCATTTATTTTCTATCAAATCACTCTAATTACATTCCTTGTAGTTCTTTTTGCCATGCCTTTGTACTCTAACATAGATTGACAACTTCATGTAGACCACATTTGAAAAAAATATGGCTAGATGAGAAATTGTCAGGCACAACCGGAACCAAAAATTATGACAAATTACACAAACAACAAATCTTTAAAGGAAAAGAATGTTGTTTTTCAATAGTATAGAAAAACTATAGTGGGAAAAAGAGCAATTACTAATAATAAACACCTGCTATTTTTCATGCAGATTTTTCCAGATTTTCTTCCCCTGGTTGATAAATAGGTTTTCTGAAAGTCTTTTTCCCATAGTACATTTTGACTTTTCAAAGAGAAATCTCATCATTTGAATTACATACTATTTTGACAAGTCTTATTATTTGAACTACATTTCGTTTTTCTCCCATTTCCTTCCAATTTGAAAATGCCTTTAAGTTTATTATGTGGTAAAGACTGAAAAGACAAATCCCATCAATGGTGCAATGTTCAATTAGATGTCTGCAAGTGGTTTTAGTACTGACAAGTCTATAATTTGCTTGTATGATCAAAGAGGGAAAATTCTTTTTGTCTTCAGCAAAAGGAGCCAATGTGAAGTCTCGAATGTCTGAGATGTTGAGTTTGGTGCCACAGATTCGGCATACGGGGATGTGGCACCATGAGCTGATGAAACAGATGAAAGTAAATATACAGATGCAGGAGGTTCATCAGCTGTTTGAGTTAGTACAGTACAGAGAGAGCTGAAAAATCAAACATAGTTCTAGGAACAAAAATGAACTGAAGTATAGCAAAATCTGTCTGAAAGACTTTAAAACATGGCCATTGTGATTTTTTTTCACATTTTGCTCTTGCAAGATCAAAAAGAGTGGAAGATGAAAAGATTCTGAATCAGACTTTTTATACAATCTTAGTTGCTAGAACAAGATTCTGTAGAATTTAATCATTGAAGGTCTGTTTAGAAAACTGTAAATGGCCTTGTATGGTGAAGAGTTTTAATCCATTACCAAATGATTCCAACCTTTTAGGACCCTGAGGAACTTGGCTTTTAAAAACATCATGGAGGGTGGGAAATGCTGGTAATCAGCAAATTCTCCTTTTCCTTTACTGTTTTCTACCCTTTGAAAGACAAGGGCAATCATTTTAGCTATATTTAATTTGTTGCCAACAGATGCATTCAACTTGGAGGAGTCTAAAATTTTGTCGTTTGGTAAAGAGTTGACTAAGTACTAGCTGCAAACAATTTTTTCTTTTGGCCTTGCAGTGGACCATTTGAAAAATACTGTTGCAAAAGGGGATATTGCTGGTAATAAGCAATATCCCCTTATGTCACAATATTTTCACTTTGATAACACCCTTGCAAAATTATGGTTTTAATGCATAGATACATGTCTTGTGCCATCATTTTTGCTAAAGGAAGAATCACTTGTATCGAGCCATTTTCTCTTTTTGCAACAATGTTTTTTCAACCTTTTACCACACAATTCCTGAGTTTTAACTACACTGAGAAAGAGGCCATTTGAAAACATTGAGGGAAAAAGAGAAAATGCAGGTAACCAGCATTTTCTCCTTTTTCCCCCAATGTTTTCTGTCCTTTTACAGACAAATCTCACCATGTTAACTATATCCAATTTGTTGTCTGCAAGTGCTTCCAGTTTGGACAAGTGCAAAATTTTGATGAGTGGTAAAGGGTTAAATGAGGTCCGCTGCAAAACAAAAAGACCTGTTTGCCTGTGGTAATGTTTTAACGTGAGTTTATTAACAATTTTGGCAGGAAATCATATATTACTGAACAAATACATTTTTTATATGAACACAAGTAAAACAAACATGTTTTGGCTGTGAATGAGTTATTGTTAGTGGCTGATTGGCAGACTATTGACAGATAGCTGGTACTTGTTATGAGCAAAGCATTAGTTGTATGTTTTCAAAAGTTGAATGAATTAAGATAATGAGCGAATGAGTAAACAATTGTAAATCTAGTGCCACTCTTATATTCAATTTTACGGCCTTGCAATAGACCATTTTTTAAAGCATTGTAGGAAAAGAAGCAATTCCTTGTTACAAGAAGAGGTCCCATTTTCTTAAATTGTTTTCATTACAAAAAGCAGTTGTGAGAAAATTAGCAGTTGCTTGTTACAAGCAGTTAGCCCTTTTTCAACTATATTTATGAATAAAAAGGGACATTTTCCTTTTTTCAAAATGTTCAGTTTTCTGTCACAAGTAATGTGACTGGCTGCAAAATATAGCCTGTGTTATGATTAGTCAATTTTTTGAGCTTTAAATATACTGAACGATTCAAGTTCAGTCTGGAGAAAAGACCCTCATATTGAAATCTGAAGCCTTTTGTGCTAGAATATCTTACGAAATATGGGGCATTGTCAATCGAAGATCAGGTAGCACATTCTCTGCAGCCTGATGTTAATCTTTAGTGTCCCTAGGAAAAATTGATTCTATATTTGGGACTTTTCAAATATAGAAATAAGTAGGCTCAAACAGCAATTTTGGTGGATTTTGGGGTCAGAATATTCAGAAAAAAAAACAGATTGTGAAGATGAAAGATCAGACTGCATGCTCTATGAAAATATTTCCTTTTTTCCAGACTGAAAAATGTGAATGTATATTATTTTCCCTTTACCAAACAATTCTATGTTTTAACAACCCATAGGAAGGAGGCTTTTGAAAACTTTGCGGGAAAAGGACAAAAGCTGGCATCAGCATTTCCTCTAAAATTACATAGTTTAACCCATTACCACACAATCCCAAGTTTTAACAACCCTGAGAAGAAGGGCTTTTGACAACATTGTGGGAAAAGGAGAAAATGCAGCATTTTTTCTTTTCCCACAATGTTTTCTACTAATTCAAGGACAAACACTATTGTTTGAAAAACGTTTCAACTGTCGTCTGTTGATTCCTTTGATATGGACAAGCCTGAAAATTTGCTGTGTGGTAAAGAGTTAAGCAATGTTTTTTATGTTGTCTGCAATTGCTTTCAATTTGGACAAATCCAAACTTGTGTTGTTCTGTAAAGAGCAAAGCATTTTAACCCTTAAAGCGCAGAATAAACCATGGGAGCATTTTCAATCTAGAAATAATATCCATGTGATTGCCATTTCAAGGTCACTCTTTTCCAGAATGTTACAGCAGAGCAGACAGTGCAGATCAGAGATCAGACTATATATTTTGTGCAGTCTGATCTTGATCTACACTGGCTGCAAAAGTAACTATAAACTTGAAAGGCACTTTAAGGGTTACCGTAATATGTTTGTATTGAAATATTTTGTGTTGACAACTGTAAATACTATTGAAGACTGGTATGATAGGGTAAAATTGTGTTTGTGAAAGTTGAAACGGAATATGGTAGCCTGATTCTCTTGACCCTTTCTCTCCTGCAGGAGCCTTTTGATATTGCTTATATTTAAAAACAAGTCGACAGATGGAGAAAAGCTTTAAACATACCATCTCACCAATTGTTTAAACAAGATCTTGATTATTTTTAAATCAAACTTACTGAAAGAAAATTGCACGTCAGGTGAATTTGGGTTTAGTACATGAATAAAAGAGTATTGTGATTATTTCAAAAGCAATTTCTCCATTTGCCACTTTCTTTTCATAAGTTGTCTGGTATTAGAAGAAAAAAAGTGGCCTGCAGGAAGAAAAAGTTGAGATAAAAAGGCAAAACTTGTCAATCCATAGAGCACCATATAAACCCAACAGGCAATTTCTAGAAATAAGACAAAAACACATCCAGTTTCGGATTGTTTTTGCCTAGAATGTCTCAGCAAGGTGGATAATGTAAATCAAAGATCAGACAGCAGGGTTTCATGCCATCTGATCTTGATCTACACTGACCACCAAAGAGGTTAAGCAATGCTATATATAATTTTTTTTTCTAAAAGTGCTTATTTTGTTTGTTGCTGTCCTTGTTATTTGTTGCTAGGTAGCTATTCTGTGATAAACCTGAGGCACACCTTATTTTTCAACCCAAGGACCTCTAGCTGTTAAAATTTTGTCTGCATAGGGTTAACACTCATTTTCTAGGAAGAATTTTCACCAGGAAACTACGGAAACATCCATGTAAAATGTGAATTATCAATATAAATTATATGAAGGTTTTTTAATACTTTGCCAGACAAAAAAAAATGTAGTCTAAAATTTATATCAAAATCATTTACAGAAGTCAAATAATGTGTGATTCTAATGATGGTAATTGTCTTTCTGAAGGTAGAAAATCTTATTTCTCAGGGCCATTCAAAACATGAGATTGTTTGGTAAAGAGTGGAAGTAGTACATGTATTTACATGTAATTGGCTTTTTTTAGTATCATTTTTGAATGCGTTCTCTTTGGCAAATGATCTTATGTTCTAAAAGCTTGTGGTGAGAGGCAATTGAAAATATCAAGGGGAAAAAAAGTATTCTGCTAACCAGAATTATCTCCTTTTCCCACACTTTGTTCATTCTTTTGAAAGATATCCATGTTGAATTTGTTGTTTGTCGTCTGGAAATGGTTTGCATGTAAAGGAGTCTGAAATTCTGTTGTCTGATAAAGTCTTGAATAAGATTAGAGATTCAAAGTGCTTTCTGCTAGATTATTGTTGCTTGTTGGTAAATAGCTGCATTGTGATATTGAGGATTTTTTATGTTTTGTGTTATTAAAATGATGACCATTTTACATGTCAATGTTACATGTTATGTCTATAAAGATGTTGGAAACGCTGTCGAACATTTTGTCACGCTAATTCAAAATTTGATATAAGAATCAGTTACTATGCAAGTGCAGTTCAACCCTTACAAAGCAAGCACCAAAGGGACATTCAAATGTACCTGCTTGGTAATACAAGTGGTTGCTTAGCACAGGTACATTTCAGTATATTTGCTTTGGCTGGGACCTAATTATAATGAAGTAGGTTTGCTTAACTCTTCAACAAACAATCACGTGTTTTAACAACCCAGAAGAAGAAGGCTTTATGAGACATTGTAGGAATTTTGCTTGCTTAATACAAGTTGGTTTCTTTATAGAGGTGGCCAGGGATATTTAACCTGTTATAGTAGCCACCGCTATTAATGGAGCTGAAGACAGCATATGAAAATATCGTTGGATCAAGATCAATTTCTTGTTACAAGGACTTTTTCATTTTCCAACAAAGTTTTCAGAATCATTTCAAAAAGATATTTTCATTATTTTCATATATATGTATGGACTATCTGGACTCTATTATTAATTTGTGGAATGGCATGTATGGTAAATGAAAAAATTCAATCTGTAGTGTGTATGTTAAGAAATAGAAGCTTTTGAGAAGTATGGGCAGTTTTGATTGTAAGTGGGCAAAAGTTTGACGAATTTCTTTAAAAGGAATGGAGGAAAAATTATGGATTTAAACATGTATATAAGAATATTTGTGACAATAATATTTAGTTCTATATTGTGGTTTGTATTTTTAAGTCAAGAGAAATATAAAATATTGAACTTTGAGTTACAAGATGTTGGAAGAACTGTAAAAGACTAGACTGAAAAGAAAAGATTGCAGATGAAAATTTACAATGAATTTAGACAATATTGCTTTCATACACTTTGAGATCAGACATCAGATTTCATCATGCCATTACATTACTAAATGTAAATAGAAGCTAGAAAATATTGTGGCAAATGGACAAATGGCTATTTTAGGCAGTTTCTCTATGTTGAGGAAGTTGTACTCATTTTTATCAAGAAGATGCTTGCATGCAGGTTTACTTGCAAAGAAACTCTTTACCAAACAATCATGTGTTTCTGCAACTGACAAAAAAAAAAGGTTTTTGACAACATTATGGAGGAAGGAGAAAATGGTGGCATGCCGCCATTTTTTTTCTTTCCCCATAATGTTTTCTGTTCAGCCTAGGTAGGAGTAATCACATCTTTTGAACTACTTTGAATCTGTTGTTTGCAAGCATTTTCACTTTGGACAGGTCTAAAACAATGTTGTCTGGTAAAGAGTTATTCTGGAAGGTGCATCATCATTAAATCTCTTTACCATACAAGAAAGTTAAGACTTTTGTCCTATTGAAAGTATTTTCAGATGACAAGTATGTCTCAAATGATGGGATTTGACTTTAAAGGGGTAGAAAACACTGTGCAAAAATGGAGAAAACACTGGTTACTAGCTCGTACTCTTTTTTTGAACAGTGTTTCAAAAATATTCTTACCCAAGTAGGTAAAAACATGAGATCTTTTGGTAAAGGGTTAAGTTGCACACATTTAAAACTTACATGCACTGGTCTCACTCCTGGTCAGTATGCACCTTTCTTGTGTACATATTATTCTTCTATGTATAGTGTCATAACAAAATGACTCATGTCATTGCCGTGTTTGTGTTGAATTTTGAAACTCAAAATAAAACTACAGTGTATATCCTAGGAGTGACACACACAGTGATTTATTATCATGAAGATAGTATAGATTGAGATCAGATAACACAGAGTTTGAAGTCTCATCTGATACCTGCACAGGTCCAATATAGTGCAACTTAAAAAGCATTTAAGTCACAATGAAACGGTAGAAAACATTTTTTATTAATAGCATTTTCCTCTTTTCCCACAATTTTTTCAAAAGCTTTCTTTGTCAAGGTCATTGAAGCAGGAGATTGTTTGGTAAAGAATTTATCTAGTTATACTTTATTTTGAAGCTCTATAATGAGGCATAAAAAATTGGAAAATGTATGTTTACGTTTTAAAAGTCACGATGGGTTCTGCAGAGGTTTTTGTTAACTCTCTTCCAAAAGGCAAAATTTTAGACTGGCAGACGACAAAACAAATGGGATGGAAAAATTGAACTTTGTTTTGGGAAGGGTAAAATACATGGTTGGAAAAGGGGAAAATGCTGGTAATCAGCATTTTCTCCTTTTCCCACCATGTTTTCAAAAGCTTTATTTTGTAAAAGTAATCTTGATGATGAATAAAATCAAGCTTATTTCACATTAATTCATTCCCCTTTGAAACCAATTTCCAGTGTATGATTATAAAAAAATCCTTGCAAATTATGCAGTCAACATTAGGATTTGAAATATGAAGAGATGCAAAAATATTGTGACAAAAGCAGAAAATATTAAAAGCAATTTATTTTTTGTCAGAGGGTCTTTCATAAAAGATCTGCTGCAAGGTGAAATAGATTGTGTTATATTTAGTATTCAACTTCGTTTGCGTGGTCATATTTTCATGGCTGAAGGTTTTCAGTTACATTGTGTAATCCTGGGTCAGTATTCAACAAGTATTCTTAAGAATGTTCTTTGTCTTATTCTCAAGAATTTTCTAAATTTGAAAGTAACACAACTTCTGATTGGCTAAACAAAATGGTTTAGCCAATCAGAAGTTGTTTTACTTTCAAATTTAGAAAATCTTGAAGAGTAAGACTTGAAATATTCTAAAGAATGGTTGGTGCAAAATGACCCTGATTTCAGGCTTTTTAGACCCCCACAAAAGCCACCTTTTCTTCATTTGCAAAGAACTGATAAATTTTCATAATTTCTGATTTTCAGAATTTTGCAGAAACCTATCTCTTTCCCATGTATATTGTCAAGGCACCAATAAAGAGACTGTTAAAAAGGTCACCAGTGCGCTTACTCTGTACTGTTCTTTTATTCATTTCACATGTTTTTAGTACACTTCATGAAACATTTTATCAAAGATCTCTAAATTTGCGTGAATGTTTTTAAAATACATACATTCCCATGCAGTATAATTATGTGTGCTTACATTTTTAGGTATAGATTTCTTTTTGAATGTTTGAAATTGGTTCATGAAACTGATGTTGCATGTGTGACAGTGTGATATATTCATAGGCAATGCTTGTGATCAGTCATTTGTGATAGTTGTGTAAGATTTGTGACCCTACTTCAACATTCCTGATAAACATTTGTGGTACATGTACAACATAGGTGATGTTTGATTAACATTTTTACTACATTCCTGATAAACATTCATGATACTTATGCAACATATTGTGATACTTGTAACATTCATGAAACATTTGAAAAAAACTTGTGTCACTATTACAACATTCCTGATAAACATTCATGGTACTTGTATAATATACATGTATCTGATACTTGTACAGCATTCATGAAACAATGTGATGTTCCATTTGTGTCCATTGTACAACATAACTGATAAACATTTGTGATACTTGTTTTACATTTGTGATACTTCAAAGAAATTCTTGATACTTTTTCTACATATGTGCTAAACTTTCATGGTGGATCTCCTGGTTCAAAATGTAGATAGATCTATATTCCTAATGCAGCATTTGCAATAATCATTCAGGATTCTTTTGTAAGATTTATGTCCTTATCCCTTTACCACACAATCCAAAGTTGTAACAAGCCTGATGGAAAAGGCCTTTCAAAACATTGTTGGAAAAGGAGAAAATGGTGAAAACCAGCATTTTCACATTTTCCTGCAATGTTTTCTTCCCTTTAACCTTTTACAACACAATCCCAAGTCTTAACAGCCCTGAGAAAGTAAGCTTTTGAAAACACTGTAGTAAAAGGAGAAAATGCTGGTAACCTTACTCTTTTCTCACAATGATTTCCACCCTTTTCAAGACAAACCTTATCATTTGAAGCACACTAAATTTCTTGTTGGTGAATGCTTTCAGTTTGGACCAGTCTAAAGTTTTGTCATGAGTTAAAAGAGTTAGGCAACAAGTTTCATGTTTTGAGTTACTTTTACAGTGCCATCTATGTTTCCAGTTTGGATAAGCCTAAAATTCTGTTGTCTGGTAAAGAGTTGAAACAAGTTCCTTATAACCAATCATGATACTACATATATGTATGTCCCTTTTACAACATTCCTAATAACCATTCATCATACTTGTTTAGTCCCAGGCTGTTACAACATTTCTGTTAATCATTTATGATCCTTGTTGTGTGTGCTCTTTACCACACATTCCTGACTTTTTAATGACCCTAAAGAAGAAGGCTTTTGAAAACATTGTGGGAAAAGGAAAAAATGTTGGTACCAGCATTTTCTTCTTTTTCCCACAATGTTTTCTACTCTATCAAAGAGAGAAATCATAATTTTAGCCACATTTAATTTGTCATTTGGCAAAAGCTTTCAATTTGGACTAGTCCTGAATTTTGTCATTTGGTAAAGAGTTATATGCACTGAGATACTTGCAAGACATTCACAATACTTGCAGAGCATTTGTGACCTTAAAACATTTTTTTTCTAATAACCCTTCATGATTCTTCTCTCAATGTTACAACATTCCTTATAACCAATTATGTGATACTTGTTTAAAATCTATGGTACTCCTAAGACTTCCATGATCCTTGTCTGACATAATAGTCCTGGGCCCATATTCACAAACCATTCTTAAAAACATTCTTTGTCTTATTCTCCAGAATTTTCTAAATTTGAAAGTAACACAACTTCTGATTGGCTAAACTGTTTGGCTTAGCCAATCAGAAGTTGTATTACTTTTAAATTTAGAAAATCTTGAGTAGTAAGACTAAGAGTGGTTGATGAATACGGACCCTGTTGTAACATTCCTCATAACTATTTATGATACCTGATAGACAAGAATCCATCCATTTGTTATAATCCGTCCATGTGTCAATTTTTTTCCGTCCAGAACTCTTCTTATAACATTTGATGTTGTCAAAGCTGTTTTTATTTCAAGATTGTGGAATATACCATTTGACATCTGTTTTTACATTTTGAAGAAACATCAGTCACATGTTGCTTTTTCAAGAGAGTAACATCTAGGATATTCTGACACAATATTCATTCAACAACCAATTGCAGATCAAATTCCAAAGTCTAAGACCAGCCATCTAATTGGATGAGACAGAATTGTCTTATCCAATCAGACAGCTGATCATAAAATTAGGGAATTATAACAATACAATGCATATTATTTAAAGATGATTTGAAATTTCAATCCTAGACATACTGTGGAGAATCTAAATCGGAGATCTGCAAGCTGAATTAACACGCAGTTGTGGGTTAAAGCAAATTCTGCCAAAGGTTTTATGGTACATACACTCCTTCTGACAGGATTCAGTTGAGCATTGTCTTGATTTTGTTTCTACATGTACTTAGAAAGCAGCATGTGGTTTGGAAAGAATTTAGTGCTTAGTACTGGTAAAGAAATTCCACGCTAAGTTTATATTGCTGACTATTAGAAAAAAAACTTATTTTGTAAGGTTGTTTTACATTCAGCTCTATACCACAAAATTCCTGAGAAGCCTTTTGAAAACATTGTGGGAAATGGAGAAAATGCTGGTAACAAACATTTTCTCCCATTCCCAAAATGTTTTATGTCCCATCTTAGACAAATTCCATTGTTTGAGCCACATTTATTTTTGTCTTAGCAAATGTTTTCAACTTGAACAAGTCTACATTTGTCATGTGGTAAAGAGTTCATACTAAACCACTGAAAGTATTTAACAGAGAAGGTGGGAATGGAGACTAAATTCAGCCTTTGCATTGTTGCAGTCTGATCTTAGTCTACATTCTCAACAAAATACATCCATAGTCATGTATGGCAGGATAATGGTTTGTAGTGCATGTTGTTATCTTCTTGTATTGTCAGAATGTTACGGAATAAATGTACGAATTTGGAAAAATGAGCTTGACTTTGTTTTTGTGTTTATTCAGGTAGTGCACAGCACAAAGTTTTTGTTTTGAAAGTTATCATTGCCAAAGTCAATAAACCTAGAGGGAAACTCAAAGCCAAAACCTTCTTCCTGAAGAGTATTCATATACAATATAAATTACAACACTTTTAACAGTACTATGGTTATAATATGGTGACAGCTCACTTATCCATGTCCTTCCCAGGTTTCAGCAGTGCTACCCTGAGGTCTTAAGATATCTTGCCCAAGGACAGTAATTATAAATTGATCATCAAAAATATTTATATGTAGCCGCAAAAAGAAAACAAAATTATAAAAACAGAAAGATGTTTTTTAAACATACTTGCAACATATTAGATAAAGAATATCTAATTTATTAATGAATATTTGTCAACACAGTGCGCCATGATTATAAATTGCTCGTTATTTGAAATTTCTGTCTTTCTCCCCCCCCCCCCCCCCCCCCCCCCCCCGCTTATAATGACTATTGCGGTGCCTTCAGTGCTTTGATTTTAACTCTTTTTTTTGTTTTTCCCCAGACGACAAGCTTTTATACCCGTCCATTTTTAAGCATTAAATGTGCAGGCGACAACATAACTGTGGCTTAACTGTTGTGAACTGTATATTGATGTATAGAAAATATCGTGGGAAACCAGCATTTTCTCTTTTTCCCAAAATTTTCTCAAGTGCCTTTTTTCTCAAGGTCATTTAAACATGAGATAAGCTGATTAAGGATTGTGGAATTCGAATTCTGGCCCAAGATACCCAAATGCTTTCGAATGATAAAATTTACCATTTATTTGGTCCATCCATCTTATACCCGCAATGATTTTGTTGACAAGTTTTATGTGAGTTCAAGAGGAGTCAATGGAATAAAAATGATGTTGTAAGCAATGCTGGTACATATATAGGTTACTGATGAATAAGTGCAAACTTGTTGCAGTAACATAATTACGTAAAATTATGCTGTTCAGAACAGCGTTAGAAATGCCCGTCTAGCCTTGCGGTAGAGTTTTTGTAGAAGGGAAATAACCGTTGCCGTCTTGTGCCAGTTGAGGTAATTGATTTAGCTTTCTTAAAGTACTTTTCACATCTCTCTCTCTCTATCTCTCTCTCTTTATCTATCTCTCTGACTTCTTGTCCGTCTTTCGCATTCTCTCCGAGACTTTTTTTTCTTCTCAGTATCATACTTTCTTATACCTATCTGTGCACAATGTAGATCTATATACCCAATTTCCCTGGACCTTTTGTCAATCTTTCTGCCCCCACTAATATCCGTCAATCAGACAGTCATTCTAGCCATTTCAGCATGAGGCCATGCTCTGTGAAAAGTGGGCTTCGTGCATCTGCAAAAAGTATCGACCCACGTCAGCCTGCGCAGTCCGCGCAGGCTGACCTGGGCCGAAACTTTTTGCTATTGGTCAATTTTGTGCATGTCAAAGGACCATTCTACCCCATGGTTCTGACACAATGGATTTTATGTATCAATAGCTATATCTGATGACTTGCTCGGTATACTAGTAATACATCACGGGGATGCATTAAGCCCCTTTTTGCCAGAGCATGGCTCATTTAATAAATACATTTTCTGATCCATAGTATGTTAAATCCAATTTATTTTGGACGGATCAAACTGTTTAAAGTACATCCCCATGTCACACTGCCTGTAGTATTATTAAGTCTCCAACCTGCCTGCTAGCAGAAAATAATAACCTAGCGTAATAAGTATACGTAATGGATCCCACAGTTGGACTCATTTTTTTACAGACAGCTCATTATTCTTTAATCATCTTTTATGTGCTGAATGCATGAGAAACGCATTTGTATTTCTCAACTTCAACAAAATGCATGGGAAACGCATCAGCGGTAAGTAATTCATTCACGGAAGGAAAGATGAAAACGGGTGATGATATGTATATAGCGGGCACTGACGGATTGCCGTACAACTTACAACACGTAATCTTGGGTTTTTTTTTTTCCTTTTTTTTTTTTGTCTTCCCTTCTCAACTAATTTACCCGGCCAGACTAGCTCATTGGTTAATGTATCCGACTCGTGACCTGGTGGTTGCGTATTCGATACCAGGTTGAAGCAAGCTTTCCGGTGATTTTTTCCCCTCCCAGCTCTGATGTATCTGAGAAAAGTAGTCATTGGGTTGGAAAGAAAGTTGTGTCAGTACTGGTGTGAGGTCAGGAAACACATGCTTAGGTGTACAGGCCGCCATGATATGATCTAAGCTGTTAAAACGGCGTTAAACTGCAATACAAAAAAAAAACAGTTAACCCCCTTCGCACCATAGGCGAAAACAGTGGAATTAGCGGACGGCATAGATCAAGACTAGACTGCACAGAACCTTTTCATGACAGAAAATGTCTAGTATAGCGGATAGTGTGGGCCAATGATTCGAATGAATTGATCTATGCTGTACACAAAATCAGCTATCGTTGTTCCTTACATTGTAAGTATTAACTCTTTCAATGCTAAATATATTAACCCTTAAACTGCTAAATAAGTGAAATGAAACTTTCCAGCCGATAGAAAATCCCAAATAATGCTTTTTTTTTTAATAAAAATATCTTCTTATCGGACAGTGTAGATCCATGATCAGACTGCACGTTCTGTGCAGTCTGATCTTGATCTACACTGTCTGCAAAAGGTCATTGAGTCGCGCGAAGTAGCCTAAGGGTCAAATGGACCTCTTCCAACGGCTGACAATACAATCCACTGAAACTCAGAGAGTTTTCATCTCACAGGCTTGACCAAGATCACACTGCACGTTTTTTGCAGTCTGATCTTGTTCGATGCTGTCTGCAAAAGCCGCTTGCTTGCATCTAGGACGGTAAGATAGGAAGTGGGTGACTTATTTTCATGCCATCAAATAGGTGTAACGACCGCATGCTGCATATATAATAATAGGCAATGCCCTGTGAAATGGCGGTTAAATGCATCTGCCAAAAGTATCAACTCATGTCAGCCCGCCCAGTGCCTGCAGGCTGACATGGGTCGAAATATGTTTCTATTTGAGAATTTTCTGCATGTCCAAGGACCATGCGACCTCGTGATTCAGTCGGTTGTTAGAGAAAATGGATTTTACGTATTCATAATTATGTGATGATTGATTGATTGTATGGTGTTTAACGCCGTTTTCAACATTATTTCAGTTATATCGCGGCGGCCAGTGCACCTATCCATGCTTTCCTGGAGTTTCTTTTACCAGTGCTTCGCACAATATTCTTTCCAAGCCACTGGCTGCTTTCCACATAGCCATCGTCGAAACAATGGTCAGAGGTGAGAGAGGAATGAATCCTGTCGCAATGACTATCATCAATCCTCGGAAAGAAATTGGCCAAGCCGGGGATCGAACCAGCGACCTCCTGTTCTCAAGTCCTGTACGCTACCGACTGAGCTACGGGAACTCGGCAATTATGTGATGACTTACTTGGTATAATGGACCACAGAGAATGCATTAATCCTTAGGTTGCTTCGCGCTACTCAAGGACCTTATGCGGACAGTGTAGATCAAGATCAAACTGCAACAGAACATTCAGTCTGATCGTGGATCTACACTGTCCGATAAGGAGATATCTTTCCCCAAAAGTATACCTTTGAAATAGCAGAATATAGGTTTTTAGTGTCATCTTGAAAAAGTTTCATTTCAATTATTTAGGTTATGGGTTAAGGCAGGATAAGGGTTAAATCCCCTTTTGCAACATTGAAATCAGCCCTACACAGGATGTGAAAATGGTCATAAGTGAATGGTTATTGTAGAACTGAAAATCTTTTTATTTTTCAAGTTTTCTCTGAATAGTACTTTTTGATTTACGACCTTGTTATGTCAAGGCACCGATATGCTCAAGCATTACGGAGGATAAATAGGCAATTCAAGAGCCTAAATTCAACTCGTGCATTTTCATTAGATAAATTTTCAAGAGCCCGAAATCAACTTGAGTTGAGGGTTCTCCATTGTACAAGCTATTACCGAGCCGTTGAATTATTTTTGTATAGTTTTTAATGTCGTTTTCAATATTATTTCAGTTATATCGCGCCGGCCACTGCAACTATCCATGCTTTCCTTTCTTTTACCAGTGCTTAGCAAAATAATCTTCCCACGTCACTAGCTGCTTTCCCGAATAACCATCGTCGAAACAATGATCAGCGGTAGAGGGGAATGAATCTTATCGCTATGATTATCAGAAATCCTCTGAAAGAAATTAGCTCGGCTGAGGTTTCGGACCAGCGACTTTCTGGTTTCAAATCCTGTACTCTACCGACTGAGCAACCGAGCTCGGCCTGTCCAGTTATGTTAACCCTTTTACAAACGATCTCGACTTTTAACCCTTAAGCTGCTAAGCGCAACTCACTGACCTTTTGCAGACAATGTAGATCAAGATCAGACTGCACATAACGTGCAGTCTGATCTTGGAAGATAGTTTTTTCCCCAAAAGATAACTTTGAAACAGCAACAGTTGGGTTTTTACTATCGACTTGAAAGTTTCATTTCACTTATTTAGCAGGATAAGGTTTAACTCTTTACCAAACGACAAAATTTTAGACCAGTCCAAATTGAAAGCCTTTGCAGACGACAAAATAATGTAAATCAAAAAATGAAATTTGTTTTTGGAAGGTTAGAAAACATTGTGGGAATAGGAGAAAATGCTGGTTACCAGCATTTTCTCCTTTTCCCACAATGTTTTCAAAAGGCTTCTTTTTCAGGGTCGTTAAAAGTCGGGACTGTGTGGTAAAGAGTTTTAAAGGGGCATTTTGAGATATGTTTCATTGCAGTTTGCAATGTTTCGTTAAACATCGACGAAGACTGTCAAATACATGTATAGCAGAGATACAGCTGCTATTGCTCGTATGAACCGTTCAAGAAATGATGCTGGAATACTTTCGTGTAGAGTCTTTATCAGGACAAACTTTAGATTTGTCCAAATTGAAAGCTGATTGATTGCGTAGTGTTTAACGCCGTTTTCAACATTATTTCAGTTATATCACGGCGGCCAAATTTGAAAGCAGTTGCAGACGAAAACATCAATGTGGCTCTTTTTTTTTTTTTTTTTAATAATGAAAACCATCGTGGGAAAAGGGCAACAGCATTTTCTCCTTTTTCCACGATGCTTTCGAAAACCTGCTTCATCAGGGTCGTTAAAACTCGGGATTGTGTGGTAAAGAATTAAGACATTTCTTCTGCATCTAAGACTTAGAATTTAAAAAAAAAAATCATTCAAAATATTGCATATTAGTAAAATTGAGATTTTACTGAATTCAGGATATTCATGTCAAACCTGTAGCACGTTATCCCCTTCGTTTTGCTGCCGACCGATCTTCAAAAGGCTCCTAACAAGCCTCTTGCCACAATGTTTTCACATGTATTCGTGTATATAAAACCTTAAGTCACATTGGTTACCCATAGTTTACGACCATGTTTCCAAATTCCAAATTCGTTTGCTGCAAAATTTTGCTTGAGGGGGTTAATGGGTTAAAATTAGAACATCTAAACTTCCGTCGGAGGTTGTCCGATATTTATGTTTTCAGGCGTCAGCTATGTAGACAAAAACATTTTTTCGTATACACCCCAGTTCACCCCAAAACGTCTAAACAACCTAATATATAATGGTTATCCGGTATTTCACAAATCCCGAATTTCACAACAAGTACCGGATCGCCCGGATACCCGGTATTGCAGTTCAATTTATCAAATCTATCCCGACACACCGATAAGGTTCTGTATCGATAGTTGATTTTATTTGATGTAATCATCTCTCATAAAGCTGCAATTATCAGCTAGATGTCGACCCACAAATCTCTTGTCAAGTAAATGGAAAACTGAACTTCGAGTGGTTAAAACTACTGGTGAAAACCTGAGATCGATATTTGGCTTTGGTGGCCTTGAGAAATTTAATACGAAGTAAACTCTAGTTCGACGTTGTTGTATAAGCTGGCTTTTGACCTACTTCTTTTTATTAGTCTGAAATAAATGAAAGGCAATTAATGAGTGGACAAAAATGTAGTCATGTAGACATTAAGATTCTGTGGCCTTATTTAAGGGTACAATATACAAGGGTTTGTATCCTTAAATGGATACTCCTTGAAACTTATTCATACCTTAGCGTTTTTTTTGTTTTTTTTTCATTACCCTATAACACGTTACTATACGGTCTACATGTATTTTAAGATACACGATATTCAGCAGAAACTTCTTATTTTTAAACGATGAGTTGGATTTATATCTAGTATTGAAAGAAAAAATAACCAATTGAAAACTTCCCTATTAATCAATATGCAAAACAATGAGGAAAAGAGGCACAGTTGCGGGAGTTGTGATTTTTCATTAGTTCACTTCATACTGAACCTTTTTCTAAAAGCTCTTTCTTGGATTTTTTTTTTTTTTTTTTTTAAACATTACGCGCGCGTTATAGATACAAATACTTTCAAAATAAATCAGAAATCTGGGTTTAATGTAAGATCTTCAACTTTGTGATTACATTACATTACTAAAACACTTACTGTATTGTCTGACAATGTGACTTTTGGAAAACTTGCTCCACTGAAGAAATTTCAATATGAGTTTTTGACAAACAGATATAAGAGCTTAAACTTTAGAGTAATTTCAAGTATGCTTTCTTTCATTTTAACCCTCAGGTTGCTAAGCGCGACTCAAAGACCTTTTCTGCGGACAGTTAAATCTGGGTAGGACAGAACGTGCAGCCTGATCTCGGATCTACACTGTCCAACAAGGATATATTTTTTTATTTTTTTCCCAAAATACCCTTGAAACAGCAAAATTCTTAGTTTTTTTTTTTTTATTAACGGTTTGAAAATTTTATTCACATTTTTAACATGTTAAGAGTTAATAAGTTTGTACTTACGTGATTTTTGTGTAGCATATTACAAAAAAAATGCGGTCACCCAGGTTCGAACTCGTTACCATAAAGTTATAACGGTTTCTTACAGACTGAATTAACGTGCAACTGTTTAGCAAATTTATAATTTTTCTCGTGATAGGGGCTATGTAACTAACAGGGTCAGAAACTTCATCGGGGGAAAAAAAGGTAACAGTTTAACCCAGTAATATGAAGAGGCTAGAGTACCGCACTAACCATATCACTTCTAATCGAAACGGCAAGCAACTTAATAGAAATTCGGTTTTCATGTAAGAATTTACTGCTTAGCAGATTATTAATATCGAACGTGGAATTTTTATTATGAAGGTTTCGTTATGAAGGCTTATCAACTTCCTTGGGATTGTTTCAGGAATGCTTTTAGCGTTGATTTCGTGAGTAAATAAAGTACATTAAGTCTCTCTGTCTCTGTTTCTCTCTCTCTCTCTTTTAACTCTTTACCAACCGACAAACTTTTAGACTGTTCCAAACTTAAAGCATATGCAGACGGCAAATTGAATGTCACCCAAATTATGAGAATGGTCTGTGTTAGGGTAGAAAACGGTGTGGGAAAAGGATAAAATACTAGTTACCATTATTTTCTCCTTTTCCCACAATTTTTTCAAAATGCTTCTTTTTCAGGGTCATGAAAACACGGGATTGTTTGGTAAAGGGTCAAATAGTCGAACCGTTCATTTTCTATTTCTTCGTCTATCTGCTCGTCTGTCTCTTCTTTTGGGTCTCTTTGATTTAGTCTCGCAATGCCTTAGATCTAAGTATGACTGGTCTTTTTTTTTAACTTGAGGTTTTTATAATTCATTTCTTAATCTTTCTTCACCTTTCTGCGTCTGTCTGTCTGTCTGTCTGTCTGTCTGTCTGTCTGTCTGTCTGTCTCTCTCTCTCTCTCTCTCTCTCTCTCTGTCTGGTCGTCCGTCCATCCTTCCGCCCGCTTGCCCTTTCCGCCATCCATCCATCCATCCATCCATCCGATGAATGCTTACTACAACTTTCTCCCGATCTCCCTGACATGTACGGTATGAAGCTTCGCGTTGGAGTGTCCTTGGGTAAAGAATTGCAAAGCCCAAGCCTAGTACTGGTTAAATCCTGGAAACATGAATAAGTGAGCTGTCGCTGTAGGTTATCAAATTATTGTTGAAAGCGGCTGAAATACTATCGAGAAGAAAATAACACGTCTTTACGTCAATGCAAAGAGACAATAAATTATTTTTCTGCCTTAAACTCGCAAATTCATAACGATAGCGAGACCCAACTAAACTTGAAGGAGAGGCAAAAAATTCTATGTTGAGGAATTCTCCTAAATTCGATTAACCCTTATCCTGCTAAATATGTGAAATGAAATTTTCAAGCCTATAGTAAAATCCCGAATTCTGCTATTTCAAAGGTATTTTCGGGAGAAGGATATCACCTCATCGGACAGTGTAGATCCAAGATCAGACTGCACGTTCTGTGCAGTCTGATCTTGATCTACACTGCCCGCAAAAGGTCCTTGAGTAGCGCGAAGCAGCCTTAGGCTGAAAATATTTACGAAGAAATATGTAATGAAACACTAAGGCTTCACGTTAAATAACGCGAGGTTTCTTTCAGTTGTACTCGCTACCTCCCTAACTCTATCGAAAATTTTAGCCAAAATTTCAGCTTTGTCCAAATTGAAAGCATTTGCAGACGACAAATCAAGTGTTACTTAAGCAATGGTTACAGTATTTTCTTCATTTTCCACAGTGTTTTTAAAAGCATTCTTCATCAGGATTGTCAAAACTCTGGATTGCTTGGTGATAGGTAAAACAAGTTTTATTCAAATGATCGACTACTGATAAAGGTTGAAGGCGTGAGTACATTGGAAAATATTTTGGCCGAAGGAAAAATTGTCTTTACATGCATTTTTTTCTTTTGCCTCAATGTATTCAAACCTGATCTGCTGCAAGACGAAATATTCTGTCTACAGGCGGTATTGACTTGAACGTTGCCTGATCCTAGCCTGCACAGTTAATAGCTACTCAAGTTGTAGTTAGAGCTTAACCCTTTACCCAAAAAATACCAAACGTTTTTAGGACCCTGGGGAAGAAAGGCTTGAAGTGAAAACATCATGGAAGAAGGAAAACAATGCTGGTTACCAGCATTTTTTCTTTTCCCACAATCGTTTTACCCTCAATTGCCTGATGAAAGCTACGCTTTTATATGTCTCATGCAAATGCTTTCAGTCTGGACCATTCTGGTGAAGGATTAACCCTTTCTTTACCTCACAATCCCGACTTTTACCGACCCTAAGAAAGAAGCCTTTTGAAAACATTGTGTGAAAAGGAGAAAATAATGGTAACCAGCATTTTCTATTTTTGAGTCACAAATATTCTGTGGTCTGCAAAAGCTTTTAATTTTGACAAGATAAAATATTTGTCGTTTATTAAAGGGTTAAAGGGTAAATGCAGAATAACGTTTGCAATAACGGACTTGCCTTCGAAAATAGTGTAGCAGCAGGTTTTTTTTTTTTTTTGTAAGAAATAACTACAATTTGCTACAATTTGTATGTTTATTTGGAAAAAAAAAGTGAAAAACACTGTTTTGATTCCTTGCTATATCCTATCTTTAACAGCACTGCGAAACCTCTTACAAAGTCTCTCAGAAAAGTAATGGTTTCTATATCACCTGCCGGTATGGGCCCGATATTGAAAATTGTTGCAAATCGATATCGGCCTGATATGGGCAATGATATTGATCCAATATATGTGGCGATATCGGCCCAATATATGTGGCGATATCAGTCCAGTATACGGCATATATGTGACGATATCGGCCCGATACACCCTGGATTCCAGTCTGGTCTTTTTTTTTTTTCTATACATTCTGACGTTGCTTTGTCAAAAATTATAGAATCGGTTAACAATTTATTGCCACATATATGTTTGACCCGTGAAGGGAGACCGCGATAAGGAGTGATAAAAAAAATATTACCGCCAGGTCCCAGGCTACCCGTTACGATATATTTGCTAGGTACGTTAATGAAAGTACATTGAAGCACAATCTGGGTCCGTATTTACCGACCATTCAAACCCTTTATCTGTTTCTAAATGTAGAAAGAAACATACTTTCTGATTGGCTAAACTATTTTGTTTAGCCAATAAGAGCTTTTGCTTCTCAGATGATAATGAAATCCTTCAAATTAAATTGCAACGTTCGATGCATGAGAACGCCTCTTCTGCCCCTTGCTGGTACCCTCACCTACATCCGCCATTGAAATATCAACTTTTTATATCCATGTCTACGGGTTCTCCGTGGCCAGTGGTTAAGAAGCTAGTCACATTGGAATGCTCTCAATCAAGACAGTCGGATCCCAGCACTGGTGAAATCCAGGAAAAGCATAAGTGAATAAGCTTTTGCCAGGGTATGACTGAAATAAAGACGACAAAGTTACCAGCATTTTCTCCTTTTCCCTCAATATTTCAAAACCTTGCTCCTTTGGGGTTAAACATCAGCCCAAGAGATATCCATGTATCTATTTGTGAAGAGTTCAAAATGCCTCAAATGGATGAAATAGGCCAGGGGAACATAAATAACTACTGTATTGAAGACCGAATACATTAATCACTGAACTTCAACAATAAAGATCGTAAAATACAACCATGGTAACCTGAAACCCGCGGGACAGTATGGGCGTTCCGGGGCTTCAATGGTAGGTCCATTTATCAAAACAGAAATAGGTATAATGGGCTGCTGCCCAGGGGGTATCGTTCCCTGACATTTAAAGGACCTGGAGAGAGAAGCTATTTGAAACATTGATGGAAAAGGAGAAGATGCTGGTAACGTACATTTTTTCTTTTCCAACAATGTTGTTTTCCCTCTCAAATATAGAAATCGTCAGTTTTGCCATAAAACTGTACTGGTAGATCTACTTGATTTGTAGTCTACAAAGGCTTTCAGTTTGGTCAGGTCTAAAATTTTGTCGTTTGTTATAGAGTTGGGGTTTTATTTTGTGGAAACTAGAGGTTCAACTCCTTGGGGCACTGAGAATTGATTGATTGATTGATGGTATGGTGTTTAACGCCGTTTTCAACATTATTTCAGTTATGTCGCGGCGGCTAGTGCACCTATCCATGCTTTCCTAGAGTTTCTTTTACCAGCACTACGCACAATATTCTTTCCAAGTCACTGGGTGCTTTCCAATACATCCATAGTCGAAACAATGGTCAGCGGTGAGAAAGGAATGAATCCTGTCGCAATGACTATCATCAATCCTGGGGCAATGAGGACAATCCTTTATGAGATTCTACGGATAGTGTAGATCCAAGATCAGACACTGTCCAATATTTTGTGAGATATTCCGGTTAGAGAAGGGTTTAGGTGTAAACGTGTCAGTGTCTTGTTTGGTTTGTATTGGAGTTTAATGCCATTTTAACAGCTCAGGTCATATCATGGCGGTCAGTGACACACCCATGTGTTTCCTGGCTTTCTCACACCAGTACTGACACAACTTTCTTTCCAAAGCCATTGACTACTTTTCTTACATGCATCAGTGGTAAACGGTGAATAATCGCCGGAAAGAAAGTTTGCCTCAACCGGGTATCGAACTCGCAACCACCAGGTCACGTGTCAGATATGCTAACTACTGCATGAGCTACCCGGGCGAGCGTGTCAGCGTCACAGGCGAAAACTTGGGCCATTGCTGACGGTTTAACCATTTGCCAGACAACGACCCTGAAGAATAAGTCCTTTGAAATCATTGCGGAAAAAGGAGAAAATGTTGGTGACCTCCTTTTCCCACAATGTTTCTACCCTATCAGAGAAAAATCGCATCATTTGTGCCATATTGAAATTGCCGTCTGCAAATACTTTCAATTTGGGCTGGTCTGAAATTTTGTCGTTTGGTAAAAGGTTAACTCTTTCAGTACCAAATATAAACTCGACCTCTTTCGACGGCTGTGAATAGATGCCAAACGAGCCCAGACAGATTTTTACCTTATAAGCTTGACTAACTAAGCAGAATGTATGGATCCAAATCAGACTGCACAATCTGATCATACATGTAGACTGAAAATACATTTACATGTATACTGGGTAATAGTGTAAATGCATGTAGACTGTACATTACTTATAGTGTAGTGCATTAAAATTTTGGCACTTAGACTGCTAAGTTCGGCTCTATGATCTTTTGCGTCCAGGGTAGATATGATCAGAGTGCACAGAACGTACAGTCTCATCTTTGATCTAAACTGTCCGATAAGATGATGATGTCTATCTCAAAAAAAAAAAAAAATTGAAATAGCAAAATTTGGGTTTATTCTATCGGCTTGAAAGTTTCATTTGTCTTATTTAGCAGGTTAATATTAAACTACCAATTAGTCCGAGAAAAGGATTGTCCCGTATCAAATCTGTAGCTAAGGTGTGAATAAGTTCCGCAGGATATAGATTTACGGAAGAAATTTTTGTATAATGGCCTTAAAAATGGGCCTGCAAATAAGTTTGCAAAGGCCCGCAGAATAAATATGTCCACCTTTTTCAACCAATCACAAGTTACCATTCATTCATTCGATACCAATAATGTCAAGAAATAGGTCAAAAGCCGGCTAATAGATCTCCCCTGAAAAATATATTTTGTACGGTAAACTAAGTTAACTGCCCTTTTCCATACCCAGTTACCATTAAACAATTTATCTCACACACTCGGGTTTCCTTGGAGTTTATCGGCGATAACATCTCAATTTAATCTGCTTTCAATTAAAACTCGACTTTATTGTGAACATAAAGCCCCGCAAATGTCTTTCGAGCGTCGATCAAAATCCAGAAATATTTATATTACACTTAATATTTTCTCTCCCAAAGCCCCGTAAAACAAGCTTAACACGCCATTCTCTAAACCTTTCGTCAAGGCGAACAAATAAGTTTGTGAGCTTTTTTCCTTCATAAGCTGTTTTTATCTGATAGTTTGTAAGGTCTTAAACGTTTGAGTTGTGTTTCTAGTATATTACCATTTTCAACAATATTCTAATCATATTATGACAGCAGTTCAGAATTCCGAACTTGACCGAGTTTCTACTGTGCTGGGGCTCCAGTAAAATAAATAAATTTGGTCAGATCTTATCAAACATTTTCATGGAATTTCAGTTATATAAATGAGCCATACACTATGCAAAGGGGGTTAATGCATTTGCCAAAAAAGTATCGACTCAGGTCAGCCTGCACAGTCTGTACCAGGCTGACATGGGTGGAAACCTCTTTTGCTATTTGTTAGCCTGGCATTCAGGCCCTGCATTTGAGTCATTCTAATAAAAAAGGTACACAACTATTGTAAACCCTCAGGAATATACGTTGTTACTTGCTCTTTATCTAAAATACAGACCTTGAGAACATTATATGAGTGTATTTGTTCTGCTGTTTTATTTTATGATTTTTTTTAAAAATGAAAATGCTCTATTTAACGGACTGATACCAGTCTAGCTATTTGTCAGTATCTACATGTTGACCAGTCTATTTCACGATTCAGTCGTCTATCAGACAAAATGGACAGGATGGATCCATAATGATACGTTGATTTGCTTGGTATAATTATGTATTAAACACTTTTTCGCCAGAGCACCACTCATTTGGCCCGCAACATGCGAAATGAGACCTTGTGACATTTGCGTAAAGTGTCTTCTCGGATTAGCCTGCCCAGTCTGCGCAGGCTAATCCGAGACGGCACTTTACGACTACATAAGATTTTGTCATACAGTAGGCTTTCGTTAAACAGAAAATCACATAAGAACGAAAAGTGTCGTCTCGGATTAGTCAATACGGACTGCACAGGCTGATCTGGGACGATACACTTACGCATATGTCCGAAGGCCCCTTTTCGTGTTGCACGCCATTTATCAACTCGACCTTTTTCGACAGCTGAAAATACAATCCACGGTTCACAACATATTGAAAGTTTTGCCTTACAGGCTCGACTAAAGCGGACTGTACAGATTAAAGATCAGCCTGTACCGTCTGTGCAGTCTGATCTTGATCTGTGCTATTCGCAAAATTTCCTGTATTCGCCCATGGCACTGAAAGCCTAATTTGAAATCTTCTTACAACGAAGCTTAATCCTTAGGCTGCCAAGCGCAACTCAAAGACCTCTTGCGGACAATGTAGATCAAGATCAGACTGCACAGAACGTGCAGTCTGATTTTGGATCTACACTGTCCGATAAGGAGATTTTTTTCTCCAGAAAATAAGTCTGAGGTAACAACTTTCGGGTTTTTACTATCGGCTGGAACGCTTCATTTAACTCTTTACCAAACGACAAAATTTAGACTGGTCCAAATTTAAAGCATTTGCAGACGACAAAATAAATGTGGCTCAAAAATTGAAATTTGTGTTGGGAAGGGTAGAAAACATTGTGGGAAAAGGAGAAAATGCTTGTTACCAGCATTTTCTCCTTTTCTCATAATGTTTTCAAAAGGCTTCTTTCTCAGGGTCTTTAAAACTTGGGATTGTGTGGTAAAGGGTTAACTTATTTACCAGTATTGGGGTTAAAATTTCAGCAGGAACTCAGATACGAATTCAAGTACAATGAGTATAAGCCATGGCCATGATTTGACGGGTTTGACATGTATCACAGAATGCCTTAACACAATTTTGCAGCAGACGACTTTAAAAAAAAACAACTTTCTTACAAAGTATGGATAATAAAAGCTATTACTCCCCCCGCCCCTCCCCGCCAAAAAAAAAAAAAGGAAAATGGTTATAAAATAATTTTTGGTGGCCGCAATGTCACTGAAAACTTAAAAGCCAAAAAATGTTCTGCAACCATGGCTGGACAATGCAAGCCCTGTCAGCGCTCCAGGAAATGGCTCATACGTGTATTACGGAGGTCAAAGGGCAACAAATTCATTGACCTGGATCGATACTTCTTGCCGATACAATAAGCCCCCTTTTCACAGATCATTGCTAATTTATTTTGTCGAGTGCATTTTGCTTTCAAGTTGGATTATTTTGATACTCTCTCGTGCGGTAGGAGAATTTAACGTATGTTGTGGGTACTGATTAGAATCCGACGGTCTCCAGTCTCACGGGCAGTTTTGGGTGACGAACAACACAGATTTTACCGGAGGACCCCCCCCCCCCCCATTCGCCCCCCTCCTCCACTCTTTTATGTGTTTCCTGCACAACTAAGTGAAATCTCGATTTTTATATTGCAGCAAGTGGTTTACTATTTGAACGATTTTCTCCAAACTAATAAACATGTTATCACGACTATTCCTTTCCATTTGCCACAATATTTTTAAAAGCGCTCAGCAGCAAGATAAAAAAAAAAATAGTCATATGACACATGCAATGTGTAACAGCAATGTGTAACAGTAACTTCAACCGCGTCAAATGATAGAAATTCAGAGCTTTATTAGAACACCATTCCTGAAGAATTTCGTTCAGAAGTAAATGCGGACGTAGGCATAAATCAAGATCAGACTGTGTAGAACGTGCAGTCTGATCTTGGATCGATACCGTCCGCTTGTGTACTCAAGCCTTTAACATAAAAATCTTTCCGACTTTCAGTAGACAACCAGTATATTTTTTTAGCCGTCGACAGCGTGATAACTTTAAAACAGAAATGTTCTCGGGTCTGATAAGAAGAAAATGCAATCGACAAACTTTTATCAAGTATGTCTGTTTTCTTGAACAGCTTCCCGCTGTTTATCTACAAAATTTGTGCCTGCACCGATATTATAAATCGAATTTCTGTTTAATCTTTCAATGCCAAATATATGAGACATAGTCTGAAAAGGGGGGCTTAACGCATCTCCTTGATACATGATACCAAGTAAGTCATCACATGATCATTGATCCATGAAAACCAAATGTACTGTCTCACAACCGACAGAGTCTTGAGATAAACTGGTCCTTGGACATGCAGAAAATTGACTAATAGCCAAAAGTGTCGGCCGCCAGTCCGCGCAGGCTGACCTGGGTCGATACTTTTTTGCAGATGCATTAAGACCCTCTTTTACTGGGCATGTCTCATATAATCTCGACCGCTTTAGAGCTCCAGATAGAGGGGGTGATTTTGACTATAGAATTGAAAATATTCATTATTCTCAACCAACTAAACCCTATGTTATGGGTACTCATTAGAATCGTCTCATGGAGACGATTCTAATGAGTACCCACAATATAGGGTTTGGAAGAGAAATAATGGATTACCATCACTCCCTCTTATCTGGAGGTCTGCCGCTTTTGGCGGCTAAAAGCACAACCGGCTGAAAGTCATTTTTTTCTCTTATATCAACCCTTTTGCTGCTGAGCGCGACTCAGAGATCTCATGGAGACGATTCTAATGAGTACCCACAATATAGGGCTTGGAAGAGAAATAATGGATTACCATCACTCCCTCTTATCTGGAGGTCTGCCGCTTTTGGCGGCTAAAAGCACAACCGGCTGAAAGTCATTTTTTTCTCTTATATCAACCCTTTTGCTGCTGAGCGCGACTCAAAGATCTTTTTGCGGACAGTCTGATCTTAAAACTACACTGTCCTATAAGGAGATATTTTTCCCTAAAAATACCTTTGAAAAAAACTTATTAGTTTTTAGTATCGGCTTGAAAGTTTCATTTGACTTATATAGCAGCTTATGGGTTCACCTTTTACCACACAATCCCCAGTTTTAACGACCCTGAGAAAAAGACCCTTTTGAAAACATTGTTGCGAAATGAGAAAACGTTGGTAACCTTTTCTCCTTTTCCCGCAATGTTTTCTATCCTGTCAAGGATACATTTCGTCCTTTGAGCCACCTTCAGTATGTCGTCTGCAAATGCTTTCAATTTGGACAAGTCTAAAAATTTTACATTTGGCAAAGAGTTAGTGGCTTGACGAAAAGAAGGAATGTTGAAAATTGGAGATCAGAGGCTGCACATTCTATACAATCTGACCTTGGTCTACGACATCAGCAGAAGCTCCTGTCTCAGCCCATGGCGCTGACAGGGTCACGATACCACCTGCAGTCGACATTTATCGTCTTTTTGAAATTTGAAAACAGTGTGTGGTAAAAGAGAATGGATCTTAATGAGCCATTTTCTCTTTTGACCTGGGCCAAAACTTTTTGCTTTTGGTAAATTATCTCCATGTCTAAGAACCAGTGCATCTCATGATTCAGGTTGACCTGGGCTGAAACTTCTTGCTTTTGGTAAATTTGCTGCATGTCAAAGAACCAGTGTACATCTTGATTCAGTTGGTTGTAAGACAAAGTGGATTATATGATGCCTTGCTTAGTATCATGGGCCACGGAACCCCCTTTTCACGGGTTATGGGTCATTTATGTGTCTATCATGATGGGATTTGTATTTGAATGGGTAGAAAACATTGTGGGAAAATGAGAAAATACCGGTTACCAGCATTCTTTTCCTTTTTTCTTTTTTTCCCCATGATGCTCTCAAAAACCTTACTCTTAAGGACTGTAAAAACGCGACATTGTTTGGTAAAAGGTCAAACAAAGGAATGATATTTTTTTTTAGAAAACTTTCAAACCTGTCTGGACGTTTTAGAAATTGCCGGGTCTGAGGTGTAACTTGATTGTGTTACTGGGTGTCACTTTCACAAGACGTTTAAGCAGTTCTGTACCAAACGATATAGGCTTAGACTTCTCCTAATTGACAGCAATTGCAGACGACAAATCAAATATGACTCAAATGGTTAAGTTCGTCAGTGAAAGGGTTGAGAATATTGTGGGACAAAGAGGAAATGCTGGTTACCGGCATCTTCTCTTTTTTTCCCACAATTTTCTCAAAAGCCGTTATCCTCAGGACGGTAAAAATGGGGGAGTGTTTTTTCGGGGGAAAAGGTCGTGCAAAATAATACATTTCTTTTAGAAATCATGCAAGATTCAACCTATTTGGATTATTTAGAAATTGTAGGAAAAGTTATGAATCAATTACGCAACTGGATATCGGTTTCAGAAAACGTTTTAGTTGATTTACTCGCCATAATTTATGAGGGGTTTTCAAATATTTACAAGTAGGATAGAATTAATTCAGAGTATTTGCGTTACGATGATGTTTTATATATTTAAGTCGATCCGTTTACATTAGACAGCCAGCTATGTTTGTTAAAATATTCATAGTTTAGTCCCCGTAGAGAGAGAGAGCATCATCTGATCTTGAATACTGCATTTGAACGATCTTGGAAGAGGTCCCGTAGACAGTACCAAATCAAAGTACTGAAAGTATTGACAGACCAGCGAATATTGAATATGCGGCCTTGGTAACGGTAGAATTTGGTTGGTCCATATAAGGTTGAAGAAAAATAACTCAATCCGGTTATATAGTTCGATCCGGTTTGATCCTATCATATCCAATCATTAAGTCTGATACGGTTCGGTCCAGGCCAATCGTGCTATTAAGTCTGTACCGGTTCGATCCGGTGACTTACCCACCGCTCTCAGCCATTCGCTTGTCGCAATAGGAAATACCGTGAAAAAAAAAATAAAATAAATATTGATCTTTATTAAAAAGGGACAAATAAACAACTTATCTGTTTGCTGCTATGGCATTTGAATACTTTCTGGAGTTCACTTTTAGATGAACTTTTCTTATCGGCTGGACGAACTCGTAGCTAGACGAGACCTACAACACCCGCAAAGAACACGAGGATGAAAAGGGCTGCGTCGGGATAAGTGAAGATGAGTCTGATTTGCATAGGTCACTGACTTAATTTACCTATAAGCTTACATCTTCTACTGCGTCGGGATAATTGAAGATGAGTCTGATTTGCATAGGTCACTGACTTAATTTACCTATAAGCTTACATCTTCTACCTCATAGATGACATCTTGTTCAGTCTATGACTTTGTGAGTGAACATCATTCAGACTGGAGTGCTTCAGATTTTGTAGTTCATGTCAACATTTTCATATTTAACCCTTTACCGCATAGTCCCGACTTTTAACGACTCTGAGACAGAAAGCTTATGAAAACATAGTGGGAAAAGGAGAAAATGCTGGTAACCAGCATTTTCTCCTTTTCCCACTATGTTTTTTACCGTTCCAAGAACAAATTTTGATTTTGCAGTCACATAGATTTCGTCGTGTGCAAATGCTTTAAATCTGGACTACTTCTAGTCTAAAATTTTGTCTTTTGGTACAGGGTTAACATAATTACGATTTCTAGCAGAAAGAATTATCTTTTGTGGGGCAGTATTTGGCGCCTATATTTTTTTGTAGATTTGAATCATGGTCACTCTCGATGGCAATAGACTTGCAATCAAATGACCTCTAGTCTGATACTACATCTCTAGGCTGGTTTGAGGCTCAAGATATAGCTTTGTTGTTCTTCATTGACACAGGGCCACTTCACTGTTTTCCAGATGACTAATTGCTAAGCTGGTTTAAGTTGAAGGCGTTTGCAGAGGTCGAATTACGTGAGGCTCAAATGGTAGGATTTGTCTTTCAAAGGGTGGAACGCATAGATAGGTGCGCCGCCGAGATATAACTGAAGAAAACTGTTGAAAACGGCGTTAAATGCTATTCATCCAACCAACCTGTTCAGGCTGTGATTCCAAAAGCTTTTTCCCATGTGTCGTTGATTGTTCAGTATTTTTTTTTTTTTTTTAATAAAGTCAAAATGGTAAAAGATCCGTTTGTGACAGGAGAAGAGAATGTTGGCGACCGAAAAATATAATTTGGGGGTGAAAATTTGTCGCTATTTTCAGAGAAAAGTTGTTTCAAAATGAACGTCATATATGAAATGAACAAGAAAAAGGCGGTTAAATATGATAAATACTAAGACTATTCTCAAAGCCGTCAAAATGGTATTTAAGAATACGACGGGTTAAAAGTATGTGCAGTCGAAACATATAATTTGTCCAAAATTTTGAATCTACTGTGTAAACATTTTATTTTAGAAATACGATATTATTTCAATACAATACGTATTGCAAGCTCCTACTTTATCTGCCCAGAGAATCAGCATGGATTGACATGCACATCCGTGAAGTCTGGTCTTTGTTTATACTGTTTGAGACGCAGTTACATGAAGCTGTTAAAGCTTCATCCAATTAATAAAAGAACGTGCAGTCTGATCTTTCATTTACATTGTCCCCTACTCTATTCTTAATGTCAATAATCAAAATGTCTCTTTTTTATAAGATGGAACACTTTGTACTCGTATAGTTATGAAGTAAAAATTACCTAAACTAGGCATGTATCCGTCGAAAATGTCTGAGTCATTTATTTGGCTGCGAAAAAAATAAATTTGTCGTCTGTTAAATCTTAAATTTGGATAAGTCAAAAGTTTTATTCGTCCGGTAAAGAGTTAACTCTTCTCCAAACGACAAATTCTCGAACTAGTTCAAATGGAAGGCATTTTGCAGACGACATATCAAATGTGACTCAAATGGTGGGATTTGCCTGCAAAAGAGCAGAAAATATTGTGGGAAAAGGAGAAAATGCTGGTTACCAGCATTTTCTTCTTTTCCCACAATCTTTTCAAAAGGCCTTGTCCTCACAGTCGTTAAAATTCGAGATCTTGTGGTAAGAAGTTAACCCTGTACAAAACAATTTCGAGTTTTAACAACTATGAGGGAAAAGGGGCTTAGCGAGAATATGCTGGTAACCAGCATTTTCTTCTTTTTCCACAAGGTTTTCGATCCTTTCACGTCCAAATTTCATTATTTAATTTGCCGTCTGGACATAGGAGTGAGTCCAAATGTTCTATAAAGATTTAACCCTAAGTGGTAAGCCCGGCTCAAGGACCCTTGGCAGACAGTGTAGATCAAGACCAGACTACACAGAACGTGCAGTCTGATCTTGGTTTTACACTGTCCAATCAGGAGATATTGTAACCCCAAAAATAAATTTGAAACAGCAAAGTTACGGGATTTATTTTCGTCTTGACAGTTTTATCTCACTTTTTTGGCAGGTTAACCCTTTACAACACAATCTCGACTTTTAACGACCCTGAAGCAGAAGCCTTTTGAAAACATTGAGGGAACAGGAAATGCTGGTAACCAGTATTTTTCTCCTTTTCTCACAATGTTTTCTACCCTATCAAAGATAAATTCCATCATCTGAGTAAAATTTAATTTTTCGTCTTCAAATGCTTTCAACTTGGACAGGGCTTAAACTGTATCTCCTGGTAAAGGGTAAATGGTTAAAGGGCACTCTCTTGCCCTTGATACACGGTCGTAAAATGAGAATTGACGAACAAATATTGACATTGCTCTGTCTCTATCGTTATATTTTGGTCATAAAATATCATCAGAAAAGACGCATTTTGTGGTTCGTTTTGGCGCTAAATACATATGAGCCATGCTCTGGCAAAAAGGGGGTTTAATGCATCTCCGTGATGCATTATACCGATCAAGCCATCACATAATTGTGGATCCGTAACAGCCACTTTCTTTAACAACCGACTTCATCATGAGGTAGCATGACTGGGCCTTGGAAAAAACGAAAATTGTCCAATAGCGAAAAGTTTCGGCCCAGATCAGCCTGCGCGATTCCGCGCAGGCTGACCTAGGTCGATACTTTTCACACATGTATTAAGCCCCCTTTTCATAGTACATGGCTTTCATATTTTGCCATGAAATATCATCAGAAAAGACGCATTTTTGTTGTTCGTTTTGGCGCTAAATACATAACCACTTTGGCGGACGAATTTTCATTATCTTTTAGCAGGCCATCCTTTAATTAACTCTTTTCCAAACAATCCCGACTTTTAACGACCCCGAGAAAGAAGGCTTTTGAAAACATTGTGGGAAAAGAAGAAAATGCTGAAAACCAGCATTTTCTCCTTTTCCCACAATGTTTTCCACCCTATCAAAGAGTGATTTCGTCATCTGAGCCACTTTTAATTTGTCGTCTGCAAATGCCTTCAATTTGGACTAGTCTAAAATTTTGTCGTTTGGTAAAGAGTTAAAACACTGTCACAAAATAATTCATTGCTGACAACAACTTTGACTCAGCCTCGTTGCACCCCACAGTAGAGGTATCCAGTAGCAAAGCATTTTTCCGTAACCAAGCCAAATGTATCTGACCCGGGAAACAATTTGGATAAGAGTTTGTTGGAAAAAGGAGAAAATGCTGGTAAAGAGCATTTTCTCCTTTTTCCCACAATGTTTACTAATAGTCTTAAAAAGAATCCAATTATTTGCGCCACATTTAGTTTGTGTCTGCAACTGATTTCAATATATATGGAAAAGTTATAAATGACTTCTGATGAAGGGCTAGATGATTATAAGATTTTTTCCTTCATGCAACAGAAGATATGTGTAAATATGGTAAATATGGGGGGGGGGGGGGGGGGGGGGGGGGCATCAGAAATCCGTCAGCAAACAATTTTTCATCTTCGCCAATGTTTTTACGAGTCATTTTCTGTAAAAATATTTTGTACCTCAACTTATTTTGATCTTCCATACTTGTATCGATATTTCTTTCAACGGCATCTGCAGCAAATTTTGCAAGTAAAAGAGTTTGTTGTTGTTGTTGTTGTTTTTGTTGTTGTTGTTGTTGTTTTCTTTAAAGACACATCCTTACAGACAGAAAGAAAAGTTGATAAACTGTAGAATGGTTCAGAATTTAGTCAGCTGTGTAAACATAGATAAATAACCGATATGTATATGGTGTAAAGGATAAATACCTACATTGAAAATCTTCGATTTAAAACTGGAAACATTACAACAGTGATTCTTTTGATGGCCTCCCGAAAACGAAATGCATTTTCTATCGGTCGTAATCTGTGCAACCCTGCAACCGTCGGGGGGGGGGGGGGCAGCTTTTGGCATGAAGATACAAGCATGACGATAGTTTAATAAAATAAAGACGAAATAGGTTTTTAATAAATGGCTGAAAACGAGCGATGTACCTTTAGAAAAAAAGGTACCCTTTTAAAACGACGCAGTCGGAAAACTCAAAAGTCTATCAAAGAGATCTTAAACTGTTCATTTACGAATAACCGTGAAGTATGATAAAGAGGCGATTGAGCAGTCATTTTTTACCTCTTTCTGAATTTTTTGCCAAGCAGAGAATGCGCTTTCAAGGTTTAACCCTTTATCGAACATTCCAATGTTATAACGACCCTTTTGACTGCTAAGCGCGACTCATTGGCCTTATGCGGACAGTGAAGATCAAGATCAGACTGCACACAAAGTGCAGTCTGATCTTGATCTACACTGTCCAATAAGGCAATATTTCTCCTGCAAAATATAACTTTGATATAGCCAAATTCAGGATCTTACTAGCGGCTTGAAAATTTTATTTAAGTTACCTTGCTGGTTATGGATTAACCCTTTCCCAAATGACAAATATTAGACGCCACTAAATTCAAAACATCTGCAGATGACAAATTTGTTGTTGAAACAAATGACCCTAAGTTCTTTGACTGAGTAGAAAACATTGTGGAAAAAGGAGAAAATGCTGGTAACCACAACGTTTTCAAGTGCTTTCTTCTACAGGGTCGTTTAAACAAGGGTACAGGATTAAAGAATATGCTTTCGAAAACATTGTGCTCTTTTTCTCACAGTATTTTCTACCGTTTCTAAGACAAGTTCTATCATGTCGAAAATTTTCTGATCTGGTAAAGAATTAAGCAGGTGATTTCGAAAACAATTTTCTGTGAAATACGAGAAACTAATATAAATTAAGGTTCTACTTATCATAAACTTGCGATAAAAAATTTGATAACAGTAGTAGTACATAATATTATATTGATTGATTAATGATGTTTTATGTCGATTTCAACATAACTTCGGCAATATCAAGGCGATAGCTCTCATATTCTCTTTTCTTGGTTCACGAGTGCCTGGTTAGGGCTCTGAAGTGTCTTTCTTTAAAGTTCATACTGGAAAAATTGAGATAAACGGGAAAACGTCAAAATTCTCCCTTAGTTACACTCTTTTCAATAATGGCCCACTCCAAGACGAGAAAAGTCGTCGGCAGGTGCTCATGACTTTCTTTGGTGTCAATTCTTTACCAGACGACAATATTTTATATTTTCCAAATTGAAAGAACTTGCAGACGAAAAATCAAGTGTGACTTAAATGACAAACGTTGTCCATGAAAGGGTAGAAAACATTGTGGGGAAAGGAGAAAATGCTGGTTACCAGCATTTTCTCCTTTTCCCACAATGTTTTCAAAAGCCTTTCATCTTTCTGTCCATAAATCATGGGACTGTTTGGGTAAGGATAAATGTGCATTGAAGAAAAAAATGCATTTGTAAAATTGAACGCCGAGTGCTAGCAGTTGGCATGACACGCCCCCTTTTTATTGCAGTAAAATCAAATTAAAATTCCCGCGCGCTTGATAAACGGGAAAACGAACATTTTTTTATAAACCCATTTCCTTCACGCAAACCACCCACCCACCCACCCACCCCGAAAACTTAGAGAGCTTTAGAAAACACTGTGAAATAATTATTACTAATTCAACTGTTTTTCCTTTTTACATTATATTTAACCAGTCAAAAGAAGATACAACTCTCTCTCTCTCTCTCTCTCTCTCTCTCTCAATTCTCTCTAAGGGTTTAAAACTAGCTCATACAGTAATAGGTGACTCAAAAACACAAGTTTCATTGTCCGCGTTTTATTTCTGTTAAATGGTTTGAAATTAAATCGGCCTTTGCCAGTTTTCAGTTTTTGTTGCTTTATAAAAGTTTAAAATATTTTTATACATACTATGAAAGCTTGTCAGCTATACCGCATGATAAAGATGTTATGATTTCTTATATTCATGTAGATGACCGCTCTTGAAAACATTGTCGACAAGGCAGTTTGTTCGTTACAAGTAAACGCCGCATATCCCACATAGTTTTCAAATGCCTACAAAACAGACTACGATTTTTTTTTTTTCCGTATAGCTTTTCCACCTTCATATGACTTTTGTATTTTTCATCACGTTTATTCTTTAACATTTTCTTAACCAGTCTCGTGTTTTCATAACCCTGACGGTGTTGGCTTTTGAAAACATTTCGAGAAAAGAAAAAGATGCTGGTACCCAGCATTTTCTCCTTTTCCAACAATGCTTTTTTATACCTGTTCAGAAACAAATCCCATCACTTGAGTCACATTTGAAATGTCACCTTCAAATGCTATCAATTCGGAGTTTTTCTGTCTAGTAAAGAGTTAACCCTTTATCACACAACCCAAAGTGATGACCCTAACGAGAAAGAACTTTGAAAGCATTGTTGGAAAATAACCGATGAAAAAGAAGAAAATGCTAAAAACTAATATTTTTTTCTTTTCCCACTATGTTTTCCACCCTATCTCACACAGAATAAAGACTTATGTAATATAACAATTTTTTCATGTGTGTCATGAATTTCAGTGTACTACACAGCGACTCGGCAGTGTTTTGCTCAAGGGCACTCCCACGTGACTAGCACCGCCAACAGAGATCGATCCAGGACTCGCTTATTGAGTCGCCTGGTTGCGTAGCAACCAGGCTCTCATTGTTATCATCTTGATCCATGGGGTGACGTAAGCATACCTCCGGCCTTGTAATGCTTCCTGTCCCAGTTCCGGTTTGCGAGACGTAACCTAGTTCCGTAATTATTCGGTGAACAAGCAAATTTTTTTTTTTCGTTGTAAAATTATAACTCGGAAATGGTGCATTTTGTGATCATGAACATGTCTTTAAAGACTGAACTATTTCAACAGTTCGAAACAACCATTTCGTCCACTTGCATATACGATAACCAATCGTTTACACAAGCATCAAGTATAATTTGCATATATTATAACAGTTCCGGATACGCCTAAAATGAAATACTCTACGACTGAAATCGTCTTTTCTACGGCACGCTTCTATTTGTGGAAGAATTGTTAGCTTAGAACTACACAACTTTTTATTCTAGACTTTACATTACTTCCTTGCACTCGCATATTTTGGCTGAACCAAAACACTGTGGTAAATGCCGTATGTTACGTGCACGGAACCTTGGCTGCACTAAATCACCGCTCAGCAGGTGCTTCTTAAGATGGAATGTATAGTTGAACAACGATACTATGCCACTTCTTAAGGATTATACGAAATGTCTTTTTCGATTGAAATGAATGGCAAAAAAATCTTACAAACAGTAATCTAAATTCTTGAATAAACATACCGGTATGCAATAGCTCCAAAATTTATAATAACCGTTCAATGTTGTTTGTTTAGATTTTGTGTGTGTATATAAGTGACATAAAATCGACGTTTAAGTATAGCTGTGGGACAAATATAGATATTGTGATCACGTGATCATGATGTCATGTGTACTGGCCAGAGGTTCTTCATAAATTTACATATTTATGAATCAATCGCCGTTATTTACGTTGTCCCTCATCGGCTTTTGATTTTGTGTGGATTCGGAATTTAAGTGGAAATTGCGCAGTTCTTACAACCACCAATCTGAGGGCTTGACTCTTCACTCCACCGGAATTCAAATACCCCAAAATAGATCTGCAATAACCCACACAAATCGCAACTTTATTGCAGTGTTTGTAAAAGGTGGACATAACGTCACGTAGGTTGTGAATCGCGAATATTTAGTTTATATACCAATGCAATATATAGCTCTACAGCTTTTAACTGGTGTGGACGCAGTTCTAAATCCTACTAATTAGTGATTGTGGCGGTCCAACATCACGTCCAGGCCCCGTGCTTATAAAACTTGTTTGAGCTCAATCTCATGCTCAAGGAGCGCATTCTTGCTCGTCTTCAGGAGTCTGACTCATAGTTTTGTGCAGAACGACGGCAGGACAGTGTATCCGAAGAAAAGAGGTGTTGATTAAATGTTTTGCTAACAGATTTAAAATATCACTTTCCCCATCCGAATCGTAGCTGGGAGGACAATACATGAGATCTTCCAGATAATATGCTGGTAATAATCGATGTTAAAAATCGATGGTGTTCTATTTTTAAACGGAAATTGATTGGTTGTCACGTAAACACTACGTTTTAAGGTTGGTTGCTACCTCTGTAGTCATTACATTTTAAGGTAGGGGGCTACTAATTTCAAGAAAATACCACCGAAGCTAGTGTTTGAGTTGATTTCGTTATTAAAACTGCTAAAACTACGATAATTTTCCCCCCAAATCACTTTTTGTTAACTGTTCAGGGTAAGAATTCAATTTATTTTCGTTTGCAGGATCCGGCAAACTAGCTGGATGGACACTAGCTAGCATCAGCTGTCAAAGCCTCCATGTTTGTCAATGTTCAGCATCCGAACATGTAATTTTTAGGTTCAAGATAATTCGACCCAATGGGTAAATGACAACGAAGTTCGGTTAAAAGGAAGTGGAGGGTTAATTGATTTAAAGTGTAGATAATGGAAAGAGATGCTGCAGAATGGCATTTATCACACCTTTACATGGCTTTCATATCAAACACCAGACTCCAATCATTGGAGCGAAACCCAATCAATGACAACAGCATCAGTGTCAGACCTTCTTAAGGATGTGTGTGGGGAGGTAGGGGTGGGGGTCTTGGGCACATTAAGAAATAATGATAATAAAGTACTAAAAATATACTTAACTTCTATAGTTATATAACTCGCTGTTTCATGGAAACCTCCAAATCATTTACTGCATGGAAACCTCCAAATCATTTACTGTATAGATAATTTATACCGAACTTGCCATTTTCCGAACCTGTAGTACCATAAATCATGACAAGCATAATCATAATTAAGAAAAGTAATTGGGCCGAATCGTCTCATTTTCGGGGCCGAACTCTCAGAATTTTTGGGCCGAGTCTTCTCTAAAAACGTGGTTGGCCATGGGCCATGGGCTGAATCTTCTTATGGACGAATCTTCTAGTATAGTTTATTTTCAGATGTTGGGTCGCTTACCTTCGTGAACGAATTTTAGGGCATACTGTGCTCAGATGAAAACGTTCTAAATGTTTATTAGCATCATCTGAGTTCAAAACTCCCGTGATCAAAACTCCGGCCGTTGAGTACGGTTTTGTGCTAAGCATGAGATCGTTCTCAATATTTTTTTTAAATGCACGGGGCCAAGAAGCGACAAGAAGGGTTGCACAGTGACTAGTTATTGCTAAAATTGATGTATCTGAAAATACATGTAGCCATATGGTAATGGGTTACAGGGTAACGCATTTAAAAAGTTAAAAGATATTAATTAGCGGTTGTAAGCTTCGTGATTTCAAACAGGCCTGAGAAGGGGGGACGCAGAATAAATATGTCAACATTTTTTATCATTCTCAAAATTGTAGTTATTCATTCCAGTATGTCAAAACCATGAAGTAGACCAGCGTAGTCAGCTACGCTGATGAAAGTTATGGGCACTGTATAGTACTGTCTCACTGTATAGTAGAGTCTCCAGTCCAACGGACATCAAACTTGGTTGAAATGTTTATTTTGATGAAATACTGCACATGTTGGAAATTGGTTGCCTCTGGTGAAAATGTGGCTCACTAGGCCAGACATAAGAGAAGGGTTGCGTGGGCCTCAGAGGATGATGGTCAGGTTATTGGGCCATATTGTTTGGCTTGTGCTGTAGCAGCGACATTGCTAGTCATTGCTGTATTTACAATGACAGTTTATAGCACTTGAATTAAAAAAAGAAAAAGTTAAAAAAAGTTTTCTAAGGCATCTTTAAAAATGCTATAAAAGAATTTTGAATATGTGGACAATTTTTCCAAAATTCAATTTAGGGACAATTTCTACAGGGGAAGATTTCTCATGCAGCCACCCAGAGGCCTTAGTTTTTCCCAGATTCTTTTGAGGCATTAAGCTAAGGGAGAACTGCAAATAACGATTGAACTTCATCAGTTATTTTATCTTGACGATACCTTTTGATAATCTTTTCTTTTTTAATTGAAGTCACCAGGATAAAAGACTAGGTAACTTTGGACTTTTCAAAGCTATTACTGATACATAAAGCACAATTCTCTTTACATATTTCTTTTTCGTGTGAAGTTTGATATTTTTGTTTGTAATGTTAGGATGACAAATTCAGAACCTATGCTTGCATATACAATTTTTTTTGCGGTCAGGTTACTTGGTATCTTGAATATTGTTAATAGATTTTTGTTTTGAAATTCAAAAAAGGGTGATGTAAAGCAGATGAGATTACACACCATCACACACCAGGCGACTCTCAGGACTATCAGTCCTTTGATCGAGCACTGCCATGGAACCGCTCTCCAGTATTAGTCGATGGTATCGAAAGAGAAAGCCTAAAATATGGTGCAGCGAGAGTTAAATTCAAGTTGCATATCCCGTCGTGCAAAGAAAAAAGCATTAAAATTGTCTTTTTTAACCCTTTACAAGATGATGATTTTCTCTTCTTCTCAAACTTGAAAGCATATGCAGGTAGCAAATAAGGTGTGGCTCAAATGTTGGAGTTCATCTCTGAAAGATAAAAAAAAAAAACATTTTGGTAAAAGGAGAAAATGCATCAGCATTTTCTCTTTTTCCGAAACGTTTGCAAAAGTCCTCTTCTCCAGGGTCGTCAAAACTCGGGATTGTTCGGTAAATGGTTAACCCTTTATCACACTATCCCGACTTTTAACGACACTGTAAAAGAAGCCTTTTGAAAACATTAAGGGAAAAGGAGAAAATGCTGATACCAGCATTTTCTCCTTTTCCCACAATGTTTTCTACCCTTTCCCAATCAAATTTCAATTTTTGATTCACATATATTTTGTTGTCTGCAAATGCTTTCAATTTGGACAAGTCTAAAATTTTGTCGTTCGGTAAAGGGTTAAATGCTGATGAAAACCTTGCAATTTCAAATAAATAACCACAAAATCATCAAAAGCTATAAAAGGCGAAGCCCTGGGCTCGAATTTACATAAAACATCAATTTATTTGAATGGTTTTTTTTAACAAAAAATACTCGTTGTAACCAGAGAATTAAAATGTATATTTGGAAATGCAAATGCATTTTCTCTCTTGTTAATTTTGCTTGGCTCTCTTTGTCTGTCTGTCTGTCTGTCTGTCTGTCTGTCTGTCTGTCCGTCCGTCCATCTGTCTGTGTCCCTGACTCTGTGTGTGTGTGTGTCTGTGAGTCTCTCTCTCTCTCTCTCTCTCTCTCTCTCTCTCTCTTAACACTTTGGATGCTGAGCTCGACTTAACGCGTTTTGCCGAAAGTGTAGATCAGACTGGGACCCAGGCTAGATTCGACCATGGGGGAGGGGTACGGGGGTATAGGAAGGCACTGGGTCAACAGAAAAGACGTATATGTTACAATGTTACAGCTGTTAACCCTTACGCTGCTGAGTGCGACTCAAGGACTTTTTGCGTACAAAGTAGATTAAGATCAGACTGCACAGAACGTGTAGTCTGATCTTGGATCTACACTGTCCGATAAGGATTTTTTTCTCCAAAAGATAAGTTTAAAATAACATTAGCCGTGTTTTTACCATCGGCTTGATAGTGTTATTTAACTTACTTAGTAGGATAGGGTTTACGTCATAATATTTCGGACAGAGTTTAACCAAAAACTGATGTTAGATTTTCAGTGATAGAGAGGGACAACGTTCTGCATTTTCAATTTGCTGAACCCAGAAATTCCTGCTTTTGTGGACAGTGTAGAATAAGATTAAATTGGATAGAACATGCAGCCTGATCTTGGATCTACATTGTCCGCTTTTGTTTTTGCAACATATTTAGAAACAAACATGAATATACAACACCCTTTGTACAGACTGTGAATGTGTAATTATAAAGTACTTATAGCCAAATATCGTTACCCTTAAGATGCTAATTGCGACCCACTGACCTTTTGCGGACAGTGTAGATCAAGATCAGACTGCACAAAACGTGCAGTCTGATCTTTGATCTACACTGTCCGATACGGTGAAATCAACTTTGAAACCGCAATGTATGGGGTTTTTTTGTATTGAGTAGAAATTTGCGTTTCATTTATACAGCAGCTTAAGTGTTAACTCGGCCTCTATCGACGGCTGAACATACGTTCTGCTAAAACTCAGAGTTTTTTTTTATATATATATATTAGAGACGTGAATAAACAAACGAACGGTATAGATCCAAGATCAGACTGCAGGTTCTGTGCAGTCTGATATTGATCTATGCCGTCCGCAAAAGCGCCTATTTTCGCCTATAGCGCCGAAAGGGTTAACGGAATTGCGGTTTAGAATTGCGGTCCTCGTCGATCAGAGCGGTGATTTAGTAAAGATAGGGAATCGTATTTCATTCGGTCGTTTTACATCCTTTGCGTTATTCGCACGACAAAGAATTATCCAACTTAAAGAAAAAAGTTGATCCATAATTTTAATGTACAAATAACATACGAAAGTAGAAACCAAAAAAAAAAAAATGTCCACAGGCAATTTAAAACACTGTGAAGTTAGGAGAATATCTTTTGTCAGAAAAGATTTCTTCGAATGAGACAATGTCCTCTTTAAAGGTTGTGTTCCACAGGTGTGCGAGAAATTGCGACTACATGAGGGACGTGGTTTTAAATAACCAGTGAGTCAGACGTTAAATTTGATTAATGAGACGGTCACTGGATTAGGTTAAACGTTTATAAGGCTCTCCCAGTTCTACAGGTGCCAGTGGGATGATTTTAAAGGTGCTTGTTCTTCAGTTCTTTCAGCGCTAAATATAGCCTCAACCTCTTTCGACGGGTGAAATTAAAATCTATAGAAATCCAGAAAGATTGTTGATTGAACAAGCGGACAATATAGATCCAAAATCAGGCTGCACATAGCGTGCAGTCTGATCTTGGACCTATGCTGTCCGCGAAAGCCCCTGTTTACTCCTAATGTGCTCAAAGGGTTTGAAAAATTAAACGTATATATCAAATCCGGAGCTTTTACGACAGCACTGCCATGCCATTTCCCAACAGCTTCAAAGTGACAAGTTTTACCACTGAGCTACGCAGATTCCCTTACTGCAATGAGATATTATCACTGAATTAGAGACAAGATTTGCAAGGCTATCCAAGGTCTATGATTATGTGCTTCTGGATAAAGGTATACTATAGAGGTAGCTTACTTGTGGTGGTGGAGGTGGAGGGGGGGACGTATGTCATGTCATTTCCAAACAGTTATACATGTAATCAGATGGTCACTGGATAGGTTCAAAGTTCAAAATTTGCAGTGTCCTCACAGTACAGGTCCTAGTGGATTGATTTTAGAGGAAGCCTAGTTGTGGTTTGAGGAGAAATGTATGTATCAAAAGCGGAAGCGCCATCATGCCAAAATCTGCACTCGGTTGTATTTTTCTTTCTGATCTTTAAAGAGATATTGTGATTGAATTAGATTCAAAGTTTGCAAGGTCCCGAAGTCCATAACGGCTAGTGGACTGGTTTAACCCTTTACCGCACAATGCCGCCTTGTAATGAACCTAGGAAAGAAGCCTTTTTAAAACATTTTGGGAAAAGAAGAAAATGCTGGTAACCAGCATTTCCTCCTTTTCCCACTATGTTATCTACCCTATCAAAGAAAAAAATGCACCATTTGAGCCACTTTGAAATTGTCGTCTGCAAATGCATTCAATTTGAACAAGGCTAAAATTTTGTCGTCTGGTAAAGGTTTAAGCCTTTACCGTACAATCCCGTGTTTTGACCTCCCTGAAGAAGAAGTGCGTTGTAGAAAAAGGAGAAAACTCTGGTAAATAGCATTTCTGTGGACTCCACTGTTTGAATGATAGAAACCGTCATTTTGGCCGCATTCAATTTATTATCTGTAAAAGCTTTCAATTCGGACAAGTCTAATATATATCGTGTCGCAAACACTTGGGATGTAGCCTATTTGTGGCTTACAAAAGAGTCAAAAGAAATCGCACGGTGGAGCCATTTTCCTTTGGTTACGAGTACTTTACAAAAACTTTCATAAAATGAGCCATGCTTTGGCAAAAGGGGCTTAATGCATCGTAACGCATGATAGCAAGCAAGTCATCCCATAATCATGGATTGATAGATTCCACTTTATCGAACAACCGACTGAAGCATGGTGTAGACTGGTCCTTTGACATACAGAAAATTGACCAAAAGCAAAAAGTTTCGATTCAGGTCAGACTGCGCGGACTGCGCAGTCTGACCTGAATCGATACTTTTCGCAGATGCATTGAGCCCTATTTTCACAGAGCATGACTCAAATATTGTGACAGGATTAAGTTCAAAGTTTGCAAGTCCCCAAAGTCCTACAGGTGTAAGTGAACAGATAGTAAATGAAGCCTAGTACTAGTCTGAGAGTCGTTACCTGATTCTCATTCAGCTGTTTACGATCATATAGGAAAAATACCATTCTTTGGTTGACTTCGGATTGGTTTAAATTTCAATACTATATTGCTTTTCATATTTCAACGGAAAACTATATTGTCCTTTCGGGTAGAAAGATAATTGAGCCATACTCTGGCAGAACGGAGCTTAATGCACCTCCGTGATGCATGAAACCAAGCAAGTCATCACATTACTAGGAATCCATAGAATTCATTATGTCTAACAACTAAATGCTCTTGAAGTAGACTGGTCCTTTGACCTACAGAAAATTGACCAGTAGCGAAATGTTTCAGACCAGGCTGACCCTGGTTGATACTTTTTTGCAGATGCATTAAGCTCCTTTTTCACAGAGCATGGCTCATATGTATCTTTAAACTCCATTTTTGGTTTGAATATCCTGATATACGAGCTCATATTTTAACCCCTATCCTGCTGAATAAAAGAAATGAAACTTTCAAACCGATAGTATAAACCCAAAACTTTCCTGTTTCAAAGGTATTTTTGGAAGAAAGATATCATCCTATCGGACAGTGTAGATCAAAGATCAGACTGTACGTTCTGTGCAGTCTGATCTTGATCAACGCTTTCCGCAAAAGGTCAGTGGGTCGCGATAAGCAGCCTAAGGGTTAACAAGCAACAGCAACAAAAATCCTTAAAAGGTTTCATCATTTGCCTACTAAGATTTTTTTTTTAAAGAAATAGGTCTAACTAACGTGAACTCTACCGTAATTATTAAAAGCATTTGCAGACGAAAAAAATATCTAACTCAAATGAGGAATTCTGTCATTGATAGGATAGTAAACATTGTGGGGAATGTTGAAAAACGTCATGCTAAAAAAAAATACAAAATGGTCTCAATGTCCCCTCGAAGCCTCCGTAATCTAGTTCTGTATATCTTCGTTCATCGCTAGGAGATTTAGGCCCAGTATTTTTGTATAAAGTGTACTATTTCAATGTGGTTACACATAAACAGTGACACGCGATTTAACGTCTTGTTTAGATTTTCTGCGTTCAGAGAATTTAGTCTCCAGTTCTGTTCTTTGCAAAAAGTCTACATCTGTTTCAAGTAGGTTGTAGGAAAATGACTTCCCTGGTTTTTAACAAAAAAAAAAATATGTTTTAAAACTGGCGGTTATTTGGAAATTTTGGAACACTTGAAACAATAAGCTTCATTCTTGCATTGTAATAAAGTAGGTATTATTTTGTTGTTGTTGTTGTTGTTGTTGTTCTGATGATTATTCTGAAAAATATTATGTATCTAAACGTTTTCGTCATTTGCCATCACCAAGATCATTGTACTGTTAACATGAACCAAAGACAGGCATGACGTACAGAGCCTACATAAAGCATCGTAACAAACTGAGAAATTTCTCAAGGCAGTTTTCTTCATTTGTCTCGATGTTGTCAACAAGCCAAGTCTTTTAGAATTTCGACATTAATCCAGATTGTATGCCAGGAGTAATCAGTCATATTTGTTTTGTAAAAGACGAATCCAATGTAAGTGAGTCATGCTCTTGCAAAAGGGGATTTATGCATCTTTGTGACCCACTATACCAAGCAAGTCGTCAAAATTATACGTATGGATATATGAGTCATGCTCTGGCAAAAGGGCGCTTAATGCATCCCTGTGATGCATGATACCAAGCAAATCATCACATAATTATGGATCCATAACAGCCACTTTTTTTAACGACCGACTAAATCATGAGGTAGGCTGGTCCTTGAACATACAGAAAATTGACTGATAGCGAAAAGTTTCGGCCCAGGTCAGCCTGCGCGGACTGCGCAGGCTGACCTGGGTCGATACTTTTCGCAGATGCATTAAGCCCCTGTTTTACAGAGCAAGGCTCATATATAATACATTTTGGTTGAATCATGACGTGGAATGGTCCTTGGACATGTAGAAAAAATTACCACAAGCAAAAAAAAAGTCCAACACAGGTCAGCCTGCGCGGACTGCACAGGCTGACCTGGGTCGATACATTTTGCAGATGCATAAAACCCCCTTTTACAGAGCATGGCATAATGCAATACGTTTATTTTTGGAACGTTTCTGTAACACAACGGTCAAAACAAGTCTCAGTTCATAAAAAAAAAAACACATTATTAATGTTACTTAGCCTTACTACTTACTACTATAAGCACGAAATTCTTTCCTAGCCCAATGATTGTCTCAATAATGAGGCGTATAAGATGCTTCTTTCTTAAATTTTGACATTTATTGTGCACTGCGTTAAACGAGCAATTCTTTCTCGCATTGATAAATTCCTACTTGCACCGCAAAACTGTGTCGTATCTGAGCTTGCAGCACTTGTATAACAGACCTTTGTGTTATACCGCTGGGCATGGCTACCAGTGTTCGCAACAGGTCGAAAAAAAGTTTGCATGGTGTCGAATAGGGATTACATTGCGCTTAACTCTTTACCAAACAACAAAATTTAAGCTTTCCAAATTGAAAGCATTTGCAGACAACAATTTCAAGATGGCTCATATGGTGGAATTTGTCCATGATAGAGCAGAAAATATTGTGGGAAAAGGAGAAAATTCTGGTTACCAGCATTTTCTCCTTTTCCCACAATGTTTTCAAATGGCTTCTTTCCCTGGGTCGTTCAAACCGAGATTTTTTGGTAGACGGTTAAAGCTGAAAATATCTTCTTTTGCACAAACAAATTTTGTTTTGTTTGGCGTTTAACGACAACATTCACCTGTAATTCTGTAGTACCAGAGCGCCAATCACCTTTCCAAGCGTGTTTGGAATTTGTTACCCAGTTGCTACGCACAACAAGGATTCTTTTCAAGCCACCGGCATCTTCAACTGGCAGCCTATTTTCGATCTCCGTATCGTCTGTTAGACTGTACTACTTAACTAACGGGAGATACAATAGGCTGTTCTACCACATGTACACAATGTTCGGTAGACTGGTATCAGTCTAATAGTTTAATAGAGCATTTTCATTTTTTTAAACAAAAATCATAAAATAAAACAGCAGAACAAATACACTCATATAACGTTCTCAAGGTCTGATTTAAGATAAAGAGCAAGTAACAACATATATTCCTGAAGGTTTACAACAGTTGTGTACCTTGTTTATTTGAATGACTCAAATGCAGGGCCTGAATGCCAGGCTAAATGTTCGGCAGTGAAACAGGAATGAATATTCTCGCAAAGACTATCGCCTATTCTCGGACGGTTCTTTGGACTGGCCGGAATTTGAACACACACGGTTACGGAGGATTAGCCATGCGTTCAACCACTGAGTGAGTGATCGGGGCTCGGCCCGCAAATGGGAAAACAGTAATGATAAAACACCAATAAAACAGATGTTAATGGATATCTTATCGAAGACGTTTATCAAGCCATTTCACTGACAATAGTTGATGTGATGTACTTTACTGCTGGAGATTGGAAATGCGTTTGGCAACATCTCACCGTGCAATCTTTAAAATTCGTTTAGATGCGGAGCGCAACACGAAGTGCTTTGGCGAACAGGTAGATCAAGATCAGACTGTATAAAATGTGCAGTTTAGTCTTTGATATACGCCGTCCGATGTGGAAATGGGGGCATAGAGCTTAACCCTTAAGCTGCTAATCGCGACCCACTGACCTTTTGCGGACATTGTAGATCAAGATCAGACTGCACAGAACGTGCAGGTCTGATCTTTGATCTCCACTGTCCGATACGGTATTTTCTTTCCGGTGAAATTAACTTTGAAACCGCAATGTTTGGGCTTTTAGTATTGAGTAGAAATTTGCATTCAATTTATTCAGCAGCTTAACCCTTTCCCAAACAAGCCCTGGTTTTCACGTGTCTGCAGTACAAGTCTTTCGAAAACACTGTGGGAAAAGGAGAAATTGCTCGTAACGAGCAATTTCTCCTTTTACCACAGTGTTTTCTACCCTTTTTGAGATCTTTCTGCCATTTTCATCAAATTAAAAATTGTCGTCTGCAAACGCTTTCAGTTTGGACCAGTCCAAAATTTGTCGTTTGGGAAAGGGTTAAGTGTTAAAACAGATTTTTATGGATACGTTATAACATGCTTTCATCAACCAATTTCAAAAGTAACCCTTATCCTGCCAAATAAATGAATGAAACTTTTAAGCCAATAGTAAAAACCCAAATACATGTATCGCTATTTCAAAGTTATTTTTGGGTTACAAACCATCTTCTTTTCGGACAGTGTAGATCCAAGATCAGACTGCACGTTCTGTGCAGTCTGATCTTGATCTACGCTGTCCGCAAAAGGTCAGTGAGTCGCGTTTAGCAGCCTAAGCGTTAAAAGCTGGTGAAATTTACCACTGAAAATAAGTTTGTGAACGGTTACGCTAACGATGTTGATGGTGACTTTTGCGCCTTTGTGAGCAACGTGGATCAAGATCAGACTGCACAAAAAATGATTTGTACTGCCAGATGTAGCGAGGGTGACAAGAAGGCTAATAAAATAGAGATATTACAAGATATCTTATCAGAGAGCGTATCATGCCATTTCACTCATAAAAGTTGATGAAATTTTGCAGGAAATTTTTTTTTTTGCGGTTTTACGCTTTACAAGTTTTGACTACGACTTCACTTGTTTTTGGTGGACTGTGTAGATTAAGATCAGACTGGACAAAACAAGCTGCCTCATACTGGAATTACTGTCTGATATTTTTGTAAAATATTGTGAGCAAAACAGCTTTCAAATTTTCAAGATTTTTTTTTTCCACCATGTGGTAGGAGGTTTCTATTTGATTTATTTACTTTTCTAAGGGTGTTATAATGTTCACCGTAGATGAGTTGGCTTATGAAATTAATGGACGATAAAATCTTCAGTAACACTGTTCCTTTTAATATAAGTTAAACCCTTAACCTACTTAATAAATTAAACAAAACTTTCCAGCCGATAGTATAAACCAAAATGTTGCCATTTCAAAGTGATATTTTGGGGGACAATATCTCCTTATCGGACAGTGTAGATTCAAGATCAGACTGCACGTTCTGTGTAATCCGATCTTGATCTACAATATTCGCGAAAGAGCATTGATTCGCTATTAGCAGCCTAAGGCTTAAGAAAAGGACACGGACAAGTTCAAGAACATCACGAACACGTGACAGCACTTCTTAATTTTGCAAAGTTAGCTTTCGGGAACCCTTCAGAGCCCTTGTGGGTGATGGTTCTAGCCGCCGACCTACAAAGGTTTAACTACAGGGCCTTTGAGATAAAGTGCCAGGAAGGTCCCCAGAAGTTATGGAGAGGACAGGGATAGGTTCAAGAATATCCCAAACACGTGACGACACTTTTCAGTTTTGCAAAGTTGGTTCTTCAGAGCCCTAATGGGTGGTTGGTATAACCGCTGACCTCCTAGGGTTCGATTGAAAGACCTTTGAGACGATAGGACAAAAGGATAAAAGTATTATTGACCTATATTATGGACTCAGTGAAACACAGTTGAGACGAAGGGATGTAAAAGATAAAGTTATCACTAAGGGATCATAAATTGTTTATTTGATGGGGTGTGAGATCGGTGCAAAAATTTATTAGCATCGATATTATTGAGATATCATCACCCATTAAAGATACATCCTTAAAGCCAGAGAGAAAAATGCTGTTAAAAAGTTAATAGACTGTAGAGTGGTTTAGAATTTGGTTAGCTGTGTAAACATATATAAATGACCTATATACATGGTGAAAGGGATAAAGCAACTCAAGGGATTTGTCCTCATTTAAAAGCGGAAATGGCAGCAGTGATCTCTTTGAAGGCTGTGCGGTTCGTCATTACATGCATTTTTCTAATTATCAGAGATTTTATTTCATTTAAGCAGAACGACATTATAATTAGAAAAAAAAATAAAATTCGAGTTTCTTGAGCAATCAAACGCTTGTTAGAACACAGAGTAGTTTTCCACATTGTTGTTTTATTCCCAAGGTTTTCAGCTACAGATACATGTGAAAACATCTCTCTGTTTGCCAGTGATAATGACTTTATTCTTTTTTCCGTAAATTTCATTTCAATTTGATAGAAAATCGTGAACGACGCTTAGTATTTCCAGTTAACATGTGTGGAAAAAAGCTTTTAAAAGTAGAGGTGCATAACAGAATGGTCCATTCCCAATGATGTTTTCCCCCTCATGAATATCTGTAAACATACGTCAAAAAGCAAATAGCTGCATACCACAAAAATATTTTATTATAAGTTAATTCAATATTTTCATAAATTCCATTTCAATTTAGTGAAAACTCATAAAAAAGATTTATGTTACGTGTAAAAATAGTTAACCCTTACACTGCTAAGTAAATTTAAAAAAATCGCTCAAGTCGATAGTAAAAACCTAAATATTGTTAATCCAAAGTTATACTTTGGCGAAAAAATATCTCCTTATCGGACAGAGTAGATCCAAGATCAGACTGCACGTTCTGTGCAGTCTGATCTTGATCTACACTGTCCGCAAAAGGTCAGTGAGTCGTGCTTAGCAGCTTAAGGATTAAAAAGTTTTCTAAGTAGACAAGATTGTAAGGAAAACCTCATAAAACACGAATTTTGCACCTGTATGATACATTGTTTGACTGTTTACCAGACTACAAATCTCCGACTCGTCCGTATTGAAAGCATTTTGCAGACGACAATATAAATGCGACCCATATGACGAGATTTGCATTTGAAGGGGTAACATTCTCCTTTTCTCAGAATGTTCTAAAGTCTTCTTCCTCAAGGTCGTGAAAGGACGGGATTATTTTATAAACGGGTGCTGTTACAGCATTTTCTTCTTTTCTCCAATGATTTCATTTTTTTTTTTCTTAAATCTTTTTTACTACAAAGACGTAAAAACCACTTATCTGTATACCAGAGTGATAACGAGTTAACGCATTATTTCATACATTTCAATTCAATTTCGTAGGAACTCGTAAAAGTGGTTTAGTATTACGTGTGAAGATGTAAAGATAGCGATAACGAAAATCATTTAAAGGAGCAAAAAGAAGATTTGGCTTTTTTTTTTGTTTACGCAATAACTGCTATCCCGTTACTAACGGAATAGGAAATTTTACAGTGAATATACAAGGTACTCGGTGCTCCCTGTGTTATGTGAATTTATGTTTAAATTTCAGAGCCACCTTTACATGCGAAAGGAAACTAGCAGTCTTTGTTTAGATTGTCTACAAGGATTGCGAAACAAAATCTGGTTTAATGCCCAGTGAGCAAATCTTAACAGAACTGAGTAAACTGTAATTGCTTCTTTCTTCGTGACGGTTTTTCGCAGTGATATCAGATACAAAGAGGTGAAAAATACGTATCTGTGTGCCAGAATGATAATAAGTTAATTCTATATTTCGTAAAGTTCGTTTCAATTTCGTAGGAACTCGTTAAAAAACGTTTAGTGTTACGTGTGAAGATAGGTAGAAATAAAACTTCACCTAATACTAGTATTACCTTTGAAGCAGACGACGTGTAGTCGTTTTGCTACAGACCCCTTTAAAAACATTGTGGCAAAAGGAGAAATTGCTCGTAACGAGCAATTTCTCCTTTTGTCACAATATTTTTAAAAGTTTTTATGCATTGAATATTAATTCATATTTATCATCCGTAGTTTACAAATATTTATTTATCTATTTATTTTCAAAGGTCGTCTGCAGCCAATTTGTTTCATTTGGTAATGGGTTAAATAGACTCTAGATTGCAAGAAGAACGCCATAAAAAATGAATGTTGCTTTTATATTTTACAGGGTTTTAATGCAAAAGATTCGGGAAGGTCGTAAACATTCGAGAAATTTCACCGAAAACCGTACAGAGAGGGCTTTTGTCGGCTTTCGCGGAGGAATTACAGAAAATAGAGCAACGCAGACGAACAGCTGTTAATTACAGAGTTTAAAGATAGACGTCCCAGGAAGAAATCTACCATAAAATACGATAAACTGAAAGTTTTGTGGCGGTGGGGTGCTATAAACCATAAAAAGTTAATCATATTTGCAGACGAACTTTGTGCAAGATCTCGACAGAGATCTCGCGCGGCGGTATTAAAACTCGTACGTAATCTCGTCGAGCGAGACTGGTAAAGCGATTTGCAGCGTTATTTATTTTTTCTGTGTTCGTTTATAATTCATTCTCTACGACAGTCCATTACTCAGAAATGCAAAATTCAGAAAGGAGACGAAAACTCGTTAGGTTTAAACAGTGATTTTACATAGCCGTTGGGGATATTAATGTCAGATGCGTTTCTTATATTACACTGCAGACGAAAAGAAACACATATTTAAAGTTGTGTGTAGAAAACAAAAGAACAGGATATGTAAAATTTCAAAGCATTTAATTTCGACTCTCTTAGATTTCTCAAGGGCAGTGAACGTAAAACAGACATTGGGAAAAAAGTGCAAAACCTGAAGAAAAGATAAGTTTGGGAACTTGGATATACAACTGTAAGAATTAACATAAACATAGTGATTATTCTCGGAAGCACTTGCCTCCCAGCAAAAGAAATTTACCAGGTACGTTCATGTACATGAGTCATGCTCTGTGAAAAGGGGGATTAATGCATCTGCAAAAAGTATTGACCCAGGTCAGCCTGCGCAATCCGCGCAGGCTGACCTGGACCGAAACTTTTTGCTATTGGTCAGTTTTCTCCATGTCCAAAGACCATTCTACCACATGTTTCAATCAGTTGTTAGACGAAATGGACTTTATAGATCCATAGTTTTGTGATGCCTTGCTTTGTAAAGTGCATAACGGAGATACATTAAGCCCCTTTTGCCAGAGCATGGCTCAAAAAATCTTTACCCATACAAAAAGGAAAACAATTAACCCTTTTATAAAAAACAAAATTGTAGACTCTTCTAGACATTTGCAGACGACAAATTAAGTGTGGCTATTATGACGGGATTTACCTATGAATAGGTAGAAAACACTGTAGGAAAAGAAGAAAATGCAGCGTCCATTTTGACCTTTTCTCACAATGTTTTCAGAAGCTTTCTTGAACCAAGAGGAGAAAAAAGGTAACAGAAAAGAAAACTGTTTGTGCTTACTGCTAACGCTTGGGAATAAAATATGCTAGGTAGGTACTTTTTTTACACCTTTTTTTTCCAGGAAAAATAGAGTATTAGTTGGAACATTGGTTGGGTTGGACCAGAAATTTATCGATGAGGCAGGCGTTGCCATATGTAATGTTTTTCATTTTGATACGACAAAGTAGCAGAGTCGAAGGGTCGAAGGCCATAGAAAAAAAATGTTCGAGTTACCGGAAACACATCTGTTTGATGCTCTGTCGGGCAAAATGGGCTTCAATGCATCTCCATGGTGCATTATACCGAGCAAGTCATCACATGCTTTTTGATCAATAAAAATTAATTTTGTTTAACAACTGACTGAATTACGAGGTAGAACGGTCCTTTGAGGTGCAGAGAATTCAAAGATAGCAAAAAGTTTCGGCCAATGTCAGCCTGCGTGGACTGCGCAGGCTGACTTTGGTCAATACTTTTTGCGAGATGCATTAGGCTCCCCCTTCACAGAGCATAGTTGATATTTCTAGGTCTTACCTATGGAATGTACATGTACATAAATGCTGATAAGGCTCACTTACTGAATTTCAAACATATTTACAGTAACTAGTTATTGACTTGCCTGTTATATGGCATCCTTTATATTTCTGTCCAATAGATGAGGCTGATTGAATGATTCTTGGCAACAACGATTGGAAAAGGGTACCCATAAGCGAATTGATGATGCACCTAAATATTGATGTGAACTGAAATATGCTAAAAATTTACCGGTACTTTCGGTGCAGTACTACTGCCAAAGGATAAAGACTACGTGATTAACCCATTACCCCTTATTGCAGGGGACAATTTTGTAAATCTATACTTTTTATCAATTCACTCAATAAATTTCTAAACCGCAACTTTTGTTTCTCCTTAAAATTTGACCAAGTAAAAGACAAGTAAATGGAAACAAATTGGAACATACATGTATAATATTATTATCTTGACGATAGCCATGATATTGTAATGAATGGATTCTTGATTCTGCCAACATGCAGAAGGCATTTTTTTTTTTTAAGAGGGAAAGCACAAAATGGGTTAAAAAATCTCATCAATTAGGGTCATGAAAATATAGGGTTGTACAGTAAAGGGTTACAGAGTATTAATGGAAAAATAAGAGTGTTTAAAATATTGTATGCGCAGTAGGACAAGTTTAGATTATGTCATAAAAGCTTTATTCTATAATAGAGCCTTACACGTTAAACCCTTCCATTGCAATAGTTAAAGTCATATTGTAAACTGCTTTTTTGCCTTGTGTAGATAAAGATCAAGCTGCAAAAATGTTGCGATCAGATATTGATTCTTATACTATCTCATATTCACAGAGCTCGTGAGTTTTGGTTTGTTTTCTCCTTTGATTGAATGTTTTACGCCACTTTCAAGCTTATTTCAGTTATATCACAGTGGCAGCTTACTTATTCATTACTTCCGCTGTTTAACCAGTACTTGTCTAGGGCTCTGAAGTGTCTTGCCTAAGGACAATCCCGCAAAGACGTCCAGAGCCCCCAGATTTTAAATCCTATACCTTCACCACGCAGCTTGAAATGGTAATTAATGACTAAAATATCCATCAAATGAGTCATGTTCTGTGAAAAGTGTTTAACCCTTTCCCAAACGATAAATTTTAGACTGGTCCAAATTGAAAGAGTTTGCAGACGACAATGTTAAATTTGATGAAAATGGCAGAAAGTTCTCGAAAAGGGTAGAAAACACTGTGGGAAAAGGAGAAATTGCTCGTTACGAGCAATTTCTCCTTTTCCCACAGTGTTTTCAAAAGACTGGTACTGCAGACACATGAAAACCAGGGCTTGTTTGGGAAAGGGTTAATGCACCTGCAAAAAGTATCGACTCATGTCAGCCTGCGCAGTTCGTCCAAACCTTTTGCTATCTGTAAATTTTCTGCATGCCTAGGGACCATTCTTCGTCGTGATTCTGCCGATTGTTTGACAGAGTGGATTTTATGGATCCAAAATTATATGACGATTTGCTTGGTATGATTTATCACGGAGATGCACGAGACCCTTTTTTGCCAGAGGGCCGCTGATTTCTTTGAGCCAGGCAAAATGGGGCTTAACCCTTTCCCAAACAAGCCCTGGTTTTTACGTGTCTGCAGTACAAGTCTTTTGAAAACACTGTGGGAACGAGCAATTTCTCCTTTTCCCACAGTGTTTTCTACCGTTTTTGAGAACTTTCTGCCATTTTTTATCAAATTCAAAAATTGTCGTCTGCAAACTCTTTTAATTTGGACCAGTCTAAAATTTGTCGTTTGGGAAAGGGTTAATGCGCCTCCGTCTAATAATTGACTGGATTCCGAGGTAGAATGGTCCTTTGACACGCAGAAAATTGACAAATAGCGAAACGTTTCCGCACAGGTCCTCTGCGTTGGACTACGCAGGCTGACCTGGCCGAAACTTTTCGCAGATGCATTAAGCCCCCTTTTCACAGAGAATGGCTCATTTATTTTGCGCTCCCGGATTTAATCAATTACGACTTGAAACAAATTTTGAAGCAGACGACGTTTGAAAACAGCCTTTCAAAAATATGGACAATCAACACATAAATGAAAGTTATAGATATGAAAACATTTTGGTAAAAGGAGAAATTGATTTTAACGAGCATTTTCTCATTTGGCCATAATGTTTTCAAATATTGATCTGCTGCTTGAAGCAAAAATGTCGTCTGCCTGGGGAAAGTGCTCATTTATTGCACGCGCGGTTGGAGCATTTTAAATTATGTCATAAATGTCTTTTTCCCATAATAGAAACGCCGTACCTTAAAACGACGGTGTTTCTGTAAGATCGCATACATAACTGGACTACCGGGGTTAAATTATTACGCTGGATTTAATTTGAATACGACAAATAAACCCCACACCGGAGAATTTAGACGCGGATACACTGCTTAAATGAAATATGGATTTTCAATCAGTCCTACGCTAGATTTGGTCTTCATTCGATCGTGAAACCTTACTTTTCTTTCTTTTACAGCCATTTCTGGTTACAGTGCAAGCTACGCCAGTTCAGAAACACCTAGCAGAGCTTTGCGATTTACCTCATTTGGCGATAAGCGGCAGTCTTTGTGTTTTATCAACGAGATTCTATTACGGATTACGTGCTGTGGTTACCTGACATATCTAAAGAAGTTTATTGAATTTAAAACAAGTGCGCAGATTGTAGAGATATCATCAAGGTTTTCATGTGAAGTGGTAATCAACGTTGTTTCTAGCTGCACGGAATGAAACGAGTCGAATCCAACCGGAACAACTCTTGGATTGAATTTAAGTCTGACTACATGCCATAGGAGATCGCCCTTTCTTACACATCATTAACTGTACACTAAACATTGTTTATTGTTCGACTTATTTAGTGAGGAAGTGACGTACGATAGAGGTTTGATAAATGTTATTTAGTTAAAATGATTGTTTATAAAACGAACGACTTTTCCATGAATACGGAATTCTCCGACGATCGCCACAGAGCTTATCTAACAATGGATAACAACACCGAACTGGATGTTCCTGACAGTGCCAAAACTTGTATTCATACAGCAACAATGGCGGTCTGTACAGTACTCGTGATCTTTGTCTTATTTCTTGGATGTACCGGCAATGGTGTAGTGTTGTTCAATGCATTGACTACAAAGCGGATGCGCCATAATTTCGATCTGTTGGTGATCAATCTGGCCGGGGCGGACTTCATCATGTGTACTTGTTTATCACCTATTTTCCTGTTTCTGTTGTTTTCTGATTCGACTATACCAAGAGTGTTTTGTGGCAGCATCATGTTTCTTGGAGTTACAAGCGGTTTGTTGTCCTTGTTGAGTATAGTTTGCATTGCTTTTCACCGTTATTGTCGTATGATTGGCCGCCTTAAACAATCTCTGACTTTGTCACAAACATCGGTCGTTATAGTGGTTGTGTGGATGACGAGCGTGACAGTGGCTCTCGGTGGAACATTCTTTGTAACTTCGTCATGGGAGGAAGGAATGATAAATAAATGCCAGAGTGTAATAACCGGGGACAGCTTGAATACAGTGACCAGTAATTTTGTGTTATATTTCTTGTCACCCACCACAATGGTTAGTTTAACCGTAATTATACTGTGTTACGGGCTAATGGCGCGGATTGTTCGGACGCAGAGCTGTAATGAATTCGTGGGAGCATCTGTCCGGAATGCCGATTATTTAAATGAAACGAATCGTGAACAATTGACCACTGACAGCCATTGCTCGAATAACGAAATCGCAAATAATTCACCGCCCCCTGGTGTGGAGTCGCAAATGGACAATGGAAACCGAGCAATAACGATGTGCTTTGTGGTTAGTATTACAGTGGCATTGTGCTGGGCACCATTAGTTATATCACAATTTATTGAACTGGTTACCGGGGAGTCCATTATTCTGTATCAAGTGAAACTATGCGGAATAGCCCTTATTTTTCTTAATAGTGCTCTTGATCCGTATTTGTATGGGCAAACAAATGGTCGAATCAAGCACAAGTATGCAGTCATTTTGTATAATTTCGCGAGATGTGAATGTAAATTTCAAAGGCGAACACAAATCAAGAGGAAGAACAACCCACGAGCACTTGCAGCGCCTATCCAATCAGCTCCATTTACACAAGATACAAACTCTGTTCTAATTGGCTGTCAGGAATCAGAGTGTCCCGAATGCTTAATGACGTCATTTCCGTTACGTAAAGGACGATGTTACCAAAATAATATCAACTTTTCACAAAATCTTTTATTAATCAATTATAATGAGGGTGATTATACAACGAAATTAGCATCTGACGATATTTTTAATGACGAAACATATTGAATCAAGGGAACTTCTAATAAATCTATATCTGTTCATCTAAACCTCTCGGCTACTCGATGTATTATACGTACATTTAATCGAGAACTGTACTTCTTTCCAAACATCGCAAATTGTTTGAGACGGGTTACGAGTATTGTAAAGCTGTTTTCTTCTTGAGCCAAACAGCACTCACCTGATCAAATTTGTCTTTCAAATGGTAGAATAGATTGAGCAAGAAAGAGGAAGTGTTATAACTTTATATGTCTTGTATATTTAAGTTCTCTAGGATGAAGTTCGTCAAAAAAGTGCCTGTGGTGGTTAATCATCCGAGTCATAGTATTGTGTCTTGGAAGCGATGGGCAGAAACTTAACGAAAGTATAAATACACTGATTTTTTCGAGTGCAACGATTGTGGTGTACGTTGATATTTCTTCAGGTGTTTCGTCTTTGGGTGTGGAAGCTGTTTCATCAAGTTCTAGTACATTATTACTTCCTCAAAACCTATGGTATTTATCACAATTATCGTATTCAAATCAGTATGATGACGTCATATCTGATGTAATGAAAATAGAAAAGACTACTAGTACATCTAGCTGTATTTTTCTGTAGTTACATGAATTTTTGATTTACGGCATAAAAACTAAATAGCTCCCTTTAGTAACAATCTCAGCCCAATTTTCAAGAATCTCCTAAATTTGAAAGTAACGCAATACTTGACTGGCTGAACCGAATTGTTTTGCCTGTCAAAAATTGCGTTACTTTCTGAATCTAGAATAAGACTAAATATATGATATAAACTGATTGGTGAACACGAGCCCAGATCAGTTGGTTTAGTACAGAACTAAGAGATATATCACTCCGTGCACCAGCTACTCGTACTATGACACATTAGGTTGCTTATAATTCCTGTAAATCCCTTTCAACGCCATAGGCGAAATTATGGGCGGACGGCATGGATCAAGATCAGACTTCACAGAATGTGCAGTCTGATCTTGGATCTAAACCGTCCGGTCATCTAGTCAAACGTCTTAGCTGAAAAAAAAAAAACTTCAGTAAGCAAGCACCTGTCTTTAGGAAGCACACTGTGAGTGCCTGCTTAAAATGTGCTTCTTCAAGACAAGTGTTTATATGTTGAGTGATTTACATTTGAGCCATGCTCTGTGAAAAGGAGGCTTAATGCATCTGCAAAAAGTATCGACTCAGCTCAGCCTGTGCAGTCCGCGCAGGCTGACCTGTGTCGAGACTTATTGCTCAATTTTCTGCATGTCCAAGGACTATTCTACCCCTGTATCTAGTCAATTGTTTGACTAAATGGATTTTATGGATCCATGATTATGTAATGCCTTGCTTGGAATAATGCATTACGTAGATGCATTAAGCCCCCTTTAGCCAGAGCATGGCCCATTTTGAATAAACTTTTAAGCTTTTACACAGTCATGAATCGGACCATTCAGTTGCAATTTGTTACATAAAAGAAGAGAAAGTCATACTCCTGTAATTATTGTATGTTGTTGTTTTTGTTTAGATGTGTTCAATCAAATCGCAAGTTAATAAACGTGCTTCTCTTTACTTTGAAATTCTTTAGCAAGTGTTTTCTTTTTACACAATGTATATATATATATATTGCCTGTGTTATCTACTTTGTTTAAATGCCTTGCCCAAGGACCCGTCGACCGTACTCGGCTCGAGGCGGAGAACATAGTCAGAACATCGTGGATGGACTGTTTTCCAGACGACAAAATTTTGGACTCGACCAAATTGAAAGCATTTGCAGACGACAAATCAAATGTAGTCAAAATAATGATTTTTGTCATTGATAGGGTAGAAAACATTTTTGGAAAAGGAGAAAATGCTGGTAACCAGCATTTTCTCCTTTTCCCACAATGTTTTCAAAAAGCCCCTTTTCCCGGGATCGTTAAAACTCGGGATTGTGTGGTAAAGGGTTAAGGCATTTACAGACAATAAGTTAGGTGATTTATGTCGTAAGTGATGATTTTTGTACTTGAAAGTGTTGAAAACAATGTGGTAAAAAGGTGGAAATGCTGATTGCAATTATTTTCTCTTTTTTTTTTCGCAAAGATTTTGTCTACAGATTTGTGATAGCACGTGATTGTTTGGTACAGAGTTACAGGAAGATATTTCATTTATCTTTTTTTTTTCCAAAACTTAAATTTTCTGGGTTTTTCCCCGCTATTTTTGTTACCTTTCGGTCCGTTTTCATCTCATTCAAAATTCCTTAACAATATTTAACCCTTTACCAAACAATCGCGGATTTTAATGACCCTGAGGAAGAACCCTTTTGAAAACATAGTGGGAAACGGAGAAAATGCTGATGGCAAGCATTTTCTCCTTCTCCCATGATGTTTTCTACCACCTCGAAGACAGAAATCAGCCAAACTTAATTTGTTGTCTGCAAGTGCTTTTAACCCTTTCCCAAACGACAAATCTTGGACTGGTCCAAATTGAAAGAGTTTGAAGACGACAATTTTAAATTTGATGAAAATGGCAGAAAGGTCTCAAAAAGGGTAGAAAACACTGTGGGAAAAGGAGAAATTGCTCGTTACGAGCAATTTCTCCTTTTCCCACAGTTTTTTTTCAAAAGACTTGTACTGCAGACACGTGAAAACCAGGGCTTGTTTGGGAAAGAGTTAATTTTGCTGAGTGTAAAATTTTTGCAAACGGTTGAAACTCAAATTTCGATGTTTAGATTTTCATATTATAACAATAAAAGGATATGTGTCAATTAAAGGTTCCGTATACATTTATACAACTCTGAAGCCATATGATTTTTACATCGAAAAGGCAGTGACTACTAACACTACCTTCTGCCATGTGGACTAGACAAACTTGAGAAACAAAGTGGAATTTTAGAGTCTAAGTTTTTGAGGAAAAATAATAATATTATCTCCCTTTAATTACCCCTTTACTATACAATCCTGTGTTTTAACGATGCCAATGAAGAAGGCCCTTTAAAAACATTGTGAGGAAAGGAGAAACCAGCATTTTCTCCATTTCCTACGATGTTTTCTACCCTTTCAAATACAAATCCCCTTTTTTTAAATACTTTTAATTTGTCGTCTGAAAATGCTTTCAAATTAGACAAGTCTGGAGAAAAATCCTCATTATTTCAGTCTCATCGCCAAAATGTCTTAACCCTTAACTTTCTAAATGACTTATATGAAACTTTCAAGCCGATAGTAAAAACCTGAATGTTGCCATTTGAAAGTTATTTTTTTATTAAAAAAAATATCGTATTATCGGACAGTGTAGTTTCAAGATCAGACTGCTCATTCTTTGAAGTCTAATCGTAATCTACACTGTCTGCAAAGATCCTTGAGTCGCGCTTAGCAGCATAAAAGTTAACATTAACTCTTTACCAGACGACAAAATTTTAGACTCGTCCAAATTGAAGCATTTGCAGACGACAAAATAAATGTGACTCAAAAATTGAAATTTGTTTTGGGAAGAGTAGAAAACATTGTGGGAAAACGAGAAAATGCTGGTTACCAGCATTTTCTCCTTTTCCCACAATGTTTTCAAGAGGCTTCTTCCTCAGGGTCGTTAAAAGTCGGGACTGTGTGGTAAAGGGTTAATCTTGTTTCATGAATCATACAGCTTTTATGGGCAGTTTCGCTCAATAAAAAAAAACTGCAGAACCTTTTATCCTATTCTAAATAAGCCCATGTTTTACTTACCCTGGAGACTAAAGCTTTTTGAAACACTGCTGGAAAAGGTAACAGCATCTTCTCCTTTACCCACAATATTTTCTACTCTTTCAAGGATAAATCCCATCTTTTTACCAGCATTTATTTTGTTTTCTACAAATGCTTTCAATTCGGACAAATGTCAATTGGTAAATAGTTAAACTGCTAAATGAATTAGAAAAACAAAAATATGAAAGAACTCGGAAACTTAGGTTGCTTTTGCAGACATTGCAGATCAAGATCAAACTGTATTCTGAGCAGTAGGATCTTTGATCTGCTGTGCCCTTCTTTATACGAAAACAGTCTTTGAAAAACGACGAAATAGTCTTGTCTGTTCCAATTGACACAAAATTCATGATACATAGTTGATGCTCTACCGATCTATCTATTATCGAAAAAATAATTTAATACAGTTTATTTTTTATTAAATGGGGATTGTATGTTTGTAAACATCGAAAGAGAGGAGGAGACTGCAGAACAAATCAGACTGCACGTTTGTGCTGTCTAATCCTAGTCTACACTCTCCGCCAAAATACAGTGTTTAGATAAATAAAAGCGCACGACGGTTTATAAGGATTAAACCCTGAAAGCGCTTGACACAGCTTTTGCTGCTTTCAATTGATTGATCGATCGATCGATCGATCGATTGATTGATTGATGTTCAACGCCATTTTCAACCTTATTTCCGTTATATCCCGGCGGCAAGTGCACCTATCTGTCCTTTCCTGGAGTTTCTTTAACCAGTACTAAAGTACTTTATTCTTCCCAAGCCACTGGTTGCTTTTCCACGTAATCATCGTCGAAACCATGGTCAGCGGTGAGAGAGGAATGAATCTTGTCGCAATGACTATCATTGATCAATCCTCCGGAAAAGAAATTCCTCGTCAAGAAACTGGCCGAGCTTTGGATTCGAGCCAGCGAACTCCTATTCTCAGGTCCTTCACTCTACCGATTGCGCTACCGGGGCTCGACGTAAAAGGTTTTAAAATACATCAAATGAAATTGGGCGGAAACATAAAAACGCGGTTTTATAATACTTATATAGAGATTTTATCCCCGCTGAGGTGTGAACTTTAATAGACTCGGGTGTCGGTACAGCTTTGGGTTTAATCCCTTTACTACACAGTTCCGATTTTTAACGACTCTGAGGGAGAGGCCTTTTAAAACATTGTGGAAAAAGGAGAAAATGCTGGTAACCAGCATTTTCTCCTTTTTCCACAATGTTTCTACTTTTTGAAAAAACGGGTATATAATTTAAATTGTGTTTAGTTTTCCCCCTACAAACGCTTTCAATATGGATGAGTCTAAAATTTTGTGGCGTGGTAAAGGGTTATTCCCTTTACTCGTCCAGTGCCCGAAATAACAAATTCTGAATTTAAATGATGTTTTACGCTGTTTTCAACACTTATTTCTTTATCTTGTCTGTTGGCTGTTTAACTCTTTACCAAACGACGGAATTTTCGACTGGCCCAAATTGACATAATTTGCCGACGACATAATTATACAGTGTGGCTCAAATGACGAGACAAAGAGGCACAAAACATTATGAGAAAAGTTACCAGCATTTTCTCCTTTTCCTACAATGCTTTCAAGGGCATTTACCCTTTGGGTCGTTATAGGTCGAGATTGTCTGGTAACGAGTTAAACTGCTACAACGCATTTTAATGAACCTGAGTAAGAGGCTTTTTGAAAGCGTCTTGGTAAAAGGAGAAAAATGGCGGTAAGCAGCATTTTCACTTTTTTCAACTATTTTCTCGAACATACTCAAAGCTAAATCCCATCAATTGAGCCACATTGAAGGTTTGGTCTACAATTGCTTTCACTCTGGACTAAATCTAAAGTGTTCTCTTATAGAGACTTGACACCGTTTTCAACATTAATCATATTATAGCGCAAAGCTTAGTGGAACTATTTATGCTTGCCAGGAGGTGCTTTTGTCACAACATTTTTTCAAGCAACTGCCTGCTTTGCCACATAACCATCGTCGAAACAATGTTAACCCTTAGGCTGTTAAGCGCGACTGGAGGGCCTTTTGCACACAGAACGTGCAGTCTGATCTTGGATCTACACTGTCCGATACGTAGATAATTTATCCAAACATAACTTTGAAATAACATTATTTCGGGTTTTACTATCGGCTTGAAAGTTTAATTGTACTTATTTAGCAGCTTGCTACATAAACATCGTGGAAACAATGTTTAGCGGTGACCAAGAAATGAATGCTGCGACCGCGGCCATCATCATCAGTTCCCTAGAAGAAGGTGGACGAGCTTGGAATTGAACCTGCGACCCTTGGATTACAAACGCCGTATGTAATCTCAATAATACATTAGTTTTACCAAGTACTTTTGGATTAACACAGCCCATGTGTTTTCCTTAACCCTTTACCAAACGACAAAATTTTAAATTAGTTCAAATTGAAAGCAGTTGCAGACGACAAAATAAATGTTACTGAAAATTTGAAATTTGTTTCAGGAAAGGTAGAAAACATTGTGGAAAAAGGAGAAAATGCTGGTTACCAGCATTTTCTCCTTTTCCCACAATGTTTTCAAGAGGCTTATTTCCCAGGGTCTTTAAAGGTGGGGATTGTGTGGTAAAGGCACTGGCGTTCGTTTTGTGACGAACTTCACCATCTATATAACGTAATATATATTTCATTATATAGATGGCGAAAAACGAACGCCTGTGGTTAAAGGGCTAAAAATTAACACGGGCTGTGTTAACCCAAAAGTACAGAAATAGGATATACAGTGGAAGAATCACGCCATGTTAATATGGACATTTGAAAGGAGTAGATTGTTTGTATGGTGTTAACGCTGTTTTCAACATTATTTCGGCTGTGCACCTTTCCATGCTTTTCTGGAGTTTCTTTTACCAGTGCTTTGCTCAGTAATCTTCCCAAACTAGTGACTGCTTTCTCACATAATCATCGTCGTAACAATGATCATAGGTGTGAGAGGAATGAATCCATCGTCGAAACAATGGTCTGCTGTGAGAGAGGAATGAATCCTGTCACAATGACTGTCATCAATCCTCGGAAAGAAATTAGCCGAGCCGGGGATCGAAACAGCAATCCCTTGTTCTCAAGTCTTTTACGCTACCGACTGAGCTACCTGGGTTCGGCAGGCGCACTGGTCTCCCTCACATTGCTGAAATAATGTTAAAAGTACAGTCAAGCGCCGAAAAACCAAACAAATTCAGCGAACCACGGAAAAACACTGGCCTAACCGAATATGCATATATCACATGTCACAAGCCTGCACTCTGCTGTCTCAAAATCCCTGTTTTATCACAGTCGAGAAAGGAAGGGACACAACGCGGCTTAAAGTGATAAGAATAGCATGCATGAGTTATTTCCCTTGTTTCGAGACACACACCATTGAGATCAGGGTTCACCAAGCTTTCTTAAAGTAACAATAGCAGCCAAAAGTAAACAAAGCGAGTAGTAAAATGCATTTAAATTTAAATCATAGGAATACCATAAAAAAAAAAATGGAAATTATTGTGAAGATGATATCTGTTATTGTAAGGTCGGCGCAGGCGTTAGTCCCTGGCAGAGAGATCAATTTCAAAACTAGGTTAAAAGTTACTAGTCACTCTATCTTTAGTTTTTACTTTTTGCCTGATTTCAAAATTCATTTTTTCTGCCAGCGACTAACACTTCGACCTAACAGATTGTCATCTTCACTATATTTTCCATACTTTTAAATGGTATGATTTAAATTAAAATGCATTTCAACAACTGCATTGGTCTTTTTTTGGTCGCTATTTGGCCTTTAATATCTTCCTAAGCCTAATTCTAGATTCAAGAAAGTGATACAACTTCTAACTGGCTAAACCGTTTGTCTGTGTTACTTCCACATTTAGAAAATTTTTGAGAATAAGACTAAGAACGTTCTTAAGAATGGTTGGTGAATACAGGCCTGGATGCCACTTTCAGACTGGCATCTGCCGTGATACAAATAAATATAGTTTAGCCATGCTCTGGCTTAAGGGGGTTTAATGCATCTCCGTGAGGCATGATACCAGTCAAGCTATCACATAATTGTGGATCCATGATAGCCACTTTTTTTTTTTTTTTTTTTTTTTTTTTTTTCTTTTTAATAAGACTTAACCATGAGGTGGACAGGTCCTTGGACATACAGAAAATTCACCGATAGCGAAAAGTATCGACCCAGGTCAGCCTGCGCGGACTGCGCAGGCTGACCTGAGTCGATACTTTTCGCAGATGCATTAAGCATCCTTTTCACTGTGCATCGCTCATATAAAATAGAAGATTTCACTTTTCTGCAATATGCAAAACAATATAGAAAAAAAAAAAAAATGGCATTTGCTGGTGTGCTCTTTTTTCATTATTTCTCTTCATATTGAATCACAGAAGAGTTTAAATATTCATACTCGAGGATTCCTAAAGCCGTCTATCTTTTTTCAGTAGATCTTTCTTGTTTCTATAATATAATAAGGCAACGTTGTATTACATTGTATTCATGGCCAACATCTGCTCTTTCAATCAATGGGTCGTTTCGATCATTTCTGCTTTATACAAACGCAGTAAATACGTGCTAAGAACACAGTCTGTCATTCAAGCCTTTACCACACAATCCCGAGTTTTAAAGACTCTGAAGAAGAAGGCTGTAGAAAGCATTGTGAAAAAAGGAGAAAGTGCTGACAAAGAGCATTTTTCCTTTTCCCACAATGTTTTCTATCATGTTTAAGACAGAAATCATCATTCGAGCTACATTTAGTATGTCGTCTGTAAATGCTTTCAATTTGGACCGAGTCAAAAATTTTGTTGTTTGGTAAAGAGTTAACCTTTTCCAAACGACCCTGCGTTTTAAAGACACTGAATTAGGAATTTTTGAAAACGTTGCAGGAAAAAGGATAAAACAATGGTAAACGAAGTTCTCCCTTTTTCCACAATGTTTTCTACCCTGTCAAAGACAAGCTCATCACATGAGTCACATTCATTTTGTCGTCTGCAAATGCTTTCAATAGATCTAGTGACGTGTCTAAATCTTTGTCGTCTGGTAAAACCTTACTGTAGACTATGTAATGCATAATAATTATAGTTGTATGGTTTTGCTGTCGTTTTAACCCGGGTCCGTATTCAACAACAAATTTGAAAGTAACACAACTTCTAATTGGCTAAATCACATGGTTTAGCCAATCAGAAGTAGTGTTACTTTCAAATTTAGAAAATTCAGGAGAATAAGACTATGAACGGTCTTAAGAATGGTTGGTGAATACGTGCCCAGTATCTAAACAGCTGGCATATCTAACCAGGCCTTTTTTGGTTTGTATCCACAAACATATTAAACATTGCTCTAATTCTAACTTCCAAGACTAGACATTTGGGACAAAACAAAACGTTTCGACCATACAGATTGCTAGACTTAAACACTTAGAAATGGGTTAAGATCGGTTGGTGAATACGGCAGAATTTTCTAGAGCTGCAGATAGGCATACGAAATGAATTAAAAGTTTAAATCAGTGAAAAGAAAGTCATAGATTTCACGACGCGAATTTTCGACTGCATTGGTCAAGGATAACTAGCAAAAAACAGACGGTGTTCAAAATTTCCGAGATCAGCTTAAGGTTCTGTGCAGTCTAATCTTGATCTTAACTGTTGGCATGCTTTTGACAGTAACTCTTTTACTCCTGAAACAAGTTTGCTTCTAGGGGATAGGTTGTTACGAGCAACATCTTCTTCCCTTAGCCGAAATGTGTTTTCTGCAGCACGACAGCAAACTGTATTTTTCTCCTCTCACCTCCAATGCATCACGGTGAGAAAAGTAGCTAGTGGCATGGAAAGAAAGTTGTGTTAGTAAGTTGGTATGAGGACGCCAGGAAACACATGTGTAGGTGCATTGACCGCCGTGATATAACATATGCTCTTAAAACGGCTTTCAACTCCATTAAAAACCAAGCAAACTATTTCGTCTGCAGAAAGTATGCTATATGTAACACGTTAACTCCTTATCCTACTAAATAAGAGAGAAAAAAAAACTTCCAAGCCTATAGTAAAAAAGCAAGATTTTGTTATGTAATTTTTTGGGGGGGAGAAAATATCTCCTTATCGGACAATGTAGATGCAAGATCAGACTGCATTTTCTGTGCAGTCTGATCTTGATCTACACTGCCCGCAAAAGGTCTTTGAGTCGCCCCTAGCAGCCAAAAGGTTAAAATGATTCATAAGGCAGCAAAGTTAAAGGCAATACGATCGATCGATCGTGAACTCTGCAGTACAGCAGTGAGACAATATAATATTCAAGCGTTTTTTGTGTAGAAAGTTTGTGAGTGGCATATGATGTAAACATCTTAGAGAAATATACACATTTCTTACTGAACAAAAAATGTTATATCTTTGGCTGATAAGTGCGACTCGGCTAAAACTGCGGACAATGCATACTCAAGATCAGACTGCACAAAACGTTTCATCTGACCTTGAATCTACACTATCTAATTTGATGAGATTTTTATGTTGAAAACCGCTGTGAAATCTGATAACTTTGGAATTTTATACTGGCTTCGAATATGATGCTCATTTCAATTCATTTAGCTGTAGATCTATAAGGGTAAATGTATTGTGCTGAAAGGCGAAAGTTGAGTGACATATGAAATAAATATGGCCGGAAACAGATTGAAACCAAGGGATCGGCTGGAAGAGGTAGGTACTAAGATTAAGAATCTCTTGCAGTATCATGTATGAATTGCGCTAAGCCTATTTCATACAGGCAGTTGATTTTATATAACAAATTTCGCCCTAAAACATAGCCTGAGATTAATAATAGTTGGGTCTTACTATGTGAAAAGGTGGTTATAACGCATCTGCAAAAAGTGTCGACTCATGTCAGCCTGCACACTCTGCGCCGGCTGACCTGAATCGAAACCTTCTGCAATTGGTTAATTTTCTGCATGTCAAAGGACCATTCTACTTTGTGATTCGGTCGGCTTCAGGACAAAATTGATTTGTATCAAGGGACGGCGTGCCTGGAATATTGCATTGCAAAGACCCAGTAAACCCCCTTTTAACAGAGCGCAGCCAAGTAATTACTATCGTAGGTTATAGAGGGCGATTTTTTGTTTTGTAAAAACAAATGCCTATGGTATACGGTAATAAAACACTGAGGAAGTCATGTGAGCTAAATTTGTAATTACGCACTTATAAATCTATTAACTCTACCAAACGACAAAATTTTAGACTAGGCAAAATTGAAAGCATTTGCAGACGACAACATACATGTTACTCAAAAATTGAAATTTGTTTTAAGAAGGGTAGAAAACATTGTGGGGAAAGGAGAAAATGCTGGTTACCAGCATTTTCTCCTTTTCCCACAATGTTTTCAAAAGCTTTCTTTCTAAGGGTCGTTAAAAGTCGGGATTGTGCGATAAAGAGTTAAAGTCTATTTATAAATTCACGATGTGTTAATGGCTTACTATGTAGATAAAACATATAGATCTAGATCGTTTATCTTGTGTAAAAACATCGTTAGTTACGGACATATAAAACACACATGAACGAAAATACACTGGTCGACTCAAAAAGGTTATTTGTTTGTTGTGTTGTTTAACTCTACCACCACACAACAAAATTTTAGACATGGCCCAATTGAAAGCATCTGCAATGTGACTCAAATGATGGGATTTGTCTCTGAAGGGATAAAAAACAACGGGGCAAAAGAAAAAAATGCTACTAAGCACCCGAATTTTCTCCTTTTCCCACATACTTTTGAAAAGCAGTCTTCCTCAGAGCAGTTAAAACACGAGGTTATGTGGTAAACAGTTTAATGGTACTTTGTTAAGCTTTCAACATTTTATCAACCGTATCACATTGAGAGCTCTCTAATTCGTTTCCTTGTTTTTACAATACTGGATTAGAGCTTTGTGGTATCTTGTGCAAGGACACTTCTTTGCAATCACTGCCGTAAGCGGGATTTGAAACCAGATTCTCTGGAATACTAGTCTTGCGCCTTGTCGTTAAATTTTGGCAATAGGTTAAGACTTGAGATGTCCCGAACTGGTTATGCTGGGAATGGGTAAATGTGTATGTTTTTTTTTTACATTCTTTCAAACGCCAGCACTCGAAGATTGCATAGCAGCATTGAAACTTGAAAGATCTGTCGCAATTATATTTGAAAATAGACCTGCTTGGTATGTTCTAGATCCTGCGTCAAATGCTACCATCCTGTTGAAATTTTTGGCGAATTTTACCCGATACCGAGAAGAGTCACAGATATAGATAGTTACAGGCTTTTATTCTCTTTATGTTCTCAAAAAGTAACAAGATTATTTTGTGACATATGAGCATGCTCTGTGAAAAAGAGGTTTAATGCACATCTGTGATGCATGATACCAAGTAAGTCATCGCATGAATATGGGTCCATAAAATCCACTTTGTCAAACCGAATGAAGAAGTAGAATGGTCGTCGGACATGTAGAAAATTGATCAACAGCAAAAGGATTCGATCATTCGACCCATGTCAGCTTGTACGGACTGCGCAGGCTGACATGAGTCGATACTTTTTGCGGAAGCATTCAGCCCTCCTTTCACAGAACATGGTTAATATGTAAAGTAATGGGTTAAAGGTCCTTTGTTTCTATTTCAGGCCTTCAGAACGTGTACAGCGGATATTGTGTTTCAAGATGCTCATTTAGAACTAGCGAGCGAAGCAAGACGACCGGAGATAATTGACTTTATAAAACAGCATTTTTATCCGGACGAAACTCTTTGTAAATCCATACAAATTCATTTCGATGAGGAGCTTTATCAAACTTGGTTGAAAAAGTTGCAGGATGACCTTTCTGTACTATTAATCTCAAATACTTCAAGGGAGATCATTGGCGTCAGAATTATCGGACTTGGTGAGAGAGGTAAACGATTCGATCCTTCCAAATACAAGAACGAAAAGTTTATAGCTATAAATCGATTTCTTTCACACAAATCGGATGAAATGGACGTATTTAAGAGATATGATGTGGACATAGCTGTGCACTTCCTGGTTCTCTGTGTGCATAAAGACTTTAGGGGTCAGGGTGCGGCTTCGAAGTTAATGAAAGCAGCACTTGCTTTTTCTAAGGAGCTCGGGCTCGATCCTGTGTGTGTTACTGGCGAGGGAACATCGGCTTCTTCTCAAAGAATATACGACAAGTTTGGGTTCGAAACTCTACATACAGTATTATACAGTGATTACAGGGTAAATGGCGAAGTAGTGTTTACCAGTACGGGTGATAATCTGTCAACGAAAATTTACGTCAAGAAATTGTAAAATAATTCATGGCGCTTATGTATACCTATAGCAAGTATAATTATATACTGGAGAAATAATCAAAAATTTAGACAGAGAGAGAGAGAAAGAGAGAGAGAGAGGTTTTTATACGACTCCTAGTAGGTCGAATTACCGTGTAATGATACGTAAAATCTTCAGACCCTTTAAAATTTTGTGGCCAACATGCTCCGTCAATTTCGATTGCAAATCTGATTTATGTAAACTTAAAAGAAGACTGAATGAAATTTTGATTTAAAAAGAAAGTTTTCAGTGAATTTGATATGTTGGACAGACTTTCTGGTACGGCTCACATACATGTATAGAAGTCTACATACTGCACAGTCATCTGCCACGACTTTTTGCGGATTTTCTATCGTTCTGACAGGGACCAGACGCTGTGCATACGCTTTCGCTCATCGTATTCAAATTTCAGAATTTGGCAATATACTCTAGCTGCCTTTGGCGCTTCTGTATATACACACTGTATACAGGCTTACAGAAATCTGATCACTCAGTGTCCGTAACATACATCCAATACAGCAGAAACCTATATTAGCTTGAGGGAAAGACTGGTAATTCAACTGGATCACTAAGTACATGTACTCGTAAGCAATAAAAATTACAGATGGCCTAGTGAGCTATGATTTTCAATCCCCCTGCCAGTCGTGTACCTGCATCTTTCTCTGGATATAACACACACCTATCAGCACACCAAGAAACCTCCATGATGAGACAATCATGCGTTCAGCCGAGTAATGACTGAGATTCTTCTATCACCCTTGACTGAATATGGCTGTATCATTTATTCAGCATTTAACTCTTAATTTTTAGGTTAACGTTTGCTGTATATGCATACAGTCGTATACGGCTGCATGTATATGTGACTAATGCTCTACGCAAAGGGGTTTTATGCTGCATCTGCAAAAAAAAAAAAAAAAAGGTATCGACCATATCGGCCTGCGCAATCGACGCCGGCTGACATTGGTCGATACTTTTTGCTTTTGGTCAATTTCCTGTGTATCGATGGACAGTCCAACTCATGATTCAGTCGGTTTTTAGACAAAATTGATTTTATGGATCTATAGTTATATGATGTTTAACTTGGTATAACGCACAATGGAGATTCAGTAAATCCCTTTTGCAAGAGCATGACACACACACACACACACACACACACACACACCCTATACACAGCCGCTTCTCACTCCCACCATATATATATCCCAATCATAAATACTATACTACAGTTACAAATATGATTGCGCTAGTTCCCTCTCTCTTTTTTTAGGCTCTATGATGCTGTAGATTAAACGGCGCCTTCAGTGCTTTGATTAGTGTATACCTTTGTTATCGACAGATATTTGAATAAAAAGTTAAAAACGTGTTAATTAAACCTTTGTTATATTTTATAGTGCAAAATAAGACAAATGCCATACTATGGACGGTATAGATACAGATCAAACTGTCTGTAACGTACAGTTTGGTCCTGGATCGACAGAGTCAAGTGTCTTGGGAGAAATTTTATTCAAAACGGCCTTCAAGCTGCGATATTGACATAAGCAACGATTAACATTTTACCACACAATCCCGGATTTTAACGACCCTGATTGAAGAGACTTTTGAAAACATTGTGAGAAAAGGAGAAAATGCTGATAACCATTTATTCTCCCTTTTTACAATGTTTCGTACCCTTCCAGAAACAAATTTAAAATTTTGAGTCACCTTTATTTTGCCGTCTGCAAAATGCTTTTATTTTGGACAAGTCTAAAACTGTCGTTTGGTAAAGAATTAACTAGTGCATTTGTTTCGTTTCTTCAAGATTTCAAGATCCAATACTACGTATCACATTGGTTTGTTTGGTATGGTTTTCCAACAGACAAACAGTATTGACTTTCTTAGAGTAAAATGCATATCTCACTTTCCTAGTAATTTATCGAGGTTAACGCTGATAGTTCCTGACATTTTCTCCTCTCTGTTAACCATACCATATCCCGATTTAAGAGGAATATCCTTAGTAGAGAACAAGCTTGTAGGGGAAAAAACAGAGGCTTGGGACCGCAAAACAAGGAACACAGGGAATGAAACTGGGACGCGCTCCTTTCCCCATAGGCAGAAACAGGATGGTTAACCCTTAATCTGCTAAATAAGTTAAATGAAACTTTCAAGCCTATAGTAAAACCTGAATGTTGTCATTTGAGAGTTACTTTTTGGTGAAAAAATATCTCTACATCGGACAGCGCAGATTCAAGATCAGACTGCACGTTCTGTGCAGTCTGGTCTGAATCTACACTGTCTGCTAAAGGCCACTGAGCCGCGCTCAGCAGTTAATGGTTAATGCGAACGGCGTTGTCAAGGACTAAGGATGCCATCATTCAAACAAATCATTTTGCCTCAAACCCATTGCACACAATTTAGAGAGAGTGATCTCTGACGGGAAACATGTTATAAAAATGAAAGTGATAATCTGTATATCTGTCCGTCGGTCCGTTCACCCATCCCTCCACCTACCTACCTACCTACCTACCTACTAGTCATACTATCTACCTATTTGTTTATTATATTTATTTATCTATCTGTCTGTTTATCAGTCTTTTTCTGTTTCTGTGTTCTAAATGCTATCGAAAACAATGCAGAAAAAGCGGACCAATTCTGTTTCCCACAATGTTCAAAAGGTATTTCAGGTAATAGCACTTTCATCTTTTGATTTGCCAGGGTTATTTGTCTACAAAAGTATTTGAGCTATGCTCTGTGAAAAGGGGGCTAATGCATCTGGGGAAAAGTATCGACCCAGGTCGGCCTGCGCAATCTGCGCAGGCTGACCTGGGCCTAAAGTTTTCGCCATTGGTCAATTTTCTGTATGTCCAAGGACCAGTCTACCTTATGATTAAGTCAAGGGTTTAAGAAAAATGGCTATTATTGGTCTATAATTACGTGGTGCTTTGCTCGGTAATATGCAATACGGGGATGCATTAAGCCCCCTTTTGCCAGAGCATGGCTTATTTACTCTTTTTACAAAGTCATTAGAATATTCTCTTTTTCCACCAGAATGGTCAATCAATAATTGCAAGGTATAAATTTCAAAGTCAGTCAGTTATCCCTTACCACACAATGCCGAATTTTAAGGACCTTAAGAAGAATGATTTTGAAAACATTGTGGGAAAAGCAGAAAATGCTGGCAACCAGTATTTTCTTTTCCTACAAATATTTTCTTCCCTTTCAGAGATAAAATCCACAATTTAAACCATATTTGATATGTTGTCTGCAAATGCTTCGAATTTGGACAAGTCTAAAATCCTGTCCTGTGGCAAAGAGTTATACGTGTATCAATTTCACTTTCGATAGTCTTAACTCTAGGCGTTACGAAAAAAATAAAATCGATATTTTCGGACGGTAGGAATGAGTGAAAACAAAGCAATTCTGAAGGTTGTGAAAGTCGGAGTGTCGAGCAGGTTACTGGAAAATATGTATATCAGAATGTATGTTCCGATCCTGATCTTCACTGCCCGTAAAAATGATATTAATGAAGATACTCCTAGCGTACAAGAGTTAACAATCACACGACAAAATTTTGGACTCGTCCATATTCAAATCATTTCCAGATGACAAATTATACGTGGGATTTGTCTTTGAAAGGGTTGAAAGCATTGCGGAATAAGGAGAAAATACTAGCTACCAGGATTTTTTTTTCTTCTTTTTTTAATTATTATTATTATTTTTTTTGTTTTTTTTTTTCGAAAAACGTTTTCTAAAGCCTTTTTTCCAAGGTTCACTAACACACGGGATCATGGTGTAAAGGGTTAAAATCGCAATGTAAGCAATAATATTCCAAATCAGTTTGGCTTCATGCCCAAATAAAGGCAAGAAAAAGAAATAAGTGAAACTCCCAAACAGTTTATCTTGGCCTTTTGTCTCGAAATCACAGAAAGGGATTGTGTCTATACTGTAAGTAAATATCTTATGAATAGTGTGTCTGTCTGGTGAAAGAACTGCTACAAAAAATGGAAGTGTATTTCATGAAACTGACGCGTGTATTTCACAGCAAGAAACGTGTGCATAATTCTTCTTCTTCTTCTTCTTCACCTCCTCCTCTTCCTTCTTCTTCTTCTTCTTCTTCTTCTTCTTGTTTTTGGCCGCCTTAATATTATTTCATGTTGATATCAGGCTGATAGCTCATTTAATCATGTTTCACGGGTAGTAGAGGCCGGGTGCTATAGAGTTTTGCCTAAGAACACTCCCACACTTACCTGTAACAGACAATTGCTTCTTTTTCTACAATTAAAAAAAAAAAAAAAGCTGTTCGTGTAAACAATCGTATTTACTCAGTAATTTGTTAACTTAGTGAAATATTCGGAAAAAATTGTGGGACAAGGTACAACTGCCTTTAACCCTTTCCCAAACAAGCCCTGGTTTTCACGTGTCTGCAGTACAAGTCTTTTGAAAACACTGTGGGAAAAGGAGAAATTGCTCGTAATGAGCAATTTCTCCTTTTCCCACAGTGTTTTCTACCGTTTTTGAGACCTTTTCTGCCATTTTCATCAAATTTGAAATTGTCGTCTGCAAACTCTTTCAATTTGAACCAGTCCAAAATTTGTCGTTTGGGAAAGGGTTAAACAAGCATTTCTTTTTCTGTTTTTTTTTTTTAACAATGCTTTCCATATTTTGGCAAATGAAGTTTTCCTTACTTTCAAACGTATTTATTTCTCGGTAATTTCTAATACTTTTCGGTAAAATCAGCTGTACTTTTCGTAGTTAAGGGTTAAACGGTCTCGATTTACTAGCCCAGATTTGCTTACCTGTTGAACAAAAGAATTTCTTTTGTCTAGTCGTCAGAGGTCTTTGTGAATGTTTCCTTTTATTTTACATTTAAATGGGTTTTGAAATATCTTCTGCATAAATTTACTGTTTGATAGTGACTTTTAACAGTTACGCACGAAAGCGCTACTCAATTCCGTTTTGAAGATAGTGTAGTTCAAGATCGGTCAACAAAGAAAATGCAATCTCATTCCATGAGCACTGACTAGCTTTATGCTGTATGTGTTAACGCTCTTTTGTTCATGCTTATTTTGTTCATACCATTATTGTATATTTGCTAATTCATTCATTCATACATCATTTTATACATTCACCCATCTATCCATCAATTCATTCATTCGTCCGTTAACTTGTACGTACCACCGTCTATCCGTCCAGTCGTTCAAATATTCATCAGTTATCTTTATATCACACATCCATTTGTTTGTTTGTATTTATTCAGCCTTTTAAAAGTCATTTATTATCCGATTAGCTTTCACCTTGCCTTTCCTGCCTAAGTCTACATATTTTCCAGCTTTTTGTGCGAGGCAGTATCTTCCTTCATCTCTTAAATTACCAATCCATTTTTTTTTTTTTTTTTTTAGTATTATGGAACCAAATGACGGTACAAATGCTGACAGACCACTTGACATATCTGACGAAGCAATCACAGAAGAGGTACTGATAGAACGAGCCAAACTCTCAAGAAGTGAATTCAACCGAGGTTCCAACAGTTCTTCAAGTTCTGACAGTTACAAACAACAACTGCCTCTGAACGAAGAAGTACTCATTAGAAATGCAGTTCTTGTCAAAAGTATTTCATTAAAAACGACAAGCACTGTGTCTGTAGACACTGACAAGACTGAGGGGTCTGGTGAAGACGATGTGTTTGAACTGAGTATGGACAAAAACGAAAAAGAAGAAGACCATAAGAAAATACCTAGAAACAAGACTGTGTCTGACGCTGAGAATAATAACATTCCAGATACCGGTGATACCAACGTGGAAACGCCCACATCTGCTATTCTGGATGAATTAAAAGATAAGCTTCTAGAAAGTCATCCCATCGATATACCGCGTTTAAACATCGCGGATATAGAAGACGGTCCGAATGCTTGCAGAACTCCTGCGAATTCGATGAATGAACTATCGGAAATCCCAACATCTCAAACCGTGCAGGCCAAAGATGTCGAAACTGAAAATGAACAAGTTGCTAGGACGACTGAAAAAGCAGACATGCTCAAAGATAAACTTGAACAAGGAGTAGCTCACGATGAACTTACTGAAACGCCGAAAGTTTACAGAGAAAAAGAAGGGACTGGTACCATAGATGATGAACCGACAGATGTCGATTTTAACGAGCTGGTTATAGACATCGCTAATGCAATATCCGGACCAGAGTTTGAGGCCATCAAAACAGCTTTAAAAGGTAAGTAGGTCTACGAGGGTCAGTCAGAAATAACTGAGCCCTACCTCATAACTTTTTTTATCATTTGACACACGGTAATTATATTTGGCACATTGTTTACCAACATCTCGTGTGTCCTTTGCGTGGAAAAAACTAACGTTACGTGACGTCTTATACATGTGACGTCATTTATTGTAACATGGCGGAGGGTGCGTTCAAGCTGACGCGCAAAGAATAGATTGCGTACATTAAGATCGAAGCTAGAAGGGAAAAAGCGCATCTGAAATTCTTAAAGCTCTTGAGGAACTTGATTCAGAGCCTATACTCGGATACAGCACTACTACGCGATGGGTGCGAAAATTTAATAATGGACGAACTGTCGTTAGCAACAAGTACCTATGCGGCACAGCCGAGCCCCGGTAGCTCAGTCGGTAGCGTGCAGGACTCGAGAACAGGGGGTCGCTAGTTCGGTCCCCGGCTCGGCAAATTTCTTTCCGAGGATTGATGATAGTCATTGCGACAGAATTCATTCCTCTCTCACCGCTGACCATTGTTTCAACGATCGTTATGTGGAAAAGCAGCCAGTGGCTTGGAAATAATATTGTGCGGAGTACTGGTAAAAGAAACTCCAGGAAAGCATGGATAGGTGCACTGGCCGCCGCGATATAACTGAAATAATGTTGAAAACGGCGTTAAGCACCACACAACCAACCAACCAACCAACCAACCAACCTATGCGGCAGGACTTTGTCATCGATAAATGTTAAAAATGTTGAAAATGTAGCAAAACTACTTGAAGCTGATAGAAGATATACGTGTGATGAGATAGCACAATTATGAGATGGACATAAGTCACGGGTCGGTATATCACATTCTGACTGAACGTTTGCAAATGAGGAAGATCGCCGCTAGGTGGGTACCCCACATGCTTTCAGAAAAGGGAAAACACCAACATGTTAATATTGCCAGATCACTCGGGCAAAAGTGCGATGCAGAAGGTGATGAAATCCTGCAAAGAATCGTTGCCATTGATGAAACTTGAATGCGTTTTTTTAACCTAAATTGGAGCGACAGAGTAGCGAATGGCACACCAAAAGCTCACCGAGACCGGCAAAATTCCACCGAAGTCAGAACTGTCCCAAGATGATGATGATATTTGCGTATGATTACCGTGGAGTACTGACCTCACACAGGGTACCGACAGGTGAAGCAGTAAATAAAGAAATGTATCTTACGACAATACTTCGTCCAGTATTACACCCAAAGCGCACAGTCCTCATTGACTGCACGCCGCTCATTTTGCAAAACAACGCGTCACCCCATAAAAGTAACGTTGTCAAGGAGCTGTTGGAGAGATATGGCTGGGAAGTGCTTGATCAACCCCCCCCCCCCCTTATTCTCCAGATTTTTCTACCTCTGACTTTGATTTGTTCCCAAAGTTGTAAGAACCCCTTCGAGGAATCCGTTTTGATAGTTTAGATGAGTTAGAGTGTGCCGTGAACGGGGAGGTCCGACGAATCAACTTCAGTTGCCTAGCTACCGGTATCCAGGTATTGCTGAGGAGATGGAATTCGGTCATTCTGTTCAAAGGAGATTATTTTGAGGGATAATAAACAAGTGAGTCGTCTCTTAAACTGAAAGTTATGAGGTAGGGCTCAGTTCTTTTTGACTGGTCCTCGTATAGCGCAATAGCACACGAAAGTGTAAGAGCAACTTCCGGCGTAACAAGATTTTTTTTAACTCTCTATCACCTTATCCCGACATTTTACGATCCTTAGGAAGATGCCTTCAGAAAACATTATGGGAAAAGAAGAAAATGCTGGTAATCAGCATTTTCTTCTTTTCCAACAATGTTTTCTCCACTATCAAAAGCAAATCGAATCATCTCAGTCACATTTACCTTGCCGTCTGCAAGTGCTATCAATTTGGCCAAGTCTAAATGTTGCCGTTTGGTAAAGAGTTAAAGAGGCTAAGCCCTTCGATGAAAAGACAATTCTGGTGGGTTTTGAGGACAGTACAGACCAAGCTCAAACTGTACAGAATCAGCAGTCTGATCTTTGATCTGGACTATATAGTAACATGTGAGACATTTTTAGCTAACAAATGCTGAAACTGGAATATCTTGGTCTTTGTGACTGACTAAGACATTTTTTTAATGATAAGAGAAATCTGGCCGTCTAAAAGAGAAAGAGAAAATGGGTTATTTCCCTTTAGAATTCCGAAAAATTGAGATAATGTTATGGTTACAAATAGACGTTTGTATTTCAGTTTTCAGTGATGTTTTAAGACGTGTAACGGCGGCTAGTGTACCTGTCCATGTATTCTTTGTGTTTCTGTATTTTTCCAACGCACTATTCTCCTGTCATTGGCTTCTTTCCAACAACAACGTTTAGGGGCTGCGCATAAATGAATGATCTCTGTAAAAATTACCTTTGTCATGCCAATGAAAGAATTTTAGCAGAGACGGCGAGTTTGAGTGCTGTTTCAAAAACCTGTTTCCACGTAAACTAGCTAGCTCTGCCCAAGTTCATGGAAAACATAATATAGGAAATAGTTCTTACAACTCTTAACGGCCTTTTTACCTGGTAGTTTGATAGTTTTATCAAAGGCATATACACATAACTACGGAATCCTGTTTCCGCCATCCACTTTTCGACCTACGAGGAACTCGAAAAGTAGAAATTAGGCACACTAACTTCCACTTTTCTAGCAAAAAAGTTACCTCGAAAAGTCGAAAAGTTGAAGTTTTTGACCTGACAATTGTCAAAAACTTTCGACTTATCGACCTCACGTTTGTCTAGAAAAGTAGAAAAGTGGAAGTTTTTCACTTGACAATTGTCAATAAAACTTCCACTTTTCGACCTAGAAAAGTCGAAAAGTCGAAATTAGCCGATTAAAACTTCCACTTTTCTAATTAGGACTGATTACCACGGGATGTTTGTTTTGAATAATGTTGGAGCCGGTGTAGGGGTAAAAATAAACTGGTACCCGTTGTATCTCCCGTAGCCGTCCGATAGACCATAAAATAAAGATCGATAACAGGCTGCCAGTTTAGGGTAAAAATTTAAACTGGCAGCCTGTTATCGATCTTCGTATCAACAACAGGTAACACCCAATGCTTACAAGTCGAGTTTCTGCCCGGTTCGAGATTTCATGAGATAATGTGAGACTTGGATATTTAAATCATGATCTTATTTATGCACAGAAATATACATTATCGATAAAGATTTAATTCTTTAAATATCGATTTGAGAAATTGATCGTGGTCAGAAAAATCTTTGTCTGTCATGAAAATCTTAGCCAAAGATAGAATACTGCTCGGCTATTTTTTTGAAAAATTAAGGCATTCTGCTACGAGCTGTCTGATTGGTAGATTTGGTACATATGAAAACCAATAGTTGCAATCGATAAATCGGGTGTTGCCTGTTGTCTATCGGACGGCTACGGGAGATACAACGGGTACCAGTTTAGTAAAAATTCCTGTGTCACCGGTCCCGCGGCCAATTTATCCTACGAAAAATTAGTCCTAACTAAAAAAGTGGAAGTTTTAATCGGCTAATTTCGACTTTTCGACTTTTCAACTTTTCGACTTTTCGACTTTTCTAGGTCGAAAAGTGGAAGTTTTATTGACAATTGTCATGTGAAAAACTTCCACTTTTCTACTTTTCGACCTAGCAGTTTAACGCGAAAAGTTGAAGTTAGTACTTCCTAATTTCTACTTTTCTAGACAAACGTGAAGTCGAAAAGTGGAAAGTTTTTTGACAATTGTCAGGTCAAAAACTTCAACTTTTCGACTTTTCGAGGTAACTTTTTTGCTAGAAAAGTGGAAGTTAGAGTGCCTAATTTCTACTTTTCGAGTTCCTCGTAGGTCGAAAAGTGGATGGCGGGAACAGGATTCCGTACATAACGCATGTGTATTCATGAATCGCAAGTTGAGAAAGATTTTCACCCGTCTTGCTACATCTTTGGTGAAACAGGCTTTAGTTTTATCGTGCGATAAACTCAAGATGAAAGTTTAGCCAATATTTTCATAATCTGCAAATCTGAAGCGCCCATGTTTTGTCTACAATTAAATTCGAGGGCCAGAGATTGCCTCTGCAACTATGTGGACGTTTTGCTATTTCATCGGGTCAAGCAGCGGAAGCTTTCGATCCAGGATCAGACTGCACGTAGTGGGTGGATTTTGATATCCGCCACCCACAAAACATTTCACTTCACCTTGAGAAGTGAAAAGCATAAACCCATTAATCTCCAAAATACGATTCGAAATTTTCATTACAGGTCTAGACTGCATGACCGAACAAGATCTCATTCACGTGACCAACCCGCTGACATATCTCAACCGTCTGCAGAGATATAGCCTGATCAGCCGAGATAATTTATCTCACCTTAAAGCAATCGTCAGCATCCTGAACAAGCCGGAAGTTCAACATAAAGCTACGTTGTACACACGTCACAAATATGACGTGGTATTTTTCTACCCACCGAAGGAGCACATACGTAGGTTCTTAAGACCTTTTTCTTTTATGTCTTTTCGTGGTATAGTAAACGACCTTGCAATGCTGTGCACTTGTCAACTTGAATTTCCTACCCACCGAATGATCGCGTATATAGATTTTCTAGGTCATTGCCGTTCTTGAAAAAAAAAAAAGGTTTTCAGCTCTGTTGAGTGTGAAGTTTTATAAATGCAACTTACTACCCCTTGTGGAGTATAGGACCAAATTATAGTTTTGTAAGAACGGTCTGTCCTGTTTTCTTATTTAAGTATTATGTTTTCCTTTCTTTTTTGCGTGTATGTCATTTATAACATTATGCCATATATTTATTCACTGCGCAGACGTTGAACACAAAGTAGACATGTTTGTCAAGCTGTCAGAACTGCATTTAGACAACCTAACAGCGTGCATGAAATAGAGATACGTTCTGCTATAAGTAGTTCCATCATGTAAGCCGATTGATCCAAGAGTATGCGAGAGAGACTGGGTGGATTTCAGTAATCATCGACTGCTAAATGAATGCTTCAGATTATTTTTCATTTTAATGTTCATAGAAGTAAAAATGTTCGTCATACTTCACCTTAAGAGTATAAAGTTTACTTTACGTCCTATAACGTCAAATCTGGGGCTGCAGTTCTTCCACTCAGCGACATTTACATGATTTAAAACTGGGGAATACGAAGAAAATCAGACTGTCTGTTTAAAGGATGTCTATTTCTAGGTTACAAACTGCAGAGCTTATTATTTTTAGCTCACCTGCAAATGAAGTGCTCAACCACTCGTCACAACTGGGTCGATTCCGTACCTACATTTAACCTCGTCCGTATAAAGGAGCACTCGTCACAACTCGGCCGATTCCGTACCTACATCTAACCTCGTCCGTATTAAGGCGGCTTCCATTTTGAACTACCCATCACATGATCTTAAACATGATGGCGCCCATGTAAATCGCTTTGCAACGACATGAAAAACCACGATGGAGTTATTCACATCTATCGATCTGTCGATGAAAGCTCCCAACGGAAATTTATAAACCAAGCTAAGAATTGAATGTACAAACTGTTTGCCGACTGAAATATTGTTAGAAAGATAACGATAGAAAATTGACCCATGTTTCCTTTTTAAGAGGAGCCTTACAATTTCAATAATGGTAAAACGGTGTGCTTCCGGAAACGTGCGAAATGTACCGTGTAGGTGCATATCAAGCTACGTGATACAGCCGAGGGATTTGATCACCGGATCACCCGAGGTATGCCGAATGTATAACGGAGGCTTCCATTTTGAACTACTAGTCACATGATCTTAAACATGGCAACGATATGAATCAAAGGACTGGTAGTCCTGAGAGTCGCCTGGATGGTAATGGGTTAGAAGTTTTCACCCTTTTTTGTTCAAATCTATTAAACGCATTCGAGATACAAAATAACTCAACTATAAGACAGTATTATATGCAAGCATATTTCTAAGTTGTCATCCTAAAATTACAAACATATTAAAATTTACATTAAAACAAATATATGTGGTGAGAATTAAAATTTAGGCACAAGGAACAGGTTTAAAAAGTTCAAAGTCTCTTACCCCAGGCGACTTCATTTAAAAAATTGTTTTAAAAAGGTACAATCAATACAAAACAAGTCATTTCGTTGAAATGATATCCACCTCCGGAAAAAAACTTTTTTTTTTTATAGAAACATAATTATAAGAGGTATTTTGTTTTGCATGTAAATGACCTTTTTTGGTGAAAATATACATTAAGCCCCCTTTTTCCATGATAGGGAATTTCATTAAATAAAAACAAATACTGATTGTCTGTGGCTTATGATAAACAATAAAATATGAATTTTCATAAAATTTTGTCCAGTAGTTAAAGAGATTGGTCCAGAATGGAAATATACATCAAACCCCCTTTTGCTATGACACCGCTTTAAAAACAAAAACAAAATACAACCGAAAGACATCAAGCGCCCTTTTTCCATGACAAGGCATTACATTTAAAAAAAAAAAGTGTATCGGCGGACTATCATGAGGACCACATGTATGAAGTTTCAATAATTTTCGTCAATGATTTTAGAACATATCTGTCTGAATGGACGGAAGATCGGACGGACGAACAGACGGACGGACAGACAACATGAAAACCATATCTCCCCTCCCCCACCCCGAAATTCAACGGGGCGTAATAACTGTCTAAGTTAAATCAATATTTACAGTTCCTCCCTAGCTTGATAATGCCTGTAAAGAATGTGGACAAAAATTATGGTTCTAGTTTGATAAAAATGTTTTTCTAGCGCAGAATCTGGGTGACTTAACTAACATGTATATCTTCATTCTTACACATTTTGCTAAAACAAGCATTCTAAATAATTTCAGTAGAATAGGGAATACATTTTCTCCCCAGATTTAGAGCAAGTTGTTTTTATAGGACACAAATTTTCTAGAATTGGACAACATGGTTATACATATATCGTTTAATTTCAATAATTGTCCTTTCCAAATACAGGATGCTAGATATGAAATTTGGGTATAATTGCTTATACAGTTTCAGAGGCTGTTATTTTGAAATGTTACTACTCAGTTCTGAAGCTTCTGTGAAGTTTATGGAAACAGAGCTGAACCACTTGAACAATTTTACAAGAGGACCATTTAGGCAACATTAGTATGGAACTCAATTGAACTCTGTCTTCTGGTATTGGATCTAGTGACAAACTTTTAGACCAAAAATACTCTTTTGCAACTCACCCATATCTAATCTAAGCCTCACAAGTTCCGTGAGTACTGGACTGAAAATAAATGGATTCTACAGTACTAGATCTATTACGGTTCTGTCTGATTTGACCTAGTGACAACCTTTTTCTTTTAACCCCTGGTGACCTATTTTCGGTTTTGTTAAAAATTATTATTAAGACAAACAGCCTGGCAATTTCATGATCATTGGACTGAAATGTCTCTGGAGCACACACAAATATTTGAGTAAGAATGTGGCTGCTACAGCTCAAGAAAAACAATATAACCCAATGGCATAATCGTCAGCCTTTTAACTTTGTCTTTGTTTTAAGCCTTTTAACTTTGTCTTTGTTTTATAACGTCCCAGGAATTAGTACTGCTTCCACACCAATTGAAAATTTTAGAGATCTACATGTATACTGCTTTGGCTTAAACTAAATGTTTGCGGTTCGCTCTAAATTACCCTTTACAACAACCCTTTACAAGATTACAAACACACCAATAAAGAACTTGTTCGAGTGGGTTAACATTAATACGTTCTATTATATTTGAAATATAGAGAGTAAAAAGTCAAGTTCTCAGATTGCTGGTTGTTAGAACTGCGTAGTTTCAAGTCGAATTCCCGTGTGAATTCAGATTTTGGCAGTTACGAAAGCACCTTGCATTCTGACACCCGCACTAATAAATTGTTGTTTCATAAATACTAGATCTAGGTCAATCGCACATTAAAAAAAAAACAACTTTTTACAAATTCACCTCAAACGAAAAACAATTAATCAAAAAAAGTATACTTTAAACACTCTCTCTGCATGGATCAGTAAAGCGTTGGGTCGGTGTACGCTGAAAATAAGGGCCGCTTTGAACAGCGACTGATTCATAAATATGTAAATTCATAAAGAATTCCGTGGTGCAAATGACGTTACACGTCACGTGATTATAAGATCTATATTTGTCGCACAGTTACATTCCAGAAAGCACCTGCTAAGCGATGACTTGGTACAGCCTAGAACCGTGCGCATTACATACGCTATGTACGATCTCTGTGCACCTAGAATATTGGTGTGCAAAGTATTTAAAGTCTAGAATAAAAAGCTCTGAAGAAGCAACGTGTAAAAATGTTTAAGAAGGCGATGCAACCATTCCAAGTCGTTATAAATTTGTTTTAAAAAAATAGCCAACTGTTGGGAAAAATCTCCATTGAAATCTTCAATGTCAACTCGGTATCGCCTTTCTCTTTCCGACCATAAGTTGAGTGTTGAATTGTAATGAGACTTTTAACAATTAAGGACAGATTGTGAGATTTAGAATGTACTTCTAATGGGTAATTATCGAACCATTTTCACTGAGAACTGTCCACAAATAAAAGCGTGTCGTAGTAAAGACGCTTGTCGTCGGAGAGTATTTTTCAGCGTGTCCGCAAACTTGTTTAGGTCACGACGGCTATTTTTAGATATATACATAATGCGCTATATTTAGAGATGACGTCTGTGTAAGCGATAGGATATCGTGTACCCATGTGGACGAAAAGATTGTTTCAAAGGTTTAAACCGTTAAAAAGCTAAGTCTTTGTAGACATATTCATCTTCACAAAGGCACAATTGTAAGTTATTTACGACAGAAACTGGGTTGTTTACCGAATAATTAGAAAACTATGTTTTATTTCGTAAACCGGAACTCGGCCAGGAAGCAGTACAAGGCCGGAGGTATGCCTACGTCACCCCATAGATCAGGATGATAACAATGAGAGCCTGGTTGCTACGCAACCAGGCGACTCAAAAACCATGGTGAAGTTATTCACATCTATCGATCTGTCGATGAAAGCTCCCAACGGAATTGATAAACCACGCTAAAACTTGAATGCACAAACTATTTGCCGACTGAAATACTCTTTGAAAGATATCTGATTATCGATACAAAATTGTGACTCATGTTTTCTTTTTTAAGAGGAGCCTGACAATTTCAATAACGGTAAAACGGTGTGCATCTGGGGACGTACGAAATGTACTGTGTATCAAGCTACGTGATACAGCCGAGGGATTTGATCACTGGATCACCCGAGGTATGCCGAATGGTGCTCAACGTGGGCTTTTGTGCTGTGTTCGGCGTCTGTTGTAATTTTACCGTGTGTACGCTCTAGAGGCTACGTTTTCAGTCCAATACTCATGAATCTTGGTTAGAATGTTCGTCTTGATATTATCTCGGACGAGTGTGAAAATGGGTCACGTCAAATAAAAGCAAGGTAACTAGGTCAAATCTTAGAAATAATTGAGTAGAAGCAATATTTTCAGTCCAATACTCATTAGAGTTGTTCAGAATGTTTGTCTTGATGATATCTCGTACGAGTTCGAAAATTGGTCACGTCAGGTAAAAAACTTGGTCACCGGGTCAAATCTTTGAAAACCTTGTGTACACTCTAGAGACCAAATTTTCTGTCCAATTTTCATAAAAGTTAGTCAGAATATTTGTCATGATGATGATGTCTCAGCTATAAAAATAGGTCACATTGAGTTAAAAAGGAGGTCACTGAGGAAAATCCTGGAATAAAAAACTTGTATCCACTCTAGAGGCCACATTATCTCTCCAGTATCATGAAAGTTGGTTAGAATGTTTGTCTTGATATCTCGAAAGAGATTGGAAATGGGTCACTTTTGGGTCAAGGTGTGCGACTTTACCTAGGGTAGTCAAGGTCCTCTCGCCAGAATTTATTTCTTGTGTGTGTTTCTTGAAAAGAAATGAACGGTTCACATTTAATGTCTATTTACAGCTGAATCACACGATACCGTGAAGTGCCACGTTAAAGGACGAGATTTCACACGCCTAAAACGAGGCGACTTGGAAGCTGTCCGAGTTGGACTAGCCAACATGCTCTTTATACCTCTACATTTCGTGTACATAGTGGGGATTGAACCAGGTTTTAGCGTGATTGTTACGCTGATGTTTCACAGGCGGTATGTGAACCTGCTAGAGGCGATTCTACCAGCGAGCATGTCACAATTTTCTCAGCTAGGGATTGATGCTATTCAGTTACGGGGTAGGACTTTCTCAGTCGGTAAGTAGTATACCTACGTTTCATATTGCTTGTTTTATTTGGCCATTTCCAACAGTGTTGTTTGCTTATCGCAAAAAATGCATATAGCATTCCTTGTGTTTCTCTGACTACTTTTACATACAATACTCTTTCGAAGCCATTGTTCCTTTCCTGGGAAAGTAGCCAATAGCCCAGCCTAGCTACCCTCCAGGCGGCAATACGGTCATTTCTTGATCACCTTTTATCGCCGTCAACTTGTCACGGTCTTTATAGATTTTTGGAAGTATCCTGTTATGGTTAATCTATTTTGTAATTACAAAGTTAAGTCAGATAATATAAAAGAACAAAAATCAGACTGGAACCCAGAGTACCCCTGTCATAGAGTGCTGTGCTACGTAATAGGGAAAAGGGGAAAAAAACGAGTTTACATGTATATGTGCTCTGGTAGCCGTGATATTACAGGAATACTGGTGAAACGGCGTAAAAAAAAAAACATGGAATGGTATTCAAAGCGATCAATTTTAATATTCGCTTTTTTTTTTTATTGAATTTTGTCATCTGCTCCTTCGGTTTGGGAGCTTCACGAGGTATACGTATATGCATATGAGCCGCGCTCAGGCAAAAGTTGGCTTAAGGCATCCCAATGATCCAAGATACCAATCAAGCCATCACATAATTTTGTATCCATAATGACCACTTTTATTCACAACCGGCCTAAACATGAGGTAGACTGGTCCTTGGACATACAGAAAATTGATCAATGACGAAAACTTTCAGCTCAGGTCAGCCTGCGCAGATTGCGCAGACTGACCTGGATCGATATTTTTTTCCCCTCTCTCTCTCTTCTCTCTCTCTCTCTCTCTCTCTCTCTCTCTCAGACGCATTAAGCCCCCTTTTCACAGAGCGTGGCTCTATACAATTATTACCACTGTTATTGTTGCTGTTGTTGTTGAGGTTGTCACATGTTTTCTGGTTTCAATTTTCGAACAACTTAACAAACAATGATGCTTAGAACGAAAACAATGCATAAGCACTCTTTTATCACAGAACTACTCATTCTTCGTATCTTCCAATAGTCTGGATTACCTGCCCTTACCACTATGTTATAGGGTCAGGCAAAGCGCAATAATGACGGCTTCCATGGCGACCTTAAGCTTAACCCTACATGCTTTCCTGTTTTTCCCAATTTGATGTGATCCAGTTTGATCAGTGAATAAAATGAGATCAATTTTGTACAAAATATACATTACCGAGTCTAAACCGTGACTATGAATCATTTTAAAAGTAGCCCCATTTTCGGACGTTATATCGGTCCATTGACATTTCGGATACCTAACATTTCTGATATGTAGTTTTTCTCGCTAAATAAGAACGAAAATTAAAAAAAAAAAACAACTGCGAGTACTTTTTTGCAACCGACCTGTTTTCAGTTCAATGGGCCGCCACTGCGCTTTGCCTGACGTACTTTTGAATTACGGCGGGGTACCAGACTAATCTTACAACCGTATGAGGTTATCTTTCTTGTTAAGACGAACAGTCTGAATCTGTACCTTCATATCTAGATGAGATCGGGGCCGTTTACCCAGAAGGCGGATCTGACTACGACAGCAGCGTTTTCCTGACAGTTTTCCACCAGCTCAAAGATAAAAACAAACAACTCGAAGAAAAAGACGAAGAAATAGTCCGACTTAGCCAGGAGACGGAGTTTATGCAACTAGAACTCGATACGATGAGTGCCGAGCTTGAGATATTAACAGAACGAGCTGTACAAGAATCCGTTCCCTTACAAAAACAGCCGGAGTTGAAACGAAGATTTAGACGTCATGGTCGAAGTTTTTCCGCACCTGCAAAAGAAACGATGACGCAGGAAAGAGATGACATGGAGTTTTTTTGGGACGTATGGCTGAAACCGAGCACCACTTCCGGTTATGACGTAGAATGGTCACTGAAAGAGTTAGAAACAAATACCAAAAGTCTGGATAATGGGAACAGTGTTCCAATCGATTTGAATATAAGCATTGATACATCAAAAGACAAAGAAACGTTGATGCAAGAAATAGAAATGTTATTGAAGGAACTGGGCGCCAATGAAATTTAGCTATAAAGACTGCTGGATAAAATTGTGTTTTACGCCGCTTTGAACAGTATTCAGTTATATCACGACGACTGTCCGCCGTTTCATGTCTTTTCTGGGCTTCACCAATACTAGGGTGGGCTCTTAAGGACACTATCGTGTGACCAGAGCCTTCATCGGCAATCGATATCAGGACTCACTGGTTACACGCCTAACGCTTTTACCTGTGAGCAGAGTCGGAAGCCCTCAACCCCAAACGAATGATAATACAATTGAGCCATGCTCTGTGAAAAAGGGGCTTCATGCATCTGCGAAAAGTATTGTCCCAGGTCAGCCTACAAGGAAAAACCAATCATTTGAGCCACGTTTAATTTGTCGTCTGCAAGTGCTTCCAATTTTGACATGTGTGGAATTTTGTCGTCAGTTAGTCGCGTAAATTTTTCTTTCGTTAACGTCATTTAAGTCTTGCATTATTGCTAATCTGAAAAAGAGGAGAGTTTTCTCTTTTGGTACTATTCGTCAGATATTGGTTTTGCGATATTAGGTACCCCAGAATCAATGCTTTGGGGTTCAGTTTCTCACATGGTAAATCTGAGTTTGAATGCTTCGCACCCACCTTAACAACGCTGAGGAAAAAAGAGAACATGCTGAATACACGCAGTTTTCTCTCTTTGTACTCCAAGAGAATTATTTCAAATATTTATATATCTGTCTTTTGGTTCATTCTTCTTTTTTTATCCAATCATCCATTTATCCGTTCGATTCATCCATCCATTCATCCACCTTTCTTTTCACCAATCCATCCATTTAACAATCCATCCAACTAACCGACCACTAGCCCACCCATTTATCTATCAATCCACCTGCCAACCAATTTATCCATCCATCCATCTATCCATCAACCCACCAACCAACCCACCCATCTATCACTCAATCCACCAACCAAGCAGTTCACCCATATATACATCCATCCATACATCCAATCAACCTTCCGATCAGCAATCCAATCATCGATCTATTTATCAGTCAATCACTCACCCATCCATCTATCCATTCAATCATTCACTCATCCATCGAATTACCCAACCCTGAAAATTATCAAAATGTGTCGTTAGCGTGATTTTTTTTTTTTGTTTATCATTATCATCAATTTTGTAAACTTGTCTACTTTACACCTCGCTGGTACATCGGTGTTTATGTTCCCAACATCAGTATCCTTGAGGCTATAGATGATTAATCCATGCTCTGTGAAAAAGGGGACTAAATGCATCTGCAAAAAAGTATCGACCAGGACAGCCTGCACAGTCCGCGCAGGCTGACATTTGATGAAAATTTTTGCCATATGTAAATTGTCTGCATGTCAAATGAACAATCTTCCTCATGGTTCTCTCGGATTTTGGACGAAATAGATTTTGTATATCCGTAATTATATAATGACTTGCTCGGTATAATACGTCACGGAGAAGCATTAAGCCCCCTTTTCACAGAGCGTGGATCAATTAAATGGCGTTTTGCATCAGTAAAATCTAGTTTTCTAGATCAAACACGTGAAAGATCATTATGTGTGACTGACACTGTTAACCCTTCCATCACCACATTCGAAATCAAGGCCCCCTCGTGGACGGCACAGATCCAAGATCAGACTGCACAGAATGTGCGGTCTGATCTTGGATCTATGCCGCCCACTTGTACATTAAAGCCCATAAAATAAGAATCTTTTTCGGCTACAATGGGTTGTATTTTCAGCCGTCCGGAAAGGTCGAGGTTATATATTTTGCGCTGAAAGTGTGCATTGGTCAGGCTTAAGTGAAACGATTCAATAATTATATTTCAAATTGTTGTAAGTACGGAGTTTCATTTTCATATATCATGATATCGGGAAAGTTGACCGGAAAAGTGTGCTTAGTTACCGGAGCAACGAGAGGTATTGGAAAAGGCATTGCTTTACAGTTGGCAGAAAATGGCGGTAAAGTGTACATAACCGGACGGACGCTAGATTCTGCACCAGACGCGCCGCTAGGTGGCTCTCTTAGAGAAACGGCTAATGAAATCAATGCAAGGGGAGGTTTTTGTGTGGCTGTACAATGCGATCACACAAACGATGAAGAAATAGAAAGACTCTTTGAAATGATTAAGGAAGAAAATAACGGAGAATTGGATATTCTTGTAAACAATGCATATTCTGGGATCAATTACGTGCTTAGTAATGTGAATGTGCCTTTCTGGGAACAGCCTATTTCCGGTTGGGACACAGTCAATCGTGTTGGTTTACGTGATCATTATATATGCGCATCATACGCTGCAAAATTAATGGTACCCAGGAAAAAGGGACTGATTGTCAATATTTCCTCTGGTGGTGCCTTCGGGGCGCTTTATGGCATCGGGAAAGAAGCTTGTGACCGAATGGCTGCGGATTGTGGGCACGAACTGAAGAAACATAATGTCGCGTTTGTCAGTTTGTGGCCCGGATATGTACTGACTGAGACCGTAGGAACTTTCATGCCCGGAGTCGGGGACAACAAAGTGAGCCGGGAAAGTAATCTTAACATACAACACGTGACTGAATTCAAACAAGGTGAGTCTGCAGAATTTCCGGGACAATGCATCGTGGAATTGGCTGTTGACCGTAATCTTATGAAGAAGTCCGGTAAAGTACTTTTTACATATGACCTGAGCTGAGAGTATCGACTGCAGGATAAAGAAGGGTTCTCGCCCACAGATATACGTGCAGTAAAGTTCCATCTTGACCGAGCAGGACATCGACGGCTGGCTCGTTTGTTTCCCGGGTTTGTGCGTTTTCCAAAGTGGATGATGGCTGCGGCCAAACATAAGTTCTAGACTGGAGGTGTTCAAGTTGTGAAACACGGCCGTTTGGATCATTATTTAACTCTTGACCAAACGACAAAATTTTAGACTGGTCCAAATTGAAAGCATTTGAAGACGACATATTAAATTAAGCTGAAATGATGGTGGTTGTCTGTGAACGTGTAGAAAACCTTGTGGGAAAAGGAGAAAATACTGGTTACAAGCATTTTCTCCTTTTCCCACAAGGTTTTCAAAAGGCTATTTCCTATTTGGGATCGTGAAAAGTCGGCCTTGTGTGGCCGTAGAGATCAAATATAAAGCGTTTTCAGACGGAAAACTAAAGATTATTCCATTGATGGATTTGACTCTAAAAGAGTAGAAACAAATTGTGGGTTAGTGTGTGTGTGTGGGGGGGGGGGGGGGGGGGGAAGAAGACAATACTTGCAACGTGCATTTTCGCCTTTTCCCACAATGTTTGGAAAGTTTCAATTTCAGGGTCGTTGATAAGGGACAGAGGGTTAAAGTGTTGGGGTCTTAGGTTGCCATTACGACCATCATACCTCTTAGACAAAATTTGGCCCGGCCGGGTAGCTCAGTGGTTAGCGTATCTGACTCGTGACCTGGTTGGTTGCGAGTTCGATATCCGGTTGAGGCAAACTTTCCGGTGTCTTTTCGCCTCTCACCTCTGTTGCATAGAAAAGTGGTCAGTTATTTTGTAAAGAAATTTGAGTCAGTACTTGTGTAAGGAAGCCAGGAAAAAACACATTCGTAGCTGCACTGACCGCCGTGATATGACTTAAGCTGTTAAAACGGCGCCAAACTGCAATACAATGAGACAAAAATTGGTTAAATGATATGTACATGTAATTTTGTCTTTGATTTTCGTTACAAAAGGATAGATCCCTCCATGTGTCAATGGTCAACCCTTTACGAGACAAGAACAATACAACTTTTGAAAACAATGTAAGAAAATGGGAAAATGCCGGCAAACAGCATTTTCTCAAATTTCTTTAAATGTTTTCTCGCCTTGCTAGAGACAAATTCTATCAATTGAACCATTGGTAATATGTCGTCTACAGATGCTTCAACGTGGAAGCTTCCAGAACTTTGTCGTTGTGTTCCTGTCGTCCTTTAAAAACTGAAGAAAATATATATTGTAATCGCAGGTTTCACTAGTCACGTGGAGTTTCCTTGTGCAAGACACTGTAAAGCCCTAGCCTAGAATATGAATAAGTGCTTTGTTGGCGTGCTATGACAAGAATACTGTTAAAATGGCTTGAAACATTATCAATTAATCAAACAAAACAAAAATAATAATGATAATAATTATAATGATTACTGAAAAAGAGAAAACAGTTAATCTCAATTACAAACTGGAAGGGGCCCTGTCTCGCTTAATGGTTAAGATGAAGAGGCCTGGGTCCATATTCACCAACCACTCTTAAGAACATTCTTTGTCTTGTTCTCCAATTTTCTTTCCTTTAATTTGAAAGTTACACAACTTCAGATTGGCTAAACCATCAGAATTTGTGTTACTTTCATATTTAGAAAATCTTGGAGAATAAGACAAAGAACGTTCTTAAGAATGGTTGGTGAATACGGACCCATGGTCCGTATTCAGCAAAAAGTTTTAATTTCATTCTAATTTTAGATTTAGAGTGTAAAGGAACTTCTGATTGGCCTGTCCATTTTGTTAAGCCAATCAGAAGTTATGTTACTTTCAAATACAGAATATTCTTAAGAATAAGACTAAGAATTACTGATGAGAACGAACCCTGAAGGTCCCGAACTCGAAGCGCTGGGATTTTCGTGAAAGTGTCCTGGGGCAAAGCACAACAGAACCTTAGCCTTGTACTAGTGAAATGCAGGACATACATGAATAGGCGATTTGTGGCCGAGACATGTCTGAAATGATACTGATAGAGGCGTAAAACACCATTCAATCAAACAATGATCACGCATTGGTTAAGTGCGAGAGAACTCTCAAACGGTATATACGATACTTCGGTCATGCGAAACGGTAATTAACATATTTGTGGCGCTCTGGAAAAGGGAGTTTAATGATGGATAATATCAACCGAGTCATCACAAAATGATGGGTCCACAAAATTCATTTTGCCTAACAACCGACCTAATCATGGGATGGTCCTTGGACGTGTAGACAATTTACAAATAGCAAAAGGGTTCGACCTAGTCACTTTGCGCGGAATATTTTTTGCAGATACCCCCTTTTCACAGAGCATGACTTATATCGGTTAACCCTGTAGCGCACAATCCCTTTTTGTAACGACCATTGGGAAGAAGGGTTTTTTTTTTGATCGTTTGAAGAAAACAAAAATATATTTACAGCAGTACACGAATTCATAAAGGAAAGTGGACGCTTTTGATTACTCATGGCCATGTAACTAAAATCAGAAAGTATATTGTTTCTCTGTTTGAGCTTTAATTTAACTTGATGCTGTACTGCAAAAAAAATTTTTTAGAAAGTTGTCAGTTGCCATACACCCATCTCCACCACCCTACTAATTGTTTTCCAATCTGAAATAAACTGTTTATTTCCTTCTTAATCAATTTCAAATTGTTAATTCTATTACTTATCTTTAACTGTTCATATGTATGTCAGAAATTGTAAAGTAATTGAGCCATGCTCTGTGAAAAGGGGGCTTATTGCATTTGCGAAAACTATCGATTCATGTCAGCCTGCGCAGTCCGCGCTGGCTGACATGGGCCGAAACTTTTCGATATCTTTACATTTTCCGAATGTCAAAGGATAACTCTACCCCATGATTTAGCCAAACGTTAGACAGGAAGGAGTTTATATATCTATAATTAGGTGATGTCTTGCTTGATCTAATACATAACGGAGATGCATTAGGCCCCCTAATGCCAGAGCACGGTTCAATTATAAGTAGACTTCATTTAATGACGTAACCGTCAATTGGAGAGGAACTATATAAGCTATAAGCTTACGTTCTAATCCTTTTCTTGTTTAAATTTATGTTAGTCTATGTAAATTATATGAATAAACTATGTTTAAACTAAGAAGGGTTTTCGAAAACATTTGGGGAAAAGGAGAAACTGTTGGTTACCAGAAGCGCGCAATGTTTCTATTTGTATTCAGTAAATATGTATCTGTGTACTTTGTATAGTGGGCCAGAGACTTTACTATATATAAAAAAAAAAGATTATCACTGAAAGGCTAGACTTTGGATTCCAAATTATTACGTGATTTCAAGATGGTTGAGACGGAACCAGTCTGGGACCCCATTTTTATGCCCTCGCTACAACTACCGTTAAAATGACTACACTAGTTAAAGAGTTGTGGCCTGCACAAGATTTTACTACATAGGGAGATAACTGAAAAAAGATGGACTGATTAAGCCAGAGTTACAATTCTGAAATGCACCTCTCACTCTCGATGTCTTCAGCATCCTTCTTCATTATCACTAAAATATCTCAGTTGGTAAAGGAGTTTCGAACATTTAACAACCATGAGAGATAGCTCAAAATTTGAGACAGAGTTGTCTTTCTTGTATGTGACATACTTTCTTAACAAGCTTTACAGCATGATGAAGTACCATGAAAATATAGCAACGGATTAAAGGGCCATGGCCTGCACAAACTTTGACAAGTATTGGAGATAACTCGCGGAGTCAACTGACAACTGTGATCTTGACTTTTAACCTGGTGGCATGGTTCTTGCATGCGACACATCGTCTATCCGTGATCTTTTGTGTCAAATAATTTCGAAATCCAACCAAGTCGGCTGAATACTAACAGCTATCATTGCAATAAATGTAGCAAAAATTGATAAAGTTCAACAGGGCACTGTGACCTTCAGCTCACAAAACGGTTTTTACACGCGACACATCGGCTACCCATGGTGAGCATTTGTACCATATCATTAAAATATCCAAGCATGCATGTCACAAGGTTATGAGCCGGACAGTAACACCTTCCGTCACTATAATTGTAGCAAATATTGACGAAGTGTAACCAAGCACTGTGACCTTGACCTTTGGGTTGGCTTTATGGTTGTTGCATACTACATGTTGTCTTTTCATGGTGATCATTTGTGCTAAATCATTTTAAAATCAGACGATACATCTGTAAGTTATTAGCCAGACAGTAACACCTATCATTGATATAATAGCATCAAATATTGACTAATTTCAACCAAGCACTGTGACCTTAACCTTTGAGCTGGTGAAACAGGCATTGTACGCCACACGCCGTCTATCCATGGTGATCATTTATGCCAAATTATTTTAGAATCGGACCACGCACCTAGAAGTTATTCGCCGGACAGGAACATCACTATTTACCGAACATACATACATACATATCACTCTCTTGCACTCCGGTTCATTCACATTCACCTCTGTAGTGGGCTCAGAAAGTAGTCCGTCCTCTCGCGAGATTTTCCGTCACATGACCATAACCCCAAATGGCGACACAAACGCCGGTGAAAGAAAGATGTATCGATTGTTTTGTTTGCTGTTCAAACAGCATAAGGCCAATCAAACTTAGTGGGAGAAAATGTGGAAAAGAGGGGTTTTCTGAAAAGCTAAAATGTGTTTTAAAGGACGACAATCTCTTCTTTGATGTTACAAACTTAGATCCATCGGTTTGTCGAAACTGTCACAGGACTGTATAATTTTGTTTAACGTGTCTTCATTCGTGGGCACAGCCATTCGGTTTACAATTGGCGTAGGAATCTGATCAGTGAAGAAACTCGAAAAAATAGTTCCATTGTATACAGGTAAATTCATCAATTTAAATGCACCTATAATGCATCTGGAATCATATTTGCTTTGTCTACTTTATCATGTTACACATGAAACAGTTAAACAGTAACAAAACATGTTTTCCTCGGTTTGACAAGATTCTTGTCATTTAGCCCATCGCAGAGATGTATGTGAGGTAACGAACGACAACTCTGCTCGGAGATTGACATACATATATATACGAACACATAGACCGGGTTAACACTATATCCCCTCTCGCCCCATACATGGCGAGGGCATTTATATAAATACCATTTTTGATCCATATCTTTGTATACACTTTACTAAATATAGATATCGGGAAACCCGGAATTTGTGAAGGGTTTGCATTATCTTCCGCTTGGTGGCATTTTTCAAATACATCGTCAATCTTCGAAGAATATGACATGGGCAAACAACGCAGAGTTTGCGACAGACTTCAAAAAATCTGTCCCGGCCATGCTGAGCTTAAACCGCAGGCCTGTAGGGGCTGTGTATGTATATGACTGATAATTAATAGGTTAAATGTGTTAGCTAACAATGGCTGGATGAATCATATCAGCTTTATTTGATTAAACGTACAATGTATATTTTGAAATTTGCAGAATCCTGGAAAAAAGTCCGTATCTGTACCCAGAATGCCCAAATCAGATAGGTATGTATTTGAAAAATGCTACCTAGCGGAAGGCGGCCTGTATTGTCATGACAGGTATGAAATCAAATGATAAATATAATGGAAATGCTTTCAGTCGAAATGTGTAGGTCTAGAACATAGATAGCTCTGTGTGTGTAGGTCCTACACAAAGATTAGGTATACCTCGTTTATATTTCTTGAAATGTCTCTTGGATAATCACACTCAAGTATAAGCATATTTTCTTCGTTGGGGTATAAAAATCAAACGAAGTAGATCATATATTTGACTGCAGTCAATTATGCAAATATTTCTAAAGCATGTTGTGTAAAAAGTCGTCTCTTAGTCAAACCATTTGTTGCTGTTGTATTGAGTACCCTTGGGAATGAAAAATATAAAACAACACAACATGATGTCATGAAAACTTTATTTTGTCTGCAACGTATTCACAAAATGACAGAAAAAAGTTATCCATACCTTAACATTCCAGTGAAGCATTGTTTTTGTAATGAATTAAAAGGGAAAAATTCAATTTACAAACACACACACACATACATGAACAGTTCAATTATTATAAAATCCCCTCAGCCTTATCTACAGTCACAAGTTAACAATTAGTAACAATAGGGTCCAAATTACCTTAGTATTCTCCCTTGACATAGAAAGCTTGTGAGAAAGCCTTCTAGAGAATGAAATTCAACAGCAACTGTCGCCCAAATATCTCAAAGACAATGGAGCCTGCAGATCAAATATCTACATGTTCAGGGATTGGTTTCACGAAAAAACTTAAGTTTCTTGTTTTCCTCAAATCTGAAAACAGACTCGGTCTCTGACTTAAGTTGATTTGGTTATTGAGATGCATGTCATCAACATTAACAAACATAAGGAACATTGTCAAATCTTGAGTTGACATAATGTTTCAGACTCAACTCAGTAAAATAAACAGACTTAACTCAGGTAAGTCCATTAATCTGTTGAGTTGAATCAGAAACCTCTTGTCAAATCAGAAAGTTACAGTTTGTTTGTATTGGAGTTTAATGCCATTTTAACAGCTCCGGTCATATCATGGCGTTCAGTGGTGCACCCATGTGTTTCCTGGCTTTCTCACAGAAGTACGATACTGACACAACTTTCTTTCCAAAGCAATTGACTACTTTTCTCACATGCATCAGAGGTGAGAGTCAAGAAATAGCTGTAAAGAAAGTCTGCCTCAACCGGGTATCAAACTCGCAACCACCAGATCATGTGTCAGACATGCTAACCGCTGAGTTACCCAGGCTGGCCAGAAAGTTACATAAGTCTCTTAATGTTAGTGAAATGACGTGTTTCAAATAACAAACCCAACTTAATTCAGAAAATGAAAACCTGTTAGCAGATTTGAGTTAAACAAGAGACGTTTTTTCGTGAAACCAGGCTGGGTCCTTATTCACCAACTTATTCACCAACCATTCAAATTCTTTGTCTTATTCTCCAAGATCTTCAAAATTTGAAAGTAACACAACTTCTGATAAGCTTAACCAAAGGTTCATCCAATTAGAGGTTGTCTTACTTTCAATTCTAGAGGACAAGACTAAGAAAATGACTGGTGAATACGGACCCTGATCTTGATCTATGTCCACAAAAGCACCTCAAGTCACTCCAGGCATCCACACTTCTTGGTTGGTCATTTTCTTAATGCCCACATGCAGGTTCCTCATTTTCTCTTACTATACTGAAAACAATTTTATGAGGTTTATGAATCACTTTCGATCAAGATCACATCACAAGAACATGCACAAAGATACTGGACTAACACTACCATAGATTTTGTGAGATACATTTACTCAGCCTTTTTTTTTTTTGACATGTTTAGCCTAAAATGCTTTAACCCTTTACCACACAATCCTGACTTTTAATGACCCTGAGAGGGAAGCCCTTTGAAAACATTGTGGGAAATGAGAAAATGCTGGTAAACAGCATTTTCTCCTTTTTCCACAATGTTTTCTACCCTATTTCAGACAAATTTCATTATTTGAGCCACATTTAAATTGCTGTCTGCAAATGCTTTCAATTTGGAGAAGTCTACATTTTTGTCATTTGGTAAAGAGTTCACAGGTTAAAATATTAACTCTATGGAAATTTAGACATATGTGTTAGTTCTAGAAGAATAACTATGTGATTTGTATGCTTGACAAACGACGACTAAGACTGATTGATTTTACATTAACTCTTTCCCTGCCAACTAAAGGGATTCAACTTTTCTTGAGGCCTATAATTATATTTTCTTGGCATGTGACGCTAATTTTGGTCAAAGATTAGCATCAGGTTGCAGACAAAATAGATCCAAGATCAGACTGCACATTTTGTGCAGCCTGATTTTGATCTACGCCATCCACAAAAGCTATCCACGGCAACATTGGCAGTGAAAGGGTTAATCCGTTCATTAGTATGCCAAATCTGATCATCATCTGTACAAAATATAACAATTTTAACATTTAAACCTACAACTTGGAAAGAGAAAAGGTGAATGAAAAGGAATTTGGTAATTACTTTTGTTATAAGTACAGGACATTTGGAAATCCAACAGCAAGATATTAATGAAGACAAGTGAAGGGACCCAACTAGGAACAGATATTAACCCTTTACTATCAGATTCTGCATTTAAACAACCCAGAATTTAACTCTTTACCACACAATCCTGAAATTTAACAACTCTGACAAAGAAGCCTTTTCAAAACATTGTGGGAAAAGGAGAACTGCTGGTAACTAGCATTTTCTCCTTTTCCCACAATGCTTTTTACCCTATCAATGACAGATACCATATTTCCAGCAACATTCAATTTTTCTATCTGCAAATGCTTTCAATTTGGTGGAGTGCAAAACTTTGTCGTTTGGTACAGAGTTAAAGGAGGCTTTTGAACACATTGCTGGGAAAGGTGAAAATACTGGTGTTCGGCATTTCCTGTCTTTCCAACACGGATATATTCCCTTTACACAACAAATTCCATTATTAGAGCAAAATTTATCATCTGCAAATGCTTTCATCTTATGCCATTGGACGAGTCCAAAATTTTCGTATGGTAATGAGTTATTAAGTCTTCCTACCAGGTATAAATTAAGTTGCTTTTGTAGACTCAGACTTATGCTCAGACTGCATAAAATCTGTGATCTACTCTCCAATCTACACTTTTATTTTTCGATTTTGTGAGCCACACCCAGAAATTCCTGCAACACTTATGTACAGTGTTTTTTTCTTGCCATTAAAATATACCTTTCACTCATTTAGCACTCTTAGCATTAAGCCTTTATCAGCGGACAAAATTTCCAACACCAGCAAGTTGAGAGAATTTGTAGATGACAAATGTGGCTCAAATGATGAGATTTGACTGCTAGCTTCCAAGATTTTATGCTTTTCCCACAATAATTGTCAAAGCCTTCTACTTTAGGGTCATAAAAATGTTGGATTATTTAGTAAGCAAGTTAATAACACTTTCCTAAAAGATTGAATGGAAAGGAAAGAGATAACAAGAGGGCCATGATGGCCCTGTATCGCTCCACTGGCTTATAAACCATAAATACTAAACATTTCAATTCTGAGCCAAATGGTTTCAAAATGAAGACTTACAAAGTTTTCTCTGTAAAAGCCCATGTGAAAGTTGAGACCTGCAAGGCAAAGCCATTTTTGATCCCAGAGCTATAATTACTTGAACCCTGGTAGAGGTCCACAAGATAAAGCCACATGCCAAAATAATACAAGTCTATGCTGTATGGTTATAAATAAGGTGATTTTCAAGTTTTGTCCATATGAAGCCTCTGTAAAACAATAAGACCCCTGATGCAAGGTTAATTTCAAAAAAAAAAAAAAAAAAAAATCAAAACAGGAAGATTTCTTAAGTTGTCACTATGTAAGCCCATGTAAAACTTGTGACCCCTGCAGTGGGGCCAATTTTGACCCCAGGGCTAAAATTTTGGCCCACTTGGTAGAGGCCCACCAGATATAGCAACATGCAAAATTTGGTAGCTCTAGGCCTTATGGCTAGGTACAGGAAGATTTTTTAAAGTTTTCTCTATATAAGCCTATGTAAAACTTGTGACCCCTGGGGCAGAGCCAATTTTGACCCCAGGGCTATAATCTGAAGAAACTTGATAGAGGTCTACTACATAAAGCTACATGCCAAATTTGGTAGCCCTATGCCTTATGGTTTCAGACAAGAAGATTTTTAAAGATTTCCAATATTTTTCAGTTTTGTTGCCATGGCAACCAGAGTTTTTGAAGGAATCAAATTCTTTCATGAATTCTGAAGAGGACCATGGCAGGATCATTTCTGTGAAGTTTCATGAAAATTGGATGGGTAGTTTCAGAGAAGAAGATGTTTGAAATAAAAGTTAACGCATGGACGGACGGACGGACGCACGACGGACACCGGACCATGACATAAGCCCGCTGGCCTTCGACCAGTGGAGCTAAAAATGACCAGAACAAATGAGTATGACAACTGACACTACTTCAGATAGATATCAAAATTAATCCAGTAACCCATACATAGTGAACCGGACAAAAATGAAACAGGACAATGAAAAGGGATAACTTAATTAATGAGCTTGAATGAAATTTCAATTTTACTAAATTACGGAATGGGTTCACATTTTGATATGAAAAAACGAGATATGGAATACATTTTACGGATGTGTTAAGCCCATAGTTTTGCGATTTTTGTATTTAACCCTTTACCACGCAATCCCAAGTTTTAACGACTCTAAGGAACGAGGACTTTGAAAACATTGTGGGAAAAGGAGAAAATGCTGGTAACCAGCATTTTCTCCCTTTCTCACAATGTTTTCCACTTTGCCTCCCCCCGGAAAAAAAGAAAAAAATTTCATCATTTGAGTTTCATTAAATTTTAGTATTTCCTCTACAAATGCTTTCAATATGGATGAGTCTAAAATTAAGTTTCGTGGCAAAGTGTGTAACCCTTTCAGTCCCATGGTGAAAATAAGGCAGTAACAGAGGCCACAGAACATGCAGCCTGGATCTACGCATCATCTTGTTAAGTCAAGCCTTTAACCCTTTACCACACAGCAATATTTTAGACATTTCTAAATTGAAAGTATGTGCAGATGACAAAATAAATACGACTCAAAAATTGAAAATTGTTTTTGGAAGGACAAAAAGCATTGTGGGAAACGGCGAAAATGCTGGTTACCAGCATTTTCTCCTCTTCCCACAATGTTTTCAAAAGCCTTATTCATCAGGATCATTAAAATGAGGCATCGTGTGGTAAAGGGTTAAGAGACAAATTTTTCTGAGTTTCAACAGAAGCAGAGTTGATATAATATATGGTGCTGAAAGAATTAAAGTATGGAAAAAGAACGCTACATCTTCAAAAAATTAAAATAAAAATTCATAAACTTAAAAACTGTAAATTAGATACTTCCATGTCAAAATGGTCATATATTAAAAAGCGGAACTCAAGAAAGCAACTATGACTTCTTTCTACATAAACAAGTAAAACTAAGTATTCACCAAGTATAGAAACCCTTTGTGGTGTTCTGTTTGCTCAAGAAATAACTATATTAGGTAAAAGCATAAAATTGCATATGCATTAATGAATAAATCACCTTGATGACTGATGAAAACTATAAATAGGGTAACAAATGTAAAACAATAACAAGACAAAACATAAAACTGGGAATAAATTAAAGGTAAAAATAGTTAATTTGCAATATAACCATTCTCTATACAAGCAAACATTCAAATGTTTAATCCTAAGAAAGCCATTAAATTATGGATATTTACAGGCAGGAGAAAGAGCCTAACTGTTTCACTTTTAAATGATATAATATCAAACAACGTAGATCCAGGATCAAGTTTTTCAATCTAATTTGATTAAGAACTACATACATGTAGCTCACAAAAGCAATTACAGTTGTGTATGGCATTGTTCACGTTTAGAAAAAAAAAAAACTACCTCATGGTGAGAAAGGTTTGGTCAAGCCATTTTTAACCAGAACTATGAGGCCATATAAAATTGTAATTAGCTGCGTACCCCTTTTGCAAATATGGTGACTCTATCATCTAATAGCCTTCATAGAAAAGAAAACCCTTTTTAAATAGATAAAACTGTAACATGAGAGATAAGTAATATAACTTTCTAGAGACCCTGATTCTTTGAACAACTTCTGTATTAGTCAAAGAATTTTCAACTGAGGGTGCCTACATGTCAAATGGAAAAATGGTCAATATAACAAGTCCTCATTTATTTATAACCCAAAACTCTTTACCAAACGCCAAATTCTTAGGCCCATATTCACCAACTATTCTTAAGGACATTCTTGGACTTGGTCTTGTTCTCCAGAATTTTCTATATTTGAAAGTAACACAACTTTGATTGGCTAAACCATTTGGTTTAGCCAATCAGAAGTTGTGTTACTTTCAAATTTAGAAAATCTTGGAGAATATGACTAAGAATGTTCTCAAGAATGTTCTCAAATGGTTGGTGAATACGCACCTTGGACTGGTTCAAACTGAAACAAACAACAAACTAATTGTGTCTCAAAAGATGGGATTTGTCTATTAAAAGAAAGAAAAGATTATGGGAAACGGAGAAAATGCTGGTTACCAGCATTTTCTCCTTTTCCCGCAATCTTTTCAAAAGGCTTCCTCCCCAGGGTTGTTGAAACTCCGTATTGTGTGGTAAAGGATTAGAATGCTTAATTCATAAAACTGATCGATTCAATTGGGAGAAACAACCAAAATATTGCTATTTCAAACATGTTTTGTAGAGAACATGTGGCCATAGCAGATAGTGTAAATCCATTGCCATGCTGCACAATCTGTGCAGTCTGATGTCGATCTATACTGCCTGCAAAAGCATCTAAAGCCAGGTTCAGCCCTACAATATTTAAAACATAAATAAATCTGAACCAATTATCTAAACCACTAGCTCTCTACTTTCTTGTCACTACCATGTATTATGCAAATATTTCTACAGCATGTTGTGTAAAAAGTGTAGGCTGAAGGATCAATAGCCCTACAACAAAGATTAAACATAGTTTATGTCTGAAAACTCGAACACAGCATAAAAGACTTGAATGATGTAAACGAAGCTATGAAAGCATACCTAGCCATGTTTTTGCCTTGCCACAAAACAAAAATTCAAGGTATGACATCAGTCAGTAGAGTCTGGATGACATTTTTGTCTGGTCACAGAACATGAGATACACACTGAATATACAAAAACATTGATTTTTTTGTTTTTAATACCATTTTAAACATAATTTCAGGTACACTGCAGCAGCTAGCGTACCTATGCATAATTCACACAATATTCTTCCATATGCCAAGAAAAGCATACAGTCCAGCAGTATGTTTTGTTGACCATGCAGATCGAGGAATCCATGTGAGTAAAGATTCAAACTGAAATGCTTTGAGTCTGAAATAAATGTAATCAAATTAATATATTCAGCAAGTAAAAGAGACCAAGACTCTGTACTTTGAAAATCAGTTTTATCAACTATTTCGTGAAATATAGGATTAAGATACCTTTGTTAATGGACCAAATGCCACTATCAGTTGACCAATTGCCACTGTTAATTGACCACATGCTACTCTTCATAGACCAAATCCGACTGTCCACAGACAAAATGCTACTGTTAATTTACTAAATGCCACTGTTAATTGACCAAATGCCACCGTGAGTTGACCAAAATGACACAGGTAATGGGCCAACTGTCACTGTGAATGGATGAATGCCAAATGTATTGACCATAAGCTAGTGGTAACTGACCAAATGCCCCTATCATTTGACCAAAGGCAACTCCAAACTGAGCAAATGCCACTGTTAACTGACCAAATGCTTCTGATAGTTGAGCTAATACTACTTTTGACAATATGCAGGTGTATACAGAATAACTGCCATTATCATGTGACAAAATGTGACCATTAATTGACAAAGTGCCACTCATGGTTGAGCAAATGCTACTATTAACAGATCTAATACCACTGTAAATTCATCAAATGCTACTGTTATTTTCACTAATGCCACTGTCAGTTGACCAAATGCTACTTTTAATTGACCAAACACCATTATTTATTGACAAAATGACACAGTTGATTGATATATACCACTGTCTGCTGATGCTTTGCTACTTTTCATGCACTACATGCTACCATTAACTGACCAAAAGCCACTGCAAATTGACCTAATCCTGCTATTTATTGACCGATTGCAACTGTTAATGTCACTTTTAACTTTAATGGCACTGTCAGTTGACCAATGCTACTGTTAACTGATCAAATGCTTCTACTGATTAACAAAATGCCACAGTTTATTGACCAAGAGCAACTGTCTGTTGATCACTTTCCACTATTTATTGACCAAATATTACCGTTCAACGACAAACTGTCACGGCCAGTTGACCAGTTGCTACTGTTAATTGACATTTCCACTACTGTCTTTTGGCCTATCAGTTTATTGTGTAATATACATGTGCATATTTTCTCTCTGACACCCTCAATCATCAACAGGTTGAGGGTAGCCTGACTGCCAGGCTGTTTCACTACCAGAAATCATTGAATTTTAATGCATTTTCCTTATTTTCTTTCTCCCTCGGTCTTTCCTTCTGGACATTTATCCATTTTCAACACAAACATTGTCATCTTTATTCAGAAGCTACTGCACCTTCAACAACAGATCAGTGCAATAATACAACAACTAAAATTAAATAGACTGGTTCTTGTTTCTCTAATATTTTTGCATGCTGTTAACCAGTCTGTAATTCTTTCATTATCACAGATATGAGACAAATCTATCAACACCATAAATATATTTACAAAAGATTTATACTATATTCTAACTACAGAATTTAAGATTCTCTTAATATCAACTAAAGATCTTAAAAAACATCTTTTTAAATTCACCCATTTTCAACATTAAACAGTCAGTACATTATAACTCTTTACTAAACGAGAGAAAACAAGTTAACATAGAGGAAAAAGTATTGCATATACTTGAAAATATTAAATAATTAGCCTTGACTTGATGGTAAAGAACACAAACCCTCCTTTCCATCATACATTAATCACACTATCAAATTATTCTACTTTGAAAAGAGAACTTGTCAAACCTGAATTGCCAGGTAAATGGTTCCCTCTTTAGCCAGGGTATAGACTCATTCTATATATATGTAGCCCCTAAAATAAGGGAACCCTGTTGCTTCTTTCTTCTGACATAATATGACAGGGTAAATTTACCTCTCAATATTAAATTTTCAGCAGATTCCAAGAGCAATGATACACCATATCGTTTCCAGTGTGCCCGCCAGGTGTCATGCAGGTTTGCTGCACATGGAGGACTTACCTGATACTCACTTGGACACCACATCTGTTATATTATTAAGGTAATATAAAGAATTACCTCAAGATGAAATACAAGGGTTCCCTTATTTTTGATTCTGTGTATATTTTCCATTTAATCATATGAGCCAAATAACTGGAAATGTTAACATACAGGCTACCTCTATATCACTATAAACATTGCTTTCCATTTTATCTTTGAAAAAGGAACAGAATATGGGACAAAGTATTTCTGCAAGATGTAGAAATGGCTTAATTAAAGTCTCATTAACTCTTTTTTTATCGAACGACAAAATTGAAAGCATTTGCAGACGACATATTAAATAGAACTCAAATGGTGATTTCTGTTTATGAAGAACAGAAAATATTGTGGAAAAAGAAGAAAATGCTAGTTAACAGCATTTTCTCCTTTTCCCACAATGTTTTCAAAAGCCTTTTCTTTCAGGGTCATTAAAACTCAAAGATAGTGTGGTAAAGGGTTAATAAATAAACGAAAATCTTTTAAGCTATTGTACCAGACAAGTTTTGAAACAATATGAAGAAGAGAATTGCTTAATACATGTACTTCTTTTCCCCACTATGCTTTCAGAAACCGTTTATCACAGGGCCATAAAGAGTCACAGTTGTGCATTAATGAGTAACAGGCATTTTAGGTCTCTATCAAATCATAGATCTTAACTCTTTACCAAAAGACACAATTTTAGACATGTTCAAATTGACAATATCTGCAGACGACAAATTAAATGTGACTAAAAAATTTAAATTTGTTTTAGGCAGGAAAGAAAACAATGTGGGGAAAGGATGAATGCTGGTTAACAGCATTTTCTCCTTTTCCCACAATATTTTAAAAAGGCTCCTTCCTCGGGGTCTTTAACCCTTTACCACACAACCCTGACTTTAAAAGACCCTAAGAGAGAAGCCTTTGGAAAACATTGTGGGAAAAGGAGAAAATGCTGGTAACCAGCATTTTCTCCTTTCCCACAACGTTTTCTACCCTTCGAGAGTCAAGTTTCAATTTTTGAGTCACATCCATTTTGTTGTCTGCAAATGCTTTCAATTTGGACAAGTCTAAAATTTTGTCGTTTGGTAAAGGGTTAACAACCTGGATTGTGTGGTAAAGGGTTAATACATGCTTCTTACAAGAAAAAACTTTTTTTCACATGTAAACAATGTCCCCTTAATTTCATCTTTGAAGGAAATCATTCTTGAATTTTTATAGGAATGAAATAACCTTCCAGGAAAAACTAGCAAGACATAGAAATGAAGCCAATAATGAATGATTTACAATTCAACTCACAAAAATCTTGACTAATTGGAATGGACCAATAACAAAGGTAAAATAATGGACAATGACATATCATGACAAATACAGACAAATAAAGGGGAAACAAGTATCAATACAATTTGCTTAACCGTGGAAACAAAATATAAAAAAAAAATAATGGTAAATTTTCATTGTTTGACAATCAATTAGTAATATGTTACTGAGGTATTCAAAGGTGTATATGCCTAAAATTGATGATAATTTTTGAGTATCAATGGATAACTTTAACCCTTTCCCAAACAAGCCCTGGTTTTCACGTGTCTGCAGTACAAGTCTTTTGAAAACACTGTGGGAAAAGAAGAAATTGCTCGTAACGAGCAATTTCTCCTTTTCCCACAGTGTTTTCTACCCTTTTTTGAGACCTTTCTGCCATTTTCATCAAATTTAAAACTGTCATCTGCAAACTCTTTCAATTTGGACCAGTCCAAAATTTGTCGTTTGGGAAAGGGTTAATACCATGGCTCTCAAAGCGTCTTGCAAAGTATGTATCTACTCATTTGTCATTTGAAAGATCTAGAATAATAAGTAATCAAGTAAACAGACAAAAGAAAACTACAAGAAATAAATATAGGGTTGCATATGTTAGAAAAGTCTTTTTAACATGTAACAAAGTACATTAAAAACATTTTTTTTTTTTGTTTCGTTAGTGTTCACATACTGCTTTTGCTTAACCCTTTACCAAATGGAAAAATTTTAGACTTGCCCAAATTGAAAGCATTTTCAGATGACAAACAACATGTGGATCAAATGATTGCATTTGTCTCTGAAATGTTAGAAAACATTGTGAGAAAAGGAGAAAATGCTGGTTTTCTCTCTCAAGCTCATTAAGAGTCTGCATTTTGTGGTAAAGGGTTACACAAAGTCTATATACTTGGCTTTTTGATCATCATTTCATTTTTCAGACTTCTTGAATATCGAGGATTATTACTCTTTAGATGCAACTTTCCACTGAAGTTGTTCCTGATCAGAGTGCTTGAGTTTCCCACATTTAACTCTTTACGAAACGACAAAATTTAAGAGCACTCCAAATTGAAAGCAGTTGCAGACGACAACATAAATGTGACAGAAAAATTGGAATTTGTTTTAGTAAGGGTAGAAAACATTGTGGGAAAAGGAGAAAATGCTGGTTACCAGCATTTTATCCTTTTTCCACAATGTTTTCAAAAGGCTTCTTTCCAAAGGTTGTTAAAAGTCGAGATTGTGTGGCAAATGGTTAATGAGCTATTCTGTAACAAAAATTATCTTGAAACTGCACTATTTGGATCTTTTTTACGTGGCGAAACATTCAACTTTATCTTATCCTCTAACTTTACCTTGCGAAGAAGTTTCAGTCTGCTATCATCAACCCATGCAATTTCAAACCAAAATTTCGTCTGAACTGATTTTGTCATTGCACAGGAAGTTATGGTTAATTCTACAAAACGACAAAATTCTACACTTGTCCAAACTGAAAGCATTTGTAGACAATGAATTGAATTCTACACAAATGATGTAATTTGCCTTTAGAAGGTGGAAAACATGGAGGGAAAAGGACCAAATGCTGGTTACCAGCATTTTCTCCTTTTCCCAGAATTTTTAAGAATCATCGAGACTTGGGATTATGTGGTAAATGGTTCAGGAACTATTTCATCTCATCAAAGAATAATGAAATATACATATGCTTCACACAAAGAAGGTATCTCTTAAATAAGGCAATTAAAAGTAAATTTGAACTTTTGAACAAAATGAGAAAATGTTAATTCCTTCTTTTGTTTCAAACCTCAACATGTACATAAAATTTGAAGGCAAGGAAAGACAAAAAGAAATATACATCTTTAATAAATATGTGAGGGAAAAATCAAAATAAATATCATTGTATACAATAGCTCACATAATAATGCAGATCTATGTATCTAAAAGTTTTTTAAAGTTTTTCTTTTTCTAAATTACTGTGTGAATATTTTCCCACTGCTTCAAATTTCAGATATCAAAATGAATGAAAGAAATATGTTCAGCCTGTAAATAAAGCAAGAGTGTGCAGTTTCAAGGTGGTTTTGGAAAGAAAATTAAAAATCAAATACTGCACAATGTATTTGGTAGGTCCAAAATCATACTGCATGTTCTGTACAGTCTGATCCTGGTCCCTACCTGTCTAAAAAAGCAAACCAAAATTTTGCCTGGAACTCAGTTCAATGATTACCAGATGATAAAATTTTGGACCTCTTGATATTGTGAGCATATGCAGACAAGAAATCTGTCTTAAGTACCGAGTTATAGATTTGTTGGATAGAAAAGGATGTGGGAAAAGGAGAAAATGCTGTTTACTAAGATTTTCTCCTTTTCCCAAAATGTTTTCAAAAGCATCCTTCCTCCGGGAAAAAAAAAAGCACATAATTATTTGGTAAAGGGATGAAATTATTCCGATGTAGATCTATTTTGTTTGAGAAAACTGTAACGATGTTGAAATTGCTAATTACATGAGCCATGCTCTGGGAAAAGGGTTCTTAATGCAGCTGCAAAAAGTATCGACTCAGGTCAGCCTGCACAGTCTGCAGAGGCTGACCTGGGCCAGAACTTTTTGCTACAGGTCACTTTTCTGCATGTCAAAGAAACAGCGTATCTCATGACAGAGCTAGTTGTTAGACAGCATGGATTTTATGGATCAATAATTATGTGACAACTTACTAAGTATCATGTATCTCAGAGATACAATAAGCCCCCTTTTGCCAAAGCATGGCTCACATATTTGTCACATTGTCTGCAATTGCTATAAGTGCCAGTAATATCAGGGTGCTTACAAGATGTAACAAGTCAATCCATCATTACACAATACCATTTTACACCTACCAATTGTGGTAAAAAAAAGGTGTCCATGGAGAAACACATGAGAGCATTTTATTTACCAATTTTGAGTGAAACTGAAACTATAAAGGGGCATGAAATACATGTAACTTGCAACAAGCAATACTTGTTGTCCCTGGATGTTTTCAAAGATCCAGAACCATACATACTTGTAATTGAGAAGGCAAATTTCTATATCTTGATTATACCAACTGTTTAATTCCAATCAAAAACAACAAAAAATTAAGAGTGGAACATTTTGTTTATAAAGCTTTTATAACTGTATCACCTCTAAGTGTATTTCACTCACGTACTTTTTAAAATAGCGATCATGTAATTGCTGTTTTAATAATATCGTCTTCAAGTATTGTCGATGTGCCAATTTAATTCTGTTCAAACAGGTAGTAAATAACAAAACCTTCAAATAATCCAAGTATATGTACCATTAGGAATTTCAAACACATTTTTTTTTTTCATAAAGTCATTTTCAATTTTAATACAAAATAACTACACAGGAAAGGAGAATCAAAACCACAACAGTGTTCAAAATGTACATCAAATGTCTAGTAATAAAAAATTTGAGACAATTAACAAGTGTCGTCATAAAATCTCTTGTTTATATATATATACAAATACTGTTAAAATTACCAATTCACAACACTGGTTCAAAAGGAAATACATATAATGCCATAACATTCACATTCTGGATAAATGTTCACAAATCAATTAACAATGCACTCCAAATTTCCTTGAGAGAAGTCTTCTGATTTGCTGAAGTGTCACTCTTAAACCTCTACCACAAAATCCCGAGTTTTAATGACTCTGAGAAAGTAGCCTATTGAAAACATCTTGGGAAAAGGAGAAAATGCTGGTAACAAGCATTTTCTCCTTTTCCCTACATGTTTTCTACCCTGTCAAAGACAAAATTTCGTCAAATGAACCACATTTAATTTGTCGTCTGCAAATGCTTTCAATATAGACAAGTCTAAAATTTTGTTGTTTGGTAAAGAATTAAACCTACTCACAAATTAACTGGTAAATCAGAAGTCAGTATATTATCAAGACAGACAGTACTGTAACATATTGTCAAACTCATAATTATAAATATACTTTTAAATGGTATGAATTGATTTGCTTGCAATTTACCTCAAAATTGTTTACTGTTGGCCACTAGTGGGCCTTTAAGCCTAACTGACAAAGTGCTTTAGAAAGCAGTGTTTGTAGATGTGTCTAAATCCTTCAACAGTAAAACGAGAATTGAAGACAAACTTTGCAAACATGATGGCAAAGAAAATACCGAAGTAGACCATTTTTAAAACATATAAATAAATAAATAAAAAATAAATGGGAGAGAATGCACCATGAATCATGACATAACAACAAAATCATAAATAAATAAATAATTTGCTTGAATACCCAAACACAAACCTAAATTTATCTCTCGCCCTAGTCCAATATATCTTTTGTTCCAAACTCGAAAAATATCATGTCCAGAGAAAAACTCAAAACCAAGAGCATCAATCCTTTACTAGTACTATCTTTTACCATAGCAACATGTTATTGACATACCTAAAACTGAATTTGTTTGTATGGTGCTTAACTCTTTACCAGACGACAGAATTTTAGCCTGATCCAAACTGAAAAGTATTTGCTGACGACAAATTAAATGTTACTAAAAACATCAAATTTGTGGAAAACATTGTGGGAAAAGGAGAAAATACTGGTTACCAGCATTTTCTCCTTTTCCCCCAAGGTATTCAAAAGCCTTTTTTCTCAGGGTTGTCAAAAGTTGACACTGCATGGTAAAGGGTTAACACTGTTTCCAACATTGTCTCAGTTATATTACAGAAGCACCTGTTCATGTTTTCCTGGAGTTTCTTTAAGCACTACATAACATTCTTTCCAAGCCAATGGCTGCCTTCTTAGACAAACATTAGCAAAACAATATCCAGCAGTGAAAGAGGAATTGATACAGTCCCAATGATGATCATCTATCCTCAGAGAGAATTTGGCTGAGCTGGGAATCAAACTTTTGAGCCCTCGAATTCAGGACCTGTCTGTTACTGAGCTGCTAGGCTACTTATTGAAATCATACATCAAAGAAAAAGTTAAATGAAATACGAATGATTATACAATGATATGGAAAAATAATACAGGAAAAGAAGCAATGGTTTGTGATAAGCAACTGCTCCATTTTTCTACATCATTTTCATTAATCTGTCTTGTACAGTCTAAACAGCTGTATTCATTTATCAACATGGAGCTAAGAGCAAAAGTATGTGCAGTTTTCATGTCAGAAAGTTTGTTACTTCAAAGGAATGGATGTTAAATGTCAAGAATATAAATTACAAATTCTCCTAATACAGATTTGTGCTTGGATATTCAGTTAAACAATTCACAAGAATGCTCACAAACACATTTCATAAATTCCCAAAACAACATGCCTGATTTCCAGGAGAAAAAAAAGGGTGGTATTGTCAAAACAAAGTTGCACACAATCTAGAAAAAATTGAAATCTTAACCCTCAAAGCGTCTTACACTACTACACTTGCCATTAGTGCTTGTGTAGACCAGGATTAGACTTCACAAAACATGCAGTCAGATCTTTGATATACACTGTCTTTTTCATCTAAGACATTCTGGGTAAGGGCAACCTTAAAATTTCTCTCATACAAGTCTTTATTTCTAGAACAAAAGTGCCCTTTATTTGGGTGTGTTTTCTTCCATCCAACAAAAATACCAATTTATCTATTTGATAGCATCCATTTAAATTGAGTCCTATAGAAAATTCTGAGGAACCAAATCATGGGTTAAAAAAATCATTGACGTAAAATTTACAAAACCCCCACTTACATGTACCTAGACTTCTGTCTTCTCGTAATAACAAAGTAGACGGATAACTGTTGGACGTTTTTAAATAAGCAGTATCACTTTTAACTTATACATCAAGTCAGCTTAAAATCGTTCCAAGACAGAAGATATAAAAGTTGGAAAGGAAAAAGCACAACAACACTGACAAATCTTAAAAAGTTGTAAATTCTGTAATTTTTTACCAATGATCCTTTACTAGAGGAGAAAATGCTACACTTTTCAAAACTGAAAGCATTTGCAGACAACAAATTAACTGTTACTCAACTAGTAAGGTTTGTCTCAAAAAGTTTAGAAAACATTGCTGGGAAAAGGAGAAAATGCTGATTACCTGTATTTTCTCTTTTTTCCACAATGTTTTCAAAAGCCCCTTTCATTGGAATTAAGAAAAGTTGGGATTGTGTGTTAAAGGGTTAATAGAACATAGATATCATAAGTCATTACAAATAAATAAATGAGTAGCTAAGTGGTAAAATTGAGAAGCTGTTGAAAGCAGTATGAAATACTTCTTTGGTCCTGAACTGTTATTTTTCCACCATAATGATACTTTTAATAATTTTGATTTTGCTGACAGTGTAGATCAAGACATGAATGCATAAAATATGCAGTCTGGCCTTGGGCCTACATCATATAATTTAATGCAGGATAATAATTAGAAAAAAAAGCTTTGAAAGAGCAATGTCTTTTTTCACAGACTGAAAGTGTCCATTTCACTGATATAGCACTGGACTGGTTAATCCTTAAACCCTTTATTGCACAAGGCTGCCTTTAAATGACCCTGGGAAAGAAAACTTTTGAAAACATTGTGGGAAAAGGAGAAAATGCTGGTAACCAGCATTTTCTCCTTTTCCCAGACTGTTTTCTATCCTATCAAAGAAAAATTGCACCATTTGAGCCACAATGAAATTGTTGTCAGCAAATGCTTTCGATTTGGACAAAGCTAAAATTCTGTTGTCTGGCAAAGGGTTAACCCTTTATCAAATAATCCCAAGTTTTTAACAATCCTAATGAAAAGGTATTTTGAAAGCATTGGGAGAAAAGGAGAAAGTACTGATCACCAGCAACTTGTCATTTTCCTAAAATGTTTTCTACTCTTTCACAGACTGATCTCAAAATCTGTGCCATATTTACAATGTTGTCTGCAAATGTTTTCATTTCGGACCATTCTAAAATGTTGTTGTTTGGTAAAACATGAAAGCCCTATGAAACACATGATATGAGCATTCTGGTCTTATCTCTGACACTATATGCTATCTTTAAAAACACTCTGACCAAATCAGCCTTTAACCCTTTACCACATAATCCCAACTTTTAATGACCCTGAAAAAGGAAACTTTTGAAAACTTTGTGGGAAAAGAAGAAAATGCTGGTAATCAGCATTTTCTCCTTTTCCCACAATGTTTTCTACCCTTGCCAAAACAAATTCAATTTTTTAGTCATATTTAATTTGTCGTCTGCAAATGCTTTGAATTTGGACCAGTCTAAAATTTTGTTGTTTGGTAAAGAGTTAACTATGTTTAACCCTCAACCATGCGACAAATTTCTAGACTTGTCCAAACTGAAAGCATTTGCAGATGACAAATCTAGATATGGTGGGGTATGTCTCTAAATGGGTTGAAAACTGTGAAAAAGGGAGAAAATGCTGGCAACAAACGTTTTCTCCTTTTCCCACAATGTTTTCAAAAGCCCTCATCCCCAGGGTTATTAAAACCCAGAATATTTTAGTAGTTTAGATATTGCTCTAAGAGGACAGCCTAGTTTGTCCCTTTGGCTAGCGACTTCAGACAGGTATTGACTGTACACAGGGCTTTTCTTCCTATGAGGCTATAAATGCATGAAGATTAGTTGCTACCATTATACTTAATAAGTTAAACTGAAAATCAGCCATGTTGTCAGAGCTTTACATTATTATCAAGAACATATAAATAACAATGGTCGGTTAGCATGCATCATAAGGACACACAAAAACAGATCAAAGGTTAGAATGTGAGACCCCACTCTTCAATCTCTTCATTGATTCTGAACTGTAAGCTGTCCTTGTCCATAATTTTGGAATTTCCAACAGATCCTCAATATGCCAGTTCTCACCCATCAAGAAACATTGCACATGGTGGTTGATCACATCCGTAACACATTTGGAAAATGCAAGACAGGTCTAGTGTACAGGTTATCCATGGCTTTCACTGTCTAGTTATGAAACATTGTCTCCCTTTTCCATCATCACCTCCTTAAAACTGTTCTTCTTTTTGGAGAAGGAGGTTCTTTCAATAGCAGTGCTCTCCCCTGACTTCATCAGACTGGTTTAACAGTTCTCCTTATCACATGCCCGAGTGAGCTCAGGTTCTATGTAATGATCAGGGAACCAGTCAATCCAAACCTTAACACACATATATAGGGCAGGTAAACCACTCTTGTTTGTTATTTATAGCAGTGTCTTGTCACATCTCAACTCCAAAACCAACCCATTGGTATAAGTAATAAGTATAAAGGTAAACTAGTGGAATTCTTCTTTAGAATCCTTCAATGTAACAATAAGCTACCAATGATGAAAGTATTAAATAAATGAGCCACAATGATACAAGTAACATAACTGTCGGGTACCGAAATTTACTCGGACCTCCTAGTTCACCCCCGGCAGCCTTATGTCTCCGCAGCATCAACACTGCAATGGCAATGGCAGCTTCTATACAAAATACTGTGACAGAAAACGCCAGTGCACCTGGGTCTACAACAAAGTCCTCCTTGAGAACAATTGCATGATAGACGGCTGCAATAGTCCATGCAATGCCAATACCCAGGAACACATTAACCGCATTACTTCCTGTTACATTACCAATAGAGGAGTCAGCATATCTATCATTAATAGCAGCCACTTTACTTGCAAATGTATCTGGAAATATAAACATACAGGTATCTTTAAAATATACATGTTGACGGGCAAATCAGTAATGTTCATATTTTCAGTTACTAAACAGAGCCTAACTGTATAAGTGTGAGGCAGCTTTTGTTATTATCTCGCGAAAGAAGCTTTTTGACCTTCTGTGCAACTAAAAAATAAACAGTGCTAATTTCATGTTTAGACAGCATATTTCATGATGTTTGCTCTTAATTCACAATTTCTGCTATAGCATTTATTGCTTTATTCCACAGTCTATTGGTTATTCAGTACTGTTCAAAACCCCTGTTTTCATCCATCCCATAGACAACATTAGAAAACATTTAGGGTAACAGAGCAATCATTGCTTGTTATTGGTATTTGCTCCTTTTCCCAAAGTAACTGTAATGTCATTTTACACAAAAGCACCGCATGCAGGCACATATGCTGTGGTGCAGTTGCTTTTACAGATGATCAAAATGCTATGAAGAAAACGGGGCATAATTGTGCCAAAAACATTTTGAGGGTTATCTGCTGTACTGGTATGGGTTCCTCTTTTTACAGTAAACAATTTATTCAAGTTTGAATCAATATCTTCCGTAATGACAGAGATATTACAAAAATTTGGTTTTCAGTAAAAATTCCAAGTCAAAAAAGGGGCACAACTGTGTAAAAATATTTTAATGGTTACCTGCCCTGTAGTTAGAAAACATTTTGGAGAAAGGAGAAAATGCTGATGATCAGCATTTTCTCCTTTTCCAAGAATGTTTTCAAACACCTTCATCCTCGGGGTCATTAAAACTCGGGATTGTGTTGTAAAGGGTTAACATGCTTCTATGCTTCAAGCTTCATCAATCAACTTACCTGGCACACTAGTTCCAAGGGCCACAAACGAGATGGCAGTGACAGAGTCCTTCAGACCAATCGTACAACCAAAACTGGACGCCAAGTCATTAATAAAAGCAGTGAGCAGACCAATCATCATAATGGAAACAGTGAAACATGCCCATCCACCCCAGTAATCTGTGGGAAAGAAAATGTGTAATATTTTTTTTCATGGATAAATACAAAAATCATTCTCTGGCAAAAGGGTGCTTAATGCATCTCCATGACCCATGATACCATGCAAGTCTTCATATTATTATGGATCCATACCATAAAGTCCATTTTGTCTCACAACGGACTGATTCATGGGGTACACTTGCCCTATAACTATCAGAAAATTTACGAAAAGCTAAAGTTTTGGCGCAGGCTGACCTGGGACGATACTTTTTGCAGATGCATTAAGCCCCTACTCACAGAGCAAGACTCATACCCTTTAATAACTATCTGCTGAGATGTAACATACAGAGCTTAAAATCAGGGGAGGGTCACTGGTTTGACTCCCTATCTTGGCCTATTTCTTTCTGAGGACTATTCTGACAGAATAGGTTTATGAAAACTTTGTGGGAAAAGGGAAAAAAATGCTAGAAACCAGCATTTGTTGCTTTTCCAACAATGCTTTTATAGATTTTAAGTTTTGAGTAAAATTTGATTTGTTGTCTGCAAAATGATTTCGATTTGGACAAGGCCAAATTTTTTTTGTGTGGTAAAGAGTTAACAAATTCATACAACACATAAATAGTAACACATCAAAAGCCTCATTCCTTCGGGTTGTTTGACACGGTAAATGACTTTATTCTTAATCATATGACAAGATTTATTTAGACTTGTACAAATTAAAAGTATTTGCAGACAACAAAATAAACGTGACTCAAACAGTGAAATTTGCCTTCAAAAGTCCTCTATGTAAGGGTCATTACAACACAGAATTATTTGATAAACACTGTTTCTGTTTGCCTAAGATTTTATTGAGTCCATAGGACTCCATGTCACTAAGAAAGTTGGGTCCCATTGAATTCCTTTCAGGGTTCCATTATGACCTGCATAAATCGTTAGTCTATTGCCGGTAGTGACTCAAAAATTGTGATGTCACTGATTTAAACAGAACTAAACAATTGCATAGTCTTGGTTACAACACAGTAAACTTTCCTGTCTGTGCAGTAAGACTTCAGTACATGTACTTCAAATTTTAATTGTTTTCATTTACTGATGTAGATAGATTAACGAAAACTTTTATTCATTTTGTCTGTGTGCAGTGCTAGAGAGGCATTATGAGCTTTTGTATTTTGACTCTGAGCAAATTTTAATGCCAATACAGGTACTTTTACAACATAAACTGAAACCTTGGTCTAATAACAAATGACTCACCAGTTGGAGGAATAATGGAGAACAAGACCTTCCAGAACAAGGTCAGGAAGTGCATAACATAGTCTGAGCATGAGGGTAACTTCTCCTCGGAGTCTTCTTCATCTTCATCACCTAGAAAACATGAATAAAGTTCAAAATCATTATTGTTACACAATGTTTTCAAAGTGATGACTGACACACAGATAAATACCATGATGATTCTTCTTTTTTAAAGCTTTCTTAAACTCTTTACCAAATGAAAAAAAAATGTAAGTCCAAATTAAAAGCATTTGCAGACATATCAAATGTGGCTTTGATCAGGAAGAAAACATTGTAAGACAAAGGAGAAAATGCTGGTTATCTGCATTTTTGCCTTTTCCCACTATGTTTTCAAGAGACATTTTCCTCATGGTTGTTAAATTCAGCACTGTGTGGTAAAGGTTAACTCTTTACCAGATGACAGAATTTTTGACTCCTCCATATAGAAAGCATTTCATGTAAATGTGGCTCAAATGATGAGATTTGTCTTCATTGTGGTGGAACACCTTAAGGGAACCCAAGAACATGGTGGTTACCTGTATCTTCTCTTTTTGGCATGGATGAATGTGCTGGCTTTTGACCTACTTTTTGATACTGATAAAAAATGAAAAAATAGAAATTAGTGATTGGTCAAAAGTACAGACATGTTTAATCTAAGGGCCTCTGTGGTCAAAAATGTAGACATGTTTATTCTAAGGGCCCCTACCTATTTTCCCTAGCAAATTTATGCCATCTATCTTTTTTAAAGATATTTCTTTTTTCCACTCTGTTTTTCAAAGCCTTCTTACTCAGGCTTGTCAAAGCAGGGGATTATTTGGTACTGGGTTAACCCCCTCCAAACAATCCTGTGTTTTAACAAGGAAAAAAGCTTGGGGAAACATTGTGCGAAAAGAAGCGACCAATCTCATCATTTGAGCCGCATTCAGTTTGTCTTTTTTTACATCGGACCATTCTACATATTTGTTATTTGATACAGCGTTAACATGATTACCATATTTTGATTGTGGTAAACAGAGGAAAGCTGGTAAATTTCATTTTCCTTCATTTTCTCCTATTTTTTTCCATGTGTTTTCTACCCTTTCAAAGACAAATCCCATTCTCTATGAAACATTAATTTTGTTATCTGCAAATGCTTTTAATATAGACCAAGCGAAATTTGTTGTCTAAAGAAAACTTAATGATGACTGATGATCATAAATAAAAAAGGTTTCTTTTGAATCAGTTAAAGATACTATCCATGAATCAGGATTTTTTAAATGCAATAACTTAACTGGGTGCAAATGATCTGCACCAACCAATCACAACTCAATAAACTATAGATGACACCTAATATACTACAATCAAAGTAAACTTAAAAAAGTACTGTTCTGGTCTTCTGTAAAAATAAAAAAAAAAAAAACCTTCATGGAACTGAATAAGGTTCTACACTGTACTACATAATAATATTATAAAAGGCCCTTTTTAATTTTGGTCTTTTTTCAATTTTGTCAGTGCAGCAATACTTTTAAACTTAGTTTTTTTTTACCAGGAGATTTATTCCTGAAAACAAGAGAAAACCTTGTGACAAAAGAAGAAACTTCATATTTTGCAAATTCTCCTTCTAGCACAATGTTTGAAAAATTTAGTCTATTGCAAGATGAAACAAGAGTACTGCATGCTAGTGCCAAAGCTTGGCTGAAGTTGCTTTTAGAAATAGATTGATTTTCAGTGAAAATTCTATGTATAAAAAGGAGCATAACTGTGCCAAAATCTTTTTATGGTTACCTACCATACTGGTATCGGTTCCCCTTTTCAAAGTAAACAACTAGTCCAAGTTTGAATTATAAGTATTTTCAGGAATGACGGAGATGTCAGAAAATGTCAAAGAATTTTCACCATGATGAAGTAGACGACAACAGGGCTATGAATACCTCCATGTTTTCTTCGAAAACTGCTGAACTAAAGAGTCACCTGTAAGTCTCAATTTGTTAGTCCGATGGACTTTATAAGGAAATTCTCAAATGCTCAGAAAAAAGAAATTCAACACATTGGCTACACAAAAACATAATCTTTTTCTATGTAAGAATATACAAATAACAGATTCAATCTTCACACTAAAACTGCCAAAAAAAAAAAGAAAATTGTCTACAGATAGATAGAATTAAGATTATTAATAGAAACTCAATAAACTAACTTTTCTATTCTGTATTGAGTCACTATTGGTAGAATTAATTTTTTTAAGATAATGCATTTTTAGTGTGACATTCTTTTAGAGCTAAAACAGAGAAACTTGCAAGAGTGTCCATGTTTACCAATAGTGTAGTGCATCTTTTAACTCTTTACCAAATGACAAAATTTTAGACTAGTTCAAATTGAAAGCACTTGCAGGCGAAAAAATAAATGTGACTGAAAAATTGAAAATTGTTCTGGGAAGGGTAGAAAACTTTATGGGAAAAGGAGAAAATGCTGGTTACGGGCATTTTCTCCTTTTCCCACAATGTTTTCAAGAGGCTTCTTTCTCAGGGTCGTTAAAAGTCAGGATAGTGTGGTAAACAGTTTCACAAGACAAAATAAAATTGAAATTCCACTAAACAAAGTTACATTTGCTGGGATTAAACTCCATACCAGATGACAAATCTTTAGACTTACCAAATTTGAAAAGCATTAGAGGACAACAATTTAAATGTACATGTATCCCAAATGAAGACAAATATCTTTGAAAAGGTGTAAAACCTTTGAGGGAGAAGGAAACAATGCTGGTTACCAGCACTTTCTCTTTTTCTGATTTTTTTTTTTTTTCAAAAGCCTTCTCCTTCAGGGTCTTTCCGACTTGGGATTGCTAAATCATTGCTTGGTAAAGGGTTAAGCTGGTAACATGTGTGGAAGCTGTGAGACACATTTACTCTATGAAGCAATAATTCTCTGACAATACAATTTTCTCATAAATTCTTGATTGCAAAATCTGAATGGGTCAAGATCATTACAGATAGTCCATGCTCCCCAAGTACAAACCTCTCTGACATGTCAGCGAGTCTTGTCACATTGTTTAACATATCAAGAATGGAACCCATCTCTTCTCTTCTCTGTTTTATTAACCCTTAAAGCACCTTTCAAAACTGTAGTTGACTTTGCAGCCAGTGTAGATCAAAATCAGACTGCACAAAATGTACAGTCTGATCTTTGATCTATGCTGTTTGCTTTGCTGAGACATTCTACACAAAATCTACCTTGATATTAGGTTTATTCTGGTCTTATTTTTAGATTTTCAAAGTCTGGTTTATTCAGCTCTGTAAGGATTAGCATCTCATGACTGCAACACTACCTGTATTTCTGATATAGAACCAACTGGGTTTATCTCTTCATCAAACAACAAAAATGTAGACCTGTCTAAATTGAAAGCAATTGCACACAAAAGTTAAGGAGCCACTCAAATGATGGAACTTGACTCTTTGATAGAGTAAAAAACATTGTGGGGAAAAAGGAGAAAATGTTGGATACCACCATTTTCTCCTTTTCCCACAATTTTTAAGACAGCCTCTTCATCAGGGTCGTGCAAACACAGGGTTGTTTGGTAAAGGTTTAGAGAAGCAGACTGACAGGATTGGGCTAGATACTATCCATATACTGAAAACGGATATTATCTTTTGTGGTAAGTTGGACGTTAAGGACCAATCATGTGGTACCATTATTCCCTCATCCCTTTACCAAACAATCCTGTATTTCCACTCTTTAGCAAACAACAATATTTCCGACCAAGCAATGGTATTTGTCTTTAAAAGGTAGAAAACACTGTCGGGGAAAAAGGACCTCATGAATTTTGATTAATCCTTAGGCCACTAGGCGTGACCCAAGGACCTTTTGCGGACAGCATAGATCAAGATCAGACTACACAGAACAGGTAGTCTGAGCTTGGATCTACACCGTCCGATAAGGAGATATTTTTTACCCCAAAATAATTTTGAAATAACCACATTTGGGTTTTTTTGCATAGTTTGAAACTTTGATTTCACTTATTTAGCAGCTTAAGAGTTATGATCAGACTTCACAGATAAGCTATGGAGTTGCCAATAGTTAAGTCTTTTCTCCAGATCAAAAACTTTCAAATCCTCTATAAAGCATTCTATGAGTCAACCTCCTATCACAAATTCCACAACCCTGTTACAAAAGGCTTTTGAAAACAAGTCTCCTTTTCCCAAAACATTTTTTTCCCCCTTTCTGATAAAAATTCCATTATTTTGGGCACATTCTATTTTGTCATCTGCCAATGTTTTCAATTAAAGAGTTACCCCTTTACCACACAATCTCGAGTGTTATCGACCCTGAAGAAAAAGGCCTTTTGAAAACATTATGGAACAATGAGTAAATGCTGGTAACCAGCATTTTCACACAATGTTTTCTACCCTACCAAAGACAGAAATCATCATTTGAACTACATTTGTTAATGCTTTCAATTTGATTGAGTCCAAAATATTATTGTCTGGTAAAGTGTTAACGAAGTGGCCCAGCATACATAGGTCTGTACTTTTCAGAATTTATTAGTCAGGGAGCCATTTATGTAGAAAATCAAGTATGATGTTGATTTATTCAATAGCATGCTTTGTCAGTATAAATCATTGGACCAGTTCTGGATAAGAAATACCTAATTAACACATTTCTACTTTTATTTTTGTCTTGCAGATCAATACTTCTAAAAACATTGCGGCGGGGGCGGGGGGGGGGGGAATAATTTATTTTAACAAACATTTTTTTCCTGTAATCACAGTAATCATGTATGGCTAGATTATATCAAAGAAAATAATATAACCTGAAAACAGACTTTAGGAAAAGTCCTTGTAAATAATGAATACCATAATCGATTCTAATGATTACATCACTTGCAATGTTTTGACGAATTGTCAGCCGTCTTTTGACATAAAGATTCACAAAAACAAAATTGAGGTTAAACAACAAAGTTAACAGATCAAATACTAGTGTATTTATTCAAGGGAGATAATCTTTATTGAATGCAGAAAGTTTGTTTTATAATGATTTCCTCCCTTGATTATTCTTGTAGCAACATGTTTCACAGAGTCAAAAAAAGATGCACACTAAAAATAAATAAGTGACTTGGAAAGTTTTGATTGTGAACATCTTTTGCATTAAATGCCATGTACCATTGTTGGTGCTTAATTTAGATGGTGGAGATCAAGATCAGCAAGATCTGAAGACTAATCCTCTATCTTCACAGCCAAAAATAGCCCAGAAATTGAAATATTTGGGTGCAATTATCCTCTAAGGGGACCTTAGCAGTGTATTTACCACACAATCCCTAGATTTAATGATCCTGAAATGTAAGGTTTTTAAAAACATTGTGGGAAAAGGAGAAAATGCTGGTAACCAGCGTTTTCTCCTTTCCCCACAATGTTTTCCACCCCACCAGAGACAGAAATCATCATTTGAACAACATTTATTTTGTCATCCACAGAATTGATGCTTTCAGTTTGGTTGAATCCAAAATGATTTCATTCTATAAAATTTAAAGTGCACAGGCAAGGCCGAGTATCATTTCTCTCACAACTTGGTTACCTTTGCTGCCATTGCAGATTAAGGTCAGACTGCACAATATTAATATTATAGTTACCTGCTCCTAACTCCAGTTTTAGCCATAGTTCCAAAAAGCATCCATGCAATTTATAGACACATAAAAGTACAGGGTACATGTAAATAGGTCATACATATCCATTTAATTCCATAAAAATTATATGATCAGATAACGATAGGTGAGCTGGAAGATGGATGAGATCTGAGACACACAGGAGATGAGGAAGTTTATTAGAGTCATCTATCAACATTGCCCTTATATTGAGAGTTGACATTTGATGAGGAAAACTCAAACAAGGACTTCTTATTGGTTAGTTTGTGTCAGTTAGTGTCCAAGTAAGCAGTGATGTACAACAAGGGGAGACCTTACTTGCCCTTTAACGGTTCACTTACCAATAAAATAAGGAAGTTGTAATTTACATGAAAAGTGACAGATCATGAGGTACTGTAAAAGTGGTCAATCAAAAGCCTACCATCCTCAAATTGAGCAAGTAAAACTGGCTCATTCTTATCACCTGTTTCTGTATCAGTCTATCTTTAAAAACCGCATCTTCTTTTTGATACTTCTGAGGATTTGAATTGCTGGCGCATTTTGGACAATAATCAAGCAAGGACGAACGTCATACATGTATTATATTGGTTAAATGCAAAGATGTATCAAGAGTGTAGTTGGAGAAAAATCATGAGACTGAAAATTATAAATGAGCCATGCTCTGGCAAAAGGGGGTTTAATGTATCTCCATTATTGTACACCAAGCAAGTCATAACATACTGTAATTATGGATCCATAAAATCCACTTTGTTTGAGAACCTCCCGAGTTAGAATGGTCCTTGGACATGCAGAAAATTTACCAAAAGCAAAAAGTTTTGACCCAAGTCACCTTGTGCTGACTCAGTGCAAATGCATCAAACCCTTTTCACAGATCATGGCTAAAATGTATTACAACAATGCAAAACAAATCCAAGTTAATGTCTTTTTTGCTGTTACCAAAATTTAATTCACTGATTTCTATCTGAATCTGATGGTAATCAAATTATTCTATTACACTGTTTAAAAAAATCCTGCAAAGCAATTAAAATAAATTTCAATAAAAGTATTACAATAATAATTGTCATATCATGAAATTTATTTTTTTTTGCTGATGGACACAAGAGATTTAAACATGCCATGTTTTGATCTCAGCATTATGCAAATGTCTATCTTCAGTTCTTTTTGCTGGTCACAGTATTTTTCCAATTTTAAGGTTGGTGTCTTTATTTTTGGCATTAAGAAATATTTCATCCAAAACATAAATAGCTACTTTGTGAATTTTTTTGTATTGATAGGAAAACAGACATTTTTCAGCATTGCCGGGCTTTTGACCCATTTTTTGGCACTGATAAATTAACAAATAGAAATTTGTGATTGGTAAAAAATGTAGACAAGTTTGTTGTAAGGGCATCTGCATATTTGCCAGCAACTTTAAGCTGTCTATCTTTTTTAAAGATATTTTTTGTTTCATAAGTGCAACCAGCTTCAGATGACCTTTTTTGTCTTCCACAAGACCACTTTTTGGCAAATCTTAACATTGTCTGTGTCATCAGATCTTACACAGCACTCAGAAAACTTCATTATTAATTGCATAGGCATTTTTCTTCTTTTTAACCCTTTTCCAACAACAAATTTTAGCCCCTTCCAAATTGAAAGCATCTGCAGATGACAAATTTGAAAGTGGTACAAATGAACTTAAGGTTTTTTCACATGGTAGAAAACATTGTGGGAAAAGGAGAAAATGCTGGTTACCAGCATTTTCTCCTTTTCCCACAATGTTTTCAAAAGGCCTCTTTCTCAGGAACGTGAAAACACGGAATTGTTTGGTAGTTGGTTAAAACCCAGGTACCTCCTATTATTACAGGAAGCAGTTTCTACAGTATCGAGAGTGGTCTGCTTTCAGGTGGAACAAAATGCCTTCAGAAGGTTACTGAATACCAAACCCAGACTGCATCAATTTACATATCTATTGATTACAAGAACAGAGTAATCTTTTCCTGGATATTATCATCACTGTAATAATTTTAATAAAATAAATAAATTAAATGTTATATACAAAGGACTAGTAGCGAGGGTTAAGAAACAAAAAGTCTATTTTTCAGAAATAACCTCACTATGTTATAGGGTGAAACAATCTAAGGCTAACCAATTACTATACCTGCCATTTTCAGACATATCTACAACTTGTACAAATACTACAAAATCAAAAGACAAAGGAAGAGAACATAATACTCTTCCAGTGAATATCATGGAATGGGAAAGAAGCAATTGCTTTCTAAAAGACAATGACCCTTTTCCTTCCATAATTTTGAAAGCTGGAGTGTCAGTATGGTAATAAAACAATTAACTCTGCATGCTCAGGAAATGAAATAGACAGTTTGCAAATTATATGAAAAGGTCCAGAAATTGTACATTCATGACTTTTTTTTTTACTGGATAATCTCTTAATCAAGTGGACAATGTTGTCCAAGATCAGAATGTACATTATGTGCAATGCAATCTTGGTCTACACTGTCTACAAAAGTACTAAATGTTGTCCCTTACATGCAAAGAGTTAAGGCCACACAGAATGGAGAACAGTTAGCTGTGTTAGTCACTTTTAATGGAGAGGATACCTGGTGAAATGTCTGCATCATGCTTTTCTGAAAACAGAATCAGATCGGCAATGAAATAAGCAGCAAAAAATAATAGAAAACTGCAGATCAGTGAAAATAAATATTCACAAAACATAATGTCAAATTAATTTTGGGGAAGGCAATTTCTCCACTTCCTGAAGGGTTTTCTGGTTGATACATACATAAATGCCTCCTTGGCCAACACAAAAAGCATAATGTGACAAGTAAATAGATTTTGAGCAACTTTTTTATTTACCACAATGTCTTTAGGATATCAATACCAGTGACATCAATCAGTCTTTGGCAGTGTTACCAAATGGCATAATATTAGACTAGCCTATGTTAAAAGCTGTTGCCACAACATATTGAATGTGGCTCAGGTAATGGAGTTTGTCTTCGAAAGGATAGTATACACTGTGGAAGCAAGACTAAACAATGATTACCAATACTTTCTCCTTTTACCACAATGTTTTCAAATGCTTCTGTCTCAGGGTCTTTGAAACTTCAGATTGTTTAGTAAAAGGTTAATCATGATGTCTCTCACTTTGCCCTGTAGATAATTCATATTCATGAATTATAAAAACAAAATAAATGAATTTTGAGGAAAAAAAAAAGCAGCAACACAAATCATAAGTAAATACTGGGGGGGCGGGGCGCGCGCACGCGGCACAAATTCATACAGTCAGTGCCCCCTGGGTCCATATTTACTAACCATTCTCAGACAATTCTTAGTCTTATTCTAAACAATTATTTAAGTTTGAAAGTAGCAATACTCCTAATTGGCTTAACTATTTGGTTTAGCCAAACAAAAGTTGCATTTTTTTTCCAGATCTATAATAAGACTAAGAATAAAAAAAAGAATGGTCGGTGAATATATATGCTGAAGTGACCTGCGGTACAGACTGCTTTTGAACACACTGGGACAATAATATAAAAGTCAGTTTCACACAACAATCATTCACAATCAATAATAAGTGGCATAAAGCAGTAATTTTAAAAGCTAATACATGTGCATGTACTTACAATGCACTTTCTGTTCATATAAACCAGATCTAACTATGCATGTAATTTTATGGTAAAGCAAAAAGGCTCTATGATACCATTTGTTCTATTTTCATTCTCATCTGATGACTAAGGACAAATCTAGAAAATGAAAGCTTCCAGTAATACTTAAGTTTTCTTGGAATGTAGGCAAAAAAAGAGGTACATCATCAATATTGATGATATATGATCATAATACCTAAGTTACTGAACTTTTTCCTAAAGAAAAACAAGTTTCAAGAAAAGCAAGGCTCTCCTAGCCTTGCGAGCCTGGTCACTGACAAATATGTGGTACTTACATGAATCCCTAAAATGATTAGCCCTTCAGTGAGGACCATACCAGACATTTCCCTATAATCTTCTTCAATGCTTCATTTGCATAAACAAAATGGTAACTGCATGCATATGTACTTTGATTTATGTGTGATTTTCTTAGAACTACATGCATGCTTATATCTCTTCAAAGTCCTATCACACTGTAAATTCATTCTATTTATGCACTGCTAATCTAAATGTGAACTACCATCTCGTTCAATTAGTGATTATGTGGGCCAAGAGTTGCAAGAGAATTCCAACTGAACTAAGGAAGAAATCATAGGCAAAAGAATTAAGATAGTCTGTTACATCCCCCAAAAGCCATCAAGTAAACAAGAGGCAACACCTGAAAAATATGGCATCAACCACTGTATGGCAGCAATAAAGCAGTATCTGTTTCATTCTCTGCTACCATCCAAGAAACAAAAGGCAACACCTAAAATTGTGGCACAGACCCATGAATGGCAGTTATTAAATATTATATGCACCGATCAAACACTATGTTAAAAGAGTCTGAGTGCCTTGAAATCTGTTTCAAACATACAAGTAGCAGAGGAATTCTGTGTTTGTAGGAAATTTTTGACACAGACAAAGAATAGTCTGGGTCAAGGACAATCTCTTTTTGCTTACGAGGCTGAAAAGTTTAATGCTGCTTTCAACACTATTTAAGCTTCAGCTTACCTATCCATCAAAATTTCCTGGTTTACCCACTACTGGGATGGGGCTCTGAGGTGCCTTGTTCAAGGACTCTCAAACCCAACCAACTATTGCTACCTGCTGGGATGAAACCTTCAGAGGTCATGACTATTCCTCCATTTGATTATGAGACAAAATACATTAACCCTTTACCACACAAACCGGTGTTATAACAACCCCGTTGAAGAAAGCCTTTGAAAAAACTGTGGGAAAAGAGGAAAATGCTGGTAACTGGCATTTTCTCCTTTTCTTACAATGTTTTCTACCCTTTCAAAGATAAATTCAAACATCTGACCCACATGTAATTTGTCGTCTGCAAATGCTTTCAAATTGGGACTAGTGTGAAATTTTGTCAACAGGTAAAGAGTTAACCCTTTACCACACAATCCGACTTTTAATGACCCTGAAATAGAAAGCTTTTGAAAACATTGTGGGAAAAGGAGAAAATGCTGGTGACCAGCATTTTCTTCTTATCCCACAATGTTTTCTACCCTATCACAGGCAGAGATCATCATGTTAGCAACATTTCATTCGTCGTCTGCAAATGCTTTCAATTTGGTCCATTCCAAAATTTTATTGTTTGGTAAAGAGTTAACAGCATTGTAGACAATGCTTTCATTAGATAAATATAAAACTTGAGTTGTGTTGTAATTATCATTTTGTTCTGGAAAGCACTTATTTACCCTTTACCATATAATCCCATGTTTCAACAACCCTGGAGAAGAAGGCTTAATTGACCACAGAATGGAAAACTAGAGGCGCTTGAGCGCCTGTATCGCTCCACAGGCCTGATATTTCTATAATGGCGAAAAGAAGTTTTGAACAATTACCATTCAATCCTGCATTTTAGCTCACTGAAGAAAAAAGGTATGGAAAAAACTTGTGAGAAAAGAAGAAAAAAATGGTAACCAGCATTTTCTTAGTTTCCCACAATAATTTCTATCCTTTTTTATATATGTCTTACTAATTTGAAGATATGTTGTCTGCAACAGGTCCTTTCACAAACCATTTTGGGTGGGGAAACATCAAAATATAGAAAATATGTCTTTCTCAGGGTCGTTAAAAGTTGTGATTGTGTGGTAAAGGGGTAATCTAAAAGAACAGCTAGGAGGGCAAATGAATGAATGTTATAGCAATATAGATCAACTTACATCAATACACCAGATAGAATGAAATATGCTGGCATACAATGAACACCTAATCCCTAATAATCAACTTTTCACAGTCACAGTTAGAATGTCTTCTGTGGCAAACAACACAAAATGGTCTACAAATGCATTTACATAAATCAAATATCCTGCTCCAGGGCACAGATTAATTCTGGTGTACTGAAGTTGCGGGATCAGTTTGACTGGATAACATTAATGCCTTATCACAAATGTAAAGCCCTGTCCCACTTTGTACCAGGTCACCAGGATTTACACCCCTTCTGTCCACTCTGCATTTACTCATTAGTAGGTCAACAAACCTTTACCAGAACTAATAAAAGTGCAGAGGTTCTCTTGTTCTATATCAAAAGGACTATAAAGTACCTACAACATGGGGGTTTTGTTATTAAAATACTTTTTCTTTTTTATCTTGGCATGGTTACTCAGGCTTAGTAATAAGGCAAAATTGAAAAGCTCAAGTTGTGAAAGGTGCTCAAGCTTTTATCTTATTTATGGCCAGTGATATTTTATTACTAGTACTAACTAATAGCATATCATTGGAGTAAATTGTGATCTTAATACCAAGGAAAATGTGTGGGCTTAAATAGGACAGCCCTGACTAGGTCAAGTCAATCCAATTTTCTTCCTTTTTCTTTGTTAGTCGATAAAACTAACACAATAAAATAGTTTTGGAGAAGAACATTTTTTTGAAATATAAGCCTTGTCTATAAAAAAATGTGTTTTTAGGTGTATCATTTTTTTAAAAGGAATTTGGTATACAACCACCATAGAAACAATTTGGCAGACAACCACCATAGGAACTTACCTGCAAAACAACAATGAAATCCAATGAATAGTTTTAGAGAAGAAATTTTTCAAAGATTTTACTTTATACCATAAAAGGAAAATGAGTCTCCCATAAAAGCCATGTTTTTTGACAGATCATTTTTTTTTAAAAGGAATTCTGTAAACCTGTATCTAAGGAACATTCCTGCAAAATAATAATGCTATCCAAATAGCGGTTTGGGAGGAGAAGATTTTTAAAGGTTTTTTACTTTGGTTGCCATGGCAACCAGAATTCTTCATGGAACACAATTATTTGAAGGAATTTGAAAGAGGACCACCAAAGGAACATTCCTGTGAAATTTGGTAAAAATCCAGTCAATAGTTTCTGAGGAGAAGTTTTTTAAAGAAAAAGTTTACGGACGCACGCACAGACGAACGGACGGACGGACGGACGCACGACGGACACAACGCCATGACAATAGCTCGCTGGCCTTCGGCCAGTGGAGCTAAAAAGGAGAAAATACTGGCAATAAGCAATTTCTCTTTTTTCCACAATGTTTTCTAACCTTTCTAAAGACATTTCAATTATTTGAGCCATGTTTCATTTGCTAAAACATTGTTGGATGGTAAAGAGTTCAACTCTTAGCACATAGAGGGAAACATTAGGCGCTTTTTGCAGACACTGTAGATTTAGATCAGACTGCTGATTAATGTCTGATTTTGAGTCCATAGTGCCTGATTTCTTGTGAGCCATTTAGGCCAAAAATTGGACACTGTCAAATTTTCGGTCTTTCATACAAATACAGTATCTTTTTCATTTATTGAAGTCTATAGAACAGCAAAATTTTACCATACCTGACCAAATCAAATGACAAATTAACAGTGGCTCATATGATGGAACACATCTGTGAAATGGCAGAAAACATTGGGGGGAAAAGGAAGAAAAATGTTGGTTACCAGCATTTTTTCCTTTTCACTCAATGTTTTCAAAAGAATTCTACCTCACAGTCGTTTAACTCTTAAGCTGCTAAGCACGACTTACTGACCTTTTGCAGACAGTGTATATCAAGATCAGACTGCACAGAATGTGCAGTCTGATCTTGGATCTTCACTGTCCAATGAGGAGATATTTTTTTTCCTAAGTTTGAAATAGCATTATTCTGTTCTTTCCTACTGGTTTGAAAATTTCAATTCACTCATGTAGCAGGATAAGGGTTAAACTCGGGACTGTTTGGTAAAGGGATTATAGAATAAGTATTACATAGACACTGCAATCTGGCTTTCATTATCTTTGGAAGCACTCAGGATATTTCTCTACCATTTGGCACCCATCAAAAGACAATAGCTTGTGCACTAACTGGGTTGGATGACCTCCCAGTACTTAATTACCTCCTGAAATACATACACGGGCAGTCTGACTTCCTAAAACGCCTAGAACACATACTAGCAAAATACTGATAAGCAACACAGGTTTATAGCAGGAATACAAGGTCATTATGAAAACACTGTGGAATCAGGAGAAGATGTTCATGATGAACAGTTTCTCCTTTAAGCCATGTTTTTAAAAGTGGTCGCCTGTGAGACGTAGCAAGTCTTCTGTGTGAGGTAATGTGTTAACTCTTTACCAATGGACAAAATTTTGGACTCGTCCAAATTGAAAGCATTTGCAGATGACAAAATAAATGTGACTAAAAAAGTTGAAATTTGTTGAGGGAAGGATAGAAAATATTGTGGGAAAAGGAGAAAATGCTGGTTACCAGCATTTTCTCCTTCTCCTACAATGTTTTCAAAAAGGCATCTTCTTCAGGAACGTTAAAACTCAAGATTGTGAGGTAATGCATTAACCCTTAAGATGCAAGTTCCACATATTAAGCTGAATTTCCAACTACTGTAGATCAAGATTAGACTGCAAAAAATATGCAGTCTAATCTTTGATCAACAGTGTCTGTTTCACTAAGACAATCTTGACAAAGCAACCCTGCAAAAGAAAAATATTTTGGTCTCATTTCTATACTGAAAATGTCTGTTGGGTTTATTCCACACTGTATTGGGGTTATGATAATTGGTAATGCATCCTAATCAAAGATTACATTTACAATATGACAGGTGCCAAAACTTCAGTGTTTTAGGAGGCTGACTTGCTTACGAGTTATTTTTTTGTCTATCCATTGCAAATCAACCCTGTACTAAAGAAAACCCATGTTTTAATAACCCAGACAAGGAAGGCTTTTTAAAACATTGTGAGAAAGAGAGAAAATGCTGCTTATATCACAACAAAATTTCAGATTTGTAAGGAGAAACTGGGCCAAGTTTCAAGAAAAAAAAAAACTTAAGTTGAGCTTGTTACTTGAAACACTTTTCAATAACATTAACTCTTAACATTCCCGACTTTTAACAACCCTGACAAAGAACAATTTTGAAAACATTGTGGGAAAAGGAGACAATGCTGGTAACCAGCATTTTCTCCTTTTCCCACAATGTTTTCTACCCTTCCTGAGTCAAATTTCAATTTCTGAGTCACATGTACATGTATTTTGCAGTCTGCAAAGGCTTTCAAATTGGACATGCCTAAATTTTGGTCATTTGGTAATGAATTAACAGACTTAACTCTTTACCACACAATCAGAGTTTTAACAACCATGAGGAAGAGGGCTTTTGAAAACATTGTGGGGAAAGGAGAAAATGCTGGTAACCTGAGCATTTTCTCCTTTCTCAACAATGTTTTTCCCTTCCCAAAACAAATTTCAATTTTTCAGTCACATTTATCATCTTGTCTGCAAATGCTTTCAATCTGGACTAGTCTAAAATTTTGTCATCTGAGTTAACTCTTTACCACACAACAAAAATGTAGACTAGTCTAAATTGAAAGCATTTGCAGACGAGATCTTAGATGTAGCTCAAAACATAAAATTTGTCTCTTAAAGGGTAGAAAACATTGAGGGAAAAGAAGAAAATGCTGGTTACCAGCATTTTCTTCTTTTCCCACAATGTTTTCAAAAGGCTTCTTTCATGGGGTCGATAAAAGTCGGGATTGTGTGGTAAAGGGCTGAAGAACATTCTCAAATCCTAAGTTGACACCATGTTTCAGACTCAACTCAGCAAAATAATGGACTTAAGCATGTTAGCTGACTAAGCTGAGTAAAGTCTGTTTATTTCCCTGAGATGAGTCTGAAATGTGTCAACTCAGGATTTGAGGATGTTACTCGAGTCTGTTTATGCTAAGTTCCTAAAATGAGTTGGTAAGCGGAATTAAAATGAGCCTAATGAGAGATTCACTTTTTTTTTCATCAAACCTGGCCTTGCTTCTCACAGGCAATTTCTGGACCTATTGGTAAATTTTTTTCACATCCATTTACTTATCAAACCTGTAATAAATCTGTTTATCCACATTTTATTTTTTGCAAATTTCTGTAAGGATGTAATGAATTAACTCTCACCCACTCAACAAAATTTTAAACATGTCTATATTGAAAGCTTTTGAAGACTACAACCTAAATGTGATTCAAATAACATAAGCTATATGCCTTTGAAAGGGTAAAAAACACTGTGGGATAGGGGGAAATGTTGGTTACCAGTATTTTCTCCTTTTCTATTACAGACTCAAGTTTTCTTCTTCTGGAGACCTAAATACACAGAATTGTTTAGTAAAGGGTTAACCCAAAGATTTTCTCAGCTTCATTAGTTTCTTTATTTGTCATTATTGTTTTCAGAGATTATGTTACAGTTCTGAAATCTAGGCAAAGTTTCCCCAGTCAGAAATGAAATGTGTTGGTAAAATTTACTGCATCATTATAAAATGAAGCCATGAACAACTTTTCAAGTTATTCAGTCCAGCACTCACTCTGTGAACTACTGCAAACTAATATTTTTGGATATAAACTAGGAATTACAATTAAATTCTGGAAATGAAATCATAAAATATCTAGAATATTTCACTGAAAATCATGCAAAATGCAGGCATTTAAAGTACAATTTGTACAAACTAAAATTAAACAGCCCAATTTGCATGATATGAGCCCACCTAACCCCTTACCAAATCATAAACTTTTAGACTTTTCCAAATTAACAGCATTTGCAAATGACAAAATAAATGTGCCTCAAATATTAAAATTTGTTTTTGGAAGAGTTAGAAAACACTGTAAGAAAAGAATAAAGCTCTTGTTATCAGCCTTTTCTCCTTTTTCCATAATGTTTTCAAAATCTTTATCTTCAGGGATAAGAACTCGGGATGTTTTGGTAAAGGATAGAGTCACCAAGTTTTTGCTCAAAGCCATTTGGGAATTTGGAAAAAAAAAGTCTAAACAATATGAACTGAGATCTGAATGCACAAATAAAGCAGATCTTCTAATGTACAACATAAAAGCTATTGGCTTGATTGTTTGAGACAAGATTTTCTAAACTCTTCACCAGACACATTAACTTTATATTTGCATATGAAAAAGTTACTTAATTCTTCACCACACCATCCTGAGTTTTAATGACACTGACGAAGAAGCCTTTTGAAAACATTGTGGGGAAAACGAGAAAATGCTGGTAACCAGCATTTTCTCCTTTTCCCACAATGTTTTCTACTCTATCAAAGACAAATTCCACCGAAAGCCATGTTTAAATTGTCATCTGCAAATGCTTTGAATTTGGACAGGTCTACATTTTTGTCATATGGTAAAGAATTAAATTATAGCACTTGACCATGAAAGTATCCACAGGACAATGCTCCATACAAAATATCAGACAGCATGACAAGAAGATCTTAGAAAAACTTCCATGTTCAGGAATTCAAAAGCATGCTCAAAGTTGAGTGGTTGCTGAAATAATCTTTCTAATGTAAAAAATAAAATACCTTGAAAGGCATATGTCTACATTTTTGCTGCACACTTGCATAAAAAAAAATCACATTTACGTAAAAAGAAAGGTGATCTCTTGTAAATGAACAAAAATAACAAAATTTTATACTCTTGAATTGTTTGAATTCCCTGTTAGTTTTGTCGAATTTCATGCAAATTGGACTTTAAAAAAGAAATATCACTACTATCACAATTCATGTACCTCCATGAACCCCTTTGGTTGGCATAAATTATACATAATTATGGTATGTTAAAGTTAAGTTACATACAATATATGGCAAAGATGGTTGCATACAAAATTTACTATGTCCAATGAAATTGGGATCTTTCTGACAACATGCAAAGTCATATGGATATATTATTACAGTTTTAGAGACAGACTGCAAATGCGTAATTTCACTACATTTACTTATTGAGATATTCTTAAATACATGTACTTTACCAAGAAATTTTAAAGGTATTCTGAAGGTCAATGAGATCCTTGTTGTCCATACTTTCTCAGTTTGACCTTAATCTTTCACCTACAAAAGTCAAAATCTACAGGGATTAAGTTTACGGGGAAAGTGAAACTCTGATCTAGACATTGGTTAGGCAAGATACTTTTTCACCATGCAGGTCATTCACAATGACCCTGCAGGAACCTTGATCTTTGACCTATAAATGTCAAAGTATGGTCAAATTTCAGGAGATCAGATGGGAGGATTCTCTAGACATTCAGCAGACAAATTTGATCATTGAACTTATTTCACCAGTTTGATTACACCTCAAAACGTTACACAAGAAACAGCATTATGGTGAACAAAATCAATCCCAAGTTCATTGGTCATGACATGAGGAAAATACTACAGAATTACTCAGTGGTAATTGTTTTATAAAAGCATTTAAGGTTAAAAAACACACAAGGATATGCATTCACTTGTACGAAACATTTTACATCCAGAAGTCTTTGACATCATTCATTGTTTGTACAAACACATGGAGCTCACATTACAATGTTTGTTTGGCAAAAGGGGATGGGTATCAAAATTGACCCAATACTCAAAGCATATGCAGCTGAGGTTGCACTCGATGATGATAAATAGAAACAAGAGCACCAGTATGTGATTGTCAATGCTTGGCTGCTGTTGCTTTTTCAGAGAAAATTCAAAGTAAAAAAAGGTGCATAAATGTGCCAAAAAATGTAGATGATTACTGCTCTTTGGTATGAGCTCCCTTTCTGATAGTAAAATACTAGCCCAAGTTTGAAGTAAATATCTTCAGTAAGGACAGATGACGACCCAGATGACACCAGGGCTATATCAATATCTTGACATTTTCTTCAAAAACAGCCAAGCTAAAACATCAGGATGAGTAATTTGTTCCAGTATTATTTCACAACAAATTCTATAATCAGAAAATTTGTGAAAATTTTTGTTTCTTTATATTAGAGAATTTCAATAATTCTAAAAAATAGTAAAAGGATTAACAACATTGAAAAGTATCACAATTTTAAAATTGATGGAGAAAATGGAGTATAAAACAGACAAAAAGGACAGCAACATTAACAGCATGGATATGGAACGACACAGAAAATATAAGAGCCATGCTCTGTGAAAAGGGGGCTTAATGAATCTCCATTATGCATTATACTATGCAAGTCATCTTATAATTATGGATCCATAAAAACAGTTTTGTCAAACAACCAACTGTGCCATAAGGTACTGTGGTCCTTTGACATACGTGTAGTACAGAAAATTGACCAACAGCAAAAAGTTTCGGCTTAGGTCAGCCTGCACGGACTGCACAGGGTGACTCTGGATACTGTTCACAGATGCATTAAGCACTCTTTTCACAGAGCATGGTTCATAAAATGTTGTGATGTTGGGACACAATGACATTAACTCTTCTACTAAATGACAAAATTTGAGACTTGTATGAATTGAAAGCATGCATGAGGTACACAAGATGAGGGTTTTCTATAGGAGTAGAAAACATGATAGAAAACAGAAAATGCTGATTAAAAGCATTTTTTCCTTTCCAACAATGTTTTTCAAGGCCCTCTGTTTCAGGACTGTTAGAACATAGGATTGTTTGGTAAAGGGCTAACACATATTCAAATTTTTCAACAATACTTTATAAACAGTATGTATATGATACAAGGATAGTCCCTACATAGTATCATCAAGATTGGTCCAAAGATAATCAAAAGAAAGATGTAAATTGTATTAGCACTTTTCATATTCCCATGGTAATATATTTATGAAAAATATTTATTTGCTTTCCCTGTTCAACAAGATACTTTCAAGAATTGTCAGCCTAAAAATTCATGGCAGGAAAACACCTATAAAGGTCAATTTAGAGATGACAGTTTAGGAGCTGGTATAACCTTAAGACTCTTTGTGATCTAGAATCTGTTATGCAAGCCTGACTGTATTAACCCTTTACCAAACGACAAAGTTTTTGACATATTCAACTGAAAGAACTTACAGACGACAAAATAAATGTAACTGAAAAATTGAAAATTGGTTGGGAAGGCTAGAAAAAATTGTTGGAAAAGGAGAAAATGCTGGTTATCAGCATTTTCTCCTTTTCTCACAATGTTTTCAAAAGGCTTCTTTCTCATGGTTGTTAAAAGTCCGGATTGTGTGGTAAAGCATAAATGCATAAAACCCATGTAAACAAGTTTTTAAGCACATTAATTTTTTTAATCTGTAAATTTTTGTAAAAAGCGTATCAATAAAAAATTCAAACAAGTTCCAAATATAGCTGTTTTTAGTCTTAAGTAAAGTTATTTCAAGGTCCTTTTAATACTAAACCTTTCGGTAACATGGTTACTATGCACCTTGGTCCATTTGAGATCATGTAATATTTAGATTCAACATTTAAATAAATGTGATGTGTAAGCACTAACTGAATTATTTCCTTGCTATCTCAGGATCTTCTCCCAGCCTTTGCAAATACATTAACTCGTTACCAGACAACAAAATTTCAGACTTGTTCCAACTGAAAGCATTTTGCAGAAGACAACTTAAATGTGACTAAAATATATGGAATTTTGCTTTGAAAAGGAAGAAAACATTGAGGGGAAAAGGAGAAAGTGCTGGTAACCAGAATTTTTTCTTGTTCCCAAAATGTATTCAAAAGCTTTCTTCCTCCGTATGTAGATTTGTTTGGCAAAGGGTTACCAGCAGCAACATTTTATCATAATTTCGGACAGGTTTGACAACCCCTATGTCTGGTTGCAGAAGAAAATGATGGGGCCTTATTTATAATTCATATTTCCACTATCTATCCCTTCAAGGCAGAACTAATGCTGATCAGTCTTTATTAGTAGGCTTTGGTCCAACAAAAAGCTGGTGTCTGTTTGAGTGAATATTAAATTTTGTAGAAGAGGAGCCAGAAGTTTCCCAGGCCTTTTACAAGGACCATAACTTGTGTGAATCTGTTACATCTTTCAAGATGTTTATATATCAAATTCAATTATTCTTCAGTTATCTAGACATATCAGCATTAATAAAGAAGCAAGATGGTTATAAATGGCGGGGAAAAGTTAGCTGAAATAATGTAGAGAATACTGAAACGGTTGATATAAAAAATGTTTTTGTTATCTTTATGTTTCAAAAAGGAAACATTAAAATCTGTTTTCGTATTTCAGACAGTGGGCTATTATGTCCAAGTGGCATATGCCCAGGTTGTCCACACCCCATCTGAATCAACCCCAGAAAAAGAATATTGCTATCAACAAGCAAGATGTTTCCCAACTTGACAATATATTAGTACACATTAAAAGACAGCATAATACAGATACAGCACAAACAAAACTTGTACATTTATAAAGACTTCACAGACCTTGGCAACCTGAGGTTAAAAGTTAACCTGTAGAGTGCCAAGCAAACAGAATGCATGATTTTAAGTTGTCATCGCATAACCCTGAATGATTCTCAGATACTGCATATTTGAAGGTGTTTTTGACCACACAAGATTCAGAGAAAACAAATGACAGTGCATATCCAAGATTAGAAGGCACATTCTGTGCAGTCTGGTCTTGATCTACAGTGTCCATAAAACCATTCAAAAGTGTTCTATGCACTCTAAAGGTTAATACAAAGTATAAAAAAAAGAATGAAAGAAGGAGAGTTTGTTATGTGAAATACCTGGACTGACTGTGATGGCCTCTGCAAACTGTTCTCTCCAGGACGAGGTTCCAACCACCAATGAGACATTGGCTTTTTTCAACAGTTTGTCCACCACACTCTGAAATAGAAAACAATATTCCAGTTGATCCTCAATATTAACCCTTAACCACATGACCCTGAGATTAACCCTTTACTACACAATGCCGCCTTTTAACAACCCTGGGAAAGAGGCCTTTTGAAAACATTATGGGAAAAGGAGAAAATACTGGTAGCCAGCATTTTCTCCCTTTCCCACAATGTTTTTTACCCTATCAAAGAGAAATTCCACCATTTCAGCTACAATGAAATTGTCGTCTGCAAATGCTTTCGATTTGGACAAAGCTACAATTTTGTCGTCTGGTAAAAGGGGTAAATGATACCGAGAAAGAAGCCTTTTGGAGACATTTTGGGAAAAGGAGAAAATGCTGGTAACCAGCATATTTCTTCTCTTCAAAAATGTTTCTTTTTTTCTTTTCATAAACAGCCAGTCCCACCATTTGAGCCTCATTTAGTATGTCATCTGCTATTGCTTTCAATTTGGTTCAGTCAAAAATTTTGTCGTGCAGTAAAGGGTAAACTACCAAATCACTAAAATTTGGACTCAATGGAATTGAAATTTGCAGACAACAAAATAAGTGTCTCCCAAATGATGATTTCTGTCTTTGATAGGGTAGAAAACATAGTGGGAAAGGAGAAAATAATAAGTAGCAGCAATGTTTTCACAAGCCTTCCTCTTCTGGGTTTTTAAAACTCTGGATTGTGAGGTAAAGGGTTAAAAAATCCTGAGCTTTAACTATCCTGAGAAAGATAGATTTTGGAAACATCATAGGAAAAAGAGAAAATGCTGGTTACCGGCATTTTCTCCCTTTCCCACTATGTTTTCTACCCAATCAAAGGCAAGTTCCATCATTTAAGCCATGTTTGAATTTTGTCTACTGCAAATGCTTTGAATTTTGACAAGTCTAAAACTTTGTTGTGTGGTAAAGACTTGATAGACAATTTCCTTCATTTGAGCCATATTCATATAAGCCATGCTCTGACAAAAGGGGGCTTAATGCATCACCGTGATGCATGATACCAAGCAAGTCATCACATGATTATGGATCCTTAATGTCCATTTTGTCTAACAACCGACCGAATTATGGGGTAGACTGGTCCTTTAACATACGGAAAATTGACGAATAGTGGAAAGTTTCGGCCCAGGTAAGCCTGCGCAGACTGCGCAGGCTGACCTGGGTTGATACTTTTCGCAGATGCATTAAGCCCCCTTTTCATAGAGCATGGCTCATGTCATTTGAAAGACTGCTCCAATCCATACAAGTGTGAAACTCTGTCATCTAGGTAAAAGAATTCTTATTACTAACTTAAATCAACACTATTAATACATGAGCATATGTGGAAAGCATTGAGGCAAAAAGTAAACTTTCTCATTACAATTTGTATTTCTCCTATTGCCTAGACTTTTCCATGGTATCTGTTTAACCCCTTACCACACAATCCCAACTTTTGACGACCCAGAAATAGAAAGCCCGTGAAAACATTGTGGGGAAAGGGAGAAAATGCTGATAACCAGCGTTTTCTCCTTTTCCCACAATGTTTTCTACCCTAATTATGACAAAAATCTTCATTAAAGCTACATTTATTTTGTTGTCTGCAAATGCTTTCAATACAGTCTAGTAAAATTTTTTTTGTTTGGTAAAGAGTTAAAGATGAAATAAAAATTGTCTGCCAGGGAGAAACTGACACTGATTGATTTCAGTTCCACAAGTTAAAATGAAAATGAAACAAAAATTCTACTTTCACACTAATGCAAGAGAATCTTTTATTGTGAAAAGTTTAATTCTAAATCTGGTCTATTACTTGTAACATGCAATCCAACATTTTTGTCCAAAAACTTCCTATATTTTGCAATTATTTCTAATGCTTTATAAACTTCTCAACCTTTACCAAACAATCCTGTGTATTTAAAACCATGAGAAAAAAGATTTAGACTACCTTGTTGGGAAAGGGGAAAATGCTGGTTACATGCATTTTGTCCTTTGCCCACAATATTTTCTATCCTTTCAAAGACAAATCCTATCATTTGAGCCTCACTTATCTGGTCTTCCTCAAATGCTGTCTTAAAATGGACAAGTTTAAAGCTTTTAGATTAGCCATTATAAGATAGCTACTTTAATGCCATCAAGAATGACCCAGATTTGAATGTAAGCAAAAAACCCCACAATCGCCAAAAACTATATCTGTTGGAAATCTCTATCACTCCAATTTGAACCGTATTAACTCACAGTCAAATACTGAACAAGATGTCACTGATAAGGTATGTAAATTAAGTCAGTGACCTATGCAAATTGGGCTAACTTTTCTTATCCCAACACAACCATTTTCATCTGTGTGCTTTTCATTGCTGTTGTAGGTCTCGATTAGCTACAATTTTTTGCAATCAATAAGATGTGAAAAAGCATGGAACGTTGGTCCAAAAGTAAACTCTAGAAAGTATTGAAATGCTCACTCATCAAATATATATGTTCTTTATTTGCTTTTTTCTATTAAAGATCAACAAACTAAACTGTTTCATGGTATTTCCTACTGCGACATATAAATGGTTTTGAGCAGTAGGTAAGGTTGCCAGATGAATCCCAAGTAGACTTAATGTTTTCTTTTATCTTGTATGGACTAACCAAATGTTATCTTTACCAAAGCTGCTTATTCTCCATTCCCTAGTCTGTCAGTATTTTCTGTGCTTTGATTGAAGGCTTCTGCTTTCCAATGAAATGTGGCTAAAATGATGAGATTTGTCTTTGAAGGGTAAAAACCACTGTGTGAACAGGAGAAAATGCTAGTTACCAGCATTTTCTTCTTTTTCCATAATATTTTCAAAAACCTCTTCTTCAACAGGTTCTTAAAACACTGGATTGTTTAGGATTGGTTTAGTTTCCAAAAGCAGAAGTAGAAAAGTTTTAAAAACATTTACAGTACAGACCTGCCACAAACTATTACCAATTACAAAAAGCAAATGCAATTGAAAGGAGGGACAGTGTCATTTCTGGCTGCATGTAAAACACTGTTGGATAAGAAGCGACTGCTTCTTATAAGCAATTGCTCCTTTTCCTGTAATAACATTACAAAAAGCTGTCAAATCTATACCATATCGTATTAACCTGTACCAGAGCTTGAGCTCACAACTGAAATTTATTCACATGCAATGAAGAGGTCTATGATTGATTTACAAATGCAGAAAAACTAACAAATGGTTTTTGATTAGAGGTCTTTTAACTATCAGTTATGTTGCCAGAAAATATTCCTTTCTGAAGAGTTTTGGAACACAAAAATAAAATGATACAAAAAAAATAAATAGTGAAGTACATGTATATACATCAATCAAGGGAGATAAATAATTTCTTGAAAACATACATTACAAACCTAATTATTTCCCTTTGACCATAACTATAGCTATTCTTTAATTGTGAATGAGACAAAATGAGCCATGCTCTACAAAAACTGTTTTTTTCTCAGTTTAACTCTTATCCTGCTAAATAACTAATATGAAACTTTCAAGCCGATGGTAGAAACCAAAATGTTGGCATTTCAAAATTATGGGGTTGGGCAAATATCTCCTTATCTGATCCAAGATCAGACTGCACATTATGTGGAATCTGATCTTCATCTACACTGTCCACAACAGATCAGTGAGTCAGGCTTAGCAGCCTAAGGGTTAAATTTCTAACAAAAACTCTGAGAGAGATCCTCCAAAAAATCAGTGCTGTTGAAAAGTTTCTTTTTTAGTTTTGTACCTGTAGTAATCAAAGACCTAACTAACAGGAAAGTTCCTGATGAAGAACAATGGCAGGATCTTTTTCTCTGAAGTCTGATCAAAATTGGTTCAACTATTTTCACAGGAGATATTTGAATTAAAGTTAACAAATTTAGCATAAGCTAGCTGGCCTTTGGCAAGTGAAGCAAAGAATACCAAAAGTAATGCGTTTGTAATTACTACAATCAAAAATGGCCTAGAATAAAAATTCCTACAACCTGTTTAAACTATCAAAGACTCATAGTTCATCAACATGAAAATTTATAATGATCAATTCAATATGAAGAATGCCTTGTAACCCTTAACCCTTTACGTCACAATCTCCAGTTTTAACGACACTGAAGAAAGGTTTTGAAAACATTGTGGGAAAGGAGAAAATGCTGGTAACCAGCATTTTCTTCTTTTCCCACGATGTTTTTCTATCCTATCAAAGACAGAAATCATCATTTTGAGACACATTCAATTTTTCGCCAGCAAATGCTTTCAGCCTGGACCAATCGAAAATTTTGTCGTTTGGCACAGAGTTACAGCATCATACCTACCAAACGGATACTTCCAGTCTGAAAAAAAGACTCAAAGAACGACAAACTTCAAAACTGCCCCTGGCCAGAATATCTTAGAAGAGCAGACAGTGTAGATCAAAGATCATATGGCACATTTTGTGCATTCTGATCTTGATCTACACTGTCTGCATAGGCAACCAAGTTGCGACAGGTTTCTTTAAGAGTTAACTTAGTTTAATGTTCCAAAACTGAAGTATACAACCTCTATAAAAACTGCAATACTTTTCATTAAATATTGCTCAAATGAGGAGATTTGTTTGTGACAGGGTAGAAAACATTTTGGGAAAAGGAGAAAATGCTGGTTACCAGCATTTTCTCCTTTTCCCACAATGTTTTCAAAAGGCTTCTTTCTCCTGGGTCATTAAAACATTGTTTAGTACAGGGTTAAGGCCGTACAATGGTTCTTGGGTAACAGTTTAAATGTAAACCTGTCAAACCTTTGAGAAAAAATACATCATCCGATCTCCAGGAATTCCACAAAGTTTCACCACAGTCTGTCATTATTGTATATACATTTACCAGACAAACATGTCAGCTTTTTATAATTTAGTTTGTATTTTCTATCATCAAACCATGTTTTATTACAAGAGTGTTGAAACTCTAAGTAATCAAAAATATATTACTTGCTAACATGACAAGTTCTGCATGTTATATTTCATCTTTCACTCTTAGCCCTATACCAAACTTTTCAGTATTTTAACAACTCTGAGGAGGAAAGCTTTGTTGAAAAAGGAGCAAAATACTTGCAACCAGTATTTTCTTCTTTATCCTGAGTGTTTTCTAAGACCTCACAGACAAATGCCATTGTTTGAGACAAATTTAATCCTTAAAGTGCCTTTCACAACTATAGTTTCTTTTGCAGGCAGTGTAGATCAAGATCATACTGTACAAAATGTGCAGTCTGATCTTTGATCTACACTGTCCACTTTGTTAAGACATTCTAGACAAAATCAACATCGACATTGTATTCATTTGGGTATTATTTCTAGATTTAAAATGTCTTTTGGGTTTATTTGGTGCCCTAAGGGTTGAACCAATATGTTTTCTGTAATATGTCTGCATGTGGACAAGTAATTCTGTCATACAGTACAGAATTTAACAATAGAGTAGCAACATTTTGACAGTCTGACTATACAAATACAACTAGTTATCAACAACATATCAAAGAGAGTAAATACCTAATGTGAGCTATTTCTCCTTCTGCTGCGATGTTTACAAAAGCAATTGGCTGCAAGATGAAACCCGACTTGTCAGCAGGTTTGATATGTGTATCCTGCGTTCCTGTTTAGTTTTCTTAACCCTTAAGCTGCCAAGCGCAACTCACAGGCCTTTTGCGGACAGTGTAGATCAAGATCAGACTGCACAGAATGTGCAGTCTGATCTTTGATTTGCGTTGTCTGATAAGCAGATATTTTTTCTCTAAGGAATAACTTTGAAATTGCAACACAGGCTTGAAAGTTTCATTCACGTTATTTAGCAGGATAAGGGTTACGTAAATCTGTAAATGCTCTCAAACTGAACAAGTCCAAAATATGATTGTCTGGTAAGGAGTTAAAGTATTGGGAAAGATGGGATGGGGGTGGGTGGGGGGTTGTTTCCTGACCCTACTTCCATGCCGATGGCAATGGTTGCAGACCTCTGATCTCTGTTTATTGCGCAGTTTGAGAGCACAGATGAAATTTGTCATAAACGATCAATTTTTTTTTTGGAAAAGATAGAAAAAATGTGGGAAATGGGAGAAAATACTGGTAACCAGCATTTTCTCCTGTTTTCAAAAGTTTTATTCTTCAAAGTCGTTAAAACCTTCGATATTTTGGTAAAGGGTTAAAAGAAATAAAGAACTTTCAGTTTTTTAAGGGTTAGGATACTGAAGGGGTCAAACACTGATCAAAATCTGTCAAAAATGTAGTACTGAATAAAACCAAACCAATATCACCAGTGTTTCATCTATAACCAAACTATGGCCCAAAGCCTAACAGCCATGAAAAGGCAAACCTGCCCAGAACATTCTTAAATCAGTCCAATGATAGGTTGTTTACTAAGGGCCCAAGACATAAAATTAAAGAATACACCCCTGGAAAAAAAAAACATTTTGGCCACAACAATTCCAAAAGAGCATTAAAGGCAAGAACACCATGTATGGGGGCAGCACAAAAAATTAATCAACTTAACCGCTGATAGATTTGTTTTTCCTAACGCAATCTAAGCCAGACCTTGAGAGATGTCCAAAGAAAAGTAAATCTCTTTACATCTCGCCTCTATTTATTTTTATTGACACACCAGACAGCTCTAGAGACCGAGAATTTTGCAACAATGCCAAAAACTCTGACCAAGATTTCTCCAGACTTTGTAATGTGTTTTCAATAATATTTTTTCCCACTTCATGGACTTTACAGCAGTGAATTCCTAGGGAGTGCAAAAATATCACAGACTCTTATCAATCAAACAATTATGCTTTGTGAAAAGGGGGCTTAATGCATCTGCAAAAAGTAGTGACCCAGGTCAGCCTGTGCAGGCTAACCTAAATCAAAACTTTTTGCTATTGATCAATTTTCTGCAAGTCAACGGACCATTCTAACTCATGATTCAGTTGGTTGTTAGGCAAAATGAATTTCCTAGATCCAAGATTATAACTTATGATGACTTGCCTGGAATAATGCATCACGGAGATGCTTTAAGCCCCTTTTTGCCAGAGCATGGCTCATGTTTATTTGGATTGCAAGCAGTTCTTCTTTTGCCATAATCTTTTCAAAAGTAGTCTTAACTGCACAAACAAAAAGGTGAGCTGCGATTGTGTTGATGATGCAAACGGCTTCAGTCAGCCTAATTCTTCACTGGCAATGGATTCAACCGTTATCTCTTCATGTATCTTACCTTTATAAAACTACTGAAGAAGGTTTCAAGTCCAGCTCTTTTTTAGCTCATAATTTCTTTATGAGTTCTTTTAACCCTTTACCAGACGACAAAATTTTAGCCTTGTCCAAACTGAAAGCATTTGCAGACGACAATTTCAATGTGGCTCAAATTGTGCAACTTTTATTAGATTGGGTAGAAAACATTGTGGGAAAAGGAGAAAATGCTGGTTACCAGCATTTTCTCCTTTTCCCACAATGTTTTCAAAAGGCTTCTTTCCCAGGGGCCAAGCCCTCATAGCTCAGTCGGTAGCGTACAGGACTTGAGAACAGAAGGTCGCTGGTTTGATCCCCGGCTTGGCCAATTTCTTTCTGAGGATTGATGATAGTCATCGCGACAGGATTCATTCCTCTTTCACCGCTGACCATTGTTTCAACAATGGTTATGTAGGAAAGCAGCCAGTGGCTTGGAAAGAATATTGTGCAGAGTACTGGTAAAAGAAACTCCAGGAAAGCATGGATAGGTGTACTGGCCACCGTGATATAACTGAAATAATGTTGAAAGCGGCGTTAAACACCACACAATCAATCAATCAATCAATCTTTCCCAGGGGCGTCAAAAGGCGGCATTGTACGGTAAAGGGTTAAGTGTCAACCGGTGACTTCAAACACTTTTCTAATGCAGATGGCCTGAATTATGCATGATGGAGCCAGTTTCAAATCCATTTGTTTTTATGAAAATAGCTTAAATCTACACCTTCAGGATGCATATGATTGGTCTGCAATTTTCTAATACAAAGGATTTTGAGCGGAACAACCCAAGTGTATAATTTGCTGATGCAGATAATAGACTTTAACCTAGACTATAATCAAGCAGATGCAGAAAGCTTTAAATCTTTGCTGGTGCAGATTCTTACAGCTTTAAACCTGGAATTTCATCTGAAGAAGATGGTTTTTAACAGTACTCATGCATTCAGCATCGACCTATAACTTGCTGATACTGATGGCTTCAAACATTGACCTTTATCAAGCTGATGGTTTCCAACAGTACTTGGCTGATGCAGACAGCTTCAATGTAGAAAATGCTGATGCAGATGGTCCTAATACGCAATTTTATCAAGCAGATGGTTCAAGTAGTACTGCTGATGCAGACGATTTCATTGTACTCTTTGTTGATGCAGATGACTTTAATCTAGACTTCTATCACGCAGATGCTTTCAAACATTACTTTGCTCACAGTCATCATGCAGATAGCATAATTTTTGTTTTTCTGAAACAGATGTCTTTAAATCCTAACCACAAAATAATATTTTAATCTTGTCCATATTAAAAGTGATGGTAGACAACATAGTTGATGTGGCGCAAATAATGGCAAACATAGGAAATGCTGGCCTTTTAGGTATATCAGCAGCCTAGTGAACTCATCACCTGAATAAATTTGAGTCATGCTCTGTGAAAAGGGGGCTTAATGCATCTGCGAAAAGTATCAACCCAGGTCAGCATGCACAGTCCACGCAGGCTGACCTGGGCCGAAACTTTTCGCTATCTGTCAGTTTTCTGTCAAAGGACCAGTGTACCTCATGATTCAGTCGGTTGTTAGACAAAACAGATTTTATGGATCCATAACTATGTGATGATCTGCTTGTTATAATAAATCATGAAGATGCATTAAGTCCTCTTTTGCCATAGTATGGCTCATTTACATCAGATAAACTACAAACATCCTTGTAAAATATGGATCGTCTACATGAGCTAAAAGTTTAACCCTTATCCTACTAAATAAATTAAAACTTTCAAGCCAATAGTAAAAACCTAAATAAAGTTATTTCAAACTTATTTTGGGGAGCAAAGTATTTCCTTATTGGACAATGTAGATCGAAGATCAGACTGCACATTCTGTCATTGAGTTGCACTTAGCAGCTTCACAGTTAAATAAATAATTCAATTGAAAAACATTAAGATTTACATTGGCAAAGATACAAGCAATTTCTCCTACTTCCCTAATGCTTTTCAGAGGTCTGATACATAACTAAATAAAAATACTCCCCTTAAAAAACAATGATACATGCACCATTATAAAGAAATTCAAAATAAAAGCAGTATAATCAATATTCTCTGTTGAAAATCAAATCATATCAAGACTGATTGAATTGCGACTACAGATTTAGCTATTTCTATCAAAGAGACAGGCAACTCCAATGTCTGCCTGTCAAGACAACCGTTCTAATTACGACATCTTTTTTTGTGTTTATCTAGACCAGTAGTGTAGACAATTTAATTGGTTCTTTCCTGAACCAATTACCAAAGAATATGTGGTTTTATGCCTTTACAGCAGACAGCTTTACAAAACACTGCCTTGGAAACAAAACAATTACTCAATATGGGCAATTTTGTCATCTTGCAATATAATCCAACACAGATGTGTCAAACAAGCAACAGTAAGGGCAAAGCACCCATTATGCAAGTGCCTTTAAAAAAAAATTCCACAGACAAAGTTCTAAAATCACAATACAATTATACAAGTATGGATTTTTCTTTAGACATCTGGGCCTTTTCAAACTATTTTATAAATAGGTTAAATTGATGCACTCGTGACTAGGAAATTCCTCTATGCTTTACAATAAATGGTGATATTTCACGTGATGTCTTGCTGTCGAGCAAACATCATGACTGTGCGTATCAATATTTTAACCCTCAGGCTACGCCTATGAAAAAGAATGTGCTAGTAACTCATGGCAGTGCATCACTAATGATTGATAATAATGGCTACCAGCATATCATGACACCCAGAATTTCTAGGGGCCAAAACCAAATCTCTTTAACTCTTTACCAAACGACAAAATTTTAGACCAGTCCAAATTCAAAGCATTTGCAGACGACAAATTAAATGCAACTCAAGAACAGAAATTTGTTTTGGAAAGGGTAGAAAACATTGTGGGAAAAGGAGAAAATGCTGGTTACCAGCATTTTCTCCTTTTCCCACGTTTTCAAAAGGCTTCCTTCCCAGGGTCGTTAAAAGTTGAGATTGTGTGGTAAAGAGTTAACCTGCTAACAAAAAAAAACATTTTTGGACTACTCAACTTTGAAAGCACCAGGCTCTGTATTCACCGACCATTCAAAATTATACTCCTCTTCTCAAGAATTTTCTGATTTCAAGAGAAGGTAATTTGACAGATCAACCCATTTTTCTGCTGTAAAAAATGGTTTAACCAACTTTCTAAATTTAGAATAAGGCTAAGTATGATATTTGGAATGATAGGTTAATACAGACCTATGTCAGTAACATAACTCTGGTATACTGGTAATTTGAAGAACTAGAACTGTTGCAAAGCAGACAAATATCCACCCCCAGCACCTTGTCACTGAAGCAGCACAATCAGGCAATGGGAATGATTTTCAAAACAAAGATCACCTGTGACCTTGACCTTTGACCCCAAAACAATAGGGCACCTCCTTCAGGGAGCAACACTTGTATGAGGTTTCAGGATCCTAAGTCAAACAGCTATTGAGTTACAGCATGGAAACAACATTCAGACGTAACTGACCTTGACCTTTGACCCATGTGACCTAAATACAATAAGGCACCTCCTCGGGTCATGAGCAACACTTGTATAAAGTTTCAGGGTTCTAAGTCAGACAGACATGGTGAGACCAGCTACTTGTACCCACTTCGACTTCGAAAATGTGCGCGCCTGTGTGTGTGTGCTGGGGGGGGGGGGGGGGGGGGTATAATCAGGCTTGACAAAATTGAAAGAATTTGTAGATAGCATTTAAATTTGGCTCAAATGATGGAATTTGTTGTTGATAGGGTATAAGCATTGTGGGAAAAGGAGAAAATGCTGGTTACCTGCACTTTCCCACAATGTTTTCTTCAGGCTTCTATTTCAGGGTTAGTAAAGGTAAAGGGTTAAGTCTGTTCTCATTTCTGATTTCCAGCTTCCCCTATCAGTTGATTTCATTATCTGCACTCCAGTGGCGGAAGGATTTTAAGCATTAAAGGGCCTTTATTGACTGTGAATCAATTTTTTGTAAAGCATTGATAACAGCTGCTAAATATATATTTCTCTGCAAGGATACAGAAACTGTAACTTTACATTTGGTAGAAAAGAGCAATTTTGACGCTTGAATATCATTTTGCAATCGGTAACTCAATCCATTTTTATCCGTTCAAATCTGAAATCAGCATACTAGTCTGAATACAATCTCACATAATCCACGTGTGTTACTGATCATAACATGGCAGGCATGTAAGACAGGGAAATTCTGGTGTGGTATGTAAAAATACCTTAAGATGTTACATACCCCATAAGGGAAAGAGCATAAAAAAAAGTTTGTTTTTTCTTACACTTCTTTGTCGTACTCATTGATGGTTTACAAGCTATTGCTTTACTAAATTCAGTGACGAAACATTTTTGAAGTCTAGTTTAATAATAGAAATGTCAATAGCCCCATTAAACCATTGAGATTCAGTATAAATTCTCTGCATGTTGTCAAATATTTGATAGAAACGAATCATTCCTCTGCAAAAGGACTGATTACAGTGAAAGTTCTGGGTAAAGACATTAGTTCACCCTTTACCACACAATCCCTACTTTTAATGATCCTGGGAAGGATAGCATTTGAAAACATTGTTGGAAAAGGAGAAAATGCTAGTAACCAGCATTTTCTCCTTTCCCCATAATGTTTTATATTCTTTTCAAAAACAAGCTCTATCATCTGAGCTACATTTAGTTTGTTGTTTGCAAATACTTTCAATTTGCATGGCTCCTAAATTTTGTTGTGCAGTAAAGAATCAAGGGTAAGAAAAATGTCCACAAATAATTCCATATTTGTATTCTGGCAGAAACTCCAATTTCAGCAGGAACCGACTAAAAGCTGCTATTTTCAATACATTTATTGTTAATAGCTGTCATTATTTCTGGCCTGAATAATGGTCAGTAATGGTCACTCTTAGGGAGTTGTCCTGTTATTGACCAAAGCCACCCACATGGTTCTAAAGTAGCTTTTATTGCTGATCACACAGACCACGTATTATGGTTAGAATGTCTAGCCAAAGTGCAACAGAGATTTAAAGCTCAAGCTTTAACTGTGTATCGAATGACAAAATTTTGGACTCAAACAAATTGAAGGCATTTGCAGACAAGAGGGCCATGATGGCCCTGGAGTCGCTCACCTGAGCCTTTTGACCAAGCACAACCAATTTCCAACGTCTTGTGAGATATATGTATTACCAAACAATAAAATTTTAAACTCATCAGTCTGAACCTTCTGCATAAAACAAATAATATGTGGATCAAGCTGTGGGACTGGTCTCTCAAAGGGGCAGAAAACATTGTGAAAAAGGGAAAAAATGCTGGATACCAGCATTTTCTCACTTTCAAAGAGTGTTTTCAAAAGGCTTCTTTCTGAGAGTCATTCATACACTAGGTTTTTCTAAGATTTCACCTAGTGACCTAGTTTTTCAGCCAACATAACACATTTTTTAAACTGGTCCAAGATATCATTAGGACAAACATTCTTACCAAATTTCAAGAGTATTGGACTGAAAATGTGGCCTCTACAGCGTACACAAGGTTTTTCTAAGATCTGACCTAGTGACCTAGATTTTGACCCAACATGACCTATTTTCAAACTCATCCAAGATATTACCAAGGCAAACATTCTGAGCAACTTTAAAATGAGTATTGAACAAAAAATGTGGCCACAACAGTGTACACATGGTTTTTCTAATATTTGACCACGTGACCTAGTTTTTGACCCCAAATGACCCATTTTCAAATGCTACTGAGATATCATCGAGACAAACATTCTGACCAACTTTCAAGAGTATTAGACAGAAAATGTGGCTTCTGGAGCATACACAAGGTTTTTCTAAGATTTAACCTAGTGACCTAGTTTTTCACCCGTCATGACCCATTTTCAAACTAGTCAGAGATATTATCAAGGCAAACATTCTGACCAACTTTCAAGAGTACTGGACAGAAAATATGGCCTCTAGAGCATACACAACGTTTTTCTTAGATTTGACCTGGTGACCTAGTTTTAGACCCAACATGGCACATTTTCGTACTATTTCAAGATATAATCAACACAAAAATTCTGACCATTTTTCAAGAGTATTGGACTAAAAATGTGGCCTCTATAGTGTACAAAAGGTTTTTCTAAGATTTGACCTAGTGACCTAGTTTTTGACCCCACATGACCCAATTTCCAACTCGTCCGAGATTTTATCAAGACAAACATTCGGACCAAATTTCACAAGTATCTGACTGAAAATGTGGCATCTAGAGCGTACACAAGGTTTTTCTAAGATTTGACCTAGTGACCTAATTTTTGACCCCACATGACCCGATTTTGAACTCGTCTGAGATTTTATCAAGACAAACATTCGGACCAAGTTTCATGAGGATCGGACTGAAAATGTGGCCTCTAGAGCGTACACAAGGTTTTTCTAAGATTTGACCTAGTGACCTAGTTTTTGACCCCACATGACCCAATTCAAACTCGTCCGAGATTTTATCAAGACAAACATTCTGACCAAGTTTCATGAGGATCGGACTGAAAATGTGGCCTCTAGAGCGTACACAAGGTTTTTCTAAGATTTGACCTAGTGACCTAGTTTTTGACCCCACATGACCCAATTTCGAACTTGTCCGAGATTTCATCAAGACAAACATTCTGACCAAGTTTCGTGGGGATCGGACTGAAAATGTGGCCTCTAGAGCGTACACAAGGTTTTTCGAAGATTTGACCTAGTGACCTAGTTTTTGACCCCACATGACCCAATTTCAAACTTGTCCGAGATTTCATCAAGACAAACATTCTGACCAAGTTTCATGGGGATCGGACTGAAAATGTCGCCTCTACAGCGTACACAAGGTTTTTCTAAGATTTGACCTAGTGACCTAGTTTTTGACCCCACATGACCCAATTTCGAACTCGTCCGAGATTTTATCGAGACAAACATTCTGACCAAGTTTCATGAGGATTGGACTGAAAATGTGGCCTCTAGAGCGTACACAAGGTAACAAGTTGACGACGGACGACGCATGACGGACACAGCACGATCACAATAGCTCACCATGAGCACTTCGTGCTCAGGTGAGCTAATGACAGAAAAGTGGCCAAAAAGATTATTTCAGTCTTTGAATAGGTAGAAAACATTGTGAGAAGAAGAGAAAATACTGGTTACGAGTATTTTCTCTTTGTCCCTACAATGTTTCCAACAGACTTTTTCCTCAGTGTCATTAAAAATCGGGACTTTGTGGTAAAGAGTAAAGGGAAGTAACTTAGATTTTGATATCAAGGAATAATAATTGCAGGATGTTCTGATATTTCTCTTGAGATCAGGGGCAATATTCACCAACCTTTCAAAATATTGCTTTCTATCCTAATCCCAAGACTACCTGTCTATCTTTGTGACAAAATTTTACTCTTGTTTAAACTGAAAACACCTGCAGACAACACATTAAATGCGACTCAAATGTTGAGATTTGCCTTGTAATGGGTAGAAAACATTATGGAAGAAGACAAAAATGCTGGATACCAGCATTTTGTCCTAATCCCACAATATTTTCAAAAGTTTTCTACCTCAAGGTCTTTAACATTCAAGATTGTGGGTAAAGGGTTCACTGTTCTCAACACTTTATCACATGACAAATATTTAAAACAAATCCAAATTGAAAGCATTGAAACCGACACAATACATGCCACCAAGTGTGTTTTGGAGGGTAGATATTGTTGTGGGAAAAGGAGAAAATGCTAGTTACGTGTACCAACATTTTCCCCTTTTCCCACAATTTTTTCAATAGCCTTCTCCCTCAAGGTCGTTAAAACTCAGGATTGTGCCGGAAGTTAAAAGTTCTTTGATGCATTGAAGTTTTTTAGCAAGTAATTGAAACTAAAAATATAAATTATATAATACAGCATTACAGTTTAATATGTGGTCACAGTATTTGACCAAAACTATTTGTAAAACCGACTGATGCAGCATGTGTCATGAAATAGTGGATGCAGATGGATGGACACAGAGTCGGAATCGACAATGCAGTGGCTCAGATTTTGCTCTGCTTACCATCTTTTGGAAGCATGAATATCATGAATTACTGAGAAATATTAAATATGTCTTCTTTTGTTTTCAAAATTTGCAGGATTTAGCACAGCTGACAGAAACTTCTACAGAAGGACTCACCCGCTATTGTCTGTCCCATGATGTACACCTACAGGGGAACTTATTAAACCTTTTATTCAACAATCGCGTCTTATACAACAATGCGGAAGCTGATGCCTTTTGGAAACAGTGTGGGAAAAGGAGAAAATGCTGGTAACCACCATTTCTCCTTAACCCACCATGTTTTCTACCCTTTCTGTAACAATTACCATCACCACAAGTCTTATCTCTTTACCACACAACAAAAATTTTAGCCTTGTCCAAATTGAAAGCAATTGCTGGTGACAATTTTAATGTGACTCAAAAACTGAAATTTGTTTTTGGAAAGGGTACAAAACATTGTAGGAAAAGGAGAAAATGCTGATTATCAGCATTTTCTCCCTTTCCCACAATGCTTTCAAGAGGCTTCTTTCCTCAGGGTTTTCAAAGCATAGGATTGTTATGTAACAGGTTAATATTTGTAGTCTGGTAGAGGTAATCAGATTGGAGGGAGTGCTACATGTCCTCTAGGACAGTTCCGATTATAAAACACTTCATGGATGCTAAGGATACAAAAGATAAATTAGATAGAAGTTTAGGCGCCACTGTGTCACAAGTGATGCAGAATTCTTGAAAATGGGAGAGAGAATGAGACACCTAGTTTAGCAGAAAACCTGTGATAAAATCTACTTGTTAATGCTCTGTAGTGCTATGAAAACCTCATTTACCCTTTACCAAAGGACAAAATTTCGGACCTGTCCAAAATGAAAGCATCTGCAGAAGGCAATTTCAATGTGGTTCAATTGATGTGATTTTTCTTTGATAGGGTAGAAAATATTGTAAGAAAAGGAGAAAAACTGGTTACCAGCATATTTACCACAATGGTTTCTAAAGGCTTCTTCCTCAGGGTTGCTTAAAGTCTGCAATATTTGGTAAAGAGTTAAGGGGCCTGAAAACAATACAGAGTCATTCTCATTATGGTCTTTTAAACCCAGAGAACTAAATTTGCAGTTGAATTGTGTTTTTGAAAATAAATCATGCATGTTACCCAAGTTTCTTGATGTTTTTTTTTTTTAACTTTGTACAGCATGGCAAAAATTTAACTTAGTCCACAGTGAAAACTGTTTCTTGATGTTTTTTTTTTTTAACTCTGTACAGCACAGCAAAAAATTAACTTTATAGTCCATTGTGAAAACGTTTCAAGGCTGTAAACTTTAAATGTGGTTGACATAATAGCAACTGCTTTTAAATGAGTAGAACTATGGAAGGTGCTGGTAACCAGTATGTTCTCTCTTTGCACACAATGTTTTTAAACGTCCTCCAAAGGGTTGTAAACTCAGGATTGTTTGGTAAACGTTTAAGGAGATGCACTGTAGTCAGCAATCATCAGACTTTGCTGTCATATCTGATTGACTTGTATCGGAATTAATGTCATTTTCATATTCCATAAATTCACTAAGTATGTAGCTCTTTATCAGACAAGAAATCTTTAGACTCATTCATATTGAAGACATTTACATGACAATTCAGTGTGGCTCAAATGATTTTCTTCTTTTCCCACAATTTTTTCAAATGTCTCTTTTCTCAGGGTCGTTAAAACAGCATTTCAGATAGTCCGCATTTTTGACACGCAAAATGAAAGCCTGACGCAACAAAATTGATGCATCGCGTCTTCCTTGACGCAACATAAATCAGAATGAAAAAGGAACATAAAGTATTGATTCATGAATAGATCTCTATCTTACAAAATCGTCAAGTTAGTAACTGCAAAATCATATCGAACCCGCTTTCTAACACTGAATTATTTGTTTCCAGTTTACACTGAATCAGTCTAAAACGCAACATTATTTTGTGTGACATCGCCGTCATCTATTCTGTATTACTGTAAATCCGTACATAAACTTTTTGTCAGCGTTTTAGACCCTGCTCGATAATGGTAACCGACTTGCTGGAATAATCGGGTTGACAGACGAAAGTTTCTACGAGGTCACTGTTTTCTACTTTTACCTGTCACTGTCATTTAAAACTTTTAGCATTATGCGACATCTACACACTGGCAAAGGTAAAAAACACGTAAAAAAAAAAAACATTTTAAAGACCATGATGCGTAAAATTTCTGAATGAGCCCCGAAATTCCAAACAGCGAGTCACAGATGACCCCCAAAATTTATGAGCTTATATAGCGAGCTGTTAAAACTCGGGATTGTGTGGTAATGGGTTAAATATTTAAAAGTAAATTGGCTCTTGAAATGTGCTCATGAAAATAACCATGCTTGTTAACATTAGTTTCTTTATGATTTGTTTTTATTTTGTTTAAAAAAAAGGTGCAAAAAACGCAGGATTTTAGACTTGAAGATTTTGCTGGCGAAAAATATTTCACACGTCTTTTAGATAATCTCGAGACCCATGTCACTTTTGTATTTAAGATAACAATCGGAAAATACAATTAACCCTGGAATACCAAATAATCCCGTGTTTATGAAACCCAGAACAACACGGCCGTTGAAAACATAGTGGGGAAAAGGAGAAAATGCTCCTCTTCCAAAACTGTTTTCTACCCTTTCAGAGATAAATTCCACCATTTAGAGCAACATTGTATTTGTTGTCTACAAATGCAAAAGCTTGGACAAGTCTTAGAATTGGGTCATCTGGTAATCAGTTATGTTCATATTGAAATTCTCATAATGAACACAAAAATAGGTATTGTTGAAAGCAGAGTGATCTCTTTCAGCGCAATTAGGCAATAAATTATAATAAACTTAATGTCTTTTGATGGCTGAAAAATGCAATCCACTTAGAAATATTTTGATGCTACAAGCATGACTTTAAAACAAGTGGACAATAATATATATTCAATGTCTGATTGCACATCCTATACAGTCAGGGTTTGATCCAAGCCATTTGGAAAAGCCTCTGTTTTTATCTTTGGCATGGCACTGAAAATGGTTAAACCTTCATCAGATGACAAAATATCGGACTCTTCCAAATCAAAATCAGTTGTGGAAAACAAATTCAATGTGGCTTAACTCTTAACCAAACAACAAACCTTTGGACTTGTCCAAATTGAAGGCATATGCAGATGACAAGACTCAAAATCTAAGATATGTTTTTGGAAGGGTAGAAAACCTTGTGGGAAAAGGAGAAAATGTTGGTAACCATCATTTTCTTCTTTTCCCACAATGTTTTCAAAACCTTTCTTTCTGAGGGTCGTTACAAGTCAGGATTGTGTTGTAAATGATTAAACAATGAAGTTTGTCTTGAAGAGGGTTGAAAACATTTTTCTCCTGTACTCAAAATGTTTTCAAAGGATTTTTTTCTCAAGGTCAATGAAACACAAGATTTTGTGGTATTTAATAGTAAATCACCAAATATACATTATTGATACACTAGCCCTACATGAATGATGGAAAACTGATTCTACACAGGTCATGATACCTCAGCCTATTATATTCCCAAATGAAAGGGAGGCAATTCATTTTCCATTGATTGGAGAAAAACCAATTAATTTTAACTAGTAATTGAAAACAGCCAAGAGAGATTTATCCAAGCAACACAGTGCTGTTTTGCCAGACCAGATCCATCTCTGACACAGTGACAGGCAAGAAAAAAGCAAAAGATTGCATGAAATGAGATTTTTGCATTTTCTAACTGCAAACATTGATGTTACAGCAATAACCCGTATCCTGCTAAATAAATGAAATGAATCTTTCAAGCCAATAGTATCAACCCAAAGTTTGCTATTTCAAAGGTATTTTTGGAGGAAAGATATCTCCTTATCGGACAGTGTAGATCCAAGATCAGACAGCACATTCTGTGCAGTCTGATCTTGATCTATGCTGTCCGCAAAAGGTCAGTGAGTCGCAGTTGGCAGCCTAAGGGTTACCAAGTACAAATGGATTAGCCCTTTCAGCTTGATAGGCAAACACAGGGGCTTTTACTGATGGCATAGATCATGATAAGGCCACCAAAAACCTTATCTTAATCCTTCACTACACAATCCCGACTTTTAACGACCCTGAAAAAGAGGCCTCTCGAAAACATTGTGGGAAAAGGAGAAAATGCTGGTAACCAGCATTTTCTCCTTTTCCTACAATGTTTTCTAACCTATCAATGGCAAATTTCATCATTTGGGCCACCTTTGTCATCTGCAAATGCTTTCAATTTGGACCAGTCTAGAATTTTCTTGTTTGGTAAAGAGTTAAATCTATACCATTCACTTGTTTAGTCAAGCCTTTTTCTCTTTATCAAACAGCAAAATTTTAGACCGGTCCAAATTGAAAGCATTTGCAGACGACAAAATAAAGGTGGTCCAAATGACAAAAGTTGTCCCTGATAGAATGAAAAACATTGTGGGAAAAGCAGAAAATGCTGGTTACCAGCATTTTCTCCTTTTTCCACAATGTTTTCAAGAGCCTTCCTCCTCAGGGTCGTTAAAAGCTGGGATAGTGTGGGAAAGGGTTAAGACAGCAAACTTCCAAGTTTCAATGGATTGTATTTTCAGCTGTCCAGAGAGGTCAAATTTGTATATCTAGCCCTGAAAGAGTTAAAGTAATTTTACCAACAGACAAAATTTTAGACTCATCAAAATTCAAGTTGTTGCTGACCACAAATAAAGTGTGGCTCAAGTGACAAAATTGTCTCTGAAGCAGTAGAAAACATTGTGGAAAAAGGAAAAATGCTGGTTACCAGCATTTTTTCCTTTTCCCACAATGTTTTCAAAAGGCTTCTTCCTCAAGGTGGCCAAAACATAGGATTGTGCTGTAAAGGGTAAATGCACCAACCCTTTGAATGTTACATCCACTGCAAATCATCTTTACAAAGTAATTGAAAATATTGAGAAATCATTCATTATTGGTAATTGTTCTATTTGTCAAAATGTTTTCTTGCCATATCTAAATTTCCCGAGAGGTGTTTATAATTTAAAGAAAGTTGCAAATATCGTTATAAGATATTCATTCTTTTAACTCTTTGCCAGACATGCACTTTAAAGTAGGCCCAAATTGAAAGAAATTGCAGACAACATATCAAATGTGATTCATACAAGAAATTCGATTTTCAAAGGTTACAAAACATTGTGGGAAAGGAGAGAATGCTCAGGTATCAGCATTTTCTCCTGTTCCACTATGTTTTCAATAGCCTTCTTCCTTAGAGTTGTTAAAAGTCAACACTATTTGGTAAAGGGTCAAAATTGGCTTGAAGCAACTCTGCAGTTGAAGGCCAGGATCTGTAACTTCCAGCACTGTCTATAACTCTTTGCCAAACAATAAAATTTTAGACTAGTCCAAATTGAAAGCATTAATTTTGCAGATGACATATATATCTTTTTTGAAAGCATAGAATACATTTTGAGGAAAGGAGAAAATGCTAGTTATCAGCATTTTCTCCTTATCCCACAATGTTTTCAAAAGGCCTCTTTCTCGGAGTCTTTAAAAGTCAGGATTGTGTGGTAAAAGGTTAAATGAGACCTGCAAAATGTTGAGTTTTCAGTTGTTGATATGCAGCTTGGGTTGATTCATTAGTTAACCCTTTACCAAACAACAAAATTTTAGACTCCTCCAAATCGAAAGCATTTGCAGACAACAAAATAAACATGACTCAAAAATTGGAATTTGTTTTGGGAAGGGTAGAAAACATTGTGGGAAAAGGAGAAAATGCTTGTTACCAGCATTTCTTCCTTTTCCCACAATGTTTTCAAAAGGCTTCTTTCTCAGGGTCGTGAAAACCTGGGATTGTTTGGTAAAGGATTAAATGGTGTTTCAAACCTCTTTTGACATGATTTAAAGATACATCTATACTCATTTTCAGCCAGTTTTTAACCTGTTTTATCTTAATTTCTATTAAACTATAATCACTCTTCTATCTTTATGCCAAATGTGGCCCCTGATGGTTGCAAGGTTGCATAGATTACAACCAATAGAAAATGCATTTCATTTACTGCAGGCCATCAAAGAAATCACCATTGTCAATTAAATTGAAGATTTCCAATATATGAGCCATGCCCTGTGAAAAAGGGCGTAAATGCATTTGTGACAGTATCAACCCAGGTCAGCCTGCACAGTCCGTGCAGGCTGACCTGGGCTGAAACTTTTAGCTATTGGTCAATTTTCTGTATTTACAAGGACCAGTGCACCTCATGATTCAGTTTGGTTGTTAGACAAAATGGATTTTATGGATTCATACTTATGTGATGTCTTACTTGGTATGATGCATCATGGAGATGCATTAAGCCCTTCTTGGCAGAACACAGCTCATATAAATTTATCCCTTACACCATATACGTTGGTAATTTATCTATGTTTACACAGCTGACTAAATTCCAATCCATTCTAAAGTCTATCAAATTTTAACAGCATTCTTTCTCTCTGGCTGTAAAGATGTATCTTGAAGACACATCACACCTGACAGTACCACTTCTTCATCTGCACCCTAGGTTTCACCAGGACTAGGCATGGGCTCATTCCTTTCCTTAAAATGCTTTGATTTTGGGCAAGTCTATAATTTTGTTGTATGGTAAACTCTGGGTTAAGAGTTAATTCTGCACACCACAAAAGTCTGAGAAAAAGCAAGACATCTTGAAGGAAATCTAAAACTTTTAGCCCCATGAGATCTAAAATGTCTTCTACAGTGTATCAGTTTTCCCTAATTTCATTGATCAAATCCAGAGTCACAGCCAAAGTGCAGTTTTGATGAAGATCCAAGCAACAAAATATTTTGCTGGAAACTCTTCTCCAGATGACAAAATTTTAGACTTGTCCTAATTGAAAGCATTTGCAGACAACAAATTAAATGTGAAACAAATGATAGGATTGTTTGGGAAAGGTTAATTCTTTCCTAACAAATTCCATGATTAAATGACCCTCATGAAGGTGGTTTTATAAAACACTTTAGGAAAAGGAGAAAACAGACGGCAGGTGCCTCACCACTTTTTCAAAGACAAATTCCATCATTGGAGCCACATTTACTTTGTCATCTGCAAATGCTTTCAATTCAAAAAAAGTCTGAAAATTTGACACGTGGTACAGAGTTCAGTTGTTGTTTCAATATATCAAAAACATGCTTTCCATAAAATTCCATAATTTAACCATTTACCACACAATCCTGAGTTTTAACGACCCTGTAGAAGGAGACTTTTGAAAACATTGTAGGAAAAGGAGGAAATGCTGGTAACCAGCATTTTCTCCTTTTCCCAATGTTTTCAAATCTTTCTAGGACAAATGCTATAATCTGAGCTACACTGAATCTGTCATCTCCAAATCCTTTCAATTTGGACCAGTCTAAAATTGTGTCCTTTGGTAAAGAGATAAGTTCTATGAACTTACCTTGAACTCCTGGGACTCCTTAATGACAACTCTTATTTTAGTGACATCTCCCAGTCTGGGCTTGCCCATCTCTGCCAACATTTCGTCATCGGTGTTGTTGGTGATGGCTCCAGAATCACTATCATGGGACTTGCCTTTGCCTGGTAAAAACATGAAAAAATGGCAATAACACAGCATGTTCTGGCTTTTAAACTACTTCTGACATACTTAACATATCCTACTCATTGCCTGGAAACACACCAATAAACCCAACAATTTTTTGTTATACCTCTTATAACCATGGCAACAACTTAAAGAGCCCTTTTCAGACAATATCAATCTGTATAACAAGTGCAGTCTGATCGTCATCTACATTGTTCAATATATGGCTAATTTTCTTGGCAACACTGCTCTAAATTTGCCATGGTCAGCTTCTTCTGCAGACTACAAACGTGCATTTCATACAAATACATACATGTTTATTATGCATTCAATTTTGGGCTTGTTCATACTGAGTGCATTTTGCAGACAACAAATAAAATAATAAATGAGGTTCTGTAATGATTAGATTGGTCTGTAAGTGTAGAAAATTTTAGGCTTCTTCCTAAGATATGTACAAGCATGAAGTCTTCAGGTATTTAGTACAGGGATTTTTATTACTGGTTAAGCTTGCTCTGATATTTTCACAAAGACAATTAACCCTTTACCTCATGATCTCAGGGAAGAAGGCTTCCAAAAACACTGAGGGAAAAGGAGAAAAGGCTGGTTACCAGCATTTACTCTTTTTTCCACAATATTTCTACCTTTTGAAAGACAAATCCCATCATTTGAACTTGAAGTCATCTGCAAAATTTATACTTTCAGTTTGGACAGGTCTAACATGTTGTCATCTGGTACAGGGTTAACCCTTTACCACATAATCCCAAGTTTTAACAACCCTGAGAAAGAGGCTTTTTGAAAACATTGTGGGAAAAGAAGAAAATGCTGGTAACCAGCATTTTCTCCCTTTTTCATAATGTTTTCTTATCTTCTACAGACAAATCTCATCATATGAGCCATATCTAATGTGTCCTCTGCAAATGCTTTCAATTTGGACAAGAGTAAAGTTTTGTCGTGTGATAAAGGGTTAAACACTGTAGTTCCAGGTTGTAACAAATTATCGACTGCAGATGACTCTTAGAACTTCACTTTGCAGACAACAACTTTTGAAAGCATTTTGCAATAATTCCTCCTGAAAACCAAAGAGACACTTTGTGCATATTTTACATGAAAATGATCATCATCTTCATTCAAGTTTCACGGATTCTTAACTCTTTACCGCACAATTCTGATTTTAAGACTTTTGAAGCACAATCTGAATTTTTAAGACTTGAAAATACTGTGAAAAAGGAGAAAATGCTGGTAAGCAGCATTTTCTCCTTTCCCGCAATGTTTTCTACCCCATCAAAGACAGAAATCATCATTTGAGTTACAGTTAATTTGTTGTCTGCAAAAGCTTTCAATTTGGTCTACATCAAAATTTTGTTGTTTGGTAAAGAGTTAACTAGTCAGAACACCACAGTCTGTTATTTTAGGACTGTTATTTTATAATGCTTTGCTGAAGCATCCAAATATCCACATGAAGATTTGTTTTTTCAAGTCTTTGCTGTTTGGATTGCTAAATACATAAAAAATAGTTTCAAGTCCACTTAATCTGTGACTGACAACAGTTAAGAAGACTGCCGCAAAGAAAGAACTACTTTGGCATTTCCTAATATTCTGGCAAAATGTCATCCGAGTCCTTACTCATCAACCAAACTTAACCCTTTACCAAACGACAGATTCTAGATTTACCTAAATTGAAAGCATTAGTCTGCAGATGACAAAGTAGATATGAATGAAATGATGGGATTTGTTGTGAGAGGTTAGAAAACATTTTGGGAAAAGGAGAAAATGCTATTTACCAAAATTTCCTCCTTTTCCCACCAATTTTTCAAAAGCCTTCCTCTCTGTGGTTGTCAAAAGTCAGAGTTGCTTGGGAAAGGGTTAATTTCATTCTTAATTTCATTCTAGATTTAGAAAGTAACGCAACTTCTGATTGACTACATTATTTGGTTCTGCCAATCAGAAGTTGTGTTACTTAGAAATTTAGAACATTCTTATTTTAAGAACAAGAATGAGAATCTTCGTAAGAATAGTTGGTGAATACAACCCAAGATGTATTCATCTTGACTGACAGAAATGGTGTTTTACACCGCTTTATTTGACTTTAATTCAGGTTGATTTTCAACTTTCAGTGAGAATGTTTTCCACCTTGAACTTGGATAAGCCCATAACTATTTACTTTACGCCCTTGCTGTATGCAGCTTTTGAAAACATTATGGGAAGAGGAGCAATTGCTTGCTACAAGATATTGCTCCACTTCCTGTAAATTTTTATATCATTTAATTTTCAAGACCCTAAATCTCTTTTATGTTTTTTTCTCCTACATGTATGACTTGCACAGAAATTTCAATTTGATTATGTCAAAGTATTCTGTACGGTCATCAGTTAACCCTTGACCACACAATTCGAAGTTTTAATGACCCTTAGACAGACTTTTGAATTTGAAAACATTGTGGAAAAAGGAGAAAATGCTGGTAACCAGCATTTTCTCCTTTTCACACAATGTTTTCTAACCTTTCACAGACAAATCTCAACAATTTAGCTACATTAAATGTCATCTGTAAATGCTTTCAATCTAGACCAGTTCAAAATTTTGTCGTTTGGTAGAGTTAAAGAAGAAGCAATAGCATCTTTGGGAAACTCTCTATAAACCCTTTACAACACAATAACCAGTTTTGACGACTCCGAGATAGAGGCTTTCAGAAACATCATGGGAAAAGGAGAAAATGCTGATCACCAGCATTTTCTTTTTCCTCAATACCTTTTTTCTACCTTTTCAGAAACAAGCCCCATCATTTGTGCCACTTTGACTTTGTTGTCTGCAGATCTTTTCATGTTGGACAAGCCTAAACTTTTTCCAAATGGTAAAATTTTAAAGCAATATCAATAGAATCTTTTTAAAAACCTTTACTGGACTTCACCAAGCAACACAGAGACTGAAAGCTTTTTAAAAACAGAATTCTATCAAGAAAGGAAGAAGTCAACAGAATCAGGTTAGCACATTGGAAATAATGTGAGGAAATTCCTAATACAGTGTGAATCTTTCATTTAATAAATAATCCTTATCAGTAGGCAATATGACATTATTGTAATGAACCTGTCACAATATATTACACCAAGAATCTGTTAATACAACACACTCTGTAGTCAATAGCCTATTGTCTCTTTTGCCATTACTGGTCTTGTATTTTTTCTTTATCATATGACCAACCAAAGCACTGTATTCCCTATCCTCCACTCTTGGTCATTACACAAGGATAAAGTTCATATAATTGCCATAGCATGTCCTTTGACCTATTTATTCAGATAATTAGCATAGCTTGACCTTGACTTACATGTCAAAAGCTGGAGTATAAGCTGTAACTTAGTTCCAGAATCAATAACAAGAGGGCCATGATGGCCCTGTATCGCTCCACTGGCTTATAACCATAAATACTATACATTTCAATTCTGAGCCAAATGGTTTCAAAATGAAGACTTACAAAGTTTTCTCTGTAAAAGCCCATGTGAAAGTTGAGACCTGCAGGGCAAAGCCATTTTTGATCCCAAAGCTATAATTACTTGTACCCTGGTAGAGGTCCACAAGATAAAGCCACATGCCAAAATAATACAAGTCTATGCTGCATGGTTATAAATAAGGTGATTTTCAAGTTTCGTCCATATGAAGCCTCTGTAAAACGTAAGACCCCTGATGCAAGGCTAATTTCAAAAAAAAAAAAAATCAAAAGTGATCCAGATTTGGTAGCCCTTGGGTTTGCGGTTATGAGCAAAAAGATTTTTTGAATTTTCACACTATAAGCACATGTTTAGGACCCATGTGATAGGACTAAGTTTGACATAACTTGATAAACTTTGGAAGAGGTTATTTAGATTACACTCATACAATATTACAGCTGTAACTCAAGGCAAGGAACAAGAAGACCTTTTAAGTTCTCACTATATTAGCCTACAGTACACTCCTCACGTTTTTTGCTCAAGTCCGTGAGCCGCGACGGACCAATTTGTCCGCGGCAAATCTGCTGTACAGGTATCGGCCGCGGAAACACGGCGGACGTGTCACCGCGGCCTCGGAAAATATCGGGCAACTTCACAGCAGGAGGTAAACGCGGTGGATCGCGGCGACTGTGTGAGGGATTGCAGGGGAAAATTCGCCAGGATGACTGTAAATTTTTATACATAAATATCTGTAATTTTCCCCACTGTTTTGGGAACCAGAAACTAATTCTTCCATTACGACCGCAACATTTTCGTACCATTAAATGCGGATATAAGCTTTGCCAACAGGGATTACTTAAGTTAGGATGCCACGAAACGTTATATATCATTTTAATCAGCTATTCACTAAGTTACAAATTTGTAGGCCTATCCCATATTTAGTGTTAGTGATATGAAATTTCGAATTTCGGATTAAAAGTGCAATTTCATGCTGGATTCCAAAAACCGAAAACCAAAGTTACTACTTCTTGATTGTTTGTGACTCACAAGCGTGTACTTTAAAAGAGGAAAAACTCCGACTGGAATCCCAATTAATAACTTAACCCATAGAGCGCCGAAAATCCATAACATAATCTACAATTTAATTTGAAAAAAAAAGAAACCCAAGAACCAGCATTTTTTCCATGTTGTTTTCGTCCTACAAGAGCGCAAGGTGTACATCCAAAATCAGACTGCACATTTCGTGCAGCCTGAACTTAATTTATGTAAGTCGCAAAGGCAATTATTGTTGTGAATGCCGTTTAATGGGTTAAAGAGCAAAAACGTGTTTACAACGTAGCATTCACGAAAATTTACCAGTACACTCGCGGTCTGAAACTGCACACTAGGAAAAAAAAAGCACTATTTTAAAGTTCGTGTACAACAGGCTCCAGGTATATTTTCATCAAACATTCTTTCTTACCCTTCATTAAATGAAACAGATAGAGCAGTTATTAGCCATTCCTTTTTTTTATTCTGATGATAATTAAAAACTTAAACACAACTTAAAAATTATACTGCCCTGTACATGTATATTATCACACTGTTTATCGTCATTTTCTCAGTCTCTGGGTGTAAGGAAACCAAAGGGTAACGAATAAAACTGTACATATTATATTTAGCTTTTTCAAAATGCAGGCTGGATCGTCAGAAAAACAAAACATCGGTCCACATTTTGAACTAAAATGATCCTCTTGTTCTCTTAAATAAAAACCCGCTCTTTTCATTGCCTTCTAACCCTTTACCAAAACATTCCCTGATTTTTTTTAAAACACTGAGGTAGAAGCATTTTGAAAACATTGTGGGCTAAGGAGAAAATGCTGGTAACCAGAATTTTCTCATGCTCCCACAATGTTTTCTACTCTGCTAGAAACAAATTTCAATTTTTGAGTAACATTTATTTTGTCCGTCTGCAAGTGCATTCAATTTTGACCTGTCTAAACTTTTGTTGTTTGGTAAAGGGTAAAATAACATATGCAAACTTAACACAAAAGAGAGACAAGGGTTAACTCGGTATTTCTTTGATGTTGGGTATAGCACTCCGGCAGTGTGAAGTACTGTCCCAGTTGTTAGTTCCATATGCACGTGTCATACTAAACCGACTGACACTTTTTTATACGACCTTATCTAACCCTTCTTAAATATTTACGACTTAGATTCCGATGATGGATTTATACCAGTCCATTTGGTAAGTCAAAATAACTATAGATCTGTTTAATTTTCTGTAAGAAATTAAAAAATATTCGAATAGCAGCGAATGTCTAGAAATATGTCGCTTAAAATGTCCGGAATATTTTCTCCTTTTTTTTTCACCAAAGTTATTTTTAAACCGAAAAAACGGATACATTTCCCTCTCGTCATTTTGCTGCCATTAGGCCTAGATATTGGCGGATCCCATCCCATCAACTTTGCTGAACATAGTGTTATCTTTTGGACTTGAAGGTTATCCCGGCTAGAATATCTCGCCATATCGCAACAGATTTAGCTCATTACCAAATGACAAAATTTGAGGTTTGTCCAAATCGAAAGCATTTGCAGACGACAAAATAAAAGTGGCAGAAAATTTGAAATTTGTTTTGTGAAGGGTAGAAAACATTGTGGGAAGAGGAGAAAATGCCGGTTACCAGCATTTTCTCCTTTTCCCACAATGTTTTCTAAAGGCTTCTTTCTCGGGGGCGTCAAAAGTAGGGATTGTGTGGTAATGGGGTTTAACTTTCGGCACTTTGGTAGTTTTCGAAAACGAGACTGGGGTTCTCTTCAGCATCTCAAGCCTTTCAGCATAAAGCTGCTTTTGCAGAGAAGACCAAGATCAGAAAACATAATGCGTTCACATCTTGGAACTTAACTGTCTGAGAATATGAAAGACTTTTTATTATATTCAAGTTCCCAGAAGGCAGATTTGAGAGAGATTGACTTGTTTCTCAATCGATTTAAAATAAATATGTTTAAACTAACAGGCAATTAAAGAAGAAGGAAATGGATTAAAATGTCTACTAAAAGGAGTGAACTCAATTGGATACACAATATTATTTCTATTTCATCATCGTTTTGGGAAAAAAACCTATATATGAAATAATATGTCAATAGAAATTGTTACAACAAAAAACAAAATCACCATTGCACTAAATAAAGCCGTTTCCCTTCGAACTGGTAATCGGATGACCTACGAAAACAACCATACAGTGAGTTATTTTCTCGTTGAGTGCAAATTGAAATGAGCCATACTCTGTGAAAAATGGTTCTAATGCATATCCTCGACGCACCAAGCAAGCCATCACAAAACATGGATCCATTTCATTTAACAACCGACCGAGTCATGAGGTAGATACGTGTATGTATCGATGAAAAATGTATATTCTTCATTCGAATTTTAGAGGTACATGTACATGTACATGTGCATGTATTTAAAGTGCATCTTTAACAAGAGTGTTTACTCAATAACGCCCACATCATTTCCGTATCGTTGGAAAAAAAATGTTATTTTGGTGTTGAATATCATGTAAATCTACCGTACTAAAGAAGCGATAGTTCGCGAATCTGAATTTCTTCATCTATGGTTCAGTTTCAAGCACGTGGATTGACTTTTCATATTTATTGGTCCGAAATGTTATGGTACATGTAGTAATAATACCAAACAATTCTACTTTTTAACACAACTTACAAATCTTTGATATAGAAGGCTTAGATCCAAGTCACCCGCCATGTATTACCAATTTAAACCAACAAATTAATGCTTATTTCAGGTACTTTAAGTATTCTTTGAAGGCACTATAAATCTATTAGCGGCCTAAAGAATTGAAAAACGTGCACGTCGTTATGCAAGCAGACGAGATTAGCCGAAGCTAGGTTTGGACAATAATTCAAGCGTGTAATATATGATGATAGTTCACCTATTTCAGACACACGACCCTACCTCCAAACTCTGAAGCATAGTTTATCTAGTACTACATAAACATTTGACAAATACTGGGATTGTGGTTTAATTAATAAAAATAAATACTGTGAATAAAAAAAGCTATATGTTTAATACTCTGATATTAAAACTTCAGAAATTTTCAACCTGCCCTTACTATGTTTAAAGCCTAATCGCCTGGAAATGGTGCAGGTGTGAAAATAACTGAGCTTCTCATAAAATCTTGTTCATGGGAGAAAGTTTCGAAATACCCAGCGACATGTGCACGTTAAAATAAAAACACATTAATTTCGTTTGTCCTTTAAAACCTTAGAAAAAAATCATCACACTCACGACCCTAAAAAAGCGGGTTATAAAAATATCTTTGACACGGAGAGTATAGTGGTAAACTTCTCTATACTTGAGCAAAGTTTTCAATTTACGTTTCTACAGAATAAACAGCGATTCAAAACTCGAGAGTTCCGCGCAAATAATTAACCTTAACCGTAATGTGCCGAGATAAAACATGAGACATTTTCAGGCAACAAAGAAGACCGAAATAATTCCAACTTAATGGTTACTTTTGTCTTAAGTGCTGCAGCAAATTCGACTGTGTAGATCAAAGATAAGATTGCAAGTTTTGAGCAGTCTGATCTGAAACTGCATTCCCCACAACGACAACAATGTTGTGGTAGACTCTTTAAGGGCAATCATAAGCCCACCCAACTCCCCTTCTGACTTGAAAGACATCTGCCCACTGTAATATATGGACACGCGATTTACCGTAGTGTCGGCTTTATCAGTAAGGCTTTGATAAGCGGCGGTCAATTGAAAAATAAAGTATGCGTTACCCTCAGTACACGCTGTTCATAAAAACTGTGCTCCAGTATCAAAATCGAAATACAGTTGTTATGTGTTATAAATACTATCTTTTTTTATTTCCTTTGCATGTATACAAATACAAATTCATGTAAATGTGAAGTGAAAAAAGGTAATGTGTCTTGTTTAAATTAAATGTAGCTAAAAAATTGAGAATTGTTTCCAGCAGTGTAGGAAATATTTTGAGGAAAGGAGAAAATTTTGTTTACCAGCATTTTCTCCTTTTTCAACAATGTTTTCAAAAGGCTTGTATGTCAGGATCGTATAAACCAGGGATTGTTTGGAAAAGGGTTAAGCTATTATCGGTATGCTATACTACCAAAAAGTTTTGCGGGATAAAAACATGTTTTTGCGATTTTTTTTAGAATGAACGAAACGTAGTATGAATACCTTTAAACCCCCCCTCATTTTGTTATTTCTTGCATCCCAAAACTTGTTAAAACCAGGGATTGTGTGGCAAGGGTTTAATTTCGTATCAGAAATTTTCTCGTCTTACCAATTCTGTCGAGTGAATACAATTTTTTTTGTCAGAAAGTATTTGCAGAGAGGAAAAGAATATGAAAGAAATATCGGCTTCTGTTATCACAATGTTTTCGAATCCCTTTTAATCAAAACCGCTAAGACGACTTCATACAAAATATGATTAGTTGCGTACTTTATCAGTCCAATATGGGCCTTCTTGCACTTTTGCCTTCCACTCCCCATGTACCATAAAATTAATCATTCAAAATAGATAACTGATAACAAAGGGGGTCGTGTGTGGCTCAGTGGTAAAGTGTAGGACTCATGATCTAGAGGTCCCAGGTTCGAGCCTCACTGGGTTTTTACACTGGAGTGTCCTTGGGCAAGACACTTCAGAGCCTAGCCTAGTACTGGTGGAACCCAGGAAACATGAATAGGTGAACTGTCGCCGTGATATGACTAAAATAACGTTGAAAGCGGCGTAAAACACTATTCACACACACACTGATAACAAAGACTTTTAATAAAACAATGCTCCTCCCCCTTTATACAAACATTGGTTGGGCATGCGCAGAATTGAACGAATTGCCGACGCACGATTCAACCCTTTACCAAGTTATCACAGCTCTGCTAGAACCTTCGAAGAAAGCCGTGTGAGAATTTTGTAAGAAAAGAAAATAATGCTGTTAATAGCAGTTTTCTTCTCTTAGGCCTACAGTGTTTCTTTCTAAGAGAAATAAAATTCGATGTCTCCATCTTCTATACAAACCGTCTGCGAATGCTTTCAACTTGTGCATGCCTTAAACTATTTCGTCTGTAAAAGAGTAAAGGGTAAGATTACTAGTATCCTGTTTAATAAAATTTAATGATAAGAACCATTCCATTGTCATTGTTCCTAATTGCCTTGAAGATGGGCAAACTATCACACCAGTTGAAACAAGAAATAATTGACCTTTTTAACTCCGGAAAAAAAGCGTATGCTATTACCAAAACTTTGAACGAAAAAGGCTGTAAAATAACTCAACAGTGTGTGCAATACTGGATTACTCAACATAAATGTGGCTACTTTGATCCATATATACCAGTCGAACAACCTAAAAAGTACAGGGCTGTCACTGAAAGAGACTCCAAAATCGTTCAAGAAACTTTACGCGTTAAAAATGAGCAGTCGTGTCGGGATGTGATGAAAGTTTTGCAAAAAGATGGATATTCGTTATCCATTTCGACTACACGGAGACTGATAAAAGACTGTGGATTTACCAGCTCAAAACCAAGATATTCACAGATGGTACGCCAAGCAAATAAGGACAAAAGGGTAGAGTTTTGCCGGAACCTAATTATATGTAATGACTCATTGGACAACGTTATTTTCAGTGATGAAAGTTCTTTCCAGCTTAATAATAACAGAGTTACTGTCTATAGAAAAGAGAACTGTCCGGCGAATTCGATTCCAAGGGCCAAACACCCATTAAAACTTCATGTTTGGGCTGGAATCAGCAGGAGAGGCGTGACGAAGCTGGTGGTATTCAAAGGTATTATGGACAGTGAATTTTTCACCAATACCATACTAAAGGAAGCGCTAGTTCCATTTGTGAAACACAACTTTCCGACTGACCATCGTTTTCAGCAAGATAACGACCCGAAACACAAATCCCGTCTTGCCAAAAACTTCATGGTCGAAAACGGCATTAAACACTGGGATGTTTGGCCATCTGTTAAGTTTCTTCTATACAGTTTGAATTGTGAATTTAAGGGACTTAACTCATTACCAGACGACAGAATTTTAGGGTTTTCCAAAATGAAAGCATTTGCAGACGACAAAATAAAAGTGATTGAAAAGTTGAAATTTGTTTTGTGAAGTGTAGAAAACATTGTGGGAAAAGAAGACAATGCTGGTTACCAGTTTCCCACAGTGTTTTTTGACGGCTTCTTTCTCAGGATCGTCAAACGTCGGGATTGTGTGGTAAAGGGTTAATACACTTTATATAAGTTTCGTTTATGAATAACCCGTAGCAACACTTGCTGACAACCAATATTAAGAGTGGCCTAAATCGTACTAATAGGTTTGAACTGATCAGAAACATGGTTGCAGAAGTAGAAAATTGTAGTTGAAGCATTTTATCCTTTTTTCCAATAATGCTTTCAAACTCCCTTCAACTTTTAAAAGTATTGTATGGTGTAAGATCAATACTCTGATATTAAAACTTCAGAAATTTTCAACCTGCCCTTACTAGAGTATAAGATAAAACAGATAACGAAAGGCGATAAGTCTTATAATATGATTTATTTACATGTACATGTAGCTTTTCATTGATATCTAAATAAAAGTAAATAAAATCTTAAAATATCCACCGTCGACCCCTAAATCACCATGACATGAATGACTAATAGAAACAAGAGGGCCATGATGGCCCTGGGTCGCTCACCTTAGTAGAGTGCCTTTAAGGTTTTTCTTTAATTTGACCATGTGACCTAGTTTTTGACCGCAGGTGACCCAATTTCAAACTCATATTTCATGAATACAAACATTCTGACCAATTTTCAAGTCAACTGAGCAAATAATGTGGCCTCGAGTGCCCTAAAGATATTTCCTTAATTTGACCTAGTGATCTAGATTATGACCCCTGATGACCTAAATTTGAACTGGTCTTTGACTATATCAAAAGAAACATTTTAACCAATTTTCAAATCAAATGAATAATAAATGTGGCCTCTAGAGTGCCCACTAGCTATTTCTTTAATTTGACCAAGTGACCTAGTTTATGACCCCAGTTGACCCAAATTCAGACTCATGTGAGATTTTACAAAGACAAACATTCTGACCAATTTTCAAGGCAATTAAGCAAAGAATGTGGCCTCTAAAGAGCCCACAAGGTATTTCTTTATTTTGACCTAGTGACCTAGTTTATGGTTCCAGGTGACCCAAATCCAAACTCATCTGGTATTTTATCAAGACAAACATTCTGGCCAAATTTCAGGTCATTTGAGCAATAAATGTGGCCTCCAGAGTGCAAACAAGGTATTTCTTTAATTTGACTCAGTGAACTAGTTTATGACCCAAGTTGACCCAAATTAATCTTATGTGAGACTTTATAAAGACAAACTTTCTAACTAATTTTCAAGGCAATTGAGCAAATAATGCGGCCTCGAGAGTGCCAACAAGGTATTTCTTTAATTTGACCTAGTGACCTAGTTTATGACCCAAGATGACCCAATTTTGAACTCAATGAACTTGTTGCACTTAGATGGGCAAGCAAACTTAGAAGAGAATCACTACATACCAAATATCAAAGCTCTACGCCTTCCAGTTTTAAAGAAGAATTTTAAAGTTTTCCTTCTTTGTTCCTATGTTCGAACTTGTGACCCCCGGGGCTGGGCCAGTTTTGACCAAGGGGCATCATATGAACAAACTTGGTAGAGGTCCACTAGGAAATGCTACATACCAATTATCAAAGCTCTACACCTTCCCGTTTAAGAAAAAAAGAAATTTAAAGTTTTCCTTCTTTGTTCCTATCTTCGAACTTGTGACCTCCAGGGCGGGGCCAGTTTTAACCCAGGGGCATCATATGAACAAACTTGGTAGAGGTCCACTCTGAGATGCAACATACCAAATATCAAAGCTCCACACCTTTCGGTTTCAGAAAAGAAGAATTTTAAAGTTTTCCTTCTTTGTTCCTATCTTCGAACTTGTGACCCCAGGGGCTGGGCCAGTTTTGACCCAAGCAGCATCCTTGGAACAAACTTGGTAGAAGTCCACTAGGAGATGCTACATACCAAATATCAAAGCTCTATGCCTTCCCATTTAAGAGAAAAAAAAAATTTAAGTTTTCCTTCTTTTTTCCTATGTTTGAACTTGTGACCCCCGGGGCAGGGCCAATTTTGACCCCAAGGGCATCATATGAACAAACTTGGTAGAGGTCTACTAGGCGATGCTACATGCCAAATATCAAAGCTCTATGCCTTCTAGTTTTAGAGAAGAAGATTTTTAAAGTTTTCCTTCTTTGTTCCTATGTTGGAAATTGTGACCCCTGGGGCGGGGCCAGTTTTGACCCCAGGGGCAACATATGAACAAACTTGGTAGAGGTCCACTAGGAGATGCTACATGCCAAATATCAAAGCTCTACGCCTTCAAGTTTCAGAGAAGAAGATTTTTAAAGTTTTCCTTCTTTGTTACTATGCTCAAACTTGTGACCCCCGGGGTGGGGCCAGTTTTGACCCCAGGGGCATCATATGAACAAACTTGGTAGAGGTCAACTAGGCAATGCTACATACCAAATATCAAAGCTCTACGCCTTCCAGTTTCAGAGAAGACGATTTTTAAAGTTTCCCCTCTTTGTTCCTATGTTTGAACTTGTGACCCCCGGGGCAGGGCCAATTTTGACCCCAAGGGCATCATATGAATAAACTTGGTAGAGGTCCACTAGGAGATGCTTCATGCCAAATATCAAAGCTCTATGCCTTCTAGTTTTAGAGAAGAAGATTTTTAAAGTTTTCCTTCTTTGTTCCTTCGTTGGAAATTGTGACCCCCAGGGTGGGGCCAGTTTTCACCCCAGGGACATCATATGAACAAACTTGGTAGAGGTCCACTAGGAGATGCTACATGCCAAATATCAAAGCTCTACACCTTCAAGTTTCAGAGAAGAAGATTTTTAAAGTTTTCCTTCTTTGTTACTATGCTCAAACTTGTGACCCCTGGGGCGGGGCCAGTTTTGACCCCAGGGGCATCAAATGAACAAACTTGGTAGAGGTCCACTAGGAGATGCTACATACCAAATATCAAAGCTCTGCGCCTTCTAGTTTCAGAGAAGAAGATTTTCAAAGATTTTGCTTTTTTTTTCCTTTTTGTTGCCATGGCAACCAGAGTTGTGGGTGGAATTCAATTCTTTGAACAATTTTGGTAGAGCTTCACCCAAGGAACATCCCTGTGAAGTTTCATCAAGATTGGCCCTGTGGTTTAGGAGAAGAAGATGTTTAAAGAAATTGTTGACGGACGACGGACGACGGACGCCGGACATAGGGCGATCACAATAGCTCACCTTTAGCACGTTGTGCTAAGGTGAGCTAAAAAAAAAAGAAAAAGAAATGTAGATGTATTTTTTTTTTCAAACATCAGATTTGTTGGGCTATTCATGCATTTGCAGACGAGACGACTCTTAAATTGCGAGAATAGATTGTGTGAAAAGGAGTAAAAATGCTGGGTACCCCATTTTTTTCCCTAGCACCCCACTTAACCATATGGTACTGTCAAAGTTCAGGGCATGTCCATATTCAAAGCTAATTACAGATGTTTTAGAAACAGACAGGTTCGGTATATCAGACTGTAAAATATCTTGTAACAGGCGAAAAGGGGCATTCGGACATTTGCGTAAAAAGCCGTCTGGGATCAGCCTGTGCAGTTCTCGCAGGGTAATCCAAGATGGCACTGTGCGACTACATTAGATTTTTTCAATACAGTAGGCTTGGGCAAAACAGAAAATTATATAAAAACGGGAAGTGCAGTCTCAGATTAGCCTGGGCTGACTGTGCAGGCTGTTCCGAGACGACGCTTTACGCAAATGTCCTAATGCCCCTTTTTGCGTCTTGCAGACCAATAATACAGTGTTTAAGTAAAATTACGTTTTATACACGTAATACGTGGCTTTGTTTTGATCAGTTTTTTTATTTGCAATTTCCAATCTTTTTTCGAAATTTTGTTATGCTGCCCCTACCATGCTGTATGTACGTGAATCAATACCTGAAATTAGAAAGTTTTGATAATATCTTATTGTCGGTTTTCAGCAAAACGTGTGGATATGATTATGTATTGCGTGTGAAAAATGAAACGGTACATTGACACTTTAGACATGTATTTGAGCTCTGCTTTGTGAAAGGGGAGCTTAATGCCTCCGCTAAAAGTATTAACACAAGAAAGCCTGAACACTTTTCACAGGCTGACCTGTGTCAAAACTTTTTCCTATCGGTCAATTTTCTTCGTGACCAGGGACAAGTCAATTTCATGAAATAGTAGCTTGTTAGACAAAAAAGGACTTTACGGATACCTGGCCATGCGATGACTTGGTTGGAATCATCATCACGGGGAAACGGAGATGCATTGAGTTCCCTTTTGCAAGAGCATGGCTCATTATAGTTTGTTACCGAAACATGCACTCGATTCTTTCTAAGGCCAATTTACCGAATTTGTCTGTTAACTTACTCTTTGAAGCATTTCTTTGCAACAACTTAAATGAGGTTCTAAGATTACGAATTGACTATTATTGAGTTAACATTTCTTTTAGGAAAATGAAATATTATTGCTTAGTAATATTTGTCTAACTTTTTACCGAACAATTAAATTTTAGACCGTCCAAATCAAAAGCACTTGCGAAAGACAGAAAGAACATATTTCAAAAATTGAAGCTTGTTTCCAGCAGGGTAGAAAACATTGTCGGAAAAGGAGAAAATGCTAGTTGTCAGCTTTTTCTTCTTCTCCCACAATGTATTTAAACGCTTTTATCTCATTGTCGTTCAAACAAGGGATTGTTTGGTAAGGGGTTAACCTCCAAAATAATCAATCAATCAAAACGGCCAATATTTAAAACGCCCCCCCCCACTTACACACAAAAACGAGTGAGTTTTCGACGTTTCCTATTCTATTTCTATTTTTTTTAAATGACTTTGATTTTCGAAAGGTTGCATTCCACCCAACCCCCTTATGTTATTGCATTTTGCAGGCTGTCTGCTATTATAAGACTTAAATGCCCACACTCCCACCTCTTGCTATTTTGTTTACTGATAATTTTGCATGAGTCGTGATGTGAAAAGGGGGTTAATTGTAGCTTCTTCATGCAGAAAATTTGCAAAGAACAGAATGCGTTAACCCATGTTAGCCTATGTGAACTGGCATGCTGACAAGTTCACATACTTTATGCAAATGCATTAGACCCTATTCAGAGATCATGGCTCATACATATATCTTTGGGGATTTTTTTTTGTAAAGGTCTTACCACCATCAGTTGTGCTCAAAGTTCATATTAACAGTGCATTATCAAACAAGAGGGCCATGATGGCCCTGGGTCACTCACCTTAGTACAGTGCCTTAAAGGTTTTTCTTTAATTTGACCATGTGACCTAGTTTTTGACCGCAGGTGACCCAATTTCAAACTCATATTTCATGAAGACAAACATTCTGACCAATTTTCAAGTCAATTGAGCAAAAAATGTGGCCTCGAGTGCCCTAAAGATATTTCTTTAATTTGACCTAGTGACCTAGATTATGACCCCAGGTGACCCAAATTTGAACTGGTCTTTGACTATATCAAAAGAAACATTTTAACCAATTTTCATATCATATGAATAATAAATGTGGCCTCTAGAGTGCCCACTAGCTATTTCTTTAATTTGACCAAGTGACCTAGTTTATGACCCCAGTTGACCTAAATTCAGACTCATGTGAGATTTTACAAAGACAAACATTCTGACCAATTTTCAAGGCAATTAAGCAAAGAATGTGGCCTCTAGAGTGCCCACAAGGTATTTCTTTATTTTGATCTAGTGATCTAGTTTATGGTTCCAGGTGACCCAAATCCAATCTCATCTGGTATTTCATCAAGACAAACATTCTGGCCGAATTTCAGGTCATTTGAGCAATAAATGTGGCCTCCAGAGTGCAAACAAGGTATTTCTTTAATTTGACCCAGTGAACTAGTTTATGACCCAAGTTGACCCAAATTAATCTTATGTGAGACTTTATAAAGACAAACTTTCTAACTAATTTTCAAGGCAATTGAGCAAATAATGTGGCCTCGAGAGTGCCAACAAGGTATTTCTTTAATTGAACCTAGTGACCTAGTTTATGACCCAAGATGACCCAATTTTGAACTCAGTGAAATTGTTGCGCTTAGATGAGCCAACAAACTTAGAAGAGAATCACTACATACCAAATATCAAAGCTCTACGCCTTCCAGTTTTAAAGAAGAATTTTAAAGTTTTCCTTCTTTGTTCCTATGTTCGAACTTGTGACCCCCGGGGCTGGACCAGTTTTGACCCAGGGGCATCATATGAACAAACTTGGTAGAGGTCCACTAGGAAATGCTACATAGCAAATATCAAAGCTCTACACCTTCCCGTTTAAGAGAAAAAGAAATTTAAAGTTTTCCTTCTTTGTTCCTATCTTCGAACTTGTGACCCATGGGGTGGGGCCAGTTTTGACCCAGGGGCATCATATGAACAAACTTGGTAGAGGTCCACTCTGAGATGCAACATACCAAATATCAAAGCTCCACACCTTTCGGTTTCAGAAAAGAAGAATTTTAAAGTTTTCCTTCTTTGTTCCTATCTTCGAACTTGTGACCCCAGGGGCTGGGCCAGTTTTGACCCAAGCAGCATCCTTGGAACAAACTTGGTAGAAGTCCACTAGGAGATGCTACATACCAAATATCAAAGCCCTACGCCTTCCCATTTAAGAGAAAAAAAAAATTAAAGTTTTCCTTCTTTGTTCCTATGTTTGAACTTGTGACCCCCGGGGTGGGGCCAGTTTTGACCCCAAGGGCATCATATGAAAAAACTTAGCAGAGATCTACTACGCGATGCTACATATCAAATATCAAAGCTCTATGCCTTCTAGTTTTACAGAAGAAGATTTCTAAAGTTTTCCTTCTTTGTTCCTATTTTGGAAATTGTGACCCCCCGGGGCGGGGCCTGTTTTGACCCCAAGGGCATCATATGAACAAACTTGGTAGAGGTCCACTAGGAGATGCTACATGCCAAATATCAAAGCTCTACGCCTTCAAGTTTCAGAGAAGGAGATTTTTAAAGTTTTCCTTCTTTGTTACTATGCTCAAACTTGTGACCCCTGGGGCGGGGCCAGTTTTGACCCCAGGGGCATCATATGAACAAACTTGGTAGAGGTCCACTAGGCAATGCTACATACCAAATATCAAAGCTCTACGTCTTCCATTTTCAGAGAAGATGATTTTTAAAGTTTCCCCTCTTTGTTCCTATGTTCGAACTTGTGACCCCCGGGGTAGGGCCAGTTTTGACCCCAAGGGCATCATATGAACAAACTTGGTAGAGGTCCACTAGGAGATGCTTCATGCCAAATATCAAAGCTCTATGCCCTCTAGTTTTACAGAAGAAGATTTTTAAAATTTTCCTTCTTTGTTCCTATGTTGGAAATTGTGACCCCCGGGGTGGGGCCAGTTTTGACCCCAGGGGCATCATATGAACAAACTTGTAGAGGTCCACTAGGAGATGCTACATGCCAAATATCAAAGCTCTATGCCTTCAAGTTTCAGAGAAGAAGATTTTTAAAGTTTTCCTTCTTTGTTACTATGCTCAAACTTGTGACCCCTGGGGCGGGGCCAGTTTTGACCCCAGGGGCATCAAATGAACAAACTTGGTAGAGGTCCACTAGGAGATGCTACATACCAAATATCAAAGCTCTGTGCCTTCTAGTTTCAGAGAAGAAGATTTTCAAAGATTTTGCTTTTTTTTCCTTTTTGTTGCCATGGCAACCAGAGTTGTGGGCGGAATTTAATTTTTTGAACAATGTTGGTAGAGCTTCACCCAAGGAACATCCCTGCCAAGTTTCATCAAGATTGGCCCAGTGGTTTAGGAGAAGAAGATGTTTAAAGAAATTGTTGACGGACGACGGACGACAGACGACGGACGACGGACGCCGGACGCCGGACATAGGGCGATCACAATAGCTCACCTTTAGCACGTTGTGCTAAGGTGAGCTAAAAAGTAACTCTGAGTAAAGAACGTCTGTCGCTTTTTTAAATAATAACAAGAATGTGGGTCGTTTTATTACGCTCAATTTTCTTTCCAAGCCACTGCCTGCTTTCCCACGTAACCATCATCGAAACAATGGTAAGCGGTGGGACAGGAATTAAATTTTGTCGCAATAACTATCATAAATCCTCGGAAAGAAATTGGCCGAGCTGGGGATCGACTCACAACCCCCACTTCTCAAGTCCTGCGCGCTACCGACTGAGCTACCAGGGCTCGGTAAATACTAGTAACCGTCAAAATCTACCCTTCCCAGAACAAATTTCAATTTTTAAGTCACCTTTATTTTGTCATCTGCAAATGCTTTCAATTTGGACGATTCTAAAATTTTGTCGTTTGGTAAAGAGTTAACAGAAGTTGGTTTTTGAAAGAAAAATCATGAGAACAATGACTGGCCCCATCATAGCAAGATAATATTACAGTGTATTCGAACGGCAACCAGAAAGAACGTATAAATGGAAAGAATCGGAAAAAAGTATCAATTTTTGCCAGAAAAGCAAGCATCGCGAAAAAAGATTCGGTTTTTGTCAAAGCTGTTTCTTTCAAACAATTATTGTAAATGATATGATTAAACTTTTTTGAAGTGCGAGATGGAAACAATTTGTTTCTCTTATCACGTTTTTAAGGACTTTCTACGTTCTCAAGTTGTTAAAAATGTAATTTTGTAAGAGTTGGGAATATTGTAAGAAAAGCGATAGTTTAAGATAATTTCAGAAATGTAATTAAAAGGATGATTAAAGACAGTATATCATTAACAGTTTGGCAATATCATTGACTTTAAAAATTAAAGTGAACACTATTAGACCTCAATTAGGATTATACAGTTTGCACAATTCTTCCATATCTCAGGTCACAAAAAGTAAAAAAATAACATTTCTTGAACAAAGTCAATTTAACTTATCAACAAACGCTAAAATTTTCAAGTCACATACATGTGCTTTAATAAGATTAGTCTCTTTGTCAACCGATACTTTTTCCCCTGCTACTTTTTTCCGGTTTTTCCTGCAGTCTATTCAAACACCCATTCAGCATGCTAGTAGAACTTAATAGTCGTTCAAGTCTTCCAAGGGTTGTAGAGAAAAGTTATGGCAAATAAAACTTTACAAAACTTATGCCACAATCAGTAAGATTCCATCGTAGAAACCGAGACAAAAAGAAGGAGCGAGAAAGAGATACGGAATAAATAACAAAAATATGTAAGAGGGAAAGAGAGAAATTTTATAAAGAAGGGAATAAATGGAAGAAGGGAAAACAAAACTCGGCGTTTGATACCCATTTGGAGAAAATTGTTCATTGCTTTTGGATATCGAGGCGAGAGGGAAGGTCGCAAACTCTTTACTAAAGTTTCTGAATTTACGTGAAATAAAAGAATCTTGCATACCACTGAAAAGACAAAAGTGATCTGCAGGTTTTGTGGACCAAAAATGAACATGTACGTTATGTGTGCTCTGACCTTTATCATCATTGGTAGTCTTCACGAGCAAAACCCCACACACAAATAGACAGGGAGGTTGACAGGCTTACAAACTGTCGAATTCGTTTGTGACAGGGTAGAAAACATAGTAGTAAAGTATATTGAGAAAATGCTGGTAATCAACACTTTCTCCTTTTCTACTTTATTTTCAAAAGTACCCCAGGGTAGTTAAAACCCGAGATATATGGTAAAAGGTTTAAATGTTTTAATTCTATAGCCGATAAATCGCTTTGCAGTGCTGAATATTATCGGTTGTCTTTTAAAAACTCTTAACGATTATCACGAAAATACATAAAATTACTTCTTAAAAGAGTAAACTTATACGGTATTTGGGTTAATTCTGGAGTAATTTGCTAACCGAACTAAAAAAAATTTACCTGTCTGATCGCGGCGGTATCATCGCGGTCGAATTTATTGCGTAATCAGACCGCCGCGGTCCGCCAGGGATCGCCGCATTTAACATCGGTCCGGGTTAGTCCGCGTTCACCTATGGTCTAAAATCGCCGCGTTGGGTCCGCGCTAAATACATCGCGGACAGCGAAAATAGCAAAATCCGCGAGGAGTGTACTGTATGTAAAGTTTGTGACTTATTGGGTGAAGCAGTCTCAGAGACGATAAGCTTGATGGCCTTAGGCCTGTGCAGCCAAAAAGCAGTATCTTTTTCATGAGTGACAATGACATTAGTAAATACAAGCTTTTGGAAAAGAATTTTAAAGGTTTTTCAATACTTTTCAGTTTTGTAGCCATAGCAACCATAGCTTTTAAAAGAACTTAATTCTTTGAAGACATTCTGAAGAACATCATGGCAAGATGATATCTGTAAAGTTTGGTCAAAATTGGAAGAGTGGTTTCAATGAAACAGATGGAACACTCTTGGTAGAAGTCTACAATATGAATCGGCATGCCAAATTTTTATAGCCCTAGGCCTTACAGTAAGGATAAAAAAAGTTATCTTAAGTTTTCACTATGTAAGCCTATCTAAAATTTGTGAACCCTGGAGTGGGACAAATTTTGATCCCAAGGCTCAAAACATGCCAAATTTGTTAGTGCTATGCTTTAGTTAGTAACAAGAAGATTGTCGAGAAGTCTTCACTATATAAGCCCTTATAAAACTTTGACCCCAGGGCTACAGTCGGACTAAATGGGGAATATGTGTATTAGAAGAATAACATGCCAAATTTGGGAGTTCTTGGCCTTATGGCTAGTAACAAGAGGGTTTCTGAAGTTTTCACGGTTAAGAGCAAGAAGAGTTTTTGAATTTTCACTCTCTAAGCACATGTTTAATTCATGACCCATGGGGTGAGGCCAATTTTGACACCAGGGCCTTAGATTGAACTATTTTGGAAAACAATTCTGAAAGAGGTCCGCTACATGATAACACTTACAAAATATTACAGATGTATCTCAAGGTCAGGAACAAGAAGGTCTGTAAAGTTTTCATTATATAAGCCTTTGTAATACTTGTGGGTGGGGCCAGTTAATGCTCCGATGGACGGCAGACACAGGTTCATAACATAAGCTTGCTGGCCTTTGGCCAGTGGAGCTAAAAACTGATTATTACGTTTTCTTAAATTTCGGTAGAGCTGAACTCCTTGATGAGAAACAATCCGAACAAATTTCAAAAGAATCACATAAAAATTCTGAACTTTATCATGTTATCAGAAAATGTAAATTTTCAATTTTAAATGGCTACTTATTCCTAACCCATTGCTGGATTATCTTCAAAATCTACAAGGACCCAGCTTTTAATGATATTAAGAAACTGTGCAAGTTCATGAAAATTTGGCCTCAACTGCAGGCTTTATCACTCATATAAGAAAAAGACTTAGAGACAGTTGGGCAGTTGTATGTACGGCAGAGACCAGAAACTATCCACTTGTATGGCCAAGTCTATGAAATGTGAACCTTCTTAAGTTTGAGTGGACTTAAATTTCATCCATGGAAAGAGACCCAAAATATATTTGGCACTGAAAGCGGTGAAGTTGAATCAATTTGTGACATGCAATAATTACAAGTTTAGTGGTCTAGTAGTGGAGAGATTTTTAACAGAGAACAAATATAAATGAGCAATGCTCTGTAAAAAGCAGATCAGCTTGCACAGTCCCCGCAGGCTGACACGGGTGAAACATTTCTTAATGTCCAAGGATCATTCTACCTCAGGATTCAGTTATGAGACAAAATGGATTTTATGAACCATAATGACGTGATGTCTTGCTTGGTATAATGAATGCATCATGGACATCTTTTTAATCCCCTTTTCCCAGAGCATGGCCCAAGTAAACACAAAACAAATCGAGATAAACACTGGTTCTCTTAAATACTGACAAGTGACACACAAGGAAAATAAGTGACAGATAAAGGACTTTTTAATCACTATAGCTGAATCTTAAGCAGACTTAGTACAAGGTGGATTTGGGAAATAATAGCTTTAACCCTTTACCATGCGACAAAATCTTAGACTGGTCCAAATTGAAAGCATTTGCAGACAACAAATCAAAGGTGGCCCAAATAACTAAGTTTGTCCTTGATAGGGTAGAAAACATTGTGGGAAAAGGAGAAAATGCTGGTTACCAGCATTTTCTCCTTTTTCTACAATGTTTTCAAAAGGCTTCTCTTCCAGGGTCGTTAAAACTTGGGATTGTGTGGTAAAGGGTTAAAACAGTTGAGGGTCATATTTGTACTAGAAAATCACAGCCTGGGCCCATATTGACCAAGCATTCTTAACAATGTTCTTGGAATCATTTTCCAGAATGTTCTATACTTGAACGTAACCCATCCTGATTGGCTAAACCAAATGGTTTAGCCAATCAAAAATTGTGTTCCTTTCAAATTCAGAAAATCTTGGAAAATAAGGCAAAGAGTGTTCTTAAGCATGGTTAGTGAATACCCACCCTGAAGACAATAACTCTTTATCACACCTCAAAATTGTACAAACCTCCAAATTAAAAGGATTCGCTGACGACAAGTTGACTTTTGCTCAAATGGTGGAATTTGTCGATGCTGGAGTAGAAAACATTGTGGGAAATAGAGAAAATACTGGTTATCAGCATTATCTCCTTTTTCCACAATATTTTCAACCTACCTGAGAGTTGTTGAAATACATGACTGTGCAGTAATTGGTTAAAACATGGAAGAGGGGTAGGTCATCACATACACAAATTTTAGAAGTTCCAAGGACTGTTAAAGTCACAAGTTTTAAGTTGAAAATGTGGTTAGGAGAACACACACATGAAATTCAAGAAAAGTGCTAGTAAAAGAAATAACAAACAATAAATATCTCTAAAAAAGATAGATGGCCTAAGAGGTACTGGAAAATAATAGTTTAAACTCTTCTTTTTTGTGGCTTAATATGAAGTAAAACAGTAAAAAGTGACCTCAATAGCAATTGCCTCTTTTTCCTCAATCTTTTTCATTTCGGTGAAAAGTCGATTTTAATTAGATATATTTTAAGACAACAATTTAATCCAAAGCGTCATTGAAAACGGTTAATTACATCAAGTTAGGGTCACCCATCAAGCATTAACGATAGTGTACATCACTTAACTTCACTGGAGAGCTGGGCATCATACCATAAGGCCATGACAAATACTTATACTTTGATTAAGCTTACATACACTAATTGAACCAATTCCGAAATCTAATGAATTTGGTCAAATTACACTCGTATAGACATATACATGTAGTATTGGGGTATTAGTTAATGCCTAGAAAAATTGTAAATTCCTAAATAGTACAACAAAAGGATCATCCCTTATCATATTACTTTGCTATGATGTGAATAAAAGCCCTAAGGATATCCATGAGTGGTACCAATGCTTGTATATTAGGGTCATGAATATGCCAGCAAATAGGCCAGCAGGGGCCCACTAGGGGTGAAACAATACGGTAAAAAGCGTATTGCAATATATTGCAATACGGCTAACCCGTATTGCAATACGTATTGCAATATGCTGTATATGCTGACATTTAGCATATCTGACCACTTGTAGTCACTGCTAGGGTAGCATATGCTCAAAAGGTGATAAAGAAAACTAGTACATGTGCTTGGAACTCTTCCATTCTTTCAAGATAATGAACTAAAAAGCAATTGTTTCGCATGAACAAATAAAAGCAAACTGAAACTGACTACTCTTTAACACTCGCTATCTTGACGATTTTCGTCTGCCATTTTTTTTCTTCAAGAGCGTACTTGTTTATATAAAAACCAGCGCTACTATACCGAACTTCGGGACATGGCTCAACAGAGTAGACAGTGCGATGCACTAACTTACTCAGTTGCTTACTGCACTAACACTAATACTTTGCCGCTTAACTACTGGAAAACGCAAAAATAAGTGTGAGCAAAGTTATAAGAAATGAATAACATACAAACTCCATTGATCCAAAAGCATTAAAGCTCGACGTTTATTTGGAGTTCGTGTCGTGAATTTTATGTGGTCATAGTTTTACCTAAACACAGGTGACACCGCCTGTGGAAAAAAATAAACAACTTTCGCTTTCGGAAATCTTTAGAACTGTAAGTTGAAAAACGATCGATTTCTGACAGAATTTTTGGAAAAACCGGACTTTCTGATGTAATTAAGAGAAGTTGACATATTGCAGAAATACCGATACGGTAAAATTCGAACCGGTTTCGGTTTTTTCTTTGAATAGACCGCGGTTAATCGGTTAATCGGTAAACCGTTTCACCACTAGGGCCCACCAAATAAACATGCACATTTTTGATAATTACAAATTACCATCTTTTCATTGATTCCATTATGCCAAGAAGTACTGGTCTAAACTTCTAAAGCCAGTGCATTCAGATAAGCAGAAAGAGACCAAACCAACCACCTGTTCACGACATGTCTAAGCCTTTAGCACTCAACCCACAATAACTGCTTTACAAGATATCTGACTGAGATTTGGGACCATCATTCAACTGACAGATATCTGATCTTCAATGACTGCAGGAAAAGACACTGGGGCATGACCTGCATCTGTAAAAATGTTCATGTTTATGAAAAATTTATTGTTTTTGTCTTCCACTGAAATGCTTTTAAATATTCATTATAGGCAAAATAGAGATTTTCCAATAGGGCACAATCAGCAAGAGAGTATGATATCTAACAAACTATGAACATTTCTAAGAACTTCAACATTGATTTTGATTTAAATTGAATTAGAAAGTGGCAATAAATCTTGAAAATGTGATTATTGGGAATCAAGTTCAACTGCAACTTGTATTAGATTTTTTTACCGAAAGAGTTATTTTGCAAAAGCAATATCCAATGGGCAATATTTTGAAAAATTTCATATAAAGTTTTCTGGAGAAAAGATACAAATAAAACTTTGACCGAATGACCAAAAAATGCTTATTTTTAGCATTTGTCTTTTAGTTCCAATTTTCAAGAGCATAATATTACACTTAACTTTTTACCAGAAAATTCTGTGTTTTGAGAGGAAGGCTTCTGAAAATATTATGGGAAAATGATTACATGCTGGAAGCCTGCATTTACTGACCTCAGTCCACTACGTTTTCTACCCTTTTAAAGACAAATCCCATCAGTTTAGCCATATCTAATTTGTTGCCAGCAAATACTATCTGGAAAAGTCTAAATTTTTCATCTGGTAAAGTCTTAAAGGTCGCACTATTTCAAAATGAATTATATTCTATTACAGTTAAAGCTGACATATTTCTTAGGCACCTTATGAGGTTATAGTGAGAGAAAAATAAATTAGTACAAATCCAGTTAATGAAAGAAGAAGGCATTTATGCTTCCAGAAAGAGTTACAGTAAAGAAAAAAAAAACTGACCTTATTTTATTATTTCTATCTAGATAATTCAAGAGGTAAAAACATTTTCTAGCTTGCAGACAGCTAATTGAATAATGAAATATTCCCTAGATTATTCTAATGGAATTATACTTGTGTGCTGTATAAATCTCTTCTAGTTCCCCCATCCCTCCCCCATTTTTCTGTACAGTGGATTTAAAAATTTAAATGTATCATAGATTCCTTCCCTTCTTTGTATTTTTAAATCTTTACCAAACGACAAACTTTTGGACTAGATCAAATTGAAAGCATTTGCCGACAAGAAATTAAATACGGCTTAAACTAGAATAACTATCACTAAAGGTGATAAATACCCCTGCCCCTATATTTCATGTCACAGGGGCAATAACTCTGCAATGTCAATTTAGGGGCAATAACTCCGTAATCATTAGGCCAACACTCATGAAATTTGTGCTTTGCACATCTACTGCTCCTGGTGAATATCATGACAAATATCAAGTGAATAAGACTTAAACTGAAGGAATAGTTCTCTGGACAAGAAGTTTTGAGTAAATTCAGGGGTAATTAATTTGGCAAACATTTGAGAAAAATGCATCTTGAACCTCTACTGCTCCTGGTGAATATTTATGCAAAGTATCAATTTAATTGGACACAAAACTAAATGAGTGTAAAAAAGTGTAGACCATGATCTGACAATATGTCTGAGACACAGCGGCTGGTCTGGATCCACGCTTGTTGCAAATGTCCAAAGGTGCCTTTTCGCATAATGTTGGCCAACTATACATATGACAGAAAAGACCTCCTTAAAGTGAATAAGACAGAAACTGTAGGAGTTGTCTGGACAAGCATTTTTAAGTCAAATCAGGGGCAATAACTCAGTAATTCTTGATGGAATTTTTACAAAATGTGTGTCTTGCACATCTACAACTCCAAATGGACACTTCTGCCAAGTATAAAGCGAATCAGACTGAAATTGTAGGAGGAGTTGTCCGGACAAGCATTTTAAATGTGAATCAGGGGCAATAACTCATTAATTCTTCATAGAATTTTCACGAAAGTTGCGTCTTGCACATCTACAACTCCTAATGAACACTTATGCCAAGTTTAAAGTGAATCAGACAGAAACTGTAGGAGGAGTTGTCCGGACAAGCATTTTTAAGTCAAATCAGGGGCAATAACTCAGTAATTCTTGATGGAATTTTTACAAAATGTGTGTCTTGCACATCTACAGCTCCTAATGAACACTTATGCCAAGTTTAAAGTGAATCAGACAGAAACTGTAGGAGGAGTTATCCGGACAGGCATTTTTAAGTCAAATCTGGGGCAATAACTCAGTAATTCTTGATGGAATTTTTACAGAATGTGTGTCTTGCACATCTACAGCTCCTAATGAACACTTCTGCCAAGTTTAAAGTGAATCAGACAGAAACTGTAGGAGGAGTTGTCCGGACAAGCATTTTTAAGTCAAATCAGGGGCAATAACTCAGTAATTCTTGATGGAATTTTTACAAAATGTGTGTCTTGCACATCTACAACTCCAAATGGACACTTCTGCTAACTATAAAGCGGATCAGACTGAAAATGTAGGAGTTGTCCGGACAAGCATTTTAAATGTGAATCAGGGGCAATAACTCATTAATTCTTCATAGAATTTTCACGAAAGTTGCGTCTTGCACATCTACAACTCCTGATGAACACTTATGCCAAGTTTCAAGTGAATCAGACAGAAACTGTAGGAGGAGTTGTCCGGACAAGCATTTTTAAGTCAAATCTGGGGCAGTAACTCAGTAATTCTTGATGGAATTTTTACAAAATGTGTGTCTTGCACATCTACAGCTCCTAATGAACACTTCTGCCAAGTTTAAAGTGAATCAGACAGAAACTGTAGGAGGAGTTGTCCGGACAAGCATTTTTAAGTCAAATCAGGGGCAATAACTCAGTAATTCTTGATGGAATTTTCACAAAATTTGCGTCTTGCACATCTACAACTCCAATAGACACTCTGCCAAGTATAAAGCGGATCGGACTGAAAATGTAGGAGGAGTTGTCCGGACAAGCATTTTAAATGTGAATCAGGGGCAATAACTCATTAATTCTTCACAGAATTTTCACGAAAGTTGCATCTTGCACATCTACAACTCCTGATGAACACTTATGCCAAGTTTAAAGTGAATCAGACAGAAACTGTAGGAGGAGTTGTCCGGACAAGCATTTTTAAGTCAAATCAGGGGCAATAACTCAGTAATTCTTGATGGAATTTTTACAAAATGTGTGTCTTGCACATCTACAGCTCCTAATGAACACTTATGCCAAGTTTAAAGTGAATCAGACAGAAACTGTAGGAGGAGTTGTCCGGACAAACATTTTTAAGTCAAATCTGGGGCAGTAACTCAGTAATTCTTGATGGAATTTTTACAAAATGTGTGTCTTGCACATCTACAGCTCCTAATGAACACTTCTGCCAAGTTTAAAGTGAATCAGACAGAAACTGTAGGAGGAGTTGTCCGGACAAGCATTTTTAAGTCAAATCAGGGGCAATAACTCAGTAATTCTTGATGGAATTTTCACAAAATTTGCGTCTTGCACATCTACAACTCCAATAGACACTCTGCCAAGTATAAAGCGGATCGGACTGAAAATGTAGGAGGAGTTGTCCGGACAAGCATTTTAAATGTGAATCAGGGGCAATAACTCATTAATTCTTCATAGAATTTTCACGCAAGTTGCGTCTTGCACATCTACAACTCCTGATGAACACTTATGCCAAGTTTAAAGTGAATCAGACAGAAACTGTAGGAGGAGTTGTCCGGACAAGCATTTTTAAGTCAAATCAGGGGCAATAACTCAGTAATTCTTGATGGAATTTTTACAAAATGTGTGTCTTGCACATCTACAGCTCCTAATGAACACTTATGCCAAGTTTAAAGTGAATCAGACAGAAACTGTAGGAGGAGTTGTCCGGACAAGCATTTTTAAGTCAAATCTGGGGCAATAACTCAGTAATTTTTGATGGAATTTTTACAAAATGTGTGTCTTGCACATCTACAGCTCCTAATGAACACTTCTGCCAAGTTTAAAGTGAATCAGACAGAAACTGTAGGAGGAGTTGTCCGGACAAGCATTTTTAAGTCAAATCAGGGGCAATAACTCAGTAATTCTTGATGGAATTTTCACAAAATTTGCGTCTTGCACATCTACAACTCCAAATGGACACTTCTGCCAAGTATAAAGCGAATCGGACTGAAAATGTAGGAGGAGTTGTCCGGACAAGCATTTTAAATGTGAATCAGGGGCAATAACTCATTAATTCTTCATAGAATTTTCACGAAAGTTGCATCTTGCACATCTACAACTCCTGATGAACACTTATGGCAAGTTTAAAGTGAATCAGACAGAAACTGTAGGAGGAGTTAAACGGACAAGCATTTTTAAGTCAAATCAGGGGCAATAACTCAGTAATTCTTGATGGAATTTTTACAAAATGTGTGTCTTGCACATCTACAGCTCCTAATGAACACTTATGCCAAGTTTAAAGTGAATCAGACAGAAACTGTAGGAGGAGTTGTCCGGACAAGCATTTTTAAGTCAAATCTGGGGCAATAACTCAGTAATTTTTGATGGAATTTTTACAAAATGTGTGTCTTGCACATCTACAGCTCCTAATGAACACTTCGGCCAAGTAGCAAGGGAATTGGATTGAAACTGTAGGAGGAGTTGTCCGGACAAGATTTTGCGGACAGACAGACCGACCGACCGACCGACCGACAGGCTGATTCCAGTATACCCCCCACAAACTTCGTTTGCGGGGGTATAATAAATATTTCTGTCTTTGACCGGGTAGAAAGCATTATGGGAAAAGGAAAAAAAAATGGTGATTAACAGCATTTCATCTTTCTCGCAAAATATTTTCAAAAACCATCCTTTTTCAGGCTTGTTTAAAGTCCAAACTGTCTGGTAAAGTTATGGTAACAATATCTATGGTATGCCATGGCAGAAAATATTCAAGATATAAAAACACTATCAAGATATTTAAAAAATTCAATCAAGATAGTCGCAATTATACCAAAATGATATATAAATTTGATATATGACAGCAAAATTATCATATCAAAACATAAAACCACTTCAAGACAAATAAATATACTTCAAGATGTAAAAACAGCATCAACATTTTAAAAACCACACCAAGACAAATAAATATACTTCAAGATGTAAAAACAGCATCAACATTTTAAAAACCACACCAAGACTCACATGACCAATAAAGACTCACTTGACCACAAAGTCCACAACGTCATCACTTGGTGAAAAGTGTCCGTATGATGATAAGGAAACAACTTGATGAATTTAAGAATTGAGACCAGAATATGAGCTAGAAATTACTTGCCTTCATAAAAAAATCATTTCTGGTCACTCTCATATCAAAAGAATAACTTAGATAACTATTTTCAAGTTCATTGTGCATAAATAAAGAACATACCATCGGCCTTCTTGTGCAAACATGGCGTGACCTAATTCCGGTAGCTCAGTAGTATTTACCGCAGAAAGTCGATGATCTTTGCATTGTTTTGAGAAGTAACACTACTTAGTGTCAAGAAAAAAGAAGTAGATTTCTTTAACATACGATAATTAGTTTATTTTCCGGTGTATTTGTCTTGTATTTGTCTGAAATTCAAGGGCAATGAGACATTCGAATATTGGTAAGGGTTACGAGCAGAAATACCGTGTGACGTCATCAAAATATGTGCTCTACGAGATGTACACAAAAATCACCGGTTCAAGGACACTCACGGAATAAGGACACTCAATGATATATGCACAGCACTTCTAGTAATAGAGGCCTACCATACATACGATACGGTATCTGGCATTGCCATTGCATTGTTACGATTGTGTAGCAAAAGATCAGACTGCAGGCCTTCAGTATCTTTTCAAATGCCTGTGTCTTTTCTGTCTGCATTTCTATCTGTCTGTCTGCCTGTTCATCCGTCCGTGTATATGTATGTGTGTCTGTCTGCCCTCCATAGGTCTATTCATCTGTCGGTCTGTGCGTCTGTCTTTTTGCCTGTCTGTCTGTATCTTTATGTCGGCCTTCCCTATGTCTGTCTGTCTGCTCATCCATCCGTCCATCTATATGTATGTGTGTCTGTTAGTCTGTCAATATGTAACCGTGTCTGTTTGCCCACTGTGTGTCCTTTACTCTGTCGGTCTGTGCGTCTGTCTGTCTTTCTTTTCTTTGGCTGTCTGTCTGTGTCTTTCTCTCTGTTGGTCTTCCCTATATCTGTCTATCTGTTGGTCCGTCCGTCTATTTTGTATGTGTGTCTTTGTGTTTGTCTGTCCGTCTGTCCATATGTATGGGTGTCTGTCTGCCCTTCGTTGGTCCGTTAACCTTTCGGATCTTTTGGAGGATCAGACTACACAGTGTTTTTCTGTCTGTCTTCCCATGTTTTTCTGTCTATTTTTTCATCCATTTGTCCGTCCGTCCATCTGTTCATGTGCACGTCTGTCTGTCTTTTTCTCCGTGGGTCTGTTTATCTGTCAGTATGTGCATCTATCTCTCTTTTTGTTTGTGTGTCCGTGTTTATCTGTCGGTATTCTCTATGACTGTCTGTTTTTTCATTCGTCCATCCGTCTGTCCGTCTGTCTGCCCTTCATGTGTCCGTTCATCTATCTGATCTTTCGGAGGCTCAGGCTGCACAAACATGCAGTATGATCTTACACTTTATGCTTTAATGAATGAAACAACATCACGGACATTTGAAGGGGCATCTGAAACACTCCTCCTGAGGTCTCTCATGAGATCTTGGAACTGCGAATGTCTAAAGAGCCGAGTAACTTCGTCTGGGTGGTCCATGATTAACATTAATACGCTGAATAAAAAATGACAGTGTGACTGTCAACAGTCAAGCAGCAGCAGTGTGTGTATGTTCTTTTCGCCAAGTGATGACGTCGTGGATTTTGTGGTCACGTGAGTCTTGATTGGTCACGTGAGTCTTGGTGTGGTTTTTAAAATATTGATGCTGTTTTTACATCTTGAAATATATTTATTTGTCTTGGTGTGGTTTTTAAAATGTTGATGCTGTTTTTACATCTTGAAGTATATTTATTTGTCTTGGTGTGGTTTTTAAAATGTTGATGCTGTTTTTACATCTTGAAGTATATTTATTTGTCTTGAAGTGGTTTTATGTTTTGATACGATAATTTTGCTGTCATATATCAAATTTATGTATTATTTTGATATAATTGTGACTATCTTGATTGAATATTTTAAATATCTTGATAGTGTTTTTATATCTTGAATATTTTCTGCTATGGCATTCCATAAATATCTGCCAAAAGTAAACAAAGCATGGGTTAAAATGCATTTAGAATTTAAATCATATCATCTAAAAGTATGGAAGTTATTATGAAGATGGTAATCTGTTTTTGTATGGTCCAACTGTTAGTCGCTGACAGAGTAATTAATTTCAAAACTAGGTTAAAAGTTGCCAGGCCACTCTATCTTTTGTTTACTTTATGCCTAATTTTAAAATTCATTTTTCTGCCAGCAGCTAACATTTGGACCAACCACACAAAACAAATTGTCATCTTCACAATATTTTCCATACTTTTGAATGGGTGATTTAAATTTAAATGCACTTAAACACCTGCACTGTCTTTCTGGCTGCTATTGCGCATTTAGGCTTATCTTGTTTACCCTTTCGCCAAACAATCCTGTTTACTACTTTACAACACAGTCCCTAGTTTTAACAACCCAGAAAAAGAAGGCTTTTGAAAACATTGTGGAAAAGGAGAAAATAATGGTAACCAGTATTTTCTCCTTTTCCTACAATATTTTCTACTCCTTGACCGATAACTTTCCAATTTTGAGTCACATCGGTCATTCTGCAAATGCTTTTTATTTTATCGTTTGGTAAAGGGTTGATGAGACTGAGGCTGTTAGTCTATTACTTTAGATATGATCTTTAGATTATTCTGATTTCAAAAGCATTTTCTCATAGAAAACATAACAAAAGCACCGCATGCGGGTGCCAACGATTGGCTGTGGTTGCTTGACTTTCAGTGAAAATTTGAAGTTGAAAAAAGGGGCATAACTTTGTCAAAAATACTTTGATAGTTACCTGCTCTAGTCGTATAGGTACCACTTTTGACAGTTAACAACTTGTCCATGTTTGAAGTAACTGTCTTTAGTTTTAACAGCCATATTATACAAGAGGGCCATGATGGCCCTGGATTGCTCACCTGAGTGAACAGGCAAAATTTCACTCCTGGGTCATAATGACCCAATTTAAAACTCATCTGAGATATTATTAAGACAAACATTCTGACCAATTTTCAGGTCAATTGAGCTGAAAATGTGGCCTCTAGAGTGTCCAAAATGTATTTCTTCAATTTGACCAAGTGACCTAGTTTATGACCCTATGTGACCATATTTCAAACTCATCCGAGATACTAAAACAAACTTGTTGACCAAGGTTCAGGTGAATTGGGCAAGAATTGCCGCCTCTGGAGTGCCCACAAGGTATTTCTGTAATTTGACCTAGTGACCTAGATTATGACCCTATGTGACCCAATTTCAAATCCATTCAAGATATCATCAAGTCAAACATGCTGACAAATTTTCAGGTCACTTGAGCAAAAATTGTGGCCTCTACAGTGCCCACAATACATTTCTTTAATTTGACCTAGTGACCCAATTTCTAACTGATCCGAGATATCATCAAGTCAAATATGTAGACCAATTTTCAGGTCAATTTAGCTAGAATTGTAGCCTCTAGAGTGCCCACAAGGTATTTCTTATGTGACCCAATTTTGAACTCATCAAGATTTTATCAAGACAAACATGCTGATCAATTTTCAGGTCAATTGAGTAAGAATTGTGGCTTCTAGAGCACCCACAAGGAATTTCTGTAAGTTGACCTAGTGACCTAGTTTATGACCCAGGTGACCCAAATTCGAATTTATCCAAGATTTGATCAAGACAAACATTTTGAACAATTTTCAAGTCAATTGAGTGAAAAATGTGGCTTCTAGAGTGCCCACAAGGTATTTCTTTAATTTGACCCAGTGACCTAGTTTTTGACCCCACATGACCCAATTTCGAACTCATCCGAGATTTTATCAAGACAAACATTCTGACCAAATTTCACAAGTATCTGACAGAAAATGTGTCCTCTAGAGTGCACACAAGGATTTTCGAAGATTTGACCTGGTGACCTAGTTTTTGAACTGAGGTGACCCAGTTTCAAACTCTTTCAAGATATCATCAAGACAAAGTGAAAATGTGGCCTCTGGAGTGCACACAAGATTTTTCTAAGATTTGACCTAGTGACCTAGTTTTTGACCCACATTAACCAATTTCAAACTCATCCGAGATTTTATCAAGACAAACATTCTGACCAAGTTTCACAAGTATCTGACTGAAAATGTGGCCTCTAGAGCGTACACAAGTTCTTTCTTAGATTTGACCTGGTGACCTAGTTTTTGACCCCACATGACCCAAGTTTGAACTTGTCCGAGATTTTATCAAGACAAACATTCTGACCAAGTTTTATGAGGATCGGACTGAAAATGTGGCCTCTAGAGTGTACACAAGGTAAAAAGTTGACGACTGACGATGCACGACGGACAACGGACGCCGGACACAGCACGATCACAATAGCTCTCCATGAGCACTTTGTGCTCAAGTGAGCAAAAAATGTCAAAGTTTTCGCACAATGACTCTATCAACGCAGTTGACGATGCTGGGGTCTGTATTCACCAACCATTCTTGAGAACATTCTTGGTCTTGTTCTCCAAAATTTTCCGAATTTGAAAGTAAAACACCTTCTGATTGGCTAAACCATATGGTTTAGCCAATCAGAAGCTGTGTTACTTTCAAACTTGGAAAATCTTGAAGAATAAGTCTAAGAACGTTCTTAAGAATAGTTGGTGAATACGGACCCAGGTCTAAAACAATACCCCAACATTATCTTTGAAAACAGCCAATCCAAGAGAGACTTTTGTCTGGATAAAGTAAACGAAGAGGAATCATTGTAGCAAATGGATAAAATGAACATGTCTCCATATTTTAACATTGTTTATTGTACTGTAAAAATTAAGATATTTGATGGGGAAAGTCATGTTCTTGTTTCTTAAACTGTATCAAAACAGTACCCTGAAATTGGTCTCATATGGTAATCCTGATACCCTAGAAGTTACATTTTATTTTTTAAACCTTGTCATCAAGGAAATTCATTATAAAACCCTACATTTCAGCCTTTTGACCTTCAGAGTGCCAAAGGTAAGTTACATTGCTTTGGAGACAGTGTTGACAAAGACCATTCTGAAAAGAGTGGTGTAGCTTGGTCTAACATCTAAATTTCTTCTATTCCCACACTGTTTTCTACCTTTTTAAAGACGTACCCCATCACATGAGGAACATTTAGATTTGTCGTCTGCTAACACTTCAAATATGGACAAGTCTAAGATATTGTCATTTGGTAAGGAATTAACAGCGAGATTTTATGATTTTCATCCCCTGACAGACAGGCATTGTCCAGGGGTAAGGAGTTAGAAGTTAGCATTTACTTCAATAGGTTAACCCTTTACCAGACGACAAAATTTTAGCCTTGTCCGAATTGAAAGCATTTGCAGACGTCAATTCCATTGTGGCTCAAATGGTGCAATCTTTGTTTGATAGGGTTGAAAACATTCTGAGAAAAGGAGAAAATGTTGGTTACCAGCATTTTCTCCTTTTCCCACAATGTTTTCAAAAGGCTTCTTTCCCAGGGGCGTCAAAAGGCGTCATTGTGCAGTAAAGGGTTAATATAATGGAAGGTTAACTATTTCAATTTTTCTATGATTTAGGGGGGCATGCCACTCTTACATCTTCCTGTTATGGATTATCTACCTCTAATTTTTACTACCCTACATGTTTCTTCCTGTCTCCAATCATTAATTTTGTCCAGGGGTGCATGCTTTTGAATCATTGCTTCAATAAACATGTTTTTCTCTCTGACTTCTGCAATGCACTAAACACAGCAACATATAGAGAGCCCTTTTAGCATCAAAGCTATACTGGCTCAGTGGTAATTCAACATACAAGGTTCATTGAGGTTGCAAGTTCGAAGATAAATGGTATGGCCAAACCTCTTTCCCAAAACTCCTGACATTGACACAACTTTACCTTTCTCATTGTTTACATGGAAAAGTAGGCAATTGCATAGAAAGAGCTAGCAATGAGAACGAAAAAGTTCTGTCAATGTCATGAATGTGGAAAAGAGGTGTGACATTCAGCTTTGAACTTGCAACCCCAACAAGCCTCTATTTGGCCCTTAACCCTTAAAGCACCAAATAAACCCAACAGAAATTTTTATACAACCTGGTTGCTTTTGTCAAAAGCCTATCAGCAAAGCAGACAGTGTAGATCAAAGATCAGGCTGCACATTTTGTGCAGCCTGATCTTGATCTACACTTGCCGCAAAGGCAACTATTGTAGTGAAAAGCACTTTAAGGGTTAATGAAACCCCAAGAATGCATGTACAGATGCACTCTGACACCCTTGGTATAACCAAAATACTGTTGAAATTAGTATGTAGCTTAAATCATAGTGGTAATATAACTTTTTACAAAACATGATCCCCATTTCAACGATCAGAAAAGCAAAATCTTACATTGTGGAAAAAAAGGATTTCATCTTGGCTTTGATGTTTTCAAATGTGTTCTAAAAAGTTATTTGCATGTGGATATGTTCATTTGTCCACCACATTCTATGGTATACATGCAAAAGAGGGCCAAAACGGCCCCTGATTGCTCACTTTTGAACACAGTCCGTTTGTAGAGAAAAGAAAACATATTTTTCTGACTAAGAATTTTGTACAATCTCACTTTGAAGGTATGAGAAAATTGACAGCTGAATAATGCACAGGTAAATCCTAGTATCAAGGTCTACATCGACAGCTAAATAATGCATAGGTAAACCCTAGTTTCAAGGTCTACCATTATAGTTCTTTTGGACTGTTTCAAATTACACATCAAAAGGTAAATGAATTATAACCAGTATTACTTCAATACTTCCTATCTCGATTAGTGGAACTCTTTGAGTTAAAGGTGCATTTAGACATACTACTGGGACCACCCATAAACAAAAATTAATGGCATTGTATATAAATGCAACTACCTACACTAACTGAAGCACGTTTCATTGCAATGCTGTGCCTACTAAGTATTTAAGCTTTCCTTTCTCCTTTGTTATACTCAAATATATTGAAGCTTTCATTTAAAAATTTTTATTCTCGTTTTGGATTACTTAATATTTTGTCTACATCATGACCATCATGTATGTCCTGATAATATCACACAGTCTTGCGATATTTGTTCATTTTCTTACCAAATATGCACAAGAATGCTCAAACAGAGATAAATGTATAGGACTGGCAATAATATGTATTGGACTTGCAGGGGCAGATAGTCAAGAACAAGCTTTCGAACTTTCTGCATTTTCTCCATTCTTTGCATAATGTATCAAAGCAGAAATAAGCCAAACATCTAGCTACTTTCTGGCCAGAAACTTGAACATAATCAGAGTTCCACATGTACAAGTCAACTTCCTTGACCACAAATATGCAATAGGTTATATTAACTATCTACCAAACATTGTCTTAATTAATGACCCTGAGAAAGGAGGCCTTTGAAACAAGAGGGCCATGATGGCCCTGTATCGCTCCTTTGGACCAGTTTTGACACCGGGCTATAATCGGTATAAAGCCATTATGGTTTAGGACAAGAAGACTTTTAAAGTTTTCACTATATAAGCTTATGTAAAACTTGTTAGGGCCAATTATGACCACAGTTTTTTGTAGAGGTCCATTAGTTGAAGCCAAATGCAGAATCTAGTACCCCTAGGCCATATGGTTTACGACAAGATATAAAAAATTTTCACAATATAAACCTAAATAAAACTTGTGACCTCTGGGGCGGGGCAAATTCTGACCTCTGGGCTATAATTTGAAGACTTTTTGTAGAGAACTATTAGACAAAGCTACATGCCAAATTTGGAAGCTTTAGGTCAAATGGTTTAGGACAAGAAGATATTTGAAGCTTTCACTATATGAACCTATGTAAAACTTGTGATCCCTCTGGCTGGGCCAATTTTTAGAAGTCCATTAGATGAAGCTACATGCAAAATTTAATAGCCCTAGGCCATATGGTTTTAGGAAAAGAAGATATTTTAAAGTTGTAAAACTTATGGCCCTCTGGGGGCAGGGCCAATTTTGACCACAGGGCTATAATTTGAATGCTTTTTGTAAAGGTCTATTAGGTGAAGCCAGTCATGCCAAATTGGAATCCCTATGCCTTATGACTTCAGACAAGAAGAATTTTAAAAATTTTCAATATTTTTCGGTCTTTGACCCATGGGGCGGGGCCAATTTTGACCCTGAAGCTGTAATAAGAAGGATTTTTGTTGAAGTCCATTAGATGAAGCTACATGCTTAATTTGGTAGCTCTGGGTCATATGGTTTAGAACAAGAATATATTTAAAATTTTCACTATATAAACCTATGTAAAACTTGTGACCCCGGGGCAGGGCCAATTTTGACCCTGGGGCTATAATTTTACCAGTTTTTATAGAGGTCTATTAGATGAAGGTACATGCCAAATTTGGTAACCCTTGCCCTTATGGTTTTGGACAAGAAGATTTTTAAAGATTATCAATATTTTTCAGTTTTGTTGCCATGGCAACCACAGTTTTGACAGGAATCAAATTCTTTGAAGAGTTTCTGAAGAGGGCCAAGCCAGGATCATTTCTCTGAAGTTTCGTTAAAATCTGATGGGTAGTTCCAGAGAAGAAGATATTTGAAATAAAAGTTAACACACGCATGGACAGACGCACACACGCACGATGGACACAAGGCAACAACATAAGCCCACTGGCCAAAGGCCAGTGGAGCTAAAAATTCTGGAAAATAAAAAAAAAAAAAATGCTGGTAACTAAGAACAAAGACAAATCTCATCATTTCAGCCACATTATTTTCTGCAGATACTTTCAATTTGTAAAAGTCCATCTTTTTTTTTTTTTAGGAAGGGGTTAAGAGCTATGTGGACAGGGTTGACCGATTAGCCTAAACTGTACAGAACAAAATATTTTCCAATCTTGGATCTACACTGTCTGATTTTTTGGGAGATAATCTGGCCAAGTAAACCTTGATTTTGCAATATATTTGTTTTTTCCTCATGACAGAAAACGGTCGTTTACATCAGTAGAGAATGGGGTGGCATAATACAACATATTTGGGGTATTTAGCATTTTGAAAGGTAAACATAAAACATAATCTATGATAAAACACGAGACCATGATGGCCCAGTAAGACAGCCCTATATCACTCAACTGACCATGAAGATAAAAAGTACTACCTGCACCTCAATTTTTGGCAAAAACTTATTTTCCATCAGTTAACACACAATCTTAAAGTATAGCAATCTGAAACGGTATCAAGCAAATCTTCATCCATGCTTAACAACAAAACAGAAGTATCTCAAAATTTACTATGGTATAATGGGTTGAAGGTAAAAAATGTTCAAGAAAAGAAGTCAATAAAAAAGAAGCCTAGACAAAAATATCAGCCAAAATTTTAACAACATTCAAAAAAGAACCAAAGGTGTAAAATATGACTGATTGCTTTCTCGAGTCATTGTGTAAGACAAATAGTAAAGTGACACATCAAAACCACACATATTTTGCAATGTACTTTTTCCATTTTTAATACTTTGGTACAGTAAAGAACTACATTCAAAGTAACCAGAAATCTTCCCAAAGTCTTTACCATTTGGAAAATTTTAGACTTGTCTTAATTGAAAGTATTTACAGAGGACAAATCAAATGTGACTCAAATGATGGTTTGTCTGTGATGGGGCAGAAAACACTGTTGGTAAAAGGAGAAAATGCTGGTCACCGGCACTTTCTCCTTTACGAACAATGTTTTCAAATGGCCTCTTTCTCTAGGTTAAATTTGAGATTGTGTGGTAAAGGGCTAAGGTGAAAAAAAAAACAATCTCAGCAATTCCATGAAATCAGTAATTTCTTTTTACTAAGTTATATGTGCCCAATACTTTCTTAAACTTTTGCACTGTAAATTTGTACAGGTTGCCTTAAGACATACATTGAAGGAAAATAGAGTGGTTGAGTCTTCATCAAACACTGATTTTTTTACCCTATTACAGCACAAAGAATTATTCCATTAAATCTTAAAAATTTGTCAAAGAAAATGTCATGTAGACTTTACGAGAAGCAGAAGCGTAGAAAAAAATGAGTACTTCGGGGTCAAGTGGACATAAACATTGTAAAACTAACTACAGGTAATTTTGTTTGTTTGTACTGGAGTTTGATGCTGTTTTCACAGCTTAGATCATACACTTCTGTAAGTGCACCTAATCATGCGTTTCCTGGCATTCTCACACCAGTACTGGCAGAAATTTCTTCCAAGTCACTGACTGCTTTTCTCACATGCATCAGAGGCCAAAAATCGCTCAGAAACGAAAGTTTGTCGCAAATGGGTACTGAACCCACAACACAAGGTCACAAGTCAGATACGCTACCCGGTCAGGCTAATTACAGGTAATAAATACATGGACCATTAGAATTGCAGGGCAGGTTTAGCTGTTTTTACAGTCAACGTAAACAAAGGACCGAAACTTTTCTGCATAAACTACCGTTTGCTGCTGCTCTAAAATGTCCATTTCCTTGTTTATGGCACTTACCAGGGTAAAAACTAGGTTTCAATGAGCTACATGACTTTTAAACATTTACAAAAAAAGTTACAAGCTGAAGCTATTTGTATGGTTGGAAACAGCCTGTTGTAGAATGGGGAAGCTTCCTTTTAACTGGGAAACTATTAGTCAAATAAACTCACTTATTAAGATAACAGAAATGTCACAATCGATCATAATGATGGGAGGAACATGTTTGACGAGCTCTTGAGAGAATAACTCATTATCAAAATCCCATAGAAATATTTGCTTAAGGCCTAATAATTGGTGAAAACTACATACTATTATTCATTCAAAAGACTTTCTGACTCCAAAGGAGTTGTGAAAGGGAAATGTAACCTGGTGAAAAAAAATTCTTGGTATCATTTTCAAGCAAACAAAAAAGTTAGATTCAAATACATTCTAATAAAATTTTTGAAATATCTAGCATGTTTAGGTCACTTTTTGGGATATCATTATCAATCCCAACTATGCTATTATACAATAATAGCTGGTTGAATTGAGGAAAGGGTAGATCACAAGTAGACTTACACACAGTAAGCCAAAAGAGCCTTACAGTTGCAACATTTCTATTTCCCAACAGAAAACTTCCTTTTCATCAATTAAGTACCGGTACTTTTTTTTCATCACTGAAGTTAGAATTGTATTTATTTCGTTGAAAATTACCCTGCCAACTTGATACTAGCCAATATATCAGTCATATTTTACAACATATCAAAGTTGTCTTACAAAACATATCTAGACAAGATAAAAAAGCTGTATAAAAAGCATGGGCACGGCCAAGAATTGTCTCAAGATTCCAAGTTGTCACATCAGAGAATACTTATCTGCAGGGGACTTCCTGCGGAGAACAGGAATTTTGTTGCCATCGATATCTGTGCAAAGGAAGTGAAAAGTTAATCTTGGGCAGAATAAATCATGATGTACTAAGAATGAAGTCTTGATGAAATATGCTGATAATGTACAGTATGTAAAAATTCAATTTTATACTGTAAAATAAAATATTGAAGCATCCAAGACTTCTATCCCCCATGCCAAACAATTCCACATTTCAATGACCCTGAAGAAGGAGACTTTTGAAAACACTGTGGGAAAAGAATGAAACATTGGTGTTCAGCATTTTCTCCTTTTTCATGTTTTCTACCCTTTAAAAAACAAAACCCTTCATTTATGCCAAAATGAATAAGTTGTCTGCAAATGCTTTGGAATCGGACATGTGTAAAATTTTGTTATCTGGCCTTTAGGACTGCACAAAAATTTACAATCTGATCTAGATCTACACTGTTGCAAAAGTAACTTAAAATCGTGACAGCTACTTTCAGATTTTACATTAAAACATATGTCTAAACTACATCTTTAAAGGTTGCCATGATGATTTTCACATGTGCGATACTTATTTCAAGTTTGCTTATCTCAATGCAGCAGTGGTCGTCAAAATGGTACTTCATACACAAAACATGTACACAAATCTAAATTGAATTTTAATCCTTTACCAAATAATCCCAAGTTTTAAAGAACCCCCCAAGAGAAATCTTTAAAAAGCACTGTGGGTAAAGGAGAAAATGCTAGTAACCAGCATTTTCTCCTAATACCCACAATGTTTTCTAACCTTTCATAGAAAAATCCAGTCATTTGAGCAACATTTAATTTGTTGTCTGCAAGTGCTTCCAATTTGGCCATGTCTAAAATTTTGTCCTTTGGTAAAGAGCTAATGATAAATGAAAAAGAAAAGAGCAAGCATTTTCAGAAAACCAAGATGACTTAAAAAACAAGTTGATTAATTGATTGTATTGGAACTTAACACAATTTAATACCTCAGGTCATATCACAGCGGCCAGTGCACCTACACATGTATTTCTAGGCTTTCTCACACCAATTATGACACAACTTTCTTTCCAAGTCAATGACTACTTTTCTCACAGGCATCAGAGATGAGAGGCAAAATATCACTGGAAAGAAAGTTTACCAGGTATCGAACTCTCGACCACAAGGTCAAGAGTGAGATACATTAACCACTGAGCTAGCCAGGCAGGCTAATTTAAAAACAAGAAAATGATCTGGGAGAATTATCTAACTTGAACAAGTTTTTTGGTATTACTTCCAGTTTCAAGATTTTATTCCGCACAGGTTCTTGAATCAAATAAATTGTCTCCATAAAGAAAAACTCTTTTGATATATGTGAGGGTAACCAAATTAACTTTTCTGTTATATTGCATAATTTTCCTCCCACACACTGCAAGCATGGACTTTTTTATGGATTTCATTTGTATCTTAGCTCGTTCTTAAGGGTGCTGAATTTTTCTAATCAAGAAAAACGATCAAAATATTGCAACTCCCCTTTTGTAAAAGTCCTATAAAAAGTGTAACTTCCATAGAGTTCTTTCCAAACACTTATAACCAAAATAGTTCCAGGAATATTATCTGAACTTTGAATGAATTCCCACCAGGGAAGGGATTAATCCTTAGGCTGCTAAGCATGACTTAAGGGCCTTTTGCTGACAATGTAGATTAAGATCAGACAGCACAGAACATGCAGTCTGATCTCTGATCTAAGCTGTCTGGTAGGGAAATATTTTTCCAAACAAGAGGGCCATTGGCCCTGAAGCGCTCACCTGTGTAAAGTCATCTACAGTTGATAAAACTGAAGAGATCCTGGTTTTAATGATGTAAAACACATGAGTGAAAGTGACCTACTTTTTGGACCAATGTGACTAAATTCCAAACTCGTCCAAGATATCATTAAAACAAATATTCTGACCAAGTTTCATGAGTGTCAGACTGAAAATGTGGCCTCTACCGTGCACACAAGGTTTTCCTAAGATTTGGTCCAGTGACCGTAACTTATTGACCAGATATGACCCACTTTTACACTTGTCCAAGATATCATCAAGGCAAACTTTCTGACCAACTTTCATGAGATCAGGCTGAAATTGTGGCCTCTAGAGTGCACACAAGGTTTATCTAAGATTTGACCATGTGACCTACTTTTTGCCCCGACATGACCCACTTTCAAACCTGTCTCAGATATCAACAAGCTAAACATTCTTACCAATCTTTATCAGTATAAGGCTGAAAATGTGGCTTCTATGGAGTACCTAAGTTTTTCCTAAGATTTGGCCCAGTGACCTACTTTTTCAGCCGACAAGATATTATCAAGACAAACATTCTGACCATGTTTCATAAGTTTCAGGCTGAAAATGTGGCCTCTAGAGTGCACACAAGGCTCTTCTAAGATTTAGCACAGTGACCTACTTTTTGACCCGACATGACCCAAGTTCAAAATTTGTCTGAGATATCATCAAGACAAACATTCTTCCCAACTTTCATGTGTTTCAGGCTGAAGATGTGGCCTCTAGAGTGCACACAAGGTTTTTCTAAGATATGGCCAAGTAACCTCTTTTTTGACCCGACATGACCCAATTTTGAACTTGTTCAAGATATTATCAAGGCAAATATTCTGACCAAGTTTCATAAGTTTCAGGCTCAAAATGTGCACACAAGGTTTTTCTAAGGTTTGACCATGTGACCTACTTTTTGCCTTGACAAGACCCAATTTCGAACTTGTCCAAGATATATCAAGACAAACATTCTGACCAAGATTCAAGAGTATCAGGCTAAAAATATGGCCTCTAGAGTGCACACAAGGTTTTTCTTAGATTCAGCCCAGTGACCTACTTTTTTGACATGAATGACCCATTTAAAACTTGTCCGAGATATCAAGACAAACATTCTGACCAAGTTTCACGAGTATATGACTGAAAATGTAGCCTCTAGAGTGCACACAAGGTAATTTTCGACGCCTGGACGACAGACTATAGACGCCGGACACAGCACGATCACAAAAGCTTACCTAAAGCACTTCGTGCTCTGGTGAGCTAAAAAGAAACCCCTTTGACATAGCAAAATTTGGATTTATGGTATCAGCTTAAAACATTCATTTCACTTACTTAGCTGGTTAAGGGTTAAATCAGAGAAAGGTGAAGTGAGAAACCATGGTCTAACGTTTAGTCTGTTCCACAGTTTTTTAATTGGTCTAAAGCCAGCCCGTACAGCAAGGGATTAACCCTTTGCCAAACGATCCTTTGTTTTAATGACCACTGAAGCAGAAAGCCTTTGAAAACATTGCAGAAAAAGAAGAAAATTCTCTTCTTTTCCCACAATTTTTTCTACCCTGTCAGATACATATCCCCTTAACTGTGCTTACTTTGTCATATTCAAAAGCTTTTGATTTAGACAAGTCAAAAATTTTGTTTTGTGGTGAAGGGTTAACTCATTCAAGTCTTGAAACAAACTGGCCCGCAACATGCGATATGAGACCTTCGGACATTTGCGTTACAAAGTGTCCTTCTAATCCGAGACGGCACTTTACAACTACGTGAGGTTTTTTCATACAGTAGACTTCTGTGAAACAGAAAATCACACAAAAACCGGCAAGTGTCATCTCAGATTAGTCACAGATTCACAGGCTATCTGGAATGACACACTTTTACACATATGTTTGAAGGGGTCTTTTTCGTGTGTTGCATGCCAATTAATAGCAGTCACTTTTAAAAATATCCATTATTTTAAATAATTAATAAGAGTTATGGTTTCATACAGGAATACATGTGAAAACATCGTGCAAGAGGAGAATTTTTTCTATTTGAACAGTATCTCCTTTTGCTGAAAAATTCGCACAACTACCATGTAGCCAGAAAATAACAAGCGCACCATATGTGAGAATAAATGCTCAACTGCAGTAACTGTTACTTTTTTGGTGAAAATTTTTAGGTCGAGTAAGGGGAATAACTGTTGTCAAAAAACTTTGAGGATCACTGCCCATCTGGTATAGGTGTCCCTTTTGATAGTTAACTCTTTACAAAACAACAAAATTTTAGGCCCATCCAAATTGAAAGCATTTGCAGACAACAATTTCAGTATAACTCAAATGATGTGATTTGTCTCTGACAGGGTAGAACCCATTGTGAGAAAAAGAGAAAATGCTGGTTACCATCATTTTCTCCTTTTCCCACAGTGTTTTCAAAAGGGTTCAACATCAGGGTCGTTAAAAGTCAGGATTGTGTGATAAAGGGTTAACAAGTAGGCCAAAGCAATTACCTTCAGTAACAACATAAATATCAGAAAATTTCAATTTTTTTTTTTGCAAGAACACAACTGACAGCAACAGGGCTATGATTACACCTTGAGTATTCTTCGAAAAACAGCGGAGCTAAAATTGCAGTATGCAGGAGGTAGTGAGTAAATCTGGGTCTGTATTCACTAACCATTCACAAGAGGAACTCTTTGTCTTATTCTCGAAGATAATCAAAATTTGACAGAAAACAACTCCTGATTGGCTAAACCAAATGGTAAAGCCAATCAGAAGTTGTGTTTCGGTACTTTCAAATGGAGAAAATCCTGGAGACCAAGGACATTCTTAAGAATCATTGATGAATGCAGACTCTGGTGTATCTGGGGTACTTTACATACTTTGTCATGATTCCAGCAGAAACATAACATCTATCACTGTCATCTGGGATTATGTCCATAAAAGGACATTTACCCTTAACCCTTACAGCACTGAATTAATGAAATATCCCCTTTCAATGTGGAAAAACAGCCAACCTATTGCCATTTCCACTTTGTTTTGGTCAAAATATGTAACAAAGTGATTGACAGTGTAGATTCAAGATCAGACTGCACATTCTGTGTCTAATCTAGATCTACACTGTTCACAACAGCATCTTAAGCCAGTTCTAGTCCTTAAAAGGTTGCTAGTATCCAGAATTTTCTCTTTTTCCTCCATCTTTGATACTCTTGAAAATGCCATCATTTGAAACACAATTAATTTGTCATTTATAAAAACTTTGGCCAAGTCTATATTTTCTACTTCTGGTAAAGACCTATGATTTAAAGAATAATTTCAGTTGCATTTTTGGACATTATCAGATCTGGACAGGAGAAAACAAACAGTCTGATCTTGGACATGCACCACACCATGTCCTGTCACATATTTTCGCTTAATACCTTGCGAACAACCTTAGTAGTGATTACTTACTGAAACTGCCCGTGGCATTTGAACTTAGGCACAATTTGCATAACTCCTGGAGAAAACAATTTCATCGTAGAAGAAAGGTGTAAAGAAAAGTCGACGTGAGACATGCAGTCTCAGATCTTGATCTACACTGAACCATATATTGATATAATTATATTGGGGGAGAATTTACCAGAGATTACAATTTTTGAATCTATGTTAAACCTTGTGGTACTAAATAAATGAAAGAGACATTCCAAAATCAGCACCAAACATATTATTGCAATTTCAAGGCTTTAGTTGTTTGAATGTTATTTTAAAAAAAAGGGAATTGTGTAGATTCAAAACCTGCATGTATGCAGTCTGATATTGATCCATGATGGCTGCATATGTGACCAAATATAGGTTTCAAGCAACAAGGGTTTGAAACCAACCCAAAATGTATATTTCCTTTGTTCCACTTTCAGAGCAAGCTATTCTGCCAATATTTGGGTCAGTTGTGCTAAATATCATATAGCAATGTAGTTGACATCTTTGTATCTGTTCATAATTCATTCATTGGACATACTGTCCCCAGGGTGAGGAGGCGTCACAAAACCTTTAAGACACGGCAGTAAACAGTGATAGTTTCTGATCATGAAATGAACAATAAGAGACAGTGTGATTAGATCAATTGTACTATCTCAGGCATTCTTCTGTGCAACTCTTAACTCTTTAACTCTTTACCAAACAACAAAATCATAGACTGGCCCAAACTGAAAGTATTTACAGACAACAACATAAATGTGACCCATGAATTGAAATATGCTCGTGAAAGGGCAGAACACTTTGTGCGAAAAGAAGAAAATGTTGATCACCTGCATTTTCTTCTTTTCCCAACAGAAGCTTCTTTCTCAGGGTCATGAGAGGGTTAATTCATGATGTTCATCCATATTTACAAGGATATTATCAAAGATGTCTCATACAATTTTGTTCTAAGAAGTAACTGAATTGAATGAATGGTATTTTACACAGATTTCAACATTATTTCACTTATTCATGTGGATACTGGGTTACACCAGTACTAAGGCTCAGGGTTCTGAAGTGTCTTGCACAAGGACACTTCCACAGCAAACACAGTGTGACTCAAGCCAGGATCAAACCCAGGTCTCTAGGCTGCAAATCCTACACCTTTACCATGGAGCTACAGAGGACCCTTCAAGGAGGTAAGGAGTCAAAGATTTGGCCAATGACAAGACATGGTGAAATGGAAGCATAGCAAAGGCAATAACTAACATCACTGCTGGTAAAAGGTTGAAATTCTAAGGCATCTTGCACTTAATTCAATCAATTTTACATTATCAAGTCATTTGCTACAAGTACAATTGACTTAATGTCTTACTTAACAAGATGAATAAAACAAGTTCATAGAAAAGCACATCAAAAAGTAACAGAAGAATCACACAAACATTCTATTTGGGAAATGTCTCTACAAAAACACATGACAAACATAAAACTAATGGCAACCTCTCTCTATCTACATAGTCTCTGTGCCTGGAATTCCACTCACTAGCTCTACAAACATAGCACTAATTTACAGTTATCTCAGTTCTTAACCTGTTATCTAACATGACGAGAAAGAAAGCATATAGGAACATTGTGGTTACCTGCATTTTCTTCTTTTCACATATGTCTTTCCCATATCATCTTCTGCCCTTTCAAAGACACCTTCAGTCATTGCAGCCATACTTTTAGTATGCAAAAATTAAAGCTTTCAATATGGGCAAGTCAATGGGTAGAGGAGACATAGGAATTCTCATGATCATGAAGCATTCTAAAAGGATCTTTGCAACCACTGTGTAGCTTCTAAATATCCTTTTCTATTTATATTTATGTATAAAAATAGATTTCAAAGATCTGTACTTGCACTTGAATGAAAAATACCAAAAAAATCTATATAAAGCCTATAAAAGAAAAAAAGAACATGACAGTCTGATGGTGTGCAAATTGGCAGTTGGAAAGAGTAAAGTCATAAGTAGTGAACATTCTTTTGTCTGCAATCAATTACCTGAGCCCCACTATTACATAATAGTAAATGTCTGAGAAATGTTCAGGTCAAACAAGAAGAGAAAAATCACAGAATGGACTAGCAGACATGAAAAATATTGTTGAAAATGGGGAATTGCTCATTTTACTCACAATTTCTCAAAATGACACAATATTTTCATGCATGGTATGCTGTTGAATCATATATCTAAGGCAAGGGAAAAGCCTTTAAAACAACCCATAACCATCATTTATGTATTACAAAGCATGTTAACGATGGTCTGCTAATGCATCAGCAGAATGGAGAAATAATATGCAAGAAACTACATACATCCCAGTTCTATCCACATGTAAAACTTACAATAGAAATACTATTCTTTCTTATCACAAAAACTGATTTTTTTTTTCTCTTTAATAAATCACCCAAACCAATTTTCACTTCATAATCATCTGATTATGCAAAAGTTTACACCATGTTCCTGTCAATCCTGGCAGCCCTGTTTGTCAGAACCCTTGTGCACCATGAGATTTTGGTCATTTTATTTTTTCATCCTTTTTTAAGTTCAGTTAGGTTCAACTAAATTTCTTAACAGAATCTCACAGTATCCATAACAGAACTGGAGAGGAGGGGCAGTGCTCAGTTCCACGGAGCCCAAAGATCTATTATAGTTTGGTATGTGGTCCTCCACATATGCTCCATCAAGGCCTACTATGATTTTATGTTCTGTCAGTAAGTTCAAGGGAAAAGACTTAGTGACCTTGTTTGTGTTTGCAGTATAAAAAGAAGGCCTCTAATGCAGTATTTATCATTGTATTCTAGACTAAGACTTTGACTTGTTGACACAACATGCTGAGATGCAAAGATTTTGTTTTTATTATGATTGCTTGTTACATCCAAACAATTTTTGCCTCAGTAAGTAAGAGAATCACAGCAGAGAGGGAGGACTACAGAGCATGCTGTGGAACATCAGGCCCACAGTGAATGATCAAGTTGAATCTGATCCTCTTCCAATGGCATTAGTGCAGATTTGCTTTTTGGCTGGCAAAAGGTGAACACTTCACTTCTGACTTCTTTGATTAAAATTATTCTACTTTTTACCAATTGTAGTTTTATATATTTGAGCTAAGACAGGGCACACCTGCTCAGGCCAAAATAGAATGCAATGTATCATTACAGGCTCAATTGGTAAACGGTCAAAAGCTAGGATGTGCCTTCATAGAATGTGATGAAATGGCTGACACATACCTGAGCTTGCCAGGAGGACCGCAAACAAACAACAGAATGTGATGAAACTTGACAAAAAACTATGCCTTCACATCCTGCTAAGGATTGCCTCTAAGTCTTATTACAACCTAATATATGCTGGCAAGTTCTGTTGCGATCAACCTGTTCCAATACTGTCTAGGCCATTTCTCATCTGCACTTGGACTGCAGTGGCAACTGTTTCGATGATTAAAAAAATATGGCATAGCAACCACAGTTTGTCACCTGTGCTCATCCCATTTCCACCCCTTATTTCACGTCAACCCTGTCATGTCCACGCTTAGCTTAAGTGTGGCTATGGCGGCTGCTGTGAAAAGGGTGTAAACAAAGCGTTATCATTAACATATGCGTTGTAAAAGACATGCTTTGTCCTGTGTCCTGGACTTCAAAGTACTTAGTACTGTGTGGCATCAACTGCTTTTCACGTACAAGTGAAACGCATCATGGTCTTATTGGTAATTACCTTGAACCAATTTGCATATGCAAAATACTTTAAGTCTGAGAGATGAATCTTACCTTGTAATATACAAAGTGATTTGTGTATAAACGTTATACTTTGTATCATGACTGTGCAATGTAATATTATGTGGTAAGCAATAGCCTTGTATCATGTGTACACTAAAATGTGACATATCTTAAAATTGGATCCTTAATCATTGTAAAATGACACAGTGCAGAACAGGTAAGTCTTTACCAGACGACAAAATTTTAGACTTGTCCAGATTGAAAGCATTTCTAGATGACTACTTAAATGTAGCTCAAAGGATATATAATTTGTCTTTGCAATGGTAGAAAATGTTGTGGGAAAAAGAGGAAATGCTGGTTACTAGCATTTTTTCGTTTTTCCCCACAATGTTTTAGAAAGCCTTTTCCTCATGATCATTAACACTCACAAAGGTAAAAGATTAAGTCTGACAGATGAATCTTTCGTCATATGCAAAATGATTTACGTATAGAAGTTAGACCTTGTATAATGTGCAAAGTACTATCATGTGGAAAGCAATAACCTTATACCATGTGCAAACTAAGGACATATCATTCTCAAAATGACACTATGTAGTTACCTTTACCATTGATCATAGCGTCTTATGTAGAGCTGTTGAACCCTTAATCATGAACAAGGTGATTTATGTAGAGAATCTTTGCCTTGTAAACTATCATGTAACAACTAATTCATGGAGGAAAGAAAAACATTATGCCATGTGCAAACTATACTTATATGTTGGATCTTTAATGGTTATTATCAAGACAATTCTAAACAGAAAAGTTTAATGTATCATCATACACAGTGACACACCTTTTATGTATGCACAGTGACTTATGAATAGTTAGACCTTATATCAGGGTGTAAAGTAGTATTACAAAGAAAAGAAACTTAAAAACTTCATTTTGTGCAAAGTGCTCTTATTGTATTTTGGTGCTTACATCAAGTGTGAATTCTTTTTCTGTGCATCTGAGTTAGGTTTCCTTCAGTGTTTTGCTTAATAAGGGAAACAAATGTCATTTTATCAAACACACCTGTTGCTTTTTAAAACATCTTTGTAAAATATGGTTGACCTTAATATCAATGAAAATATTTTGCAAATAGGAAAAAATTCTCATTGTAAGCACCATGCTGTCAAAAGTTGTCTGCTGCTAGACAAAACAATCATCTTGAGGTGCCATTGAGAAATACAAAAATATTTTATTTTTCATGTTTTAATAACAAATATAGAGAAAAAATTACGCACAATGATCCAGAATTTGATCAACATAGTGTCTTTTACAGTAAACACATGAACAAAAATACACTTTAAGTCATAACTGTATAAATGACTCAAAACATAGATAACTAGTTATTCTATCAACAAAAATTTTTCAAACACATTAAAAGCACCACAAAGGAAACCAAACTATATACTACACAAAAACTGAACTTGAAACACAGTTAACCCTGAGAATGATACAAACATACATACATTAAAATGAACATGTAAAAAAACAACCATAATATTCTATTGACAAGGCTGTGTTCTAACAGTATCTCATAAAGTATCAGACAGGGTAGATCCAAGATCACACCAAACACTCCATGCAATCTGATCTTGATCTACAATGTCTGCAAAAGCAACTCCAGTATGTAACTGTGATGAGTACCCTAGAGATCATTCACCTTTAGACAATCTTTTGAATGAAACAGATGTCTTCCAACAGAAAAAGCTCCCAACTGGATTGCCACATCCAATTTAGGAGCATATCTCTAACCTAACAAAATGACAGAACAATAAAGGTATTAAATGATCAAACTGTAACTTTTGTACTGTTTAGTCTGATCATGAGCTGCACAGTCGAATGCATCTGTTTGTCTTCAGCATCATTAGGGTTAAGTGTGACAATAAAAATGAACTCAAGGTGAGTAGGGGAGATAACTAATATAATATCCACCACTACTATTATGTAAACTAGCTTAACAACACTGATGTCTTCATACTTACTGGTGCTATCCCCATCATTATCCTCTGTAAAACAGTAAGCACACATGAACAAAACAAGTAAAACAAAAACATTGATAATGGGCACACCATTAATGACATTTAGATGCTAATTTGTTAAACTGATATTTTTGCTAAGGCCTTACAATGGATACTCAGTATTAACCAATCAAATGACAAAATTGACACAAGTATAAAATCTGATACAAAATCTGATTGGTCCAGCCAGTAATGTAAAGTGTATTATCTGGCTGGCCTTCAGTCTACAGTACATAGAGGTCATTGCAAATCAATGTCTTTTGGCAAAGAAGTCTTTAAGGAAAACAAAAAAAGAAAGACTTTTATGGTGGCAGATGTATATGGTCTTTCCATTCATATTAATACTTCAGCATTCTGAGCAGAGGAGCAAGCCTACTCAAAGAGTTTAAGTAGCCAGTAGCTTGGAGGGTTTGAAAGGGCAAGCACAACAGTTACTGAATGAACTCTTGACCAAATGAAAAAATTTTTGCCAAGTCTTATCCTTTTTGCACATAAGACATTCAATGTAACTCAGTTTTTGGGACTCGTCTGAGAAAGGGTAGAAAATATAGTGAGAACAGGAAAAAAAACTTGATGTAACAAGCATTTTCTTCCTTCCTTACATTTTCAAAAGCTTTTTTCCTCAGGACTGTTGATAAAGAGCACTGTTTAGTAAAAGGGTTAAGTTGCTTTTGTTGAAAGAGAACAAGCTAAGTTTGAATAGAATGTGCAGTCTTTAAGTTAAAGCTAGAATATCTCATATTTCAGGATTATTCTGACCAAACTGGCTTGAAACTGCATTTGGAACTTCCACATTTTTTACCCTGATCTAATATATCCATTGAATTTATATTTAGCCCTCAAAATATTGGTCAAAACCGCCAACTTGTATCTCTCTCTACCCTGTATCAAACAATGCTATGCTTTTACAACCCTGTGGGAGTAGGCTTTTAAAGAAACTGTAACCAGCCCGCCCGGGTAGCTCAGTGGTTAGCATATCTGACTCATGACCTGGTGGTTGCGAGTTTGATACCCAGTTGAGGCAAACTTTCTTTCCAGCAATTTTTCATTTCTCACCTCTGATGCATGTGAGAAAAGTAGTCAGTGGCTTTGGAAAGAAAGTTGTGTCAGTACTGGTGTGAGAAAGCCAGGAAACACACAGTGCATCACTGACTGCCATGATATGATCTAAGCTGTTATAATGGCGTTAAACTTCAATACAAATACAAACCAAGACACTGAAACCAGCATTTTCTTCCTTTTTTCCACAATACTTTTATTACCTTTTCAGAGAAAAATCACATCATTTGAGCCAAATTCATATTCTTTATTGTCTACACATGCTTTCAGTAAGGACCATTTTAAAATTGTATACATCGAGTTAAGGTTTTCTGCACTTTTTTCCCTCTCTCTGCTAGGCATACTTTACGTATTTACCAAACAATCCAGAGTTTTAATGACCCTGATGGAAAGGGCTTTTTATAATGTGGGAAAAGGAGAAAATACTTTCTACTCTTTCACAAATAAAAAACATTCAGTTGAGTTACATTTAATATGTAGTCTGCATGAGAATATGCTTTCAGTTTGGACCAATCTAAAATTTTGTTGAATGGAAACAAGTTACCTCTATACCAAACAACAAGATTTTAGACTAATCCATATCAACAGCACTTGCACATGACAGATTAATTATGGCCCAAATGATGCCATTTATCTTTAAAAGAGTACAAAGTCTTCACACTGCAGAAAGGAAAACATGTATTTTCTCCCCTTCCCACACGAATACTGTCTTCCTGAGAGTGGCAATACTTTTTACCAAATGACAAAATTGAAGATCAGTCAAACTTGAAGGTATCTGCAGACAACAAAATAAATGTGACTCAAAAATTGAAAGATGTTTAGGGAAGAATTGAAAACATTGTGGGAAAAGGAGAAAATGCTGTTTACCAGCATTTTCTCTTTCCCACAATGTTTTCAAAAGTTTCTTTCTCAGAGTCATTAACAGGATTGTGTGGTAACACTGATTACTTAACATAGAGTGGTGAACAGCTGATTGAAATTATCTCTATTTCAGCAAGGCACAGTTCATACATCAGGCTGTTCATACAAAGCTACTTGGAAAAGAGACATTAAAATAGCAGAGTCATTGAGGACTAAAAACTATCACCTCATTCACATCCCCATTGAATGGTTCGAAAATTGGCCCAGATCTAGCTAATGAATGGCAGGTTGTAAATTACCTCCACTTTACAAGAAAACTCAGGAGATTTAAAAATAGTGCAATTCTCACTGAACAGGCCTGGGGATACCATCCATCACTTTGTTCTCTCCAAGCTCCCTAACAATCAATTGAATTACTGGGGGAAAAAAGACTTTCCCTTTCATGGATCTACTGTAGAATATATCTTGTAATTTGTACAATACTTGATTTTTTTTCTCTGTTTTTTTATTCTTTCTGCAAGGTGGGTATTATGAAAAGATAAAGCACATTAGTTCTTTGGAAACAAACTGTAACTTACAGAGAAAAAACTCATTAAAATGTTCACTTTTCAGGCCTCTTGGTGGCTCAGTGGTACATATGTAGGATTCGTAATTCGGCAGTACCTGGTTTGATCCTCACAAGGTTTTTTTTCTGATTGTGTCCTTGGGCTACACACATCAGAGCTCTTGCATAGTACTGATAAAATGCAGAACTTAAGCACTGATAAGTGAGCTTGCCACCATGATAAAACTGAAATATTATCGAAAGCAACTTAAAAACCCCATTCAAAATATTTTTTATAGCATTCCACACGAGATAAATTTTCCAAATGACCGACATTACAGAGTGTGAAGTCTATTTTTTTCGACATTATGATACACAATATAATATATGCTTGGGAAAACAGACTGGCAATTGAACTATCCTAGGCATATATTTATGATGTATTTATGATCAATTCCCTGGTTTCACAACCTTTTTAAAATGCCTTTTATTCTGGGAAAAGGAGGAAATGCTGGTAACTAGCATTTTCTCCTTCCACCAAGTCTTTGGGTTTTTTTTTTCAACAAACTAAAGCCAAATTTCATTGTTTTAGCAACGATTAAATTATCTTTGAATGCTTCGAATTGGAGTTGCTTTAAGGGTTATATTTGTTGCTACAGTTCGTTTGCATAGTGTTTGATGCCATTTTCAACATTTTTTTTTTTCAGTTACAATGCAGCGGCAAGTTCACCTATTCATGTTCTCCTTCAGTTCCTTTTTTGTACCAGTACTTTGCACAATATTCTTCCTGAGCCACTGGCTACTTTCCCACATAACTGTAATCAAAATGATCAGTGATGAGAGAAAAATGCATCTTGACCTTCATCAGTCCTCAGACAGAAATTGGCTGGGATGGGGATTCAAACCAGTGTCTGAGCTACCAGGCTTGGCACTTAGGTTTATCCCTTTATCAAATGATCGCAGCATAAAACGGCCCTGCGAAAAAAGGCTTTTGAAAACATTGTGGGAAAAGAGAAAATGCTGGTAACCAACATTTTCTCCTATTCCCACAATGTTTTCTATAGTATCAAAGACAAATCTCATCATATGAGCAATATTGTCATCTGCAAACGCTATCAGTTTAAACCAGCCTAAAATTTTGTTGTTTGGTAAAGAGTTAAGTCTTTACCAGATGACAAAAATGTAGACTGGTCCAAATTGAAAGCATTTGCACGGGACAATTGAAATATAAATCAAATGATGTAAATTGTCTTTGATAGGGTACTGGTTACCAGCATTTTCTCCTTTTTCCACAATGTTTTCAAAAACCTTTTTTTCCAGGGTCATTAAAAGTCAGGATTGTGTGGTAAAGGGCTAAATGAGTGAAGTTAGAGCTGTTTGATTTATCTAACTTGTCCCTCTGAAAATCCACACATTTGCATCTTTAATTCCCTTCAGAATAATTTTGCATTTTGAGATAACATGATGCATGGATAGAGATGAAGCATTCAAGTCATTTCTTCCTGCAAAAGACTTAACTTCTCTTGCTGCCAACATAATTTGCAAACATTATGGCATAAGGAAACAGCAAATTTCTTCCCTTACAAAAATGTCTTCTACAGATGGCTTTGACCTTTGAGTTTACCCTTTACTACACGACAAATATCTAGAACTGTCCAAATCGAAAGCATTTGCAGACATCAATTTAAATGTGGATCAAATGATGGAATTAATGTTTGATAGGGTAGGAAACATTGTGGGAAAAGGAGAAAATGCTGGTGACCAGCATTTTCTCCTTTTCCCACAATGTTTTCTACCCTATCAAAGACAATTTACATCATTTGATTCTTATTTCAATTGTCTTTTTCATTTTCTTCTTTTCCCACAATGTTTTCAAAAGGCTTCTTTCTCAGGGACATTAAACATCGGGATTGTTTGGTAAAGAGTTAGGAAACAAAAAGCGGGCTACAAAGAGCTAAAACTATTGAAAACTTTTGTAAAAGTTTACAATAATCTTAATCACTTTGACTGAACAAAATTGAAAGCGTTTGCACACAATATATTAAGTGTAGCTCAAATGATGATTTCTGTCCTTAACAGGATAGAAAACATGGTGGGAAAAGGAAACAAGAGGGCCATGATGGCCCTGTATCGCTCCACTGGCCTATAAATATAAACCATAAAGAGAAGTCTTCACTATATAAGCCCTCATAAAATTTTGACCCCAGGGCTACAGTCGGACTAAATGGAGAATATGTGTATTAGAAGAATAACATGCCAAATTTGGGAGTTCTTGGCCTTATGGCTAGTAACATAACGGTTTCTGAAGTTTTCACTCCATAAACCCATGTAAAACTTGTGACCCCTGGTGCAGGGCCAAACTTGATCCTAGGGCTGTAACTTGGACCCTCTTTGTAGTTGTCCACTAGACAATGCTATAATTATGCAAAATTTGGTAGCCCTAAGCCTTATGGCTATGTACACCAAGATTTAAAAGTTTTCCCTATATAAGCCCATGTAAATCTTGTGAACCCCCCCCCCCACAGCATGAGGCCAAATTGACCCCAGGACTGTAATTTGGGCACTTTTGGTAGACCCCCACTAGATCAAGCTAAATGCAAAATTTGGTAGCTCTAGGCCTTATGGCTAGGTACAGGAAGATTTTTAAAGTTTTCTCTATATAAGCCTATGTAAAACTTGTGACCCCTGGGGCAGAGCCAATTTTGACCCCAGGGCTATAATTTGAAGAAACCTGATAGAGGTCTACTACATAAAGCTACATGCCAAGTTTGGTAGCCCTATGCCTTATGGTTTCAGACAAGAAGATTTTTAAAGATTTCCAATATTTTTTCAGTTTTGTTGCCATGGCAACCAGAGTTTTTGAAGGAATCAAATTCTTTCAAGAAATTCTGAAGAGGACCATGGCAGGATCATTTCTGTGAAGTTTCATGAAAATTGGATGGGTAGTTTCAGAGAAGAAGATGTTTGAAATAAAAGTTAACGCACGGACGGACGCACGGACGCACGACGGACACCAGGCCATGACATAAGCCCTCTGGCCTTCGGCCAGTGGAGCTAAAAATGTCGGTTACAAGTATTTACTCCTTTTTCTGCAGTGTATTCCAACGCCAAAATTTTGAAGGAACGACATGGAAAATGTAAAGTTAACTACAATAACAATAATTTTTTCCATTTCAAATTCACAATTTCAGATTGCTCCTATTCTCAAACCTATTATTTGGATTTCAAGTCATGCCCATGATGACTTTAAAAGTCTGTCCAAGTTCTAAATGAATGAGTCAGGAATCAAAGAATATCCTTCAAATAAGCTTTTAAATGATTTCAAAGCTTTCTTGACTAATGCTTGGATTTCTCCCATTGGCCTTGAATTAAACAGCTTCAAAACAGAAATGCAGTCATTGTCATGTATGGTGAAATGCAGTCATTGTCATGTATGGTATACAAGTGGAGTTTGACAGGTGGACTGACAGCAGCTGGATGAACTGAAACCTCGCAATGACATGCTTTAACTCTTTACCAAACAACAAATTTTAGACTTGTCTAAATTGAAAGCATTTGCAGACAAAAAATTAAATGTACATGTAACTCATAATGTCTATCATAAAGTAGAAAACACTGTGGGAAAAGGAGAAAATGCTGGTTACCAGCATTTTCTCCTTTTCCCACAATGTTTTCAAATGGCTTCTTCCTTAAAGGTCCTTAAAACTCAAGTTGAGTGGAAAAAGGTTAACTTTTCTATTAATACAAAGGAAAACTATCATCATGTCTGATTTCTTCATTATCCTTTAGTCTTTTGCAGATCTGTAACACTGTATTAGTATAACATGTTTGATCGTGGGACCCAGATTAATTGACAAGAGTCAAATAAATGACATTGTCACAAGTGAACAATATAGTTGGTGTTTGTCGCTTGTTTCCTGCATACACAAAATGAATTTTTTCAGAGGCCATATTTACAAAACCACTTGGAACTTGGAATAAGTTAGGATCAAATGGTGGATTGGCAAAGATCTAAAATCTACCTGACCTTGACCTTCATCTTAATCTACAGTGGGTGATTTCAAAGTTGGTGTTGGTGTTAGTGTTGGGTGTCAGTGTTGGTGTTGGTGTCTACCCAGACCCCCAAACACCATGACCGGTGTTGACACCAAGTGTAAACACTGGTGTCAACACCAGTGTTTGTTCAACACCGGGTGTTTGTGGATGGTGTTGAACTGAAGCTCAAAACACCAGGTCCCAGTCAACACCGGTGTCAACACCGATGTTAACATCGGTGTTGACACCGGTGTTAACATCGGTGTTGACCTTGCATGCCTTGGGGAATCCCCAGATTTTGATCCACTGGATGTTGTTCATGCTGTATGGCTGGCTTTGGTCTGATTTCACAAGTTTTTATCAGGTAAGAAATCCTTATTTGGTGACAACAGGCTTTTTGCTTATATTTTTGCCCAGATGGAGCAATTTAATTCAAATTTTGATGAGGTAAATGCGTCGGCCTACACTCATGAAACATGTAATCTAACAAATTGCACTGGCTGCTGATTATGCTGAGTGCCCTAGCCTAGGCCCTACATCTGATGTACAGGCTTCCTCTGCCTGGATTGATGATCTTTTGTCATCCATAATACCAATAGGCTTACACTCCAGAGACAATAAATATCTGCTGAGGGCTGCAAGAAATAGGCATAAGGCATATTGCATCCCCTTGCTATAGGCCTAATCCAGGCTGTGAATTTTACTCCTGTCCAGCTTCTCAGTACGGGTACGGTAGGCCTACCGTAGGTAGGTCTATGATTGTGTGTTGTTGAAATGAGCAATCAGTGTAGGCCTAAGCCTAATTACGCCTACCGGTACTAAATTTCCCATTTTCTTTCAGGGAGTATGGCACATACCAGTACCGGTACCGGCAGTGGTAAGAAGTTTGTGTAGACAAGAGAAAAAATGACTCAGGCCTTGTATGAACTTACAAACCGACATGATGAGTTCCTACGAAAGAAAAAGGTCAATAGACACTTTGACGTTTACGGCGACGTTGCTGAAATCGTTGGTGGTAGTGGCCAGCAACTCATAAAAGACCTCCTAAAGAACTTAGGTCGTGACTATAGAGCAGTTCAGACAAAAATGTCTGCATCTGGGGCTGAAACAGAGGAACTGGAATTGAGGAACTCCCACATCCTCTACCTGGCATATGAGGAGTTTTATAGTACCTACTTTCCTGTTGGAGGGGCTGTGAAGCCAGACATCATTGTTACGCCATCGCAGGGCTTTATCCAGGCGTTTTGGGAAAAGGCCCCCTGGCCAAATTGGGAAAAAAATCATCGACAAAATGTCAAAATTGGGAAAATAATATTGACAAAACATAAAAAGTTTGAAACATATTTAACCTTACAATAAACTACTGAATCAATGCTGTTTTTTTTTTTTCTTCCTCCAAACTTCTTTCTTTTTGGATGTTTCTCTGTAGTCTTTCATACTAGTTCCAGTCTCTAAGCTGTAAGACAACACCCCCAACTCCCGTTAAGTAGGATTTTTTAATTCTCTTATTAAGATATCTGTTTTTCTGGTGAATGAACAGAGGAATTATTTCATGTTTTATTTTCAATGCAAGTCAGCTAATAGAAGTCATTATCAAGGCTAAACAAGACAGATTGAAGAGCCTCTGATCGGTTGAGGTCTTTTAGGCAATGTTTTGTCATATGTTTTCGTGTTTTTTTTCCATGATGATTAATCTTTGAAAACAATTTTTTGTGTGTTTTGACATATAAAGAAAGACTGATAAATCATCCTTTTCTGAGGTAGATCTAGTACAGTATTGAAAAAAAAAACTGTTAAAAATTAATTGTGAAAAGGATACTTCACACTAGATTATTGCGTTATATGACTTCGGGTGTGTCGATAGTCCCACAGCCATACTGATACCGGCTCTTTAATTAACATCTTGAATTTATAACCCATAACTGATGACTTTAAAAGTCCCAAAATGAATTAGCTTGGTTTTTATTTGATTATCCATTTCGGCCGACGACAAGCTCTGCTCACAAATTATACAGACGATCACTTTGCTAAGACAAAGAGGAAGCAGAACCGCTCGAAATTTGAGAGGAAAAAAAACAAGAGGACCATGATGGTCCTATATCGCTCACCTGAAATGCAACTCAGGTCAACACCATAATGCTACATGCCAAATATGAAAGCTCTAGCCCTTATGGTTTGGGACAAGAAGAATTTTAAAGATTTCCTTCTTTATCTCTAGGTGAAATCCGAGAACCCACAACATAGGGTCAACTTTTAACACCAGGGCCATAATTTAAAGTATTTTGGTAGAGGGTCACTAGATGATGCTACATGCCATATATGAAAGCTCTAGCCCTTACGGTTTGGGACAAGAAGATTTTTGAAGATTTCCTTCTTTATCTCTATGTGAAATCCGAGAACCCACAACATAGGGCCGATTTCAACACTAGGGCCATAATTTGAAGTATTTTGGTAGAGGGCCACTAGATGATAGTACATGCCATATATTAGAGCTCTAGCCCTTATGGTTTGGGACAAGAAGATTTTTAAAGATTTCCTTCTTTATCTCTATGTGAAATCCGAGAACCCACAACATAGGGCCATTGTCAACACTAGGGCCATAATTTGAAGTATTTTGGTAGAGGGCCACTAGATGATGCTACATGCCAAATATGAAAGCTCTAGCCCTTAAGGTTTGGGACAAGAAGATTTTTACAGATTTCCTTCTTTATCTCTATGTGAAATCCGAGAACCCACAACATAGGGCCAATTTCCACACTAGGGCCATTATTTGAAGTATTTTGGTAGAGGGCCACTACATGATACTACATGCCATATATGAGAGCTCTAGACCTTACGGTTTGGGACAAGAAGATTTTTAAAGATTTCCTTCTTTATCTCTATGTGAAATCCGAGAACCCACAACATAGGGCCATTTTCAACACTAGGGCCATAATTTGAAGTATTTTGGTATAGGGTCACTAGATGATGCTACATGCCAAATATGAAAGCTCTAGCCCTTAAGGTTTGGGACAAGAAGATTTTTACAGATTTCCTTCTTTATCTCTATGTGAAATCCGAGAACCCACAACATAGGGCCATTTTCAACACTAGGGCCATTATTTGAAGTATTTTGGTAGAGGGTCACTACATGATACTACATGCCATATATGAGAGCTCTAGCCCTTATGGTTTGGGACAAGAAGATTTTTAAAGATTTCCTTCTTTATCTCTATGTGAAATCCGAGAACCCACAACATAGGGCCATTTTCAACACTAGGGCCATAATTTGAAGTATTTTGGTAGAGGGTCACTAGATGATGTTACATGCCAAATATGAACGCTCTAGCCCTTAAGGTTTGGGACAAGAATCTTTATCTCTATGTGAAATCCGAGAACCCACAACATAGGGCCATTTTCAAGACTACGGCCATAATTTGAAGTATTTTGGTAGAGGGCCACTAGATGATACTACATGCCATATATGAGAGCTCTAGCCCTTATGGTTTGCGACAAGAAGATTTTTAAAGATTTCCTTCTTTATCTCTATGTGAAATCCGAGAACCCACAACATAGGGCCATTTTCAACACTAGGGCCATAATTTGAAGTATTTTGGTAGAGGGCCACTAGATGATGCTACATGCCAAATATGAGAGCTCTAGCCCTAATGATTTGGGACAAGAAGATTCTTAAAGATTTCCTTCTTTATCTCTATGTGAAATCCAAGAACCCACAACATAGGGCCATTTTCAACACTACGGCCATAATTTGAAGTATTTTGGTAGAGGGCCACTAGATGATACTACATGCCATATATGAGAGCTCTAGCCCTTATGATTTGGGACAAGAAGATTTTTACAGATTTCCTTCTTTATCTCTATGTGAAATCCGAGAACCCACAACATAGGGCCATTTTCCACACTAGGGCCATTATTTGAAGTATTTTTGGTAGAGGGTCATTAGATTATACTACATGCCATATATGAGAGCTCTAGCCCTTATGATTTGGGACAAGAAGATTTTTACAGATTTCCTTCTTTATCTCTATGTGAAATCCGAGACCCCACAACATAGGGCCATTTTCCACACTAGGGCCATTATTTGAAGTATTTTGGTAGAGGGTCACTAGATTATACTACATGCCATATATGAGAGCTCTAGCCCTTATGGTTTGGGACAAGAAGATTTTTAAAGATTTCCTTCTTTATCTCTATGTGAAATCCCAGAACCCACAACATAGGGCCATTTTCAACACTAGGGCCATTATTTGAAGTATTTTAGTTAGACGGTCACTAGATGATGATACATGCCAAATATGAAAGCTCTAGCCCTTAAGGTTTGGGACAAGAAGATTTTTACAGATTTCCTTCTTTATCTCTATGTGAAATCCGAGAACCCACAACATAGGGCCAATTTCCACACTAGGGCCATAATTTGAAGTATTTTGGTAGAGGGCCACTACATGATACTACATGCCATATATGAGAGCTCCAGCCCTTATGGTTTGGGACAAGAAGATTTTTAAAGATTTCCTTCTTTATCTCTATGTGAAATCCGAGAACCCACAACATAGGGCCATTTTCAACACTAGGGCCATAATTTGAAGTATTTTGGTAGAGGGTCACTAGATGATGCTACATGCCAAATATGAACGCTCTAGCCCTTAAGGTTTGGGACAAGAAGATTTTTACAGATTTCCTTCTTTATCTCTATGTGAAATCCGAGAACCCACAACATTGGGCCATTTTCAACACTACGGCCATAATTTGAAGTATTTTGGGAGAGGGTCACTAGATGATACTACATGCCATATATGAGAGCTCTAGCCCTTATGTGGCTTTGGAAAGAAAGTTGTGTCAGTACTGGTGTTAGAAAGCCAGGAAGCACATAGGTGCGTCGCTGACCGCCATGATATGACCTAAGCTGTTAAAATGGCGTTAAACTCTAATACAAACAAACAAACAAATCTAGCCCTTATGGTTTGGGACAAAAAGATTTTTAAAGATTTCCTTCTTTATCTCTATGTGAAATCCGAGAACCCACAACATAGGGCCATTTTCAACACTAGGGCCGTATTTTGAAGTATTTTGGTAGAGGGCCACTAGATGATGCTACATGCCAAATATGAAAGCTCTGGCCCTTACGGTTTGGGACAAGAAGATATTTACAGATTTCCTTCTTTATCTCTATGTGAAATCCGAGAACCTACAACATAGGGCCAATTTCCACACTAGGGCCATAATTTGAAGTATTTTGGTAGAGGGTCACCAGATGATACTACATGCCATATATGAGAGCTCTAGCCCTTATGGTTTGGGACAAGAAGATTTTTAAAGATTTCCTTCTTTATCTCTATGTGAAATCCGAGAACCCACAACATAGGGCCATTTTCAACACTAGGGCCGTAATTTGAAGTATTTTGGTAGAGGGCCACTAGATGATGCTACATGCCATATATGAAAGCTCTGGCCCTTACGGTTTGGGACAAGAAGATTTTTACAGATTTCCTTCTTTATCTCTATGTGAAATCCGAGAACCTACAACATAGGGCCAATTTCCACACTAGGGCCATTATTTGAAGTATTTTGGTAGAGGGCCACTAGATGATACTACATGCCATATATGAGAGCTCTAGCCCTTATGGTTTGGGACAAGAAGATTTTTAAAGATTTCCTTCTTTATCTCTATGTGAAATCCGAGAACCCACAACATAGGGCCATTTTCAACACTAGGGCCATAATTTGAAGTATTTTGGTAGAGGGCCACTAGATGATCCTACATGCCAAATATGAGAGCTCTAGCCCTTACGGTTTGGGACAAGAAGATTTTTAAAGTTTTTTCTCTCGGTTGCCATGGCAACCAGAGTTCTTCATGGAATTCAAATCTTTGAAGCATTTTGAAAGTGCATCACCTAAGGATCATTTCTGTGAAGTTTCACTGAAATCTGTTGGGCGGTTTCAGAGGAGAAGATTTTTTAAGTAATTGTTCACGGACGGACTGACGGACGGACGGACACACGGACGGACGGACGGACGCCGGACAACGATCGATCACAATAGCTCACCCTGAGCACTATGTGCTCAGGTGAGCTAAAAACTCGTGGTCTAGATTAGGTTGGATATTTTTCATAACATGTTCCTGTTTCAGGACTGTTATTATAGGAGCTTGTTATTATAGGAGCTGGGTTCTTTGTTTTTGCTTTACAAAACTCCGCTTCGCTGCATATACGTGAGGCGGTTGCTAAGAAGTTAACATGCTATTTTTACGACGTGTAAACCAGTAACGGTTTACAGCCAGACAATTGAGTCTATGCATGAATTGATTGAAAATATACGGACGCAGTCTATAGTTCATTCGCCCCCGAATAGTTTCGTACCTACAATACGACGATTGTCGATTTCCTGCTTGAACTGTGGTCAATGCCTGCAAATTTGTGTGTCAGGGAAAACCCTGGCTGATACATCAGACTGTTTTCTTTTACTAGCATCTAACTGGGAATTCTATTTTATGGAATTGGGAAAAAAATACACTTTTTGCGATTGGGAATGGGGCCGAAATTCGGCCCCTTAGTAAAGGAAGAAAATCCCCTGCATCGCAAGTTCACAAACTTGGACAGCCATCAAAGAGAGCCTTGGATCATGAGGACTCTCATGAAGCTGATGGTGAGATGACAGGACCAAGCCAACCACCAAGCCCTTGCCCATCAACCATGTCCACACAACCTGCCCGTGCATCCTCCCCAACGTGTGTTAGCAAGGCCAAAAAGAGCAAGGACATGAAGGAGGAAGATTTCCTGACCAACTCTGCCACATTCCAAACAGACTTACCTGGACCTTGTGCTTGAGCAAAACAAAACACTAAAAACAATTGCAGACAACATGGAACTGCAGAACAAAACTTTGGAAAGGATTGCAGATGATTTAAACCTCTTGAAAGGTGGCTATTTTGTAAAAAATGGTCTTACAACTCGGGTGGTTGGCTCAATCCCTATGATGTCCCATGATCATGATGATGTGTTGGGCAAGCAGCCTGATCAGTAATGCTTTCACACAAACATGTGTTCATTTGGAATCCTTTAGGATAGATGTATCAATCCAATTTTCATAAATGTTTCATTTCCAACTGTTAGAGGGTCATTTAAATACTACATGGAAAATTTTGGATATTTTGATTCCTTCCCTGGCCAGTGTATGAATGTACGCATAGTGCCATTTACCATGGTAACCCTCTTGGCTAGGAAGATAGTATGAATGATCCCCAAGTTGTGCAGAAAATTTTTTTCAACATGTTTCTTGTTTTGGAATATAAGTAATTAAGTCAGTCTGTCATCGCGGCAAGATATCCACATCAGCAATTCAAAAACAGAAATCAGTCAGACAATTCATCTTTATTCTAAACGACTGAAATGAGTTGCACCTTGTCAATATGACAAGGTTTTGTTTTTTATAGTATGGGCAAAGAAGCCCTGTGATGTGACACATTAATGAACCAATAACCAATGTGAAAAAGGCAAATCTCAAGTGATCTAAGTTCTAGTTCAAATGAACTAGAAGTTAGATCACCTGAGATTTGCCTTTTTTCAATATTCATAAATAAATATTCATAAATTCATTGTTCATTTAATACCACTACATTTATTGACAATTTGAATTATAAACAAACTGAATGCCATTCAATTTGTTTATACATGTAATTCAAATTGTCAATGAATGTCATTGTTAATAAATGTTTTGAATAAAGACATGAGTCTTTTTGTTAATTAATGTTCTGAATAAAGACTTCATTGTTAATGTTCTTAATGAAGAACGAGTCTCTTCAGTGTTAATAAATGTTCCGAACAAAGACATGAGTCTCTTCATTGTTAATAAATGTTCCGAACAAAGACATGAGTCTCTTCATTGTTAATAAATGTTCTGAATAAACCCGTGAGTCTTCATTGTTAATGAATCTGTTCATTTTATCAATGTTTATAGGAAGTTAGTGAAGCGGTTGTGAAGTACGCAAATTGCAGTCATGCATTTTGCTGCGAATAGTGGGTCTCTCTTGGCAGGAAAGCGATTTTCTTTCATTTGACTCATCCGCCATTTGAGCTCAGTAGCTCCAATGCTCCTCTCAATGATCTGGCGTATTCTGGTGCAGTCATTATTATAGCGTATCTCGTCTGGGGCTAAATTTCGTCCGCCAACTGGAGTTACAATATGTGGGTGTAAATTTCTGTAGGCGGGGTCACTAAGTATGACGACTTCATCTGGCAGTGTGTCTAGAAAGTCCCTGAATTCCTGAGACCATTCTATCGCTGTCCTGTCGTGGGTTGCCCCGGGTAAGCCGCTGACGACATGACGCACGACTCCTCTCTTGTCTACAACATGTTGGATGTTCATCGAGTCACAATGTTTTCCCGGGCGGCCACAATAGTACGCATCCCCTGCGTGATCGGGGCGTTGAATTCTGACTATTTCGCCATCAATATAAAGAATGACATTCAGGTTCCGTCCATTTGGATCCTGAAGGGGCACAGAGAGTTCATCAAAGTCCTGTGGTCCAGGAAACTGGATGTGTTGCGGAGCTGTTTCGTATAGAAAGTCAGCCACCTCATGGACATAATCTGATGCAGTGGAGGTTGCAACACCCTCAGTTTTTGCCAACTGTCTATAAAAGCCTCCTGATGCGACGTAAGATAGGAACATTTCTATCCTTCTGGTAGATGCGTACAGTGAGGCTTTGGGGTTCTGAGTAAGTCTACTCTCATGAAACTCCTCAGCAATCATATCGACTTGATCTTCTGTCACTCTCATGTGGTCTCTTGTTGGCTCTGAACTTACAGCTGGCATTCTATAGCGATTAGGGGCTCTCCTTGGCCTATTATTTACTACTCCGGCCGCCAACACGTCTTGTAGTGCAACAAACAACATGGTTGCCGATAACACCAACACCAACTTTGAAATCAAGCTGGTGTTAACCCCTAGGGGTTGGGTGTTAACACCAATAGAAACTCCTTCAAATTTTATCAGAATAAACACCAGCTGCGGTTTAGCTCAACACCTGGTGTTGAGGTTAACACCCAACACCAACTTTGAAATCAGGTAACACCAACACCAGGTGTTGACACCAACACCACTGCTTGATTTCAAAGTTGGTGTTGAAGTGGGTGTTGGTGTTGGTGTCGATGTCAACACCAAACACCAACTTTGAAATTGGGTAACACCAACACCAGGTGTTAACACCAACACCGCTGCTTGAGTTCAAAGTTGGTGTTGAGATGGGGGTTAGTGTTGGTGTCAGTGTTAACACCTGGTGTTAACACCAACTTTGAAATCACCCAGTATGTCATCTACGAAAGCTACTTGCCTCTCCCATGGGGCTGAAAGATTAGGGTATCTCATCACGTGAGGTCATTCAGTGAGGTCATTCCACACAATGTCACCAGGTTTTTCTTAATTCATCTTAACTCTTTATCGTATGATCCACATTTTACGATGCTGGGAAAGACAGTTTTTTGAAGATGTTGTTCGAAAACCAGAAAATACTAATATCCTGCAAGTTAGTTTTCCCATAATGTTTTCTAGCCAATTTACAACCTATCTCGTCATTTGAACCACATTCAATTTGTCATCTCCAAATGCTTTCAAAGTGGGCAAGTACAAAATTTTGTGATTGCTAATTTATTCTAAGGCTTTACTGATCATCACATATTCATTCAGAATGATATTTCATAACATTTTAAATCTTAACTAAACAATCGCTTGTTTTGTTGACCCCTGGAAGACAATTTTTGAAGCCATGTAGGAAAGGGAGAAAATGCTGGTGACCAGCCCTTTTGAAAGACTAATGCCATCATTTGTGCCACTAATAATGTGTCATCTGCAAATGCTTTTCATTTGGACCAGTCTGAAATTTTGTTATTTGGTAAAAAGCTAAATTATATTTTGTCATCTGTAGATGCTTCAAATTTGGGCAATTCTGATAAATCACATATGGTCAATTGTCACGATATCACAACGCTTTTCTATTAACGTATTAACTCTTTACTAAATGATCCTGTGTATTTATGGTACTGCAAAAGAAAGCTTTTGAAAACATTATGGAGAAAAGAGAAAATACTAACTTCCCACAATGTTTTAAGCCCTTTTTGAAGACAATTTTGGCAATAATTATAACAATATTTAGCTTGTAATCTGCAAACGCTTTCAGTATTGGTGAGTCTAATTTTTTTTTTATCTCGTAAAGAGCTTATTACCACAAATTGTTACTGGAAAGGTCAATGTACTTCTCACCTTCAAAGAATCAATGAGTACAGTTTTGCAAGATGACATCTTAATATGGTACCTTCTATAATAAAGGATACTTATCTGTTTTTCAGATTGGCACGTGACAAAATCAATTTCCTCATGTACCTTGGGTACAAATTTATCACACCCTTTTTACCCTTATGTCGGATTTTTTCCAAATCAAGTTTCTTTAATTGTCTGTCGGGGTGATTGGGTAATTTGTCTTGAATCAGGAGACTCTCGATGAAATCGGGAGAGTTGGGATGCATGTGTGTATGTACACATTTCAAATCCAACTATGTCCCACTGAATGGTATATAGGCCGAAGTAATTGATGCAGGATACTTATTTGTCTGTCATTTGTTTTTTGTGATAAGTGGAATTTTGAATTTGTGTTCACGTATTATAATTTTTGTCAAAATCCTTGACTAAAATGTATATGACACTGCCGTCAAGGCTCACACCATATAATTTTAGTCCACTTGTTTGATAAAAATGATACTACATAAACGAGAATGTAGCATCCTCTATATCTCTATATAGTTGTTGTATGCATGCATTTGAAATCAGTGGCATACAGGACTTGAGAAAAGGGGGTCTCTGGTTCAATCCCCGGCTCGACCAATTTCTTTCCATGGATTGATGACAGTCAAATTGCGGCTGGATTAATTTGTCTCTCACCGCTGACCACTATTTTGCTGATGGCTACATGTATGTCGGAAAGCGGCCCGAGGCTTGAAAAGAATATCGTGCATAGTACTGGTGAACGAACTCCAGGAAAGCATAGCTAGGTGTACTGGCCGCCGCGATATAACTGTAATAATGTTGAAAATGGTGTTAAGCACCGTACAATCAAACAATGAAGCATTTGAAATCAAAATAGGTCTATATAATGGAATGTACGCAAAAGTAATATCGAAGGTTTTGCCCGACCCACAAAGAGCCATGAGGGGAGAGGGTGGAAGAGAGATGATTTCCCAGAGAGTACATATTTCAAAAGTTCAAGATCATTTGTGCAAGCAGCAAATTTTCTTTGTTTTTGATAATGAAGTTTCTTATTTTTCATTATTTTTTTTTCTTTTAGCAAAGTGTATGCAACTGCCTTTTTTGCATACAGACAGCTATACCCCTGGTCAAGTTGTTCTAGCTTAACCTTTATCAAACAACAGAATTTTGGATTAGTCAAAATTGGAAGCATTTACAGAAGATAAATGACATGTGACTTAACACTCTTCCAAACAAGCCCTGGTTTTCACGTGTCTGCAGTACAAGTCTTTTAAAAACACTGTGGGAAAAGGAGAAATTGATCGAAACGAGCAATTTCTCCTTTTCCCACAGTGTTTCCTACCTTTTTTGAGACCTTTCTGCCATTTTCATCAAGTTTAAAATTGTCATCTGCAAACTCTTTCAATTTGGACAAGTCCAAAATTTGTTGTTTGGGAAAGGGTTAAGGACATATGCCACTGTTTTTTCCTATGGACAGATTTTTTTTTTTGATTTTCGTGCAGATGATAATATAGTGTATGCTGAGTAAAAAAATGAAAAGAAAAATTCCAGTGAAAAACTTTTTTTAAAAATGTGCACAAAGTTAGTGTGATCTAATATCTTTTAAAAAATGAAATAAAAAAAGTATATAAAGCATGGCCTTCCTAAGAGAAACAGTGCATTTTTAAAAGTTACTGACATAATGAATAACCTCCCTTTGTAATAAATGTCTATTTTGGCATGATTTGGCATCCCAATCATTTATAAATATCCCATTTTTCTTCCACGTCTGTGATTTCAAGATATTTAAATGCATCTGACATATTACAGATGAAAATATACTAATCTCTCTGTCATACTAACCCAGTGGAATAGATTAGAGTGTACCAAAAAGAAACAAGCGCAAACCAGTGAGCAGAGAAAACTGTGGCATATGTCCTTAAAGTTGAAATTTGTCTAGATAATGGTAGAAAATATTGTGGGAAATGGAGAAAATGCTGGTTAGCATCATTTTCTCCCTTTCCCACAATGTTTTTTAAAGCCTTCTTCCAAGGGTTTGTTTGGTAAAGGGTTATACTTGATAATTTTAACAGGAACTCTCATTATCATGAAAATTTAAAGAGCAGAATCAATTGTTTAACACCAGTACCATTGTGTGGCTGAACTGTTCATGTAACCTCTCAAATATTCTTCATTAACTCTTTACCAAACATCAAAATTTCAGACTAGTCCAAATTGAAAGCAGTTGCAGACGACAAAATATGAGCACCTGAAAAATTAAAATTTGTTTTGGGAATGGTAGAAAACATTGAGGGAAAAGGAGAAAAGCATTTTCTCCTTTTCCCACAATGTTTTCAAATGGGTCTTTAAAAGTCGGGATTGTGTGATAAAGAGTTGAACTTTTTTACTTTTCCAAATTGAAGGCAACAAATTAAATGTGTTCAACCCCTATAATAATCCCACACCCCTGATTTTTCTAAGGGCAAAAATAAATGGCAATAAAACAGAATTTTTCAAAATTTTCAAGGACTGTGTTCACATTGCCATTCAAGTTTTGGACAAAGCCAACAATGAAGAAATCACCTTGTATGAAAACAGCTTCCTTACAAGCTCATTTTACAAATTTACCTCCATTTAGTGACACAATCTTCGAACTCATTAAGCTAAGCGTGTGTAATTAAATGAAACCAAACTTTTTAATGATTTCTTTTCACCCTTTCCCACACAGTGCCAACTTTTAATGACCCTGGGGAAGAAGCCTTTGGAAAACATTGTGGGAAAAGGAGAAAATGCTGGTAACCAGCATTTTCTCCTTTTCCCACAATGTTTTCTACCCTATCAAAGACAGATCACTTCATTTGAGTCACACTGAAATTGTCGTCTGCAAGTGCTTTCAATTTGGAAAGGTCTAAAATTTTGTTGTGTGGTAAAGAGTTAAAACTATTTGGAGATTATCAATGTTACCCAAGGTGTACATCAGTCAGAAATGTATTCTTGTTCAGGTTAAGTCAGGTGTTCAGACTAAGAAAGTTGTTGATTAATGGAGTAATTAGGCTCAGATGTCCTGGACATGATGTCACCATATTCTTTATCCTAGTTATAATTTCAAGAGTCACATGGGGTCGGTAAAAAGGAGGGAAGTAGTGTTAAATGAAAAATCAGTTGTAGTCAGAAGAATTGCACACAGAAGACTGATGCGATTATAATAATACCAGCAACTTAGGCTTGCCACCAAATAGACTAATAGATTGACCATTTTTAGTTAAGTGCAAAACAGTGAAACATTGATGGATTCAAAAAAGGAAAAATACCTCATCCCTAAAACAAATAAACCTAAATTCCCAAAGTCTATACATGAAGGGTCTTTGCAGTCTGCAATTCTGTTTGTTCAATTAAGAAACACAATGTATAATTAATCAGTTTTTCTTCAATCTATTTGGAGGTTAATACGGTTTCCTTTCGTAATCAAATTCCTAGTTTTCTTTCTCGTTAGACTGTGGTAAAACAGCATTATTCTAGACTAAGACAACCTCTAACGGGCCCACTGATTTATTGGCTCTGTGTATTTCTCTATACTTCGGGAAAATTTATGAAGCAATGAAATACAAATGGTAGGGTTGGACTGGGTGTTTTAACTTTTCATACAACTGTAAGACATGCATTAAAACTGACAGCAGAATGTCTTCAAACTATAAACATAATTTATCATCAGCTGAAATATATCTGAAGCAGATCTTTGACATGACTGTAACCTTCTACAAGGTGAATAAACATTGGTATAATTAATTCTCCTTTACTCACAATGATTTCAACATGGTGTATTGCAAGATGCAAAATTTTTCTGAATGAAGGAACAAGTAACCTAAGTAAACTGTTTGTGAAACAAATAGGTAAGTTACTAAATTTGAGCAATTCTCTGGCAAAAGGGTGCTTGATGCACCTCCATGATGCATTATACAAAGCAAGTCATTACATTATGATGCATCCATAAAATCCATATTGTCTTAACCCTTTACCACACAATCCCGACTTTTAACGACCCTGTAGAAGAAGCCTTTTGAAAACATTGTGGGAAAAGGAGAAAATGCTGGTAACCAGCATTTTCTCCTTTTCCCACAATGTTTTCTAGCCTTCCCAAAACAAATTTTACCTTTGGAGTCACATTTATTTTGTCGTCTGCAAATGCTTTCAATTTGGACTAGTCTAAAATTTTGTCATTTGGTAAAGAGTTAAAGCAACAGACTGCATCATGAGCTAGAATGGTCCTTGGACATGGAGAAAATTCAGCAAATGTAAAAAGTTTTAATCCACTGGTCAGCCCACACAGACTGCACAAGCCAACTTGGGTAAATTTTTACTTTTTGAAGATGCATAAAAACCCCTTTTCACACAGCATGGCTCATTTATGATAGTAGTATCAATTTTACAAGAAACATAAATTTTAATGTTATGTGTCTGGATTACTGTCTGGAAATGCCTATAGATTTTAGTTACTTGACACACTTACTCAATAAAACTTTGTGGTCAAGGAAAATATAAACATGAATTTTTTAATGATATTATGTCATTTTGAGTACCTGCTTTTATTCTTTTTTAATGATACTATGTCATATTTAGTGCCTGCTTTTATTCTGTTTTAATAACCTTATGTCATTTTAGGTACCTACTTTTGTTAAAAGATAAACATAAGCGTATTAAAAATTCATATTTTTTAAAGCATAAAATAAATGCAATGGAAATTTTCAACCACTATCCCATTTTCAAAGCTTTTCGGAAATCATTGTAGCAAGTGATTTCATATGCAATCATCTTGAAACCTTAATTAACGTCTAAAATCACACATTTGATTCAACTGTCAGTTCTCTAAGCAGATAACAAAATTCTAGCATTTGAGGCTAACAAATTAAATGTGGATCAAATGACAGTATTGAATTTTCCTTTAAAAAGACTAAAAACATTTCAGAAAAAGGAAAAAGTGCTTGTTGCAAACACTTCCTCATATTCCAGCAATGTTTCCAACAGCCTTCTTGTTCTCAGTCATAAAAAAAAAACATGGAGTTGTTTGGTAAAGGACAGAGGCAGAATTCTGATCTGTAAATGAACTTTTTAACAGATCAATGACTTAGCACCATATCTCGACCTCAGAATTTGCACAAAATTAGGAAGGTGCAAATTATATACAGACAAGTGTGTGAAATGAACTAGAATAACGAAGGCACAAAAGGCACGTCCACCTTTTACCAGACAAGCAGATTTTTGGCCTTGTCCAAATTGAGTGCATTTGCAGGAGACAAATGTAACTGAAAACATTCACCTGTGTCATTCAAAGAGTAGAAAACATTGTGGGAAACAGAGAAAATGCTGGTTACCAGCATTTTCTCCAGCATTTTCTCCTTTTCCCACAATGTTTTCAAAAGGCTCCTCCCTCAAAGTTAAAAGTCGGGATTGTGTGGGAAAGGGTTTACCTGCTAAATAGATTAAATCAAACTTTCAAGCAGATAGTAAAAACCCAAACATTGCCATTTCAATAATTTAATTTTTGGGGGAAACATATTTCCTTGTAGGACAGTATAGATCCAAGATCAGACTGCACATTCTGTGCAGTATGATCTTGATCTACACTATCTGCAAAAGGTCCTTGAGTCAGGCTCAGCAGCCTAAGGGTTAAGTTGTACTTATCTCGAAATCCTATACAAATGTAAGGCTTATTTGGCACTCTATTAGGGTTAAAGCTCATTTTCACCTAAGATTATACCTAAAACCTCAGCCCTGCAACCCAATATTTCCCATGCAAACTCTTCTTAAATCCTTCTGATTCTCCTGAAGCATTATACCTTTGAAAAATTTGTGACAAATTCGGACATTGCTAATCATTTCTCTATTTGCAAGAATGTTTTTCCTCCTTCATTTACATAATACTCAACACCAAGTTCTACATGTATACAGAAATTTCCAGTAAATTATGTTTTCTCTATTAAGTCTGTACCAGAGGACAAAACATTACACTAGTCCAAATTGAAGATAAATGAAGACTGATATCATGTAAAAATATGAGATTTGTTTTTGAAGGGTGGAAAGCATTGTGGGAAAAGTAGAAAATGCTGGTTACCAGCATTTTCTCTTTTTCCAACATTGGTTTCAAAAGCCTTCTCTCTCGGGGTTATGAAAACTTTCAGTACAAGGGATGATTTTATTGATGCTCTCACATGAAGGTCATCATCATCAGTAACTGATACGCTTTTCTTCAATCATCTTCAAAGTCATACAGCCGTAAGTATTGATTTGAGCCATGCTCTCACAAAAGGGGGATTAATGCATTGTACAAAGCAAGACATCACATAATTATGGATCTACAAAATCCATTTTGTTTAATAAGGGACTGAATCATGAGGCAGACTGGTCCCTAGCATGTAGAAAATTTAAAGACAGGAAAAAGTTTTGGCCCATGTCAGCCTGCGCAGACTGCTCAGGCTAACACAGGTTGATACTGTTTGAATATGCATTAAGCCCCCTTTTCACAAAGCATGGCTAATTTATTCCCTTTACCAAATGATCTCATGTTTTTAGGACCCTAAGGAAGGTGGCCTTTGGAAACAGTGGGAAAAGGAAAAAAATTCTGGTTGCCAGCATTTTTTTCTTTTTCCCACATTATTTCATACTCTTTCCTATCATTAGGAATCCTACCATTTTCACATCATTTTATTCATAGACTGAAAGTGTTTTTAATATAGACAAGTCCAAAACAACTTTTCATTGGGTAAAAATTAAAGAAAAGAGTAAAATGAAAAGAGCAATGTAATGTGTTAATGAAATGTAACCGTTTTAGTTAATTTGGTACACCTATATGAAATATGGTGGAATGAACAAATGATAAAACAAAAATTAGTCAATAACATGCTGCTAAAATGTATTGACTTAGCACATTATTAAGATAATACAAAAGTGTCAAATATTTTATTCAATTATCAATCAACTTTAAAAAGTAAGACATGTCATAAGTACTTAATAAATAAAAATCATTTAAAAAAAAAAAAAATGTAAAAAAAATTGTTCAAGAATTCAAAAATGTTGATTTAGGTTTCACATTTACCCATTACTGCACAATGCCGTCTTTAACGACCCTGGTAAAGAAGCCTTTTGAAAACACTTTGGGAAAAGGAGAAAATGCTGGTTACCAGCATTTTCTCCTTTTCCCACAATGTTTTCTACCCTACCAAAGGAAAGTCACACTATTTGAGCCTCACTGAAATTGTCATCTGCAAATGCTTTCATTTTGGACAAGGCTTAAATTTTTTTGCCTGGTAAAGGGTTAACTAAAGAGCGTAATGATGACAGGGACAAAATGCTCTTAAATTTTTTTTTAAAAATAAAATACCCCAAGGATCCTACTAAAAACTTTAACTCTTTCACTTCCAAATGAGTACTAAAGTATTTTCTGCAGACGGCATAGATCAAAATCTGACTGCAAAGAACACGTAGTCAGATCTCAAATCTGCATCATCAAGTACTTGATATAGTACAAACCTATGACAAAAATTATTTAGGCCATGCTTTGGCAAAAGGGGGTTCAATGCATCTCTGTGATGCATAATACCAAGCAAGTCATCACATAATTATGGATCCATAAAATCCATTCTGTCTAGCAAACTGGCTAAATAATGAGGTAGAATGGTCTTTGCACATGCAGAAATTTCACCTGCTCAGACTGCACAGGCTGACATGAATTGATATTTTTGCAGATGTATTCAACCCCTATTTCAAAGAGCATGGTCCATTTTCAATTGCTGTGGTACTCTACTAAGAGACCTTTAAAAAGAGGCCAAATTAATTTAGTTGACAGCAAAAGATTCAAGTGGCTTTTTGGGACAGATTAGATCCAGAGTAAGATCAGAAATAATCGTACAATCAGATCTTAGATCTACAATGTCTGCTACTTCATAACTTACTCTGACCAGAACAGCCATGAAATTGCCATACCCCGTACCCCCATTTCTGTTTTCACAAACCATTCGAAATTGCTTTCTTGATCTAATTCTCAAGAATTTTCTACATTTCAAAGTAAAACAATTTCTGATTCACAAAACCATTTGGTTTAGTCAATAAAAATTGAGCTACATTCCAAATTTACAGTTAGATTAAGAATGCCAAAGGCATTCAGGATAGTTAGTGAATTTCGCTGACATGGGCAAAGGCTAATGCTCATGCAGAGCAATCTCTCCATCTTTTTTCTGTGTCATTTTATTTGTATATCTTTTGTGTCTTTTGGCCTAAATCAGTTGGTTAAATTCAGATGTAGACCTTACAGATAATGGCAAAATACAGTTGTGCTTCTTTCATGTAAAAGATCATGCAACTCTCTTTCCATGACCATAAAACAGCCTTTCTTATGATCTTACCGATAATCTTACCACAAATAAACTGACTGAAACAATTCGACTGTGTCCTTTCTTTGCAAACACTACTAAAAGTCTATACAGTTTTACTACAGACTGCATTTGGGCCTTACCATTACGATCAAGATTGTAGAACACTCCAATGATAGTCTCACTCTACCAGGCCTGGTGCATGACACTCTAGGTAAAACTTTGACCCTTAACTGGTTTAAATTCCTCAAAGACAAAGAAGTCGGGGTTTGCCATGGGACCCGTAAGCTTGTCTTCAAATATATACCTTAATTGGTTCTTTTCATGTAATCTACGTAAAGCATCCATATAAAATTCACTACTCAGAGAAGGCAATATGGATGAAAAGAAAGCTGGTTCCCTTACCTGATCCTCTTCGTGTAAGTGATGGATCCCCAAGTTCAATGTAAAAGTCATCACTCTTTTCATACTCCTCAGAATCGAAGATACGCACTTTGATAAATTTCCTGCAATGATATAAAAAATGATGTACAATATCACCATAGAAATTAGTCATTTTCTTTGAACAGAGTATCAAACAACTCCATGTTTAAAGAAAACTTTTGAGAAAACATTGTGGAAAAATGCTAGTAACCAAGTATTGAATGGCATGCAACACATGGGGGAGTGGGACAAAGAGACAGTTGCTTGTTACAAGCACTTTTTCCATCTTTGTGGACTGAACAGGTTTCAAAATATATGAAAATGGACATTTTTGGTCTGGAAACTGCTGACTTAATTTGGACTGCTGATTCATTTTACACAAAAAGCAGACAATGTTACTAAGATCCAAGACCTGAGACTTCAGTTTTTGTAAAGTCTGATCTTGATCTACACCCTCCAACAGTATCTCAAAAGCAACTTGAGTAAATGTAATAGTATTAGTGCAAAAGAGTCATGATCTATGCTCATGAACCATTGTTGAGTGTAATTTATTAAGCACAAGCTGTAACATGTACCGGTATTTCTCATAAAGACACCATCTACTATGAGGTTTTGTCTTTGGGATTAAAATACTTTTTACAGCACTATGTACAACATGCAATTGTTCTTTTCCTCATATAGTTCTCATCATTACAAAATAGCAAAATACCTTGATAAGGAGAGGTATTTTTTTTAGTGATATAAAATAATTTGTATGAAAAGAAATAGATGCTTATTACAGGAAGCTGCTCTTTTCACCTACAGCATTCAGTGTCTATTCTAGGATGCATTATTGCGAGATTCATGCTTTTTTTTTTCAGACCTTGGATAAATTCAGACCCGTAGCAGTCCTGCCTACAAATAAACAGCAAAAAAGTCCCAAAGCAAAGAATTTACTCTTGCCTCACAGAAAATATTTTGTCTAAGAGGGCACTATTCCCGAAGCTGTTCAGGCAAAATATTATATCCATTAAAGTAGCTTCCCTTGACTGACAGGGAGTGGGTCAAAGCCACCAACTTTCAAAACGAATCAGTCAAAAATGGCCCACTTTACATACACTTTGATTATTGTTAGTGCAATGAGTTTATCAGCATGAATTTTATAACTGTTTTACTCTTATCTATTTTTGAAAGATGAATTTAATTTCTAGAGCAGGATATTCCAGAAACTTTCTTTGGACATTTAAACTGGTCAGAAAGATTACTGTATGGTCTTGGATAGGAACAAACGTCTGTTCTATGAGCTATGTATTTTCTATCTGTTTTGACAATTGTCCCCCCTATTTTTTGGAAATCCCAGATTTTTAAGGTGGAGGGGGGGAAATCCCCCCCCCTCACTTTCAGTTTCTAGAATAGACACCGAGAGATTTCAAAATTATGTATAAGATGCAGCCCAATCTCAACCTAAAATGGCCAAAAAAGCACCTACGTTGACCATATAAAGAGTCACAAGAGTTTCAAATTTTGTACCAAACAGTCCCGTGTATTTACATCCTTGAGAAAGAAGGCTCCAGAAAGAAGAGGCAGTTAACTCTTTACCTAACAAAATTTTTTTGGACTTGTCAAAACTGAAATTAATTAAAGACGAAAATTTGAATTCGGCTCAAACGATGAAATTTGTCTATGATAGGGTAGAAAACATTGTGGGAAAAGGAGAAAATACTGGTTACCAGCATTTTCTCCATTTCCCACAATGTTTTCTAAAGGCTTCTTCTGCAGGGTCACTAAGAGTCGGGTTTGTGTGGTAAAGGGTTAACTTTTCACCCTAAAAGACATACAGGTCTGTCATTTACACCATATTTAACTCTTTACCACATGACAAAATTTTAGACTTGTTCAAATTCAAAGCGTTACTGCCAATGACAAATCAATGGTGGCTCAAATGATGAAATCTGCCTTCAATTGAGTAGAAAAGATTGTGAGAAGGGAGGAAATGATGGTTAAAACTTTTCTTTCTATGGGTAGCTAACACTAGGGATTGTGTGGTAAAAGGTTAATATAAGGCAATGCAGAGGCTTTCAATATTAATTTACAATTTTGTTGTCTCTTAACCCTTCATCTCATGTCAAAATTTTAGAGTGGTCTTTATTTAGCACTTGAAGCTGACAAATTGAATGTGGCTGAAGTCTGGAAATTTGCCTTTGAGGGGGAAGAAAACATTGTGGGGAAATGGAGAAAATGCTGGTTACCAGCATTTTCTTCTTTTCCCACATATGCTGGTTACCAGCATTTTCTTTTCCCACAGTGTTTTCAAAGAGAGTCTTAAAATTCAGCATTGTGTGGTAAAGGGTTAAAGGGTTGCATAACACTGCCTGGAAAGTAGTAGTATAATTCCTACAATTTCATGCTTTTCAGACACAATGTTCTAACCAATAAGAGCACAAGCATTTGTTAACCTTTTACGGACCAGCTGAGCTCCCATAGCTCAGTCGGTAGCATACAGGACTTGAGAACAGGTCGCTGGTCTGATCCCCGGCTCGGCCAATTTCTTTCCGAGGATTGATGATAGTCATTGCGACAGGATTCATTCCTCTCTCACAGCTGACCATTGTTTCAACAATGGTAATGTGGGAAAGCAGCCAGTGGCTTGGAAAGAATATTGTATGTAGTACTGGTAAAAGAAACTCCAGGAAAACGTGGATAGGTGCACTGGCCACCGCGATATAACTGAAATAATGTTGAAAACGGCGTTAAACACCATATAATCAATCAATCATTTTATGGACCAATATCCTGTTTTGACAACTCTAACAGAAGAGGGTATTTTAAAAACATGGTTGATAAAGGAGAAAATACAGGTACCAAGTATTAATCCCCCTTATTCCACCTAAGTTTTAACCCTCTCAGAGTTAGCTTCCATCATTTGAGCCACATTTTGTTAATTTTGTACTTTAGAATTGCTTTCAATATGCGCAAGTCTGATATTTTGTTGTTATAAAAAGAGTTCTTGTAGCCTTCTGAGTACTTTGAAGGAACAAAGATGCAACAAAAAAAACTCATTCAATTAACCAATATCTTGTCTGATAGGAAATCAAAACACTTCAGTCAGCAATTCATGCCCAGAGCTTGGAAACTGGCCCAATTCTAGATAACTCATTGATTATCATCAGTGTAACAAGTACAGGGAATCTGAGGACCATTATATCATGGACAGAGAGCTTTAACCCTTTAACACACAGTCCCGGGTTTTAACAGCCCTGATGAAGAGGCCTTCTGAAAACATTGTGGGAAAAGGAGAAAATGCTGGTAACAGGCATTTTCTCCTCTTCCCACAATGTTTTCTACCCTAACAAAGACAAAAATCATATTTCAACTATATTTATTGTCTGCAAATGTTTTCAGTTTGGCCAAGTCTAAATTTTTGTCATTTGGTATTAAAGAGTTAACTCTTTACCACATAATAAAAATTTTACACTTGTCCAATTCCAAAGCATTTATTGATGCTGTGAATGCTATCAGGCTAAAACTGTCACTGGTTACCAGCATTCTCTCTTTTACCCACAATATATTCACGCCTTCCTTTCCTGAAGTTGTTGAAACTCAGTACTGATACACCAAATAAGGGATTATTCTGCTGGCAGAAACAGCTTGCTTTTTTTCAAACTTTCATGATCTTTCCTTGGCCCATATTCATGGGGCTAGAGAGTGGCAAAGTGATAAAGGTGGAGGATTCAAAACACCAAGGCCAAACTGATATTGTTTTTCAAGGGAGTGTCCTTGAACAAGACACTTCAGAGGATTAAGGGCTTCAAATACTTGTTAAACCCAGGACTTCAATGAAGTTGTAAAGCTGTTTGACCGATTTGTGATTTGACTGAAATTATGTTGAAAGTAGCATACATCACCAATTCAAGCAGTCAACAAACCATTCCTAATAACTTTCTCAAACTAATTCTCATGAATTTTCTTTACTTTATAATAACACAGTTTGCATGGATGCTTTTTGTCATCTGGTACTGAGTTAAAGCCAATGCCAAATTGTATTGCAGAAAAAATCCCTATCTCTTACTAACTTTGTTAGACAAGAGAAGCGTAACAACTGAGTGACAGAACAGTACTTGTGCAAATACCGGTATAATGTAACAAGAGTAAGCCCAGAAATTTGAGATGCACTTGCTGATATGACATAACTGAAACAAAGGTGGAAAATATGACCTTCACCCTTTACTACACAATCCCGACTTTTAATGAACCTGAGAAAGAAAACTTTTAAAGATATTGTTGGAAAAGGAGAAAATGCTGGTAACCAGCATTTTCTCCTTTTCCAACAATGTTTTCTAACCTTCCCAAAACAAATTTCAATTTTTCAGTCACATTTATCATGTCGTCTGCAAATGCTTTCAATTTGGACTAGTCCAAAGTTTTGTCGTTTGGTAAAGAGTAAAACACCAAGCAAACAGACCTCTGTGTGGAGAGAAAAAGAGGCTCATAAACCATAACAGGAAAATCAATGAATATTTGTATGCACCAGAAGGCATACACTGGTATCTTTTTTCCTGGCCTCAGATAAACAATTTATCTCTCGCACAACAAAAGTGTTGGGACTGTAGACAAAAATTAGTTCTTTCATCTTTGATACATCAGAACTGTTAAAACAATCCATATTGGACCAATACCATATCAAAACCAATTAACATTATCTTGGTCAGTCCCTCCTTTCATCCTTTACAAATTTATCTTTATTTTCTGTATATTTGTTTGCACGATGTGACATGTCACCTAACTCGTCACATTATCATTCCACTTTTTTGTTTGTTTGATTAATGGTTTACACTGCTTTCAACACTTTTCCTGTAATATCAAGGCAACGCTTATTCTCTTCCATTTATGGCCAGCCCGTATAGCTCAGGTGGTAGAGCGTAGGACTCGAGAATGTAATGTTTTGTGTCACTTGAGGGTGTGGGTTCAATTCCTGCGGCTGGCCGTCCAAAAATTACTATTAGTCTTTCGGATGAGACGCTGAACCAAGGTCCGGTGTGACGGTGCTACACACTGAGCACGTTAAAGAACCAGGCATAACTTAGGATGGATTTCGTCCTGTATCATGCACTACCCCCACGTAACTAACAGCTGTCAAGGGGCATCACCAATATGGGCAACTGCTGGCTACGATAAATAAAGGCAAATTCAATCAATCAATCTTCACTTAATTTTACCAGTATGCTGCAGCTATGGCTCTGCAGTGCTTTGCCTATCAACACTCCCATAAAAAACCAATGGCACTACAAGACACTAGTAGACCATCCTTAGATACTGTTCCCCAAAATCTGAGGACTATGTGAAAGAAGCTGTTAAAACCATTCTTTTATGGTTTTTAATATAACCCAGCAAATGCTCAAAAGAATCTTTGTAAAAACCCTAACAAGTGCCTTCTAAGCTTACAGCCATTGAGGCAGATGCTAGTCAACATTGAAATGGAATATCTATTAATGATAATAAAGAGGAACTCAGCACAATAACAAAATTTTACAACTGAATACAATTTGAAACTAATATATGAAATCCTATCTGACAAAGCTTAAATTTTATATCCTCTCCTCCTCTCACAGAAACAACAAAAAGCTATCGTTGATGATTTTAGTAAGACCAATCCAGCTCCCCCCCCTCTAAAAAAAAAAACAAGAGGGCCATGATGGCCCTGTATCACTCCACTGGCTTATAAATATAAACCATGAAGAGAAGTCTTCACTATATAAGCCCTTATAAAACTTTGACCCCAGGGCTACAGTCGGACTAAATGGGGAGTATGTGTATTAGAAGAATAACATGCCAAATTTGGGAGTTCTTGGCCTTATGGCTAGTAACAAGAGGGTTTCTGAAGTTTTCACTCCATAAACCCATGTAAAACTTGTGACCCCTGGTGCAGGGCCAAACTTGATCCTAGGGCTGTAACTTGGGCCCTCTTTGTAGTTGTCCGCTAGATAATGCTATAATTATGCAAAATTTGGTAGCCTAAGCCTTATGGCTATGTACACCAAGATTTAAAAGTTTTCCCTATGTAAGCCTATGTAAATCTTGTGACCCCCCCCCCCCCCCCAGCATGAGGCCACATTGACCCCAGGACTATAATTTGGGCACTTTTGGTAGACCCCAACTAGATCAAGCTAAATGCAAAATTTGGTAGCTCTAGGCCTTATGGCTAGGTACAGGAAGATTTTTAAACTTTTCTCTATATAAGCCTATGTAAAACTTGTGACCCCTGGGGCAGAGCCAATTTTGACCCCAGGGCTATAATTTCAAGAAACATGACAGAGGTTTACTACATAAAGCTACATGCCAAATTTGGTGGCCCTATGCCTTATGGTTTCAGACAAGAAGATTTTTAAAGTTTTCTCTATATAAGCCTATGTAAAACTTGTGACCCCTGGGGCAGAGCCAATTTTGACCCCACAGCTATAATTTCAAGAAACATGATAGAGGTTTACTACATAAAGCTACATGCCAAATTTGGTGGCCCTATGCCTTATGGTTTCAGACAAGAAGATTTTTAAAGTTTTCTCTATATAAGCCTATGTAAAACTTGTGACCCCTGGGGCAGAGCCAATTTTGACCCCAGCGCTATAATTTCAAGAAAAATGATAGAGGTCTACTACATAAAGCTACATGCCAAATTTGGTAGCCCTATGCCTTATGGTTTCAGACAAGAAGATTTTTAAAGATTTCCAATATTTTTCAATTTTGTTGCCATGGCAACCAGAGTTTTTGAAGGAATCCAATTCTTTCAAGAAATTCTGAAGAGGACCATGGCAGGATCATTTCTGTGAAGTTTCATGAAAATTGGATGGGTAGTTTCAGAGAAGAAGATGTTTGAAATAAAAGTTCATGCACGCACGCATGCACGCACGCACGGACGCACGCACGCACGACGGACACCGGGCCATGACATAAGCCTGCTGGCCTTCGGCCAGTGGAGCTAAAAACATTTGAACCTGGGCAAAACTTTTCTGTACAGACTGCCTGTGATCTTGAGCTTCATTGTCCAAATTTTTTGTGATGATCATTTGGGCAAGAGGCTCTGGATATAAAAATATTTCAGCCCTATTAATACTGACGATGTAATTTCAATTATTTAGTGCTAAATTAAGGTCAACTGAGTGTTCTGGTTATAGAAAACAATAATACCCTGATTAATGTCATATACAGGCCATGGTATAGATAATGGAAATGCACTTACCAGCTGTCTGGACAACCTTGTAATGTTGCCATGACCAAGATAAAGTCATTCTTGTGATAAAATTTAACCTTTCACCAGACGACAAAATTTTAGCCTTGTCCCAATTGAAAGCACACAGCAATTTCAGTGTGGCTCATATGGTGCAATTTTTCTTTGATAGGGTAGAAAACTGAGTGGGGAACAGGAGAAAACGCTGTTTACCAGCATTTTCTCCTTTTCCCACAATGTTTTCAAAAGGCATTCCCAGGGTCCATAAAAGGCGGCATTATGCAGTAACGGTTTAACAACATATAACATTTTCCAGAGAATCATAAATTAACTCTTTACCAAATGATAAAATTCTAAACCTGCCCAAAATGAAAGCATGGAGCACACAGATGGCTCAAATGATGGAATATGTCATTGAAAGGATAGAAAACATTGTGGGAAAAGGAGAAAATACTGGTTACCAGCATTTTCTCCTTTTCCCACACCATTTTCAAAAGGCTTCCACTTTAGGGTTGTTAAAACTTGGTATAGCTTGGTAAAGGATTAATTCTCTACCAGACGACAAAATTCAGAAGTGTCCATGTTCCAAGCATTTTCATGCAACAATTTACACATACCTGAAATGATGAGAATTGTCTTTGAAAGGTAAGACAAAATATTATTGTTAGAAAAGGAGGAAATGCTGTATAACCACATTTTCTCCTTTTCTTACATTTTCAGTAACCTTTGGTTGTGAAAAATGCCAGATGTAAATGGTTTAGGCATTGGACTTGCAGTCCCCAGTTTTTAAATGAGTATGATACCAGCTTATAATGCTGGTTGTGAGGAATAGTGATCAAGCAAGCAACTGTAACAGAGCATAATTACATAGGTAACTTTCTAGGTCATTTTTTATTATCATCAAGAGTCAGCAACACACTGAAATTTTAACTCTTTACCAAATGACAAAAGGGGCATAACTGTGTCAAAAACATTTAGGAGGGTAGGAGGGTTACCTGCCCTTCTATAATCATCTTGATAGTTAATCTCAAAGAGTTTGAAGTAAATATCTCCAGTGATAACAGGGATAACAGAAAATTGTCATAGATTTTGCATGAGTTTTGGGACAAGATAGTTCACAATTAACCCTGAAAGTGCCTTTCACGACTATAGTTGCATTTGCGGCCAGTGTAGATCAAGATCAGGCTGCACAAAACATGCAGCCTGATCTTTGATCTACACTGTCCGCTTTGCTTAATCACTGCAGACAAAAGTAGTCATGAAATTGCAATTATTTTGGTGGTACTTCTAGGATGAAGATGTCTGGCGGGTTTATTCAGTGCTCTAAGGGTTAAAGGGTTTCGGTGATGACTGTACCTTAACTTTTTCCTTGAACATAACCATGCCAAAAATTGAGGAGAAAATTGCAATTACTAGGGCAGTAATACCCAAGAGTGAATATGCAACAGAATACCACTGTATATAACGCTACACTACAAATTACTACCAGATTATTACGGCCTCAAAAAAAAGTAGTACCATATGTTTGGTGTAGGTAGACATGTTCAAGTCAAAATAACATCTGACATTCTTCCTCCACAAGTTTTCTGTTTGTACAACTTTTCTCAAACTCTGTACCTTCTTACCCATACATCATACCTTTTTGCTGCACATCACTTACCTTTAACAAACAAAAGCAAGTTTAATGGCCATGAGAGAACAAATGTTTGAAAATATTGTGGGGAAGAAGAGAATGTTGGTAAACAGTGATTTCTCCTTTTCCTTCAATGTTTCACCTTTAAACAGGAACTGTAATTATTTGAACAAAATTGGATGTCTGCAATATGGGGTAGTCTAAAATTTAGCAATATGGTATAGTGTTGACTCTTTACCAGACATCCATGAACCCCTGTAACTCTTTACCACACTATGATAAGTTTTTACGCCTCTGGGAAATTAGACATTTGAAAACATCATTGGAAAAGGAGAAAATGCTGATAACCATCATTTTCTACTTTTTCCACAATGTTTTCTAACCTTTAAGAAACAAATCTTATCATTTGAGCCACATGTAATTTTTTTTCTGCAAATGCTTTGAATTTGGGCTAGTCTAAAATTTTTTTTTTTCTGGTAAAGAGTTGAATGAATATAAGAAAAAATTTAAGCCATGGGAGACATTTACAAAATTTGGGGGTTGAAATTCAAAGAAATGGGAGGTCAACAATCATTTCTTAGACCTGTTTATCATAATGTTAACTCCCAATCCAAACTACATAAAGACAGTCAGGATAATCTCCCTTAATCAACAGTGCAGCCAACAAAATTTCAGACTTGTACAAACTGAAAGAATTTGCAGACAACAAATAAAACATGGCTAAAGTGTTGGGATTTGTTTCTGAAAGTGTAGAAAACACCGTAGGAAAAGGGTATTTTGCTTTTTACCTTTTCCAACTTTTTCAAAAGCCTTTTATTTTTCTGTCATTAAAACTAGTATAGTAAAAGTTTATGTAACCAGTTTAAAGTCAGTAAAGAGTTTAACCCTTTCCCAAACAACGTATCTGAAAATGGTAGAATTAAACACTAGTTTTTTGACAGGGAAGAATACATTGTGGAAAAAGAGAAAATTCAGCACTGTTTGGTAAAGGATTAAGTTACACCAGGCCAACAGTATGTATGGCACCTGGTAGAGGTTCAAAGTGTCTGCAAACCTCCATCTTGTCTTTCCCTATGTTAACCCTTAATTAAGGCGCCTTTCACTATTACAGTTGCCTTTGCAGCTAGTGTAGATCAAGATCAGACTGCACAAAACATGCAGTCTGATCTTTGACCTACACTGTCTGCTTTATTGAAACACTGCAGACAAAACGCAATTGCAATTATTGGCATCAAATTGCAATTATCTTGGTCTTATTCTAGACTGAAATTTGTCTATTGGCTTTATTCAGGGCTTTCACCCATTATCAAACAATCCCAGGTCTTTACTACCCTAGGAAAGAAGGCCTTTGAAAACATTGTGGGAAAAGGAGAAAATGCTGGTAACCAGCATTTTCTCCTTTTTTCACAATATTTTCTACCTTATCAGAGACCTTAAGCTTATTTGTACCAATTTTGGATTTGTCGTCTGCAGATGTTTTGAATTTGAAAGAGTCTAATATTTGTTGTTTATGATAGGTTAAGAGTTAAACTGACAAATGGACAAATAGGTATTTTTACAAATGTAAATCACTTTTGTTATGAGCATGAATGTGAGGTGAATAATACGATACAGTTTTTTAAAATCCTGAACAAAAGAAGCTGAAATGGAATACTGTCAGATTTACTATTTAGATTATTATTTTTCTTGTCTATTATAGAGATAAGTCATCTGTCCAAACTTTGTTTCTAGGGGGAAAAATCAAATCTGCAATGTTATGTACATGTACATGTTCTTGGGAGGCCTCCACTACTGTGGTTGTTGATTGATTGAATGTTGTTTTATGCTGCTTTAACTCTTTACCAAACGACAAAATTTCAGACTAGTCCAAATTGAAAGCATTTGCAGACGACAAAATAAATGTGATTGAAAAATTAAAATTTGTTTTGGGAAGGGTAGAAAACATTCTGGGAAAAGGAGAAAATGCTGGTTACCAGAATTTTCTCCTTTTCCCACAATGTTTTCAAAAGCCTTCTTTTCCAGGGTCGTTAAAAGTCGGGATTGTGTGGTAAAGGGTTAAACATTTTAGTCACATCAAGGCAACAGCTTTGTTATTCATTTATGTGCTGGACTTCACCAGTGCTAGGCTGGGGCTTTGAAGAGTCTTGCCCAAGGAAACTCCAATGAAAATCCCAGTGCTTCCAGAGGGGCTCTAACTCGGAGTCCCCAGTTTACGACTCTCCTACACTTTGACAATGAGCCATACAGGACCTCCCACTTTTGAAGTTGTCCTGAGGTCAATAATTGAGATTGGCAAAATTAACAATACAGAATTTACATCATCTTCTACAATGATGGCCACTAGTTCCACCCACACACACATTATATATACAAAACAACAGACCTATACATAATAATTACTATGCAACAAGCTGGGAATACTTTACTCTTTGCCAAACAATCATAATGTTTTCACAACCCTGAGGAAAAAAGGCTCTTAAAAACGTTCTGAAAACAGGAGAAAATACAATTTAACACAAATCTTTTACTCTGTTTCAGAAGCAAATCTCATCAGAGGCGTCACATTTGTCTGCAAATGCTTCCAATTTGGACAAGTGTAGTGTTTTGTCATTAGATACAGATTTTATCAGATGTTCTAGAGGAACCAGCCCATGTAAATCTTCAGATATTGGTCAATTATAGGAAACAGGCAGAGTTTTATACAAGTAATTCCTACTGGGCAATAAAACATTTTCTGTCCAGAGCTTCAATAAAATCATACTGTAAATTGCTTTTTAACTTTTCACTACAAGAATAGATGTCAAATGAAATTTTGAACAAGAGCACTGCACAGAAGCATCAAAATATAATCACAAGATGTAAACAGATAAACCCTTTACAACACAAGCCCGAGTTTTAAACCCTCAAGAGGAAGGCTTTTGAAAACATTGTAGGAAGAGTAGAAAATGCTAGTAACCACCATTTTCTCCTTTTCTCACAATGTTTTCTACCTAATCAAAGACGGAAATCATCATTTGAGCTACATTTATTTTGTTGTCTGCCAATAATGCTTTCAATTTGGTCAAGTTCAAAATTTTGTCTTTTGATAAAGAGTTAAAAAATTGAGTACGACCATATTTTTTGTCCAGAGAAATTATCCCTAAGGGTAATGCTGAATTGAATAAAATTGGCATTCTCACACTTAAGTGGTTTAGACTTTATAATTTTTCATTGAGGCTGGTTTTTCAGAATATCTGGAAAAAGAAGAGGACAAGGTAGATCCAAAATCAGACTGCACATTCTAACAATCTGATCCTAATCTACACCACTGGCACAAGCAGTTAAATACAAAGGTTACATTATAAGGTAATCTGAAAAATGAAGAAGACTTGAAACATTTTTCATACACTGACTGAACCAAGATAAACCTCTGTCAGTTTGTCACATATATTTGGTAACACCAGACAATCTAATTACTCATTTGTTATTTCACATGAATCCTTGCAAAGAAAACTGTGTCTTTTTTAAACTCTCAACCAGACAACAAAAATTTTAGAACTAACCAAAATTCAATGCATTAGCAGGTGACGAACTGATTGCGGCTCAAATGATAGAATGTCTTAGAATGGGAAAAAACATTGTGGAAAAGGATAAAATGCTGGTTACCAGCATTTTCTCCCCTTCCCATAACGTTTTCAAAAGGTTCCTTCCTTGTGGTTTCAAAACCCCAGAGGTGTTCTGAATTGGCATTTCCTCTTCAACCAAAGGGTCTTGCATGACTCAGACATGTTTAATTCACAACCTGTAGTTCCCAAGTTCAATCCTCCCTCAAAGTGCTGGATTGTTCTATGGAGAGTCCTTATGCAAAACACTAAACAGAGCTCCAGCCTTATACAAATGAAAACAAGTACACACATGAATAAGTGGGCTGTTGCCATGATATGTCTGTAACAACGTAGAAAGCAGCATAAACCACACTCAATCAATCAACCTTTTCCATTGATTTTCCAGGAGAAACTTGGAAAAAATATGGATATCGTCAGCAAAATGAATTCCTCAAATATTTGAATGCATGTGAAATTTACATTTTAAGAATATTCAAAGAACATTTAAAACATAGTCTTCAACTTTGCAACAATTGGGCTTCTTCCTGTCTAAGTTCATATGAGCCACACTCTGACAAAAGGGGGGCTTAAAGCATCTCAGTAATGCATGATACCAATCAAACCATTACATAATTATGGATCCATTCTAGCCCCTTTTTTTAATAACCAATTCAATCATGAGGTAGATTGGTCCTTGAACATACAGAAAATTGACCAGTAGCGAAACGTTTCGGCCCAGGTCAGCTTGCGGGGACTGCACAGGTTGACCTGGGTCAATACTTTTTGCAGATATATTAATTCCCATTTTCACAGGCTCATGTCTTTTTCATTTATGTAGTACTCAGAATACCAACAATGCACTACATTACACTATATTTTTCTCCCCACATTTTTGCGTTTTCTCCTTTTCTCGGAGACATCTAGCTTTTTATCAGTTTGCCCCATGATGCTACAGGTAAATGTGTAGCCTTGTTTATTCCTTGCCAAGGTAAATTAATACCTATGCTTCTGTTGGGGAAACACAGGTTCCCCGAGTCTGAATTCATTAGTAAACAGCTGAGTGAAATCTTACTACATATGTAATTATTATACACAATGTTATCTTCAGTTGTTCAAGCTAACAGTAAAAGCCATTGAGAACCAAATGAGTCATGCTCTGGCAAAAGGGGCTTAATGCATCTCCGTAATGTATAATACCAAGAAAGCCATCACATACTTATAGATCAAAATTAGCCATTTTTTTTAAAACCGACTTAACCATGAGATAAACAGGCCCTTGAACATACAGAAAATTAACCAGTAGCGAAAAGTTTCGGCCCAGGTCAGCCTACATAAACTGCGCAGGTTCACCTGGGTCGAAACTTTGCGCAGATGCATTAAGCCCCCTTTTCACAGAGCATGGCTCAAATAAATATAGCAGTATTTTCTGTTTGTCAAATACCAGTAGTCATTAACTCAGAAGAATGCTAAGTGCCAATAAATGTCCTAAATTCATCTGCAAACCAAGATCACATGTTCTCTGCAGTCTGATCTTGATCTAAACTGTTCACAAAAGCAGTCATTGTCATACTCTTTTTGCATGCAAAAATTTAATGACAAAACTTGCATAAATTGAGACATAAAAAAATGATAAAATAATGTTACTCATCATCACATTTTGTGCAATCCGATCTTGAACTACACTAGCAGCACAGACAACTTATTAGCGAGCTCGAACCCTTTACCACATCACAAAATTCTAGACTCATCTATTTTGTGGGAATTTACAGACAACAATAATATTCAAGTATTTTTCAAGTAACATTTGTCTTTGAATAGGTAGAAAACCTTCTGGGAAAAGGAGAAAATGCTGATAACCAGCATTTTCTCCTTTTCTCACAAGGTTTTCAGAAGGTTGCATCCTCAGGGTCATTAACACTCAGGATTGAGTGGTAGAGACTTAAGGATTAAGAACAATAGGCAGGGTAAACCAAGGGTCAGAATGCATGCATGTTCTGTACAATCTGTACAATCTGATCTTAGTCTACACTTTCCCAAAGAGCACATTATGCTGCCCTTAACATGCCAAGAGTTGACAAAACATGCATAAATTACAGACATATGTTACTAACGGGATTATTATGATGTCAGAAATATACTAGCTCATCTATTTTGCAGATTTTTGCTGTCTCAAGATAAGACAAATTCATCCACTCAAAAAAAAATAGGGCACTAAAATGTTAGTCTTGCATCACAAGGAATTTGGTTAAACAGTCTCAATGAAAAAATATGCTTGCTTGATGACACTTTCAACATCATTTCAGTTTAGCCTTATCCAAAAAACCTGAGTTCTAACAACCCTAATGAAGAAGCCTTTTGAAAACATTGTGGGAAAAGGAGAGAATGCTGATAATACTGGTATTTTCTCTTTTTCCTACAGTGTTTTCTACCCTTTGAAAGACAAATCCAATAATTTCAGTCACAATAAATTTTCATCCGCTCATTCTTTCAATAAGGACAAGACTTAAACTTTATTGTCTGGTAAGGAGTTACACCAATTAGCTGCTGAGCCTACCTAAAAGAACGGTAACGGTAACGCCTGTCAGTAATGCCTGTCGTCCTACATTCTTTACACCGCGTTATTTTTTGCCTTGTAGATTAAATTCAGCTGAATTGGCAATGGCATTCGTTTGATTTACTATTTTTCTTCAAAAAAGGGGAAAACAGCACCAAACTGGAAATGTCACAAGCAAACAAATACCCCTGGTTTGGGGCATTCGGCATACCTCGGGTGATCCGGTGATCAAATCCCTCGGCTGTATCACGTAGCTTGATATGCACCTACACGGTACATTTCGCACGTTTCCGGAAGCACACCGTTTTACCGTTATTGAAATTGTAAGGCTCCTCTTAAAAAGAAAACATGAGTCAATTTTCATATCGTTATCTTTCTAACAATATTTCAGTCGGCAAACAGTTTGTACATTCAATTCTTAGCTTGGTTTATCAATTTCCGTTGGGAGCTTTCATCGACAGATCGATAGATGTGATTAACTCCATCGTGGTTGTTCATGTCGTTGCTAAGCGATTTACAGGGGCGCCACCATGTTTAAGATCATGTGATGGGTAGTTCAAAATGGAAGCCGCCTTAATACGGACGAGGTTAGATGTAGGTACGGAATCTGCTGAGTTGTGACGAGTGTGGTTTGGGGGTGACCCTTTTCTTGTAATATTTGGCAATTCAATATGTTTCTAAGCGTTCCCCAATAACCAAATGCTATAGGTCTACACAAGCATAATTCAGCCAACCTCGTTAGATCTCGGAATTGGGCAAACATGTGTGCATATGTGTCATGGATCAGTTGTATATTAGAAGCACTTAAAGCATAACACATTTTTTTAAATAGATTTCATAGCGGTACAGAATGTTGCATACTCTCCTGTGATGTTAAAAGCAATATACTCTAACATAAGTGCTTGGATGGGTAACCAAGTTATGATCCTATTGTGTGTTCCAACTTTCACTTATTTTCTATTTCAAGGACGATTGGGATTAACTTGTAATCTTAACCCTTTACCACGTGGCAGAATTTTAGACTTGTCCATACTGAAGGAATTTACAGACAATAGTTCAAGTGTTATTCAGATAATAGTATTTGTCCTTGAATAGGTAGAAAACATTGTGGGAAAAGAAGAAAATGCTGGTTACCAGCATTTTCTTCTTTTCCCACAATGTTTTCAAAAGGCATCTTTCTCAGAGTCATTAAAACTCCGGATTGTGTGGTAAAGGGTTTAAATGTATATTTAATTAAAAATTCCACTTTACAACAAAATGAAAAACAAGGAAAAACAGGCAATTCCTGGCGAGGTTACTATTCATTATTTCTCTTCATATTGAGCCACAAAAAAGTTTCCATATTCATTTTCCAGTACCTCTTATGCCATCTATCTTTTTTGAAAGACATTTCTTGTTATACGTGAAATTTATGTGGCTGGCTCTTCCAATCAATTCTGTATCGGATTCTTTACTTGCAGGGTTTTGTCAACTCTTGAGTTTTCAATTTGGACCCCAAATTTTCTAAATTTCCCCAAAACATTACATGTTTTAGTTCTTTCATTTGTTTAACCCTTTACTAAATACCTTTTTCGAATGGCCCTGTGGTAAAAAGCTTTTGAAAAGATCTTTGGAATGGAAGAACTTTTCTCTTTTTCCCACAATGTTTTCTATCTATCAGAGGCCAAATCTCATGTGCAAGTCACATTAATTTGTCCTCTACAAATGTTTTCAATCTGGACTAGTCTTAGATTTTGCTGTCTGGTAGAGTTGAAGGGCCTCAGTATGACCCTTGGTAATTGAGAAAGACCAGGGAAAACCATATACTTGTTAATTGGCTGATTTTGCCATTACATCGATCAGTTTCCTGATACAACAGAAGAAATGCTGTATTAATGATGCATATCTACAAATATTTATATTCTTGATAAAAGTATGATTTTTTCAGGGCTATTAAATGATCCGAAAATGCCAGAAAACCAGACATAATAAATTTTGGTCCAAGCCCATCTGTTTGACATAATGCTTTTGTAAATGTTTATTGAACAAATCATAAGAAGTCAATAAACTTCAAAGAACACTATCATCCTATAAACAATAAATACAAGATTGATATTATTAATATGAAGTCATGATCACCCATTTATGCTATACCAGAGGACAGAATTCCAAAGCATTTGCATACATCAAACAAAATATGACTAAAATAATTGTAGAAAATGTTTTGGGAAAAGGAGAAATGCTGGTTACAGGTACAATTTTTTTTCTCCTGTTTGAAACACAAATTGCATGTGACAAACACATTCTCCCCCACACTACAATGTTTCCACCTGGTATTAACTCTTTACCAAACAGCAAAATTCTAGACTGGTCCAAATTGAAAGCATTTGCAGATGATATAATAAATGTGATAGAAATAATGGAATTTGTATGTGAAAGGTTAGGAAACATTGGTTACCAGCATTTTCTCCTTTCTCCACAATGTTTTCAAAAGGCTTCTTCCTCAAGGTCATTAAAGATTGTGTGGTAAAGAGTTAAACATTATGAGTATCACTACTTTACAAAGGTTGTTTGCTGTAAATTTTTTTAACCCTTTACCAAACAACTGCAAGTTTTAATGATCCTGAGGAAGAAGCCTTTTGAAACTGTTGCGGGAGAAAGAGAAAATGCTCTGGTCACAAGCATTTTCTTCTTTACCCACAATGTTTTCTATCCCTAAAAAGACAAATTCCATCATTTGAGTCACATCTAAATTGTTGTCTGCACATGCTTTTAATTTGGACTAGTCTACATTTTTGTCGTTTGGTAGACAGTTAAGAAGACAATCACTGGACCCTATACCATAGAACTTTTTATGAACAGACTAATGGACGAAGGTTTTAGAAAACTTTTAGGGGAAAGGAGAGATTATGCTTTATAATTTGGACAAGTCTCCTGTCCTGCCATCTGATAAACAGTCAAAAGACATTATTTGTAAAGTAAACAATAAATCATACAGAGTCTGGAGCTTTATTCATGTAACAAAATGTAACAGATTGTAACATAATGTAACATAATGGAGCCATGGTTCTGAACAGTGAACCGAACATCAGCATTATAACAAACAGTGGAATAATAAAAACAACACAATAAACATTATAACTGGAATGGATTCTGGGAATTCAGTACATGTTTTCTTGGCTAAAGTCTGGGAAACAAGCTTTATTGACTTTTACCATTGTATAGCATTCCTGTATGCAGAGTTTCTGCTAGCTCATGAATTTTTGGGGTCATCTGTGACTCTGTTTGACATTTTGGGGGTCATTCAGAAATTTTTAGGGTCATAGCAGCCTGTTATCTATTGGATGGTTACAGAAGATACAACGGGTAGTAGTTTTGTGTAAACCAGAAACCAATAACTCAGTGGTATGATTCTGTAGTTAAAAACATGACAATTCTGTTAGATCTAATAATTGAATCAGTCTTTTATGTTACTTTTTAATTCTGTTTTATGTTGTGTCAAGAAAGACCAAATGTATTAATTTTGTTGCATCAGCCTTTCATTTTCCACAACAAAAACTCGGAAACACAGACTTTCTCAAACGCTGCTATATAAAATCTACAACAAAATTTTAGCCTAAGAGAGCCAAATGAACTAAATTCAGTCAAACATGTCTCTACAAAGGGTTTATCAAAACTTTGTAGGGTCCAAGTGCCTACAACCAACAAATTTGCAGACTGCAAAATGAGCCATGCTCTGGCAAAAGGGAGTTTAATGCATCTCCATGATGCATAATGGTTATACCAAGCAAGTCATCACATATGTATAGGGATCCAAAAATCCATTTTGTCCAACAACTGACTGAATCATGAGATAAACTGGTCATTGGACATACAGACAACTGAGCAAAAAGTTTTGACCCAGGTCAGCCTTCATGGACTGCGTAGGCTGGCCTGGGTCGATACTTTTTTTGCAGATATATTAAGTCACCTTTTCATAGAGCATGGCTCAAATATAGCTGAAATGATAGGATTTGTCTTTGAAAGAATTACTTAACCTTTTACCAAATACCAAAATGTTAGGCAGGTCTAAACTGATACCATTTGAAGACAACAAATTAAATGTGGCTAAAATGAGGGAATTTGTCTGTGTAACATTCACTTTTATAGGAGTATCCTTGGGCAAAGCCCTGACCTAGTACTGGTGAAACCCATAAGCAGGTGAGCTGTAGCCAAGATATGACTGAAATAGTGCTGAAAGGGACATAAAACACTTTTCAATCAATCAATACACCATTGAAGAATTTCTAAATGTTGCCAGAGTATAAAAATATTCTGTGGGGGAATTTCTATCTAAATGTTATAACTGTCTACATTTAACCCTTTCCCAAATGACAAATTTTGGACTGGTCCAAATTGAAAGAGTTTGCAGACGACAATTTTAAATTTGATGAAAATGGCAGTAAGTTCTCAAAAAGGGTAGAAAACACTTTGGGAAAAGGAGAAATTGCTCGTTATGAGCAATTTCTCCTTTTCCCACAGTGTTTTCAAAAGACTTGTACTGCAGACACGTGAAAACCAGGGCTTGTTTGGGAAAGGGTTAACCTTTCTAAAGAGTACTGGATAATCCCTAGGAACATTTTCAGTCAAGGAATAAGACCAAAATAATTCCAAGTTCAAGGATGCTTTGTGTCCAGAATGTCTGAGAAAAGATAAGAAGATCAGCGATCAGATTGCATGTTTTATGTAGTCTGATCTCGATACACATTGGCTGCAAATGCAGCACTAGCACAGTAACTTGTAATAAGCGATTTAAGGGTCAACTGGGGATTTGTAGATAGCTTTCCTAATGCATGAGCGTCCAGATTAATCTTGTATTGTCAGAGTAAGTATTGATTTACAATAACAAATCAGATGCAATAGCATCATTTATGCTCTTCTAGACTGCAACAGTGAATGCAAAGAGAATAATTAACCACACTTGACATGCTTAACTCTTTACCAAACGATCTAATTTTTTAACAGCCTTGAGGAAGAAGGCTTCTGAAAACACTGTGGGAACAGGAGCAATAGCTGGAAATCAGCATTTTCTACTTTTATCATATTTTTTTCAACTATTTCAAAGAAAAATCTCATCAACTGAGTCACACCCAATTTGTGGACTGCAAGAACTTCATAATGGTTGATGAACAAGCCTAAAATTCTGTCATTGGGTAAAGAGTTAAACAACCAATTCATTCATGAAGTTAAGACAACCAAATAAGTCAAATTATGTGATTTCTCTACTGGGGGCTTTAAAGATATCTTTTTCGATTTTTTTTGATAATTTCTTCTGTTAAACACTGACAAATAATGCAAAATACCACCAAACTTTTTTCCCTACATTTGTATTTCTTCTTTACTGATGATTTGCCAGCTCTCCCCTCAAGTAATTCTTTGGTGGATCATGTTTTAAGTTCTTGGAGAAAAAAGTCTGAATTCTAAGCCCCTCTGAAATCCAATTGGTCATAAAACTATGATTGCTTGCCATCACAAATCTATTGCTCCTTTAAGCCCCATTCTCACTGTCCCAGTTTGGCAACCAGGGTAAGTCCAGGTCCTTGTCCCTGTTTCACAAAAAAGACTTAACCTTTGAAGCGCCTCTCACAACTATTATACAAACTGCCTTAGCGGCCAGTGTAGATCAAGATCAGAATGCAAAAAACCTACAGTTTGATCTTTGATCTACACTGTCCGCTTTGCTACAGATAAAAACCATCATGATACTGCAATTATTTGGGTTCTAATTCAAGATTGAAAATATCTGTTGGGTTTATTCGGCGCTCAAAGGGTTAAGTTTTTTCATGAAACCCATCCGAGGGCTTTGGAAAGAATTATACATGTAAAGCAAGAGGACTATATCATTTACATAAAACATGAAAGGATCTGATCTTTAGCTTTTTGAGAATACAGGCAGCCAATTAAAAATGGCTGACAAACAGTAGGGACAATCATGAAATGGGCAATTTCTACTCAATAATGAGCTTTGACAGTTTTCTGAGCAACTTACAAGAATATGTCATAACCCTGATCAGGTGTAACCCTTTACCACACGATCCTGAGTTTAACTCTTTACCACATGATAAAATTTTAGACTAGTCCAAATTGAAAGCATTTGCAGACGACAAAATAAATGTGACTGTAAAATTGAAATTCATCATGGGATGGATAGAATACACTGTGGGAAAAAATGTTTTCAAAAGCTTTCTTTCTCAGGGTCGTTAAAAGTTGGGATTGTGTGTTAAAGGGTTAAATAACCATGTGGAAGGAGACTCTTGAAAACATTGTGGGAAAAGGAGAAAATACTCAGGTTACTACCATTTTCTCCTGTTCCCACAATATTTCTATAAGCTTTCTTTCTCACAATCATTAAAAGTTGGCATTGTGTGGTAAAGAGTTAAAAAAAATCATGCCCCTTACAATAATGATGTTATTGCATGTTAATCAATTAATGCAGGACATCTGCTTTAGCCAGATGTTTTGCCTGCCTGTGCCATAACCTATCACTGCAGAGTCAGATTTCAAACCAAAGTAACTCAAACATCAATGTGGAAGTTTTATAAGTGAAACGTTTATCTGCAGCTACGAATCTGTCTTTTGTCATAATTTGTCATAATTGATAGTAGAAGATCAATATCGCTTGTCACAAGCAATAAATACTTTTGTCTAGATATCTTCATGTCTTTTAACCTTTTACCGCACAATGCCGCCTTTTGACGCCACTGAGAAAGAAGCCTTTTGAAAACATTGTGGGAAATGGAGAAAATGCTGGAAACCAGCATTTTCTCCTTTTCCCACAATGTTTTCTACCCTATCTAAGAAAAGTTGCACCATTTGAGCCACATTGAAATTGTCATCTGCAAATGCTTTCAATTTGGACAAGGCTAAAATTTTGTCGTCTGGTAAAGGGTTAAGGCATACAAAAGACTTGTATTAATTTAACCTCTTTACTTTACTAAGACATCAAAACTCTAGAATCGTCTGTGTTAAAAGCATTTGCAGATGACAAGTAAAATGTGGCTCAAAGAGGGTGATGTCTTTGAAAGCCAAGAAAACATTGTGATAAAAGTAGAAAATGTTTCAAAAAACCTTTCTCCTTCAAGAATGCCAAGGAATTACTAGTTCAGTAAAGGATTAATCAAATAAGGTATCCTTTTTTCCTATTAATCTGACAGGTATATTTCTGGTAATCTATCTCAAAATTCTGTGGGAAAATTTTACAGTCTTGAAATTCTTCATTCATGCCTGTAGGACACTTAGCTGTTCATAATTTTACCTGCAGAGAGAAAGTTTGGAAATATTAGACTTCCAGAAATATACCTGTCAGATAAATAACTTCTTTAGTCAAAATGGTTTCAAATTCAGTTCCAGTAGACAGGCACACATTGTATAAAATGATATCATGACAGGAGGATAACCCTTTATAAGAGTCAAAAGTAGCTCAAATTCAACCCTTCACCAGACAACAAAATTTCAGCCTTGTCAAAATTGAAAGCATTTTCAGGCGACAATTTCAGTGTGGCTCAAGTGGTGAAATTTTTCTTTGATACAGTGGTTTTCAAAAGGCTTCTTTCCCACTAGGCCATTAAAAGGCGGTATTGTGCACTAAAGGGTCAACTGTCACAGGCCCACAAATAACTCCACCCTGCTTGCCTGGTCACTGGATCAGGAAAAAAACAATTCTATGGACAAAAGCTCCTTTGAAAGCCAACAATTTATATGAAAATTGCTGGTGTGATGGCGGGAACCCTTCCATCAGCCAAATTAGTTGAAAACTGCAGGAGACAAGCACAGAAAAATGCATCTACTGAATCCGACATACAAATGGACTGACAGACAGACAGCCCAATTCCAAGTCTTTAGAATGAACAAAACATTAGGAAAATGAAGAAAATTTGTCATTTAAATATGAGACTGTTTGGTAAAGGGTTCAGAATCCTTGTTTTAGCCATGCTCTGAGAAAACGGGCTTAATGCATCTGCAAAAAAGTATCAACCACGGTCAACCCGACACAGTGTAGTCTGGTCAAGCTGACTTGGGTTGATACTTTTTGCTATTTGTAAATGTTCTGCATCTCAAAGGACCATTCTACCTCATGATTCAGTTGGCAATTAGGCATAATAAATTTCACGAATCCAATTATGTGATAACTTGCTTAGTATAATGCATCATGGAGATAGATTAAACCCCCATTTGGCTAGCTAGGGCACTGTTCATAATGTATCTTACTAAAGGCATGGCTGATTACCTCCATTCAAACACTTTATCAACACATGCTTCCAGTAACAGCTGCTGTACATGTATATCTGTTATCTCCAGAAACAAATTTGCAGCAAACCATCTTTAAAAAAAATTGTTCAACACATGTTAGAAGATTGTGGAAAAGGAGGAAGGCACTCACAGCAAGTGATTTTCTCCTTTATGAGTCAATGTTTTCAAAACTGGTCTTCTACACAAAAGACTTGTCTACAGGAGAACATGTAATTTTCAAAATAAAGTTACAAAACATCAAATTTTCAAAGTTAGGTATGATGTTATATGATTGAATAGCTTCTGATACCCCTTTTCCCCAATATTTCACTTGGAGTATACAGTGTTTCTATTAACCCTTTACCACACAGTTCCAAGTTTTAACAACCCCAAGGAGGAAGGCTTTTGAAACATAGTGGGAAAAGAAGAAAATGCTGGTAACCAGCATTTTCTCCTTTTTCCCACTATGTTTTCTACCCTTTCAAGAAAAACGCATCCATTTGAGTCACATATTATCTTGTCTGCAAATGCTTTCCGTTTGGTCAAATCTAGAATTGTTTCATTTGGTAAACAGTTAAGCATTGAGCACCTTGTATTAAGGATGCATCATATTATTGAATTCCAAGTAAATGTAAACACATGTAAATAATAACAAAGCATCTGCCTTATAGACAGCAGATTTTGAGTATCTCTTAGGTGCTTGCCAAAGGCATTATTTAGACTTCCTGGGTTTACCATTACTAAGGACTCCAAGACTGTCATGATGTCCATGTGAAAAAGACACATTATTAATCCTTTGCCTCACAACAAATATAAGACTTGTCCAAACCCAAAGCATTTGCAGATAACCAATTAAATGTGGCTCAATTGGTGGAGTAAGTCTTTGACAGTGTAGAAAACACTGTTGCAAAAAAAGAGAAAGCTGGTAACCAGCATTTTGCTAATTTTTCCACAATGTCTTCAAAAGTCATCTTTCACAAGGTCTTTAAAATTTGAGGGATTGTGTGGCAGAGGGTTAATGAACAGAGACCCGAATATAAACTTGGGACACCTGTAATATCATAGGCTAAAAGAGTCTGTAATTCAAACCCTTTAAAACATTACTCCCTTAAGCAGGCTTTTGAAAAGACTGTGGGATAAGGAGAACAAGAGAACTCCATACGGGTGCCACTGACACTCGGCTGCTGTTGCTTGATTTTTAGTGAAAATTTTAGATTGAAAAACGAGCATTACTCTGTCGAAAAAACTTTGATGGTTACCTGCCCTTGTTGTATAGGTTTACCTTTTTGATACTAAAATAATGGTGAAAGTGGCGTAAAACACAATGCAATCAACCAATTACCTTTTTGATAATTAACAGTTTGTCCCAGTTTGAGGCAACCATCTGAAGTAATAACAGAGGTATTATAAATGTGTTAACCCTTTCCCAAACAAGCCCTGGTTTTCACGTGTCTGCAGTACAGGTCTTTGGAAAACACTGTGGGAAAAGGAGAAATTGCTCGTAACGAGCAATTTCTCCTTTTCCCACAGTGTTTTCTACCCTTTTGGAGAACTTTCTGTCATTTTCATCAAATTTAATATTGTCGTCTGCAAACTCTTTCAATTTTGGACCAGTCTATTTATCGTTTGGGAAAGGGTTAAAGTTTTCGCACCATGAATGCAGACGACAATGCAGACGACACCAGGGCTACGAAAATACCTAGAAGTTTCCTTAGAAAACAGTCGAGCTAAAAAGAAGAAAATGCTTTTCCTACAACATTTCAAAGACAAATCCCATCATTTGAACCATTTTTTCTGCGTCATGAAAATACTTTCAGCACTGTCAAGTCTAAAATTTTGCTGTCTGGTAAAGAGTCAATATTTATGTTCCTCAGACATGAATAAATACTCGGTTATTCTATGGAAAGGATTGGGTAATACTGCCTTCCCCATCATTTAAACACAAGTATCATAATATCTGGCTTAAAGACCCACAAGCCCAGGCTTTCTGCCAAAATATTTCCACATGGAAATAATCAGGGAAAGCATAATTAGGATCCAACATGTAACCCTAGGAATCTTAACCCTCCCAGTGAATGTACCCATTTTATGTCGCTTTCATGGAAAGCATAGATCAAGATCAGACTGTACAGAAGGTACAGTCTGATCTTTGATCTACAGTGTCCACTACTTTGCCAAAAATTCTGAAAAAAACAGCCATCATAAATTAAGATATCTGCATCTTTGTTACTAGCTGAGAATGTCACTATAAGGGTTAACCTTTTGCCATAACCCATTTCCTTCATCGGTAAACAATAATTGTTATTCTGTCTAACTGCTTTTTTGGCACTGCTCCTTCACAATTATAGGAAGTAAACTTTCAAGAAAATCTTCTCATTAGCTTTTCTGCAGACGTTCAAATTCTCAAACTTTCTTTCCTAGACAAATAAGTTAAAATTCAATTTTATTGTCCTGTTGTTGCTCATTGTGAAAGTTTTCAATGTTTCCCTCTTGTTAGTACATGTATCTTTAGAACCCTCAAATGAAGAAAGCATTGGAAAATATCTTAACCCTTTACGATGCAATCCCAACTTTTAACGACCCTGTGAAAGGAAGCTTTTGAAAACATTGTGGGAAAAGGAGAAAATGCTGGTAACAAGCATTTTCTCCATTTCCCACAATGTTTTCTGCTCTATCAAAGAGAAATTTTGATTTTTGAGTCACATTAATTTTGTTGTCTGTAAATGCTTTCAATTTGGACATTCCAAACAGTTTTTGTTTGGTAAAGAGTTAACTCTTTACCAAATGACAAAATTTTAAGATTGACCAAATTGAAAACATTTGCAGACAACCAAATAAATGTGACTCAAAAATTTAAATTTCACTTTGGTAGAGTAGAAAACAATGGGGAAAAAGGAGAAAATGCTGGTTACCTTTTTTTTTCTCCTTTCATTGCTGTGTTTACAAAAGCGTTCTTTGTCAGGGTCACCAAAATTCGAGATTGTGCGGTACAGGGTTAAAAAACTGAACAAATTGAATTCATCCATTTGACACATTGTTTTTAGACTTTGTCTGCACTTTAGAATTTCCTCAATTTACATGTGATGTTCTACAAATAACACCTTTCAGCTGCTTACAACTAGAAATTTGACAAAGATAATTGACATTTTAATAGATTTTATCATTAAAACCTAATTAGAGGGCACCTGCCCTTTGCAAGACAATGTTTTCCACAGCTGTCTAATATGGCAGGAGGCCAAAAAGTTATAAGTGTAAGGATAAAGGTTTAAAAAAGCCAGCAAACTTAATTTTCTTCTTTCATGACTCCCTTAGGGTGTCTGGCACATAATTAAATCTGCAAATGCAACTTTTTTCCAACATTACAGTGTACATGATTATCATGACCACCTTCTTTCACCATATAAGGGGTCCTGTGTGGCTCAGTGGTAATGCTACATTTACACCATGTTCCCGGCAACAACAGCAGACCCGTTTGTCTGAAACATAGTATGCCCAGAGATTTTGTTAGTTTTTTTCTCCATTTACAAAGTTCTGTTAAGTCTACCTAAGATTTTTTACAGCACCTCACAGCATCTTTGACAAGCCATAGAGGAGGCGGTTGCCCAGTTCCACCTGCTTTCTACTGTGGATAGAGCATCCTGGCCTGGCCTATCAAGTTTCTGCCAGCCTTCTCACATTTCTAACATTCTTACCAAGGTCTAACATGTTCTCTCAGGGTCCTGGAGGGATGGAACATGGTGGACGGGCAGTTTTAGCGCATGTTTATGTCCACAGTTTAGAAGAAAGGCCTCCGAAGCAGTAATTATCATTGTAAACTATTAGACTTCGCCTTGTCAACATGGCATGCACAGATGAAGAAGGTTTTGCTTTAGTATATTTGCTCGGTGGATATAATCTTTGTCTCAAAAAGACAGAGAGTTACAGCTGGGACAGAATGTCAAATTGCAGTAGGAAATATCAAAGAGAAGGAGGAGGACCAGAAAACGAAGATCCATGAGGGTGAGAAAATGGATATAGAAAAAAGTAAGCAACACCTCGGCCACTGCTCAATAATTCTTACCAGAGAGTTTTACACTGAAGATAACTGAGAATGCCTCCAGAAATCCATTGACAAAATCCTGGAATGGATAAAACCAGTCTATGAGAGACGGGAAACAAGGTACTGCTTTGCCTTACTTTGCAGAAAGTTGATCCTGACTCTGAGACATCTGACCATAGGAGATAATTACTCATCACTTTCCTGTGCATTTCAGAGTAGAAAAACAGCCAAATTTGCCATATGGTGCGAGATGTGTACAATGCCATTGTAGAAGCATACAATGATGAAGTGTTCTCTGTTCCTGTGGCACCTGATGACTGGAGAGTCCTGGCACAGGAGTTTGAGAGGCATCACCTCCTTGAGGATCATCAGGTTGAACCTGGTCCTCCATTGGTGGTATTGGTGGTGCTGCAGTTAAGATGGACCTCTTTTTCTTTTGTTGCATGCACAATGCCAACTTGGACTTCTTGGACTAATTTTCCTATTGCATCTTTTGCAAGCTTTGAGACCGTGCACAGCCAGTCAGGCTATAGTAGAATGAAACGCCTCATAGCACACAAGATCTACAAATCGGCATATGCCGGGATGTGCCTTGATAGAAAGCAACATAACCGTTGGGGCATAGCTGAGCTTGCCAGGTGAACCACGAAGGAACACAACAAAACCTGACAAAACTTGAAAGAGTCTTCGAGATACCTCCCCGGGAAAACAATGCTTCAACGTCCCAACACAGAACATCTCAGTCTTGTTACGGCTTATTACATGCTGGTAAGTTCTGTTGTAATCAACCTGTCCACTACAGTCTCTTAGTTTTCTCATCTGCACTGTGACTGCCATGGTAAATTTTCTGAGTTTAAAAATCTGGCACAGCAAACATGCGACCATGGTCTGACAAGTTTTATCCCATTCCTCTATATTGTCTCACGTCAGTCCAATTTTGTCCACAGTTGTCTGAAACATGGCTGCCGAGAACATGGTGTAAACATAGCATAAACTGTAGGATTTGTAATCTGGAGGCTCCAGGTTCTATCTTTATTGAAACCATTGGGTTTTTCGTGGGAGTGTCCTCTGGCAAGACACTTCTTAGGCCCTAGCCTTAGAACTGTTGAAACAAAGGACACATGAATGAGTGAGCTGCTGATGTGATGTGACTGAAATAACTTTAAAAGCTGAATAAATCACCATTCAATCCATAAATCTCTCATCATCATGTCTGTTCAAGTTTATCAGTACTGACATCCTCAACACAATGCTGAGAACCTCTCTAAGATAGGTTGCGAAAAATGTTCAAGAACAAGTGGTGAGTTCATGAACATTCAAGAACCTTTCATGAACCTTAAGAACTGTTCTTGAACTAATAAAACAGTTCCAGAACTGAGGTTCTAGAACCCAAATGGTTCTTGAACATTGGTTCTAAAAACATAAAAGTGAAAGAACATTAATTCTAGAACACCACCAGTTCTTGAACTAATCTGAAAGTTCATGAACATTCAAGAACCTTTCATGAACCTTAAGACCTGTTCTTGAACTAATAAACCAGTTCTAGAATGGCCATTTAATGTTCATGAATTATTCAAGAACTAGATTCAAGAATTGTTCTGGAACTGTTTCTTGAATTCCTCACTGGAAGTTCTAGATTTAATTCTTGAACACCAGTTCTAAAACGGCCATTTAATGTTCATGAACTATTCAAGAACTAGATTCAAGAACTGTTCTAGAACTGTTTCTTGAATTCCTCGCAGGGGCGAAAACATGCATGTCTACCAAAAACCCCAATCCCAAGTCTCTAATACGTGATAGCCAGAAGACATTTTTAGTGAGCTGTTGCAGTAAGATGAGCCATGCTCTTGTAAATTGGGGCTTAATGCATGATACCAAAGAAGTCATCACATGATCATGGATCCCTAAAGTCCATTTTGTCAAACAACCAACTTGAGGTAGACTGGTCCTTTGATATGCAGAAAATTGACCTATAGCAAAAAGATTCCGCCCAAATCAGCCTGTGCGAACTGCGGAGGCTGACCTGGGTCGGTACTGTTTGCAGATGCATCAAGTACCCTTTTCACAGAGTATGGCTCATATATATGACTGAGGAACTGCTAAACCCTTCACCAAACAATCTCATGTGTTTTTGATCCTGTCCACAGGAAAAGGATTTTTCCTGTCTGCAGGAAAAAGATTTTCTGAAAGTAAGAAAATACTGGTAACCATGAATTAAGATTTGATTAAAAAAAAAATCATTTATCCATTTGTCACTATATCTTCAAAAGTGGCCAGCTCTAAGTTCTCTACAGAAGCAGAGGTTACATCATTTTGCTCAAAAGAATATTCGATAAAACACTATAATCATCATTTTGGGAGCTCTGTCTGAACCTGGGTGATTGATTGTTGTGGGATTAGTATCTGATTTTTTTTCTGTCTCAAGATTTTTCAACCCTTACACTATTACAATCAGTTTTGACAATATGTGGGAAAACCAGCCAGCGGCTTGAGAAGAATATTGTGCATTTAGGACATGTAAAAGAAAGTCCAGGACTTACAAAGCAAAGGATTGGCCGTCACAACTAAAATAATGTAGAAAACGGTGTTCAATAGGGGTGAAACAATACGGTAAAAAGCGTATTGCAATATATTGCAATACGGCTGACCCGTATTGCAATACGTATTGCAATATGCTGTATATGCTGACATTTAGCATATCTGACCACTTGTAGTCACTGTTAGGGTAGCATATGCTCAAAAGGTGATAAAGAAAACTAGTACATGTGCTTGGAACTCTTCCATTCTTTCAAGATAATGAACTAAAAATCAATTGTTTCGCATGAACAAATAAAGACAAACTAAAATTGACTAGTCTTTAACACTCGCTATCTTGACGATTTTCGTCTGCCATTTTTTTTCTTCAAGAGCGTACTTGTTTATATAAAAACCAGCGCTACTATACCGAACTTCGGGACATGGCTCAACAGAGTAGACAGTGCGATGCACTAACTTACTCAGTTGCTTACTGCACTAACACTAATACTTTGCAGCTTAACTACTGGAAAACGCAAAAATAAGTGTGAGCAAAGTTATAAGAAATGAATAACATACAAACTCCATTGATCCAAAAGCATTAAAGCTCGACGTTTATTTGGAGTTCGTGTCGTGAATTTTATGTGGTCATAGTTTTACCTAAACACCGGTGACACCGCCTGTGGAAAAAAATAAACAACTTTCGCTTTCGGAAATCTTTAGAACTGTAAGTTGAAAAACGATCGATTTCTGACAGAATTTTTGGGAAAACCGGACTTTCTGATGCAATTAAGAGAAGTTGACATATTGCAGAAATACCGATACGGTAAAATTCGAACCGGTTTCGGTTTTTTCTTTGAATAGACCGCGGTTAATCGGTTAATCGGTAAACCGTTTCACCACTAGTGTTCAACACCATACAAACAAAACCATCACTGTCAATCAAAAGGAAAAGCTGAATTGATGTTATTTACAGGCCATTTCCAGGCCTGAATATTTTTTCAAATACAGGACAGCGTAAATCGAAGGTCAGACCTTTTGCAGGTTGATCTTCATCTACAATGTCCATTAAAAATAATCCTTTACCGGACGACAAAATTGAAAGCATTTGCAGGCGACAATTTCAATGTGGCTAAGATGGTGCAATTTGTTGTTGACAGCGTAGAAAACATTGTAGGAAAAGGAGAAAATGCTGGTTACCAGCATTTTCTCCTTATCCCACAATGTTTTCAAAAGGCTTCTTTTCCAGGGGTGTTAAATGGCTGCATTGTCTGGTAAAGGGTTAAGTAATCTTTAAACATCCAAAGAATGAAGCTCAAGATGAAGTCTCACTCAGAGGTTCATTAGTACCTGGACAAATTATCTTTCCAACCCATTTAAGTTAAATCCTTAAACTGCTTAATGAATGACACGAAAATTTCCAGTCATTCCTAAAAACCAAAATGTTGCAGTTTCAAAGTTGATTTCACCAGAAAGGAAATACTGTATCGGAAAGTGTATATCAAAGATCAGACTGCATGTTCTGTGCACTCTGATATTGATCTACACTGTCCACAAAGCACACCGAATTGCTCTAAGGGTTAAGCCATACTGCGCCACTTAACTATCATTATGAGACTGATAACCATAACCCTTGTGGTTATGAATCCCATATTCAATTGCCTCCGTTGACAGCGTAGATCAAGATCAGACTAATGCACAGAATGAGAAGTCTGGTCTTGGATCTACACTGTCCCCCTCTTTGCCAGATATTCTGACAAAAAAACGGCTTTGAAATTACGACATCTGCATCTTTAGTACTGAAGGAGAATGTCAGTTTTATTTATTTAGCGCTCACATTAGTGTGGATTCTTTACTAAACATAATCCCATGTTTTAACAACCCTGAAAAAGGAGGCTTTTAAAAGCATCACAAGAAAAAGAGATAATGCTTGTTACCAGCATTTTCTCATTTTCCCACAATTTTTTCTATCTGCTCAAAGGCAAAATTTCAAATCATTTGAACCATACATAATTTAATTGCCTTCTGCAGATGTTCTGGTAAAGCGTTACCATAGATATGATCTTTTTTCAAGGACTAAGAACAGGGGAAAAAAATCCGATGTTTAACTCTTTACCAAACAATGCCGACTTTTAACAACCCTGAGGAAGAAACCTTTTGAACATATTGTGGGAAAAGGAGAAAATGCTGGTAACCAACATTTTCTCCATTTCCCACAGTATTTTCTACCCTACCAAAATAAAATTCACATCATATGAGCCATGTTGAAACTGTCGTCTGCAAAGGCTTTGAATTTGGACAAGTCAAAAATTTTGTCGTCTGGTAAAGAGTTTAGATTCTGATCAAATATTTCATGGGATTCAAAGGAAAACTTTGGGAAGAGATAGAGGCACAAGATATTCCTTCCATCTCAATTCAAGGGCACATAAGTTAGCTATTTATCAGAAGACAATATTTTAGACCAAACTGAACGCATTTGCATACAACAAAATAAATGGTACTAAAAACATGAGATTCACCTTTCAAAATGTCGAAAACTTTTTGGTTAAAAGGAGAACATGCTTGTTTTTGGCATTTTTCCTTTTCCCACAATGCTTTCAAAAGCTGCATTTCTCAGGGTTGTAAAAACTCAGGACAGCTGTGGTACAGAGTCGAGGTTCAATACCTGAATATAATAAACATTTTGTGGCAAAACACTAAGTTTCTCCTAATTGCCACTCTTTCTCTAAGTGGTCAATAGCAAAACAATAAACATTTATCAGCAGGAGGTAATGTGAACAGTCATAAACAATGCTGTCTTATTGCATAATTAAATCACCAACTGCCAAAAAAAGAATAGACAATCAGTTGGTAGCAATGACCCCAAAATGCAGTCCTCTTCTAGTCAGACTATCTTATGCAGCTTTAAGATCAGCCTGCATATTCTGCATAGTCTGATCTTGATCTATATACTGTGCAAAAGCAACTAGCAGGGGTATGAGTGGGGTCGGGGGATGATGAAAGACCATTCTATCTTGAAAAACAGTCTAAATATCATTATTTCAAGGTTATTTTGGAAAGAATTTGTAACAAAGTAGCAGACAGTTTAGATGAAAGACTCCATGTTCTCCGCAATTTGATGTTAATCTACCGGTATACTGTTTGCAATATGCCTAGGATCCAGTGCATTAAGGGCTAAATGCCAAGATTGTAACACTGGATATCTATTCGAGCATTTCTTTTGATCTAAATAAGAATTTATGATAGGCCAGTAGACACATTAAGGAGACTTAAATTGACTGATTGACCATTACTTTGACCATGAAAAGGACAAAAAGATATTTCATGAGCTCCTGATATCTCATTTCTATTCTTCTGGGATCAATTCATAATGATCACAACTGTTCTGACCACCACATTTTTCCTTATTCAATTCCTAATTATTTTTATGCCCCAGAAAAATTATTATTCAGGGGCATATAGTTTTGTTTAGTCTGTCTGTCTGTCCTTCCACTTTTGTGTCCGGGCTGTAACTTTTTTCCCCGACTTAATTTCAAAATAATTTTGCACAAATGTTAACCACATTAACACAATGTGTCATGCGCACAACTTATGTCCATAGGTTAAAGGTCAAGGTCACAGCAAGGTCAAATGTATTTTGAGGGGTAGTATTCGTGTCCAGCCTGTAGCATTTTTTATTATGTATGAATTTCGGTATAACTTTGCAGAACTGTTAACCATATAAAGATGATGTGTTGCACCCAAAAACAATCTCAGTAGGTCAAAGGCCAAAGTCGTGGCTAGGTCAAATATGTTTAAAGTTCTGGACACTTATGTCTGTGTCCAACCTGTAACTTTTTTAGCTATCAGTAAATTTCAATACAACTGTGTAGAATTGTCAACTACATAAAAACGATGTTGCATGCAAAAAATCATGTCTATAGGTCAAGGTCACTTCAAGGTTAAAGGTCCGTTTTCAAGTCTGGGCAATTAGTTTTTTCCCTATAACGTAATTTCGAACTAATTTTGCACAAATGTGAATCACATCAAGATGATGTGTCATACACAGTATTCATGTCTGTAGGTTAAGGGTCATTTGGTTACAGCAAGATCAAATAGGTTTTGTAGGGGTAGGGTACATGTCCTGCATGTAACTTTCTTAATTATGAATGAATTTCAGTATAATTTTGTAGAATTGTCAACTAGGAAAAGACAGTGTGTTGAGCCCAAGAACCATGTCATATTCAGTGCAGTCTGATCTTGATCTACACCACAGGGATTTTTAGCGTTTTTTTATGTTTTACATGTATATATAATACAAGGAATGCAACTGACATTATCGGCAAATTCTACTTGTCATCACAAAAACACAAGTTACTTCGTCAATTTTACAGATAATCACATAAGGTCTACTTTATCTTGCTCATTACACATTTTTCTAGCGAAAAATAATGTGGTTTCATGACTAAACGTTCAATGATTTGTGCTACAGAAGCCGGTTTCTCGACAAATAGGTCGAAATTATTTGGTCCGACACGGGTTCGTTCAGTGCGCTTGTCAGAGTAAATCTACTATTCTGTACAAGATCATGGCCAAAATACTTATCGGTTTGATAAAACAAGTAAATATCTTTAACCAACCTTCGTTGTTTAATAATAACACGAAGAATACAGCTCCAAATTGTCCGATGTTTGATCGATTCACTCAAATTTCAAAGAAGCAGCCATCATTGTTGTCACGTGATCAAGATGTATCAAGGCATTTCATTGGTCGGAACCAAATCCGACCAATGAAATGCCTTGATACATCTTGATCACGTGACAACAATAATGGCTGCTTCTTTGAAATTTGAGTGAATCGATCAAACATCGGACGATTTGGAGCTGTATTCTTCGTGTTATTATTAAACAATGAAGGTTGGTTAAAGATATTTATTTGTTTTATCAAACCGATAAGTATTTTGGCCATGATCTTGTACAGAATAGTAGATTTACTCTGACAAGCGCACTGAACGAACCCGTGTCGGACCAAACAATTTCGACCTATTTGTCGAGAAACCGGCTTCTGTAGCACAAATCATTGAACGTTTAGTCATGAAACCACGTTATTTTTCGCTAGAAAAATGTGTAATGAGCTAGATAAAGTAGACCTTATGTGATTATCTGTAAAATTGACGAAGTAACTTGTGTTTTTGTGATGACAAGTAGAATTTGCCGATAATGTCAGTTTCATCCCTTGTATTATATATACATGTAAAACATAAAAAATGCTAAAAATCCCTGTGATCTACACCTGCTTCAAAAGTAGCTACAGTATAGAAAGTCCCTTTCAGTGTTAATCATTAGGCTGCTTAGTGCAACCCAAGGACCTTTAGCATACAGTGTAGATCAAGATCAGACTGCAAAGAATACACTGTCCAGTAAGGTGATGTCTTTCCCCAAAATATACAATTGAAATAGCAAAATTGGGGATTACTGTCAGCTTGAAAGTTTCAATTCACTTATTTAGCATGATAAGGGTTAATAAATCCAAGAGACCATGTGGAGCATTACAGCTGATGGTAAATGGAACCATCTGTATACCATTGTTGAGTAAATACCCTGCCTGTTTATTGTCTTATTTATTACACCTCACCTATGGCATACCCAAAACACATAGGCCCAGCTTTTCAGATCTCCTCTTAGTTATACTTCAAAAACAAATTAAATAGGCTTTTGCAGGAACCAGTGGTTTGGGATCCAACAGTGGTAAAGTTTAGGACTCATAACTTGAAGGTTCCTGATTCGAGCCCTCACTTGAAATACTGGCTTTTTCATGGGAGTGTCCTTGAGCAAGACACTTCATTCAGAGCTCTAGCATAGTACTGGTGAAACCCAGGATATACATACTAGAGGAAAAAGGCAATAGCCAAAATATTAAACAATAGAGTGATATAATTTTTCATAGTGTTTTATTCATTCCCAGAGGAATTCATAGTATCATCATGAAAAAAAAAAATTTTACTTCATAAAATTCCAGAAACAAACCAAATGCAGCCAATGACTTGACAGAAACCCTAATCAAACTCGATTTTTTTCTTTTCAGACTCAGAGAAATAACCAGAGGCATTATGATGACACAGCAATTGTCATTCCTCTGGTAATAAACCAGGACATAAACTATGGTAAATGATAAGTCAAGTAACTACACAACCCTCTTACTAACATTACGTCAAACAATCTGAGAAAGAAAGCTTTCAAAGCATTGTGAGAAAAGGGGAAATTCCCAGTAATCAGCATTTTCTCCTTTTTCCACAATGTTTTCTATCCAATTCAGGATAAATCCCCTCAGTTAAGCCATTTAGGTTGTCTGCAAATGCTTTCAAAACCAGTAAGACTAAAATTTTGTCCTCTTCGGTAAAGAACTAATGGTATCATTTTCACCAGACTAGTTGAATCTATCATTTACTGTATATTTTTTTGCAGACAACCTTTTCCTTCATGCAAACACCTTGTTTGTTTCACACCCTTTTCAAAAATGTTTCAGTTATATCACGGCTACATTCTCACTTTATTCATGCGGTAACTGGGTAACATTACCACTAGTTCAGACTAGGGTTCCGCAGCGCCCTTGGTCACTTCGACATGCCTAATTGCTGCCAATGGCAAATAAAAACCTAGAACAAATTCAAAGCAATACAAGACTCCAAAATAATAATTTTTTTATACATCTTTTATAAGCAATTTGTTAAAACATTCAAACAAATGGAGAGATCAGCATGGTACATTCTACTACCCTTAACCTTTCCCACACAACAAATTTTAGACTTTCCCAAATTTAATACATCAGTGGACAACAAATTCAAAATAAATACAAATGAGCTTAAGGTCTCTGATAGGATAAAAAACACTGTGTGAAAAGGAGAAAATGCTGTTCACCAGCATTTTCTCCTCTTCCCACAATGTTTTTAAAAGCCTCTTCCTCAGAGTTGATAAAACACAGGATTGTTTGGTAAAGTGTTAAATAGGAAGCATGTACCCAATAGAACTTGGAACTGATTTTGTGAACAGCTTAACCCTTTACCACACAATCCCGACTTTTAACGACCCTCAAAGAGAGGATTCTTGAAAACACTGTGGGAAAAGGAGAAAATGCTGGTAACCAGCATTTTCTCCTTTTCTCACAATGTTTTCTACCCTATCAAAGCCAGAAACCATAAATTTAGCAACATTTCATTTGTCGTCTGCAAATGCTTTGAATTTGGTCCAATCCAAAAATTTGTCGTTTGGTAAATAGTTAAATCAAGATTAGATCATAGAAATAATTATTTCCCTGCAGCAAACTGAGCTTTGAAGAACTTTCTGGGAAGAGGAGCAACTGCTTCTTACAAGCTAATGCTCCTTTTCCCAAAAGGTTTTCCTAGCTGGTGATAACAAGACATATAAGGCCATCCTGTATATGTTTGGTCTATGTGTAAGCCAAACCAGTAGCTCAGTACAGGGCAGATACTTCAGAGCCCTGGCCTAGGTACTGGTGAAACCCAGGAAATACATGAATATGTGAGCTCAGTTGCCCTGATATGACTGAAATAATATTGAAAGCAGCATAAAATACCATTCAATCAATCATTCAATCTGTAAAGGACATGAAATCCAGAGATTTGCTAGCATGAATCCCTGTTTGGCCAAATTCTTTCTCAGCATTGATCACTAAGTCGTTGCTACAGGATTTTTATTCCTCTCTCACGGCTGAACATTGTTGTGACCATACTAAATTTGGATTGATTATTTGATTGTATGGTGTTCAGTTATATCGCGGCGGCCAGTGCACCTATCCATGCTTTCCTGGAGTTTCTGTTACCAGTTCTCTGCACAATGTTCTTTCCAAGCCACTGGCTGCTTTCCCACACAACCATCGTCAAAACAATGATCAGCGGTGAGAGAGGAATGAATCCTGTCGCGATGACTATCATCAATCCTTGGAAAGAAATTGGCCAAGCCGGGGATCGAACCAGCGACCTCCTGTTCTCAAGTCCTGTACGCTACCGACTGAGCTACTGGAGCTTGGCACTTGGAAAGCAGCCAGTGGCATAGAAAGAATACTGTGCAAACAGCAGGTAATAGAAACCCCAGGAAAGCATCGATAGGTGCACTGGCTGTTGCCATATACAGAACAGAACTGAAGTAATGTGGAAAACTGTGTTATTATGGGACACCAAACAAAGAAATGCATCCTTTGTGTAATTTATAAAGGATTGAGGTAGGTGTAACAATACCCTGTCCTGTAATGGGTTAACCAGCAAATACTTTATGACCATCATACATATATATAATGTATGTCATGTTCTGTGAAAAGGGGACTTAATGCATCTGCGAAGAGTATTGACTCAGGTCCGCATGTGCAGTCTGCACAGGCTCACTTTGGCCGAAACTTTTTCTCTATTGGTCAATTTTCAGTATTTCCAAGGACCAGCCTAGCTCATGATTCAGTTGGTTGTTAGACAAATGGATCTTTATAGATCCATAATTATGTGATGACTTGGTTGGTATCATGGATCATGGAGATGTATTAAGCCCCCCTTTTGCCACAGCATGGCTCAAACATAAACCACATTTTATTAATGGTGGTCTGTAAACCTCATTATCTATCCAATAACCCCAGAGTTATGTATCTGAAACAAGTACTGGACTTTGATTAAACCCCCAAAAAAAAGAATTGAATGACAGAAAAACATTATATTTGAATGGTATGGAAACTGTTGTAGGAACAAAAGCAATTGCTTGTGAAAATCAATTGCTCTTTTTGCCACAATCTTTTCAAAACTCTCATATCAGTCAGGGTGTCAAAAGTAATTTGGAAATGAAATGGGTTTATCTATCTGTTTTTTTTTTCTTTTTATGATGAGAAACAAAGCTCAGCTAATTTCTCAATATTCATTATTGTGTATGAATACCACATGAAACCACCAACAGATCTGCTAGCCAGATTGCATTGAAAAAACCATTGCAACAGCTGTTTGTAGTCTCACGAATCAGCTTGATGATACAAACATTTTGTATTTTACTCTACACTTGCAACACAAATTTTAGACTAGGCCATTCTGAAAGCATTTGCAAGCAACATGTTATACATATATCGTTTAAATAATGGGGTGCTTCTGAAAAAGGCTGACTGAAGGCATCGTGAGAAAAGGAAACAAGAGGGCCATGATGGCCCTGTATCGCTCCACTGGCTTATAAATATAAACCATAAATACCAAACATTTCAATTCTGAGCCAAATGGTTTCAAATTGAAGACTTACAAAGTTTTCTCTGTAAAAGCCCATGAGAAAGTTGAGACCCGCAGGGCAAAGCCATTATTGATCCCAGAGCTATAATTACTTGAACCCTGGTAGAGGTCCACAAGATAAAGCCAGTCATGCCAAAATAATACAAGTCTATGCTGTATGGTTATAAATAAGGTGATTTTCAAGTTTTGTCCATATGAAGCCTCTGTAAAACATAAGACCCCTGATGCAAGGCTGATTTCAAAAAAAAATCAAAACAGGAAGATTTCTTAAGTTGTCACTATGTAAGCCCATGTAAAACTTGTGACCCCTGCAGCGGGGCCAATTTTGACCCCTGGAGGGCTAAAATTTTGGCCCACTTGGTAGAGGCCCACTAGATATAGCTACATGCAAAATTTGGTAGCTCTAGGCCTTATGGCTAGGTACAGGAAGATTTTTAAACTTTTCTCTATATAAGCCTATGTAAAACTTGTGACCCCTGGAGCAGAGCCAATTTTGACCCCAGGGCTATAATTTGAAGAAACTTGGAAGAGGTCTACTACATAAAGCTACATGCCAAATTTGGTAGCCCTATGCCGTACGGTTTCAGACAAGAAGATTTTTGAAGATTTCCAATATTTTTCAGTTTTGTTGCCATGGCAACCAGAGTTTTTGAAGGAATCAAATTCTTTCAAGAAGTTCTGAAGAGGACCATGGCAGGATCATTTCTGTGAAGTTTCATGAAAATTGGATGGGTAGTTTCAGAGAAGATGTTTGAAATAAAAGTTAACGCACGGACGGACAGACGCACGGATGGACAGACGCACGACAGACACCAGGCCATGACATAAACCCGCTGGCCTTCGGCCAGTGGAGCTAAAAATGCTTGTTACCAGCATTTCCCTCTTTTCACACAGTATTTTCAAAAGCCTTGTTCCTACGGGTTGAAAAAATACCGAATTGTCAAGCTAAAAGACTGTTCTCTTATAATGTAGGTACTGTATATATTCTGCAAAAATGGTACATCTTTTGATTTGATGGTACTTGAACTAATAATTTCATAATTTCAAAAATATTTTACCCGTAATTATGGTGACAGTTTAACCATGCATCCTTGGTCATCAACCGTTACTACACATTTAGTAGTTAACCATTATCCTGCTAAAAAACTGAAATGAAACTTTCAAGCCAACAGTAAAAACCCAGATAGTGTCATTTCAAACTTAATTAATTTGCTCACATATAGTTCCAAAGTGGCAAGCATCAGCAACCTGGAGCAAACTTTGGACACTATAGAGTATGAATCCCATCCCATGACCAGACTAATAAATCAGAGCTCCAGATTAGTGGGAGTGATGGTATTCTAAATCCATTATTTCTCTTCCACACCCTATGTTGTGGGTACGCATTAGAATCGTCTCAATGGCACAATTCTAATGAGTACCCATAACATAGGGTTAAATGGAGACTAATTAATATTTTCAATTTTGAAGTCAAAATCACTCCCTCTATCTGGTGCTCTGCATGTTCACCACAACATTGCAGCATCAATACAGCTTTTGTAAAATATTGTGACATGAAGAAAATTATTGGGGGAGAAAGACTTGTATCAATAGATTATTGGTAAATACGTCATTGGTAAAGACAACCTCCATGGCCGTGAAGTTTAAAGACTCACCTCAAGGGTAGCTCATGTGACTATTAGCCCAAACCATTCCAAAAATCACACACCCATCACAGTAATAAAATAAAGTGTTAAGATCAGACTGCAGAAAATAAGAAGTCTGATCTTCGATCTACACTTAAGTGATGAGATTTCTTCCTGCAAAAAGAACTATGAAATAGCAACTAGAGCTGTCACTGAATGTGACTTAATACCCCTGGCAGCGCTTTGACAGAAAAAAAGTGTCAAGTTCAAGGGGAGATAATTCCTCAACCAGGGGGAGTTGACACTTGAAAATTACGTCTTGCAAATCTTCAATATATGATCAATATATGTGCAAAGTTTAAATGCAATTGAAGGAAAACTGTAGAAGGAGTTTGCGACACAAAATTGCTAGTATTTTGTACACAGACGGACACATGGACACACAGACGGACGGACAGACAGGCTGATTCCAGTATACCCCCAAAAACATTTGTTTTGCGGGGGTATAAAAACATTCGTTTTGCGGGGGTATAATAATTCTGTTTTTACTATTTGCTTGAAATCTTTATTCATTTGTTGAACAGTTTTATTTAGCAGTTTAAGAGTAAGCAGTTTAAGAGTTACACTAATTTATGTTGGAAATGTTCTTCGATTTTCACAGATTCAGACTGGATTTGAATTTGGTCATAAAGAACACATACATGTAATTATCTACCCTGTACAAAACTTCTCATGCTTACTTCAAAATCTTGTTTTTAGTTCCTTCAGAACCTATAAGGTGTGCCAAAAGAAACCAAAAATTGGTCAGGTTGAACGAAAACTTTAGCAGCAGTCAGTTTGTTAGTGTGATAAGCCTTATGTTAAAATGAGAATTCTTCTATTTTGGACACTTTTCAGCAATAATTTTGGTACTTTTCACACAAAATAGTGGGCTACAGTAACCTTTCAGTTAATGGATTTAACCTTTACCCCAATCAATATTCAATCCTTAGACCTCTGGGTTACTAAAGAGATACTTTGTGGCCAGAAGCAAACCCCTCATTAAGCCTCAAAAAACATTGCCAAAAGGCACCAGAGATAATACCAGAGATAACGTTCAAGAAAAGACTGTGTTCTATGTGACCTGATCTAGATCTACATTGTGTGGAAAAAGCACCAAGCATAATATCCACAGTATGCCATGAAAAAGTATATATATAAACCTCTGCAAACAGTGTGAACAAAGACCTATGTTGATAAAACTGCATTTTGCAGTCCAAGTTCTAGAAACGTAAAGATTTGGCAATCAATTTTACAAAACAACACAGCTTCTTCTATTGATAAAAAAAACAAAACAATCTAAATACTGAGTTACATGAAAAACAATTCAAATTTGTGGAGGAAAGTGTTTATCTAGATAACTACCAGTAATCTCACTGTTTATTCCCAAGAGACCAGCTATATCAGTACTAATAATGGAATACTGGTGGAAACAGGCAGTTACCTCACACACATTGAACATAAACTTGACACAGATAGGGAAAAAATATATATCCAATCTCATGATCCATATAATGGTACTGGGGCCTTGGTTAATCAAAAATGAATTTGATGTTTAACAAAAACTGTAACTGACTGACAATGATTATAGCTGTTCATCAAATTTGAGTCTTGACTACCATTTATTGGTTAAAAATATCATTACTTTTGCTTATGCCATCAGTCAAAACATGGTCTTTTCAGAATAATGCTGTAACTTTTTCTACATATAATAGATAAACAAGCTAGCACCTTGCTGATACTACCAGACACAATAAGGACTTGCACATGTCTGCGCATGTCATATTATTTGAAGATAGAGTCCTGTCTGCTATGAGTTCTATCACTAACCTGTACAGGATAGATATTAATATGCCGCATATTTTTGCTCCAAATTTCTTAAAGGTAAGAGTTTTGTACAGGAAAAATGATTTTAAGAAATAGCTAGATATAGATATGGGCAAAACCAGGATTTGTGCAACAGACTTGACAACAAAAATAATGACCCCAACCAAGCTTAGAACTTATACCAGGGCTATTTCTCAAACTTACAGCGGCTGTGTTTATAAATGACTGGTGTATAGGTTATATGCTAGCTAACCATGGCTAGATGAATTCTACCAGGTCCAGTTTTCATGAGTAAATGTTTATTTTGAAATTCGCTGCATCAATATTATTGCAGTCTTGAAAAGTAGTCCAGTCCGGTACCTAGAATGCCCAAATCAGATTGGTATGTATTTGAAAAATGCTACCTAGTGTAAAATAAAGAACATGCACATTCATACTGTAACTGCCTCTATATACCACTCAAAACTGGTCAGGGATAACCATACTAGATTCAGCTGAATACATGTGTCCCATGTATCAGGTATGCTTTTGCAATATGTTATATTGCCACAATGATGAAATAACCCACCCCTGGAAACGGATGTTTTTAATGAAAAACTGAATTGTTGAAACATACCTCTATTGAAATACCTTTAGGATCCCTACCAGTGTGAGAATAAACAAATTTGCATCAGTTGGTTCATCAAAATTAAATGTCTTTGTGGGTAACAACTCTACTTTTTAAAGTTATTGCAAAAACTAATTGATCCTTATACCAACAATGTTTTCATAATCTGTCTTCTGCATTGACCTAAAGCAAAAAACTTTTCTATGACTACTGGTTATGAACTCATCCTAACATCAACTGGTTGCAAGCAATTCCCAAAATCATCATGATCACTCAAAATCAAAGACTGGATATCTGACAAATTTGTGTTACTTTCAGCATTTTAATACATGATATCAAGACAACTATAATCGATATTACAATAAACAAATCTGAGAGAGCAATCAAAAATTGCATATCTGATAATGACTTCACACAACAAGACATTCAATATATGGATTTTTGGACAATACTGGTCTCCCTTGATAATGAAACCCTATCACCCAACAACCTATCTGGCATCAGCAAGACTACTGAATTCAAACATGATAAAATACTAACACTTTTCACCCTCATGAACCTGTGCCTGAATTAACTTGTGTCAACCATTTAAGCCCCTTTCACAACTCAAGTTGCTTTTGGTGAGTGTAGATCAAGATCAGACAGCATAAAACAAGTAGTCTAATCTTTACCTCCACTGCTTGCAACGTTGATTTACTAACCCTCCCCCCTCCAAAGAATAAGATCTTAAAATCCTACATGTTGCAATTTTCAGGGTTTATTTTATCTCTACTATAAAACAATTGTTTTGTTCGTATTAAGTGCTTAATCCTTTCCCAAACAAGCCCTTGTTTTCACGTGTCTGCAGAACAAGTCTTTTGAAAACACAGTGGGAAAAGGAGAAATTGCTCGTAACAAGCAATTTCTCCTTTTCCCACAGTGTTTTCTACCCTTTTTAAGAACTTTCTGCCATTTTCATAAAATTTAAAATTGTCGTCTGCAAACTCATTCAATGTGGACCAGTCCAAAATTTGTCTTTTGGGAAAGGGTTAAAGGGCCTATAAGCCCAGCCAGTATTAACTTGTCAGCAGGATACTTAACAAAACCTAAATATTTGAGGAAAAACATCACAACTTGACCCTTACACAGCCAAATAACAGAAACAACAATTTCAGGATGGTGGAAGTACCATACTTAACTCCTTATGAAACAACAAAATTCTGGACCAGTCTAAATTCAAAGCATTTGCCGAGGACAATTTACGTATGGCTCAAATGATGGAATTTATTATTGATGGGATAGAAAACATAAAGGAAAAGGAAGAAAATGCTGGTCACCAGCATTTTCTCCTTTTCCCTCTGTGTTTTCAAAAGCCTTTTTAGTTAGAGGTGTTAAAAACTAGTGATAGTGTTGTCAGAGCTCCAGATAAGAGGGAGTGATGGTACCCTGAATCCATTATTTCTCTTCCAAACCCTATGATGTGGGTACTCATTAGAATCATCTTGATGAGACGATTCTAATGAGTACCCATAACATAGGGTTTAGTCGAGAATAATTAATATTTTCAATTCTATAATCAAAATCACTCCCTCTACCTGGAGCTCTGTGTAGTAAAGAGTTAACTCCTTACTGGATGAAAAAATTTAGACTTGCCCCTATTGAAAGAATTACATGCTTGCAAAATTTCCAGACAACAAATGCAGCTTAAATCTAAATTACAGAATGATTAAATTCTGGATTCTATCAAATTGAAAGCACTTGCAGAGGACAAATAAATGTTGCTAAAATGATGATTTCTGTCTTGGATAGGATAGGAAAAATTGTGGGGAAAAGAGAAAATGCTGGTTACATTGTTTTCAAGTCTTCTCTTTCAGGGTTGTTAAAGACAGGATTATGTGACTAAGGGTTAAATTATGGGAACAAACTTTAAAAGGTTGGGAAACATTGTGGGAAAAGGAGAAAATGCCGGTGGTAACCCTTTCAAACATAAATCTAGTCATATAAGTGACAATTTTTCTTCTGTATATGCTTTCAATATGGATGGGTCCAAAAATCTGTCATCTGGAAAAGAAATAAACTTGCTGAATATTTAACCAAACAACAATAATTTAGAACTAGTCTATTTTTAAAGCATTTTCATGGAACATTGATTAAATGCTACACAAATTATGAGATTTGTTCTTAAAAGGGTTCAAACATTGTGGAAAAAAGAGAAAATAGCACTGGTTACTACTACTTTGTTCTTTTCCAACAATGTTTTCAAAGGCCATCTTCTTTAGGATCGTTAAAAATGGGATTGTTTGGTAAAAGGTTAAAAAAGTCCTGCAATTCTGCAGTTACTTAACAATCCCAAGTTTTAACAACCCTGAAAAGAAGGACATTTGAAAATGTGGGAAACGGAGAAAACATTGGTAACCTGCATTTTCTCCTTTTCCAACAATGTTTTCTATCTCATTTGAGATCTTTGGCTAATCTGTACTAATTTTGAATTTGATGTCAGCAAGTGATTTCCATTTAGAAGAGTACAAAAAAGGTTGTTGTTTGGTAAAGGGTTAAGATTTTTATCTGAAACAGTTTGTTGTTTTGATCCTTGTTTTATCACCAAAGCTACCTGATATTTTTTATGTCTGAAAGTTTCTGGTTCACATCATTATCTCTCTGAGATAACTTGCTTTCTTAACCCTTTCCCAAACAAGCCCTGGTTTTCACGTGTCTGCAGTACAAGTCTTTTGAAAACCCTGCGGGAAAAGGAGAAATTGCTCGTGACGAGCAATTTCTCCTTTTCCCACAGTGTTTTCTACCCTTTCTGAGAACTTCCTGCCATTTTCATCAAATTTAAAATTGTCATCTGCAAACTCTTTCAATTTGGACCAGTCCAAAATTTGTCGTTTGGGAAAGGGTTAAGTAATGGATGGGGCTTCAACCTTTTATTATGATTGACTTAAGAAGCTTAAAGAATACACAGCACAGACTATGATCAGACTATATAGACCATGCAGCCAGATCTCAATTTGTTTGTTAGCTTGATGTTTAACCCAAATTACCACTCAATCCCGACTTTAAACAACCCAGGGGAAGAAGGCTTTTGAAAACATTGTGGGAAAACGGAGAAAATGCTTGTAATCAGCATTTTTCTCACAATGTTTTCTACCCCATCAAGGACAAATTTCATCATTTCGGCCACTTTGAAATTGTCATCTGCAGATGCTTTCAAAATAGACCAGTCAAATATTCTGCTGTTTGGTACAGAAATAATACCATTTCCAGTATCATTTCAGTTAAATCTTATGCCACTCTTACCAAATGCCAAGTTTTGGGAAGACTGGAAAACATTGTGGGAAAAGGAGAAAATGCTGGTTACCAGCATTTTCTCACTTTTTCCACAATGTTTTTGAAAGCCTTCTTTGTTGGGGTCTTTGAAAGTCAGGTTTGTGTGGTAAAGAGTTAAATCCTGGTGGCTATTGCACATATCCATGCTTTCCTCCTGCAGTTTCTTTTACTAGTACTTAGTACAGTATTTTTCTCATTAACTCTTTACCAAACGACAAAATTTCAGACTGGTCCAAATTGAAAGCATTTGCAGACAACAAAATAAATGTAACTCAAAAATTGAAATTTGTTTGTGGAAGGTTAGAAAACATTGTGGGAAAAGGAGAAAATGCTGGTTACCCGCATTTTCTGCTTTTCCCACAAGGTTTTCAAAAGGCCTCTTTCTCAGGGTCGTTAAAAGTCGGGATTGCGTGTCAAAGGGTTAAGCCACTGAGCCACCCAGGGCTTGGAACCAGATCTGGGATCCACACTGTCTACTACTACACAGCTCAAACCTGTAGCCAACATTTTCTCCTTTTCCCACGTTATTTTCACCTTTTTTAAGGTCAAATCCCATCATTTGAGTCTGATTTAATTTGTAGTCTGCACAGTGTTCAGTTTTCATTTAGTTTGCCACCTTATTGCAACATGTTTTGAGCTTGCACTCTCACCTTCGAATGATTCAAACCAAACGAACTAGCTGCCAAATAAAATAGTGCACCAAATACATGAAATGGATGTCTTTAACCCTTTACCAAACAATCCCAGGTTTTCATGACTCTAGGAAAGAAGGCTTTTGAAAACATTGTGGGAAAAGGAGAAAATGCTGGTAACCAGCATTTTCTCCTTTTCCCACAGTGTTTTCTGCTCTATCAGAGAGCTCAAGCCTGTTTGTTCCAAAGCTGAATTTGGTGTCTGCAAATACTTTGAAATTGAACTAGTCTAAAATGTTGTTGTGTGGTAAAGAGTTCAGTCAAATAAAAAGCTAAATATCACAATTTAAAGATAACTTTTGCCTAAATATTTCATAAAACATCTGACAAAGATGAGACTGCAAATTCTCTATGGTCTGATCTTGGTTCAATATGCCTAAAGAGCAAAGGTAAGTGCTGTGCTTTAGGCGCTAAGGATTAACTCTTTACCACACAATCCTGTGTTTTAACGGTCCTGACCAAGGTTTTTGAAAACATTGTGGGAAAAGGAGAAAATGATGGTAACCAGCATCTTTTCCTTTAAATCTCACATTGTTTTCTACCCTATCAAAAACAGAAATCATCCTTTCAGCTACTTTTAATATGTCATCTACAAAAAAATTAATGCTTTCAATTTGGACCTGTCTAAAATTTTGTTGTCAGGTAAAGTGTTTAGACTTCAGAGAATTGTAATTCAGAATGATTTATATTCATGTCTCTGAAATTTAATCAACAAGTTGAGGGCATTAAATGTTCCACAACACTTGCAAATTGGATGAATTCAACCCTCTACCAAACAATCCGATGTTTTCACAAACTTGAGGGGGAAAGCTTTTTGGTTTGCATCCCTAAGGAACAGGAGAAAATGCAGATAAGGTCAGTATTTTCTCCTTTACCCACATATTTTCACACCCTTTAAAATGTAAATCCTACACCTGATAATTATGTCATCTACAAGTACTTTAAATTTGACAAGTCTAGAATTTTGTTGTACAGTATGGAAAAAAAGACGCTTTCCTGTGTCGTCTGCTGCAGATTGATTTTAGGGATACAGAAAAAACCCCTGTGTGAATGATATACTGGTAATCATGTGACCAGGTATGAAAAAACATATCATTAACCAATGAATATGCAAAGCACCTAGTGACGATTTAAACTCGTTACCAGACAGCAAATTTCATACTCCCCCATTTTGAAAGCAATTGCATAAGTTTCTGAATAAATTTGATAAACTCTTCATCAAACGACAGAATTTTGGACCAGACCAAGTTGAAGGCTTTTGCGGATGACAAGTTAAATAATGCTGAAACGACGATGTGTCTTTGATAGGGTAGAAAACATTGTGGGAAAAGGGGTAAATGCTAGTTACCAGCATTTTCTCCTTTTTCTGCAATGTTTTCAAAAGGCTTTATCCTCAGGGTCATTAAAACCCAGGATTGTGTGGTAAAGGGTTAAATACTGTTTGTTATAGAGTCAATCACACTGTCTACAAAATTTTCTTGATGCATAATCATTTAGGCCATGTCTCTCTACATGGTGGAATGGTATCATCTAACAGCTAACTCTCAGTTTGACGAAAAATGATGGAACACATGCAAATGTTTAGTATTACTCCAGTGGATTGATTCCAAATTATTCTGTATTGATACTTTCTTCCTGTTAAGAGTTATGCTACCTTGACTTTGGCTTTAAGCTAATATCAAGTGGAGATAAAATATACCTTAATACGGAATTCAAAATTAGGGAAAAAAGTCATATGCTACAAAAGGCACAAACATTATTAGTAACTGCTTAACCCTTTACCACACAATCCCGACTTTTAACGACCCTGAGGAAGAAGCCTTATGAAAACATTGTGGAAAACGGGGAAAATACTGGTAACCAGCATTTTCTCCTTTTCCCACAATGTATTCTACCTTTTCAAATACAAATTTCAGTTTTTGAGTCACATTTATTTTGTCGTCTGCAGATGCTTTCAATTTGGAGATGTTGAAAATTTTGTCGTTTGGTAAAGAGTTAATCCACTGCCAAACCAATTGAAAGTTCCCATATTTAAACGACCATGAGGAAGAATGCTCTTGGAAACAATGGGGGAAAAGAAGGAAATAATGCCAACAGCATTTTCTTCATTTTCAACAATGTTTTCTACTCTCCCAAAAACAAGTCTAATCCCTGAAGCAACATTTATTGTGATTTGTTGTCTGCAAATGCTTTCAATATGGATCAGTCTAAAATTTTGTTGTCTGGTAAAAAGTTACATAAATGCAAACTTTTCAAGAAGGAACTGCAACTTGTTTTGGGCCGAATATTTGAAGAAATGCCAAACAGCGTAGATGCAAGATCAAACTGCATTTTCTACAGTCTTATGATGATCTGCAAGATCTGGCACTCCAGTGGGTTTACTTTACCAAACGACAAAATTTTAGACTGGTCCAAATTGAAGGCATTTGTAGACGACAATTAAATGTGGCTTAAATGATGGAATTTGTTTTTGATGGGATAGAATACATACTAGGAAAGGAGAAAATCCTGATTACCAGCATTTTCTCCTTTTCCTACCATGTTTTCAAAAGCACATTATGTTGTGGTCATTAAACTCAGGAATGTGTGGTTAAGAATAAAGGAAAACTGAGATACAATGTAAAAGCCATCAATGTCTACATTCATCACAGTTTACTCTGAGATCTGTAAAGAGAAAAAGACAGAATTTCATAATGATAGAAGGGTCTCCATTGCCCCCTTGGGAAGCATCAAGTCTGAAATTAACTACAACATTTTAGATGATATTGAAATACAAACAGACCATGATTCCATTCTGCTTTGGAGGAATCATACTGCAAAGACAAACAATCCCAAGGCTCATAAGATACTCTTTACCTCCTCACTCTTTACTATATAACAAAGAAAAGACCAAAAACCAAAAAATCCAGAGCTATCTCAGCAAGAGGAATGAAGTAAACACTTATACAGTGCTAAACAAACAAATTAAATGGATAATTTTTAGTCAGAAGTGGATTAAAAACAAGAGGGCCATGATGGCCCTGTATCGCTCCACTGGCTTATAAATATAAACCAGGAAGAAAAGTCTTCACTATATAAGCCCTTATAAAACTTTGACCTCATGGCTACAGTCTGACTAAATGGGGAATATTGTATTAGAAGAATAACATGCCAAATGTGGGAGTTCTTGGCCTTATGGCTGGTAACATGATGGTTTCTGAACTTTTCACTCCATAAACCCATGTAAAACTTGTGATCCCTGGTGCAGGGCCAAACTTGATCCTAGAGCTGTAACTTGGGCCCTCTTTGTAACTGTCCACTAAATAATGCTATAATTATATGCAAAATTTGGTAGCCTAAGCCTTATGGCTGTGTACACCAAGATTTAAAAGTTTTCCCTATGTAAGCCTATGTAAATCTTGTGAACCCCCCCCCCCTCCAAGTATGAGGCCAAATTGACCCCAGGACTATACTTTGGACACTTTTGGTAGACTCCAACTAGATCAAGCTAAATGCCAAATTTGGTAGCTCTAGGCCTTATGGTTTCAGACAAGAAGATATTTAAAGTTTTCTCTATATAAGCCTATGTATAAAACTTGTGACCCCTGGGGAAGAGCCAATTTTGACCCCAGGGCTATAATTTCAAGAAACATGATAGAGGTCTACTACATAAAGCTACATGCCAAATTTGGTAGCCCTATGCCTTATGGTTTCAGACAAGAAGATTTTTAAAGTTTTCTCTATATAAGCCTATGTAAAACTTGTGACCCCTGGGGAAGAGCCAATTTTGACCCCAGGGCTATAATTTGAAGAAACTTGATAGAGGTCTACTACATAAAGCTACATGCCAAATTTGGTAGCCCTATACCTTATGGTTTCAGACAAGAAGATTTTTAAAATTTTCTCTATATAAGCCTATGTAAAACTTGTGACCCCTGGGGCAGAGCCAATTTTGACCCCAGGGCTATAATTTGAAGAAACTTGATAAAGGTCTACTACATAAAGCTACATGCCAAATTTGGTAGCCCTATGCCTTATGGTTTCAGACAAGAAGATTTTTAAAGATTTCCAATATTTTTCAGTTTTGTTGCCATGGCAACCAGAGTTTTTGAAGGAATCAAATTCTTTCAAGAAATTCTGAAGAGGACCATGTCAGGATCATTTCTGTGAAGTTTCGTGAAAATCGGATGGGTAGTTTCAGAGAAGAAGATGTTTGAAATAAAAGTTAACGCACGGACGGACGGACTGACGGACGGACGGACGCACGACGGACACCGGGCCATGACATAAGCCCGCTGGCCTTCGGCCAGTGAAGCTAAAAAACAAAAAATTTTGCAATTTCAAAGCTGCTGCTGAGCTAGGGTGCCTTAATCCTTAAAGTGCTAGATAAACCCAACCAACGTTTTTCAGTCTAGAAATAAGACCCAAATAATAGAAATTTCAAGGTTCCTTTTTGTCTATAATGTTTCAGTAAAGCAAACAATGTAGCTCAGAGATAAGACTGCATGTCTTGTGCAGTCTGATCTGATCTAAACTATCTGCAGAAGGCGACTATAGTTGTGAAAGGCACTTTAACTCTTTACCACACAATCCCAACTTTTAACAAACCTGTGACGAAAACCCTTTGAAAAGATTGTGGGAAAAGGAGAAAATGCTGGTGACCAGCATTTTCTCCTTTTCCCACAATGTTTTCTACCCTTCCCAAAACAAATTTCAATTTTTCAATCACATTTATTTTGTCGTCTGAAAATGCTTTCAATTTGAACCAGTCTAAAATTTTGTCCTTTTGTAAAGAGTTAAGGGTTAATAAGAGGGAGTAGGGCAACTAATAAAGAAATTTGGTTTATCCCTATCAAAGGGGTCTAAAAGTTGAAATAAGATTGTACTTGCTTCGCACTTTGTGAGAATTTCACAAGAAACACTATCATGGGTATCGGCTTGCATCATAACAGGCAACAGTTCATGCCTGAGGTCAGTTTGATTTTAGAATCCTTAAGTCAGGGAATCAATTTGTCAATATTTATAATTGGTGCACCGTCCCAATAACCTTTGTTGTAAAGGCCAACAAAAAATCAATACCAACTATCTATGAGACAAACATTGGCAGAAATAGAAAAAAATAATTGTCTGACAATGTCAAAAACAATGCTTACAACAGCTGCTCCTTTTCCACAATGTATTCAATGGTTGTCAGATTCAGGGACACAACAACTCATGTTTGTTTAGTCTAACCCTTTACCAGACCACAAAATTTTAGCCTTGTCCAAATTGAAGGCATTTCCAGACAACAATTTCAATGTGGATCAAATCGTGCAATTTTTCTTTGATAGGGTAGAAAACACTGTGGAAAAAGGAGAAAATACCGGTTACCAGCATCTTCTCCTTTTCCCACATTGTTTTCAAATGGTTTCTTTCCCAAGATCGTTAAAAGGCGGCATTGTGCGGTAAAGGGTTAATAATTAATCTAAAAACTTTTGTGTTTGCTTATTAACAAAAAACTATATAATTTCCTGATAGCCCTTTGAATTTTAATTCAAATTTTGTCACCTTTTTCAAATAATTTATTGCAGTCAAATATATCACTCTGGATAAGTAATAGAATTGGATCTCCCAAATTCAATGTTCAATAATGTTACAGATTTTAGATCTGCTTTTGATGTTACCATTTAACCCTTTACCAGATGACAAAATTTTAGCCTTGTCCAAATTGAAAGCATTTGCAGACCAAAATTTCAATGTCATTATGTGGTTCAAATGGTGCAATTTTTCTTTGATATGGTAGGAAACATCGTGGGAAAAGGAAAAAATGCTGGTAACGAGCATTTTCTCCTTTTCCCACAATGTTTCAAAAGGCTTCTTTCCCTGCGTCATTAAAAGGTGGCATTGTGCGGTATAGGGTTAAGATCTACAGAATTGAATATTGCAGATTTCAGATCAACTGTAGATGATTCTAAATCTTTTATTAAATTAAATGTTGCAGATTTTGGATCTTCTTCAAATATTGCTGATTCTAAATCTTCTAAACTGAATGTTACAGATATCGGATTGACTTTGAATATTGCGGATTCTAAATATTCTAAATTCAACGTTACAGATATCGGATCAACTTTAAAAATTGCAGATTCTAAATCTTCTAAATAAAATGTTGCATATTTTGGATTGACTTTTCATGTTGCACATTTCTAATCTACTAAATTAAATGTTACCGATTTTGTATCGACTTTAAAGGTTGCAGACTCTAAATTTCAAAATAAATCTTCTAGATTTAATGTTGCAGATTTTCGATCTAATGATTACCCCATATTTTGTGAGATACTTTTACAATAACTCTCTTGAAATTCAAGTATCTCCAAGGAGTAAGGTTTGTAATGGAAACAAACAAGAACATCATTGAAATGGATGGATGCTCCCCACTGAGAAACAGATCTCAGACACAGTCAGACTGACACACAGACACACACACACACATGTGCAGGCAACAATCCCACGCTAATATCATGCCACCAAAATTCTCTAGGAGAGCCTAAAAATTGTCTCAATTTTAAGAAATGGATGGTTTTATGCTATCTTAAGCCTTTACCATACAAACCCTTTGATTTAGATTGGAAGTCAGGGCTTTTCAAAAAAATTATTGCAAAAGGAGAAAATACAGGCAACCCATCACTTTCTCTTCTTACCTCTATGTTTTCTACCCTTTCAAACACAAGTCCCATAATTTGAGCCATATTTGTCATCTTTAGAATGGTTTCAATATGGAAACACCTGAAACATTGTTATCTGGCTACAAGCTACCACAGTTATACATGGGTCTGTTCACCAACCATTCTTCAGAACATTTTTAGTCTTTATAATTCCAGAGCTCCAGATAAGAGGGAGTGATGGTATCCTAATTCCATTATTTCTCTTCCAAACCCTATGTTGTGGGTACTCATTAGCATCATCTCGATGAGAAAATTCTAATATGTACCCATAACATAGGGTTTAGTGGAGAATAATTAATACTTTCAATTTTGAAACCAAAATCACTCCCTCTGTCTGGAGCTCCGTTATTCTCAAGAATTTCAAAAATTTGAAAATAACACAACTTTAAGTTATGTTACTTTCTAACTCTAGAATAAGACACAGAATGAAACTAAGAATTTGGTGTGAGCCCTGGTTACAAGCTAACACAGTTACCAGCTGCAGAAAACTTTCTTTGACTTACAGTTCATCATAATTTAAAAACTTAGGGCACAAGAAAAGGTAAGTAGATGTGAGTCCATAAAGTGACAAAAGGCTAAACGACAAGCGATGGGAATCATCGATAAAAAGTTGATAAGTTACTCCCTGGCTGTGGTGATTAAGGAAAGGTAAGAAAATGAAAATAATCACCAAGCTAGAACATAGATAATTAAAACCACATGGATGGAAGAACTGAGTTCAAATCCAGTTCACCTGGATTCTATTCTTATCCCCATTCCACCCTCCCTCCCAATTATTGCACAGTATATCTAGACCCACTGAAGACTGAACCTACAGACTGGAAAGAGAAACAAACCCTTGCAAGGAGTGGTAAACATGGTGGAAAAGGAGCAAGTGTATGTTACAAGCATTTGCTCCTATATCCACAAGGTTTCTAAAACAACAGAGATGTAACAATAATTTCTGTACAGCATAATAATTATGTTTAGCTTTTTGTCTAGCCCATTCTTTCGCTTACTGAAGCCAAGCCACCAGGGCTTGACACTTTCCAAGATTATTGCCATAATGAAAGAAAACAAAATTTTAAGCTTGTCCTTTTTAACTCTTTACCACATTACAAAACTTTAGGTTAGTCCATATTGAGAGCATTTGCAGACAACAAAATAAATGTGACTCCAAATTTGAAATCTGCATCAGACCAGTATTTTCATTTCCCACCATGCTTTCTTCCATTTCAAAAAAAAAAAACCATCATTTGTCATTTGTCATCTCCAAATGCCTTTAACCCATTACCACACAATCCCAAGTTTTAACAACATGGGAAATCAGACTTTAGAAAACATTGTGGGAAAAGGAGAAAATGCTAGTGACCAGCATTTTCTCCTTTTCCCACAATGGTTTCTACCCAATCAAAGAAAAAACAAATCATTGGAGCCACATTAAAATTGTTTTCTGCAAATGCTTTTGAATTTGGACAGGCATAAAATTTTGTCATGTGGTAAAGATTGATAGATTATTTGTATGGTGTTTAGCGCTGTTTTCAACATTATTTCAGTTATATCATGGCAGCTAGTGCACCTATCCATGCTTTCCTGGAGTTTCTTTTACCAGTACTCCACACATTATTCTTTCCAAGCCACTGGCTACTTTCCCACATAACCATGTTCGAAACAATGGTCAGCGGTGGGAGAAGAATGAATCCTGTCGCGATGACTATCATCAATCCTCGGAAAGAAATTGGCCAAGCCAGGGATCGAACCAGCGACCTCCTGTTCTCAAGTCCTGTACGCTGCCGACTGAGCTACAGGGGCTTGGCTCATGTGGTAAAGGGTCAAAGCACTATTATGTCTGATCGTGATCTAGACTGTCAGTCACAGCAACTAAACTCTTCTTATTAATCCTGTTTCAAAGACCTCAAAGGAAGTTTTTGAAAATATCATGGAAAAAGAAGAAAATGTTAGTAAGAATATGTTAGTAACTAGCATTTTCTCCTTTTCCCACAATGTTTTCTAGTCTTTCAATGATAAATGCCAACATCTGAGCTATACACGATAGATTCTTGTTAAGTTTCAAGTTAGGTCACTATTAAATTTTGTAGTTTGGCAAAGTATTACACTAAAAGTGTTGAGAAATTAGTAATGAACAGGAATCAATATCCTGGAGGTAATTTACTCTGGGTGTGGTCTGCTAGCATGACATGACGGAAACAGAGACCTTGTATCAATTTCTTTAACTCTCTACCAAATGACAAATTTTAGACTAGTTGAAATTGAAAGCATTTGCAGACAACAAAATAAATGTTACTCAAAAATTGAAATTTGTTTTAGGAAGGGCAGAAAACATTGTGGGAAAAGGAGAAGATGCTGGTTACCAGCATTTTCTCCTTTTCCCACAACGTTTTCAAAGCTTTCTCCTTCAGGGTCATTAAACGTTGGGATTGTGTGGTAAATAACAAAATTTAAGACTTGTCCAAAATGAAAGCATTTGCAGACAACAAAAAAAATGTGACTGAAAAACTAATATTTGTATCAGAATAGGTAGAAAACATTTTAGGAAAAGGAGAAAATGATGGTTACCAGCATTTTCTTCTTTTCCCATAATGTTTTCAAAAGGCTTCTTTCTCAGGGTCGTTAAAAATCTGGATTGTGTGGTAGAGTTAAGTAGCCTGAACCTTAGGTGCTGCAAAAACCTATGAATGACATGAAACATTGTGCAGTTGTCATGCTATGATTATACTAGAAGTGTGGCAGGTTGGCAGGTACTGACCACCAGTTATCTTGTCACTGAATGAGGGAAATAAAATTCAAAGGATTCTAACTTCTGTAACAGTTGACCAATCATGATGAAAGATGCAGGTGTACAATCTTCCCATGGTAGAAAGGCTGGTATTAAAACACACACTCAAGTCTATGATCTATCCTGTCTGCTGAGACATTCTGGACAAAAGCAACATTGAACCAATGCTCTGCTGCAGGTGCTTGATTTTCAGTAAAACTTCCTGGTCAAAAATGTGCATAACTGTATCAAAAATACTTTGATGGTTACCTGCCCTTGTTCTTCAGTGATAATAAGAGACACTGTAAAATGTCAAAAGTTTTTGCATGACAATGACGCAGATGACAACAGGGCTATGGCAATTAACTTGACGATTTCTTCGAAAACAGCCAAGCTAAACACTCTGTTTGGTAAACTATTTTTGGCAGCATTAGTTATTATCATAAAGATAATTTATATGTCAAACAGTGTTGTTCAAGATCAGACTACTACAAGGAATGTGCCATCTAATCCTGGATCTAATGTGTCTGATATTTCTTCAATAAATTGTGGCCAATTTGCAATCAATTTTTTTGCTATCTGATGCCATCATTGTTCCACCAGCATCACCTCATGTAACTAATTTCAGCAGACTGATAACTTTGAAAAGTGATCCTTGTGAAAAAGGAAAAATCAGAAAGATTTCAAATTTGATACATGACTACAAAGTGAAAACATTGTGGAAGAAAGAGAAATTGCTTGCAACAAGCAATTTCTCATTTTACTACAATGTTTTTAAAAAATAGTATTCTGTGCAAGACCATTAATTTTACTGAGTTGTCTACAAGAATCTAAAGCAGTAGCCTAGTTAAGAAAAGCAAATGGCTATGTTGCATGCTGACTATAAATAAATCTTAACTCTGAGTACCCATTAGGTATCTTCTTGTTGTTTATGGATTATCTACCAGAGGAAAAAATGATGAAATAAGACAGTACCTGCATAAATTAATAACATCTTTGACTGTTATGTAAAGAAATAGCAGACACAACACAATTCAACAAGATCCAGCTATCAATTCAGCTGTTTGTATCTTTAGTGCTAAACGCCGTTTTCAACATTATCCCAGGTACATCACAACAAACAGGGTATCTATCCATGCTTTCCTTTTCTTTTACCAGGACCTCACGCAATATTCTTCCAAGCCACTTGCTGCTTTTCCACATAGCCTTCGTGGAGACAATGATCCATGGTGTGAGAGGAATGAATCCTGTCCCAATGGCTATAATCAATCCTTGGAAAGAAGTGGGCCAAGCTAAGGATTATACCTAACTATCCCTAGTCTCAAGCCTTGTGCCATATTGATTGAGCTACTAGGCTCTGCAAATGGTTATAGTTGCCATCATCAAGATCTAAATTCAACAGGGAAGATCTGAAAAATAATTCAGTTCAGCTGAATTGCAATAGTTGCTATCAACAAGATCTAAATTCAACAAGACCTGAGAAAAATTAAGGCAAGCTAGTTGCAATTGTTTCTGTCAACAAGATCTAAATTCAACAAGATCTGAGAAACATTCAGCTGAATTGCAATAGTTGCTATCAACAAGATCTGAATTAAACAAGATCTGAGCAATGTTTGACAATGACCTACATTTGGCTTTAACATGATCTAATTCAACCAGATAATTATAAGCAATCAGCTCAGCTGAATGGCTATAGTTTTCATCTATATGGTCAAAATTCAACAAGATCTGAGAAATAATTTAGCTGAATAATGCTATAGTTGCTCATACATAACCATTCTGAATCTTGTTCCAATTCTGAATTCCAAGATTTGAGCCATTTGATCTGCTTGGATAGAAGGTGAGTCTTAGAATTCAGAATTTGAACTGTGATTTGCATGGTTGGTGAATTACAACAATGGGAAAAAATAATGATTATCTCCATTGTTAGATGAAAACCAAGGTAACCAATCTGCAACTAGGTACTTCTACTTGATATCCTTTGTTTCTATCCTTTGCTTCACTTAGAGAGAGGTTGCCATTCTTTCAACTTGGCTTATGGTTTATATGTTAGACTTCTTAAGTATTTGCAAAATGAAGTTTATACTCAATTACCAATGAAATGCATCAAGTGGATCGAAACAGCGATTTGATGAATTTTGATGAAGATATTTGTATGCAAACATTCCTAAAAAGTGCACAGGATTATAAAAACCAAGTAATACCTTATTCAGGACCTATGAAATAGTGAGAGGTACCATTTGAAACCCATTATGTTACCAAATGAGCTGCGTTACTCTGCCCCTATTCTTGTATATAATAGCTGAGCCCCAGTAGCACAGTGTACAGGACTTAAGAACAGAGATTTGCTGGTTCGATCCCCAGCTCAGCGAATTTCCTTCTGAGGATTGATGATAGTCATTGCAACAGGATTCATTCCTCTCACCACTGACCATTGTTTTGATGATGGTCATGTGCGAAAGCAGCCAGTGATCTGTGGAAAGAATACTGTGAGGAGGACTGATAAAAGAAACTCCAGGAAAGCATGGATGGGGCACTGACTGCTGCGATATAACTGAAAACTGTGTTAAACACCATACAATCAACATGTACCAAAATGAAAGACAGCTTCACATGCTTTTTTGCTTAAAAAAAAAAATCAACCATGTTATTTAGCCCTTTACTGCATGTTGCCCCCTTTTAACAACCCTGGGAAAGAAGCCTTTAGAAAACATTGTGGGAAAAGGAGAAAATGCTGGTAACCAGCATTTTTTCCTTTTCCCACAATGTTTTCTACCCTATCAAAGAAAAATTGCACCATTTGAGTCACTTTGAAATTGTCATCTGCAAATGCTTTCAATTTGGAAAAAGCTAAAATTTTGTCTTCTGGTAAAGAGTTAAGTGGATAAGATGGCTCTGGTAATGATGGTATTATAAGTAACTTGTTTTTGTACCCTTTCGCAAGTATCTCCTCCTTTGATGACTGGAAAACATTGTAGGAAAAGTAGAAAATACTGGTAACCAGCATTTTCTTCTTTTCCCACTTTTCTATCTTTTCACAGACATATCCTTTAATGTGAGTCACATTTAAATAACTTTGTTGTCTGCAAATGTTTCAATGTCGAACAAGTCTTAGAAGTTTGTGGTATGGTAAAAAGGTTATGAATACCAGTAAATATGAGCTATAATCTGTGAAAAGGGGGCTAAATGCATCTGCAAAGAGTATCAACCAAGGTCAGTCTGCACAGTCCGCGCGGGCTGATTTGGGTCAAAACGTTTTGCTTTTGGTGAATTTTCTGCATGTCAAAGGACAATTCTACCACAGGATTCAGTCAGCTGTTTAACTCTTTACCACACAATCCTGAGTTTTAACGACCCTGGGAATGAAGCCTTTTGAAAACATTGTGGGAAAACGAGAAAATGCTGGTAACCAGCATTTTCTCCTTTTCCCACAATGTTTTCTAACCTATCAAAAACAAATTCCACCACTAGAGCCACATTTAAATTGTCGTCTGCAAATGCCTTCAATTTGGACAAGTCTACATTTTTATCGTGTGGTAAAGAGTTCATACAAAGTGGATTTTATGGATCCGTAATACTTTGATTACTTGCTTGGTATTATATATACATCATGGAGATGCATTAAACCCCCTTTTGCCACAGCATGGCTCATATCCATATAATTTACTTGGCTATGATTGCTCAGGTAATAATGACATCACTAAGTAGCGTAACTTTAACCCTTTACCAAATGACAACATTTTGGAACAGCCCAAACTGAAAGCATTTGCATATGACAAATTAGATATGGCTCAAATGATAAAAAAATTTTCATAAAGGGTAAAAAATATAGTGAGAAAAGGGGAAAAATGTTGGTTACAGGTTTAATCTCCTTTTTCAATGTTTTCAGAAGCCTTCACTTTCAAGGTCATTCGAACACTGGATTGTGTGGTACAAGGTTAACTAGTCACCAGGTATTTCGCAGACAGGAATATAATTTATGATTCCCTTTTATCTAACTGTATCTGTTTATAGTACAGGATCATTTCATTATACACAATGGAATATTTCTTTGACTAGCTAATTCTTGTTACACAGGCTCATATTAGAAGACCTTCCTTCCAGACAATTTGTGTATAGCACTTGTGTTAAGAGCAGCCTGATCTTTAAAACTGTACCACACGACAAAAATGTGGAGTAGTCTAAATTGAAAGCATTTGCAGACGACAATTTAAAGATGGCTAAAATGATGGATCTTGTCTTTGCAAGGGTAGAAAACATGGTGGGAAAAGGAGAAAATGCTGGTTACCAGCATTTTCTCCATTTCCCAAAGTGTTTTCAAAAGGCTCTGCCCTCAAGGTCGTTAAAATTCGGATTGTGTGGTAAAGGATTAACATAACATTTAACCCCTGCCTAACAATACCTGTTTTAACTTGTAACCAAACGATGATATTTAGAATCTTCCAAATTCAAAAGCATTTGCAGACGACAATTCAAATGTGACTGGAATTATGAGATTTGGCTGTGAAAGAGCAGAAAACATTTATGCTTGGATACCTGGAATACTGAATCTACTGCATGGCTCAAGATTATATTATACCTGAGAAACTTGGAATGCAAAGTGAGTTCATATGTAGAATGATGGGATAAATACATTCTTTCATCAACAATCTGAGCGAAGACAGTTCAATCATAATCTCAATGGCCTGTTATATTGAAGCCAGATGGGAATCTTTTGTGTCTTATAATACTGATCCATAAATCTTGTTTTATCTTGATTTGCAAAATTCTAATTTTCATTATTTTTCTTATTCCTGAATACCTGCACAGGTCTGCTGCAATGAATTTTGGCTTTGATAGACTGACCAAACCAGTAAGTGTCTTATTTGTAACTGTACAGGCTATACATAAAACCCTTACAGTGCTAAATAAACCAAATATACATTTAGAGTTTGTACAGGACCAAAATTATTGAGCCATACTCTGTGAAAATGGGGCATAATGCATCTCAGTGATGCATGACACTGAGCAAGTCATCACATAATTATGAATCCATAATGACACTTTTTTAAGGAACCAACTGAATCATGAGGTAGAATGGTCCTCAGTCTTGACACACAGAAAAATGACCAACAGCGAAAACTTTCAGCCCATGTCAGCCTGCACAAACTGTCCAGGCTGACCTGGCTCAATGCTTTTCGCAGATGCATTAAGCCCCTTTTTCCCAGAGCATAGCTCAATTGTAATTTCAAGGTTACTGTAGTCCAGAATGTTTCAGAAAATGTGATGTGCGGGCCAAAGATCAGATTGAATATTCTCTGCAGTTTGATCTTGATCTACACTTAACACAGGGGCAACTACAGTTGTGCAAGTGGGAAGAGTTTAGAGGAAAGCTACTTTTTTCTTACTTGCTTGTTTGCATGCTTGCTTGCCTGACTGATCATCTGATTGAATGTTTTATTCCACTTTCAACACTATTTCAGTCCACTTTCAACTATTTCAGTCATCACAGTGACATCTCATTAATGGTCATACCTTCCCAAGCTTGTTTGGACCGTGCCTATTTTTTTATAGAAAAACCTGTCTTAAGCATAGAAAGCACAAGAGCAGGGTCCGTATTCACCAACCATTCTTAAGACCATTCTTAGTCTTATTTTCCAAGATTTTCTGCATTTGAAAGTAACAGAACCTCTGACTGGCTAAACCAATTGGTTTAGCCAAGCAGAGGTTGTGTTACTTTCAAATGTAGAAAATTCATGAGAACAAGACTAAGAACGTTAAGAATGATTGGTGAATCATGGGACCCAGATCTATCTTTTCACTTGGATAGTTCTTACTTTGGAAAGATGGAGTCATCAGAGAAAGACCCATTAACCTGAGAGAAAGACCTGCACAAATAAAAATGTTCATGGGTGGATGCTCGCGAGTCAATTTCTACACATGAATATATTGCATTCGAGTTAATGAACAAATAAGTTAATGAACAAATAAAACCATTCATACTCTTACCTGTAAGCTATTTAAGTAAAAAACACGCTACACAGTTCTTTCTTTCCTTGGACAAGTCCATAAACCTGCGGCAAAATGTCTTTGCCATCGACTCTGTACTGATGGTGACCAGTGTGCAAGTCTTATGTCGACATAAATGTGTACCAGCCTTTCCTTACGTCAGCTTCATGATTACCTTGGGCAGTTTGCGCTCTGGGTGGTACTTGGAGCTTGTGCCCATGTCTTTTTTACACAGAAAGACCTCGTAATTGGTCTACATCATTACCGACCTACTCTAATCAAGTTATCATTTATTCTCATTCATTTCTATTTCAGATATCTTCAAGAGAGCCATAGAACCCCTAGACATGTTGGCTAAAGATGAGCCTAATCCACATCATTATAACTAATCAGGATGTTTTTGATGGCCAAGACACTAAATAGGACTATCCGAGAGAAAAAAAAGAACTAAACAAATTAAGGATATGACAGTGTAATTAGTTTTGACCTTCGAAAACCTTCATTGCTTACTTGCTTTTGAGAGCCTCATTTCCAGACAGCTACAAGTTGCCAAGCAACAATCAATAGCATAAACACAATAGAGGAAATTCTTACTCTTGGCACCCCTATGGTCTGAACTTTGAATTAATTTTGTGGACAGTATAGATCCATGATGAGAATTACAGAATAAGCAGTCTGATCTTGGATATATACTGTCAATTTCTTTTATAAAATAATATTGCAAAAGCAGCCTAGAACTTGAAATCACTTTGATCTTACATGTCTATTTAGCAATCCATGTACAATTTGTTTACATGCTGAAACAAATTTTGGCAGATAATCTTGGAAACATGCTTATAAATTATACATAATCAACACATATTATGGTCTGACACATAAATACAGAAGAAAACACTGTGGCACAAGGAAACAAATATAGTTAAGCATTTCTCCTTTTGTCACAATGTTTTCAAAGAGTTGTCTGCGTAACATAAGTCCTTCACTGAGGTAAACAGTTGAACCTGTAGTCTCAAACCTTCTCCAATACCTTTTAACCCTTTAACACACAATCCTGACTTTTAATGACCCTCAGGAAGAAGCCTTTTAAAAACAAAGTGGGAAGAGGAGAAAATGCTGATTACCAGCATTTTCTGCTTTTCTCACAATGTTTTTTATCCTCCCCAAAATAAGTTTCAAATTTTCAGTCACAGTTATTTTGTCTTCTGCAAATGCTTGGAAGGTGGGCTAGTCTAAAATTTTGCTGTTTGGTAAAGAATTAATACTTTACATGACAACAAAATTCTAGACTGGTCTAAATTGAAAATGTTTCTTAAATGATAGCAAAATATCTTTGAAACAGCTGAAAACATTGTGGGGAACGGAGAAAATGCTGGTTACCAACATTCTCCCCTTTTCCCATTATGTCCTCAAAAGCTGTCTGCCTGTGGCTTATTAGAACACAGCATTGTTTTTTTATCCTTTACCACACAATGCCCAGTCTTAACGACCCTGAGAAAGACTCCTTTTGAAAAAAAAGTGGGGAAAGGAGAAAAGGAGGCTAGTTTCAATTTTTGAATAATATCTATTTTGTTGTCTGCAAATGGTTTCAATTTGGACATGTCTAAAATTGTGTTGTTTAGTAAAGTGTTAACCCTTTACCACACAATCCTGAGTTTTAACAACCATGAGGAAGAACCCTTTTGAAAACATTGAATGCTCGTAACCAGCATTTTCCCCTTTTCCCACAATATTTTCTACCCCATCAAATGCAAATTCCATCATCTCAGCTATATCTAATTTGTTGTCTGCAAATGCGTTCAGTTTGGACTGGTCTAAAACTTTTGTCGTGAGGTAAAGAGTTAAAGGCTTATCAGCTTCATACAGACCTCCAAAACCTAAAGCAAAAATCAAAGCTGAGTATGCGACAGTTATATAAACAGAAAACAAGAGGGCCATGATGGCCCTGGATCGCTCACCTGAGTCAATAGGCAAATTTCACTCAACGTGCATAATTCAATTTCTGACCAATTGTCAGGTCAAGTGAGCTTAAAATGTGGCCTCTAGAGCATCCACAAGGAATTTCCGTAAGTTGACCTAGTGACCTAATTTATCACCCCACGTGACCCAATTTAGAACTCATCAAAGAATTTATCAAGACAAACATTCTGAACAGTTTTCAGGTTAACTGAGCAATAAATGTGGCCTCTAGAATGCCCACAAACTGTTTCTTAAATTTGACCCAGTAACCTAGTTTATGACCCCAGCTGACCCAATTTCATACTCACCCAAAATTTCATCAAGACAAACATGCTGACCAACTTTCAGGTCAATTGAGCAAGAAATGTGACCTCTAGAGTGCCCTAAAGATATTTCTTTAATTAGACCTAGTGACCTAGATTATGAGCCCAGGTGACCCAATTTTGAAGTCATCCTAGATTTCATCAAGACAAACATTTTGACCAATTTTCAAATCAATTGAACAATAAATGTGGCCTCAAGAGTGCACACAAGGCATTCCTTTAACTTGACCTAGTGACCTAATTTAAGACCCCACATGACCAAAATTCGGACTCATGTGAGATTTTATCAAGACAATCATTCTGACCAATTTTCAAGTAAATTTGGCCAAAAATGTGGCCTCTAGAGTGCCCACAAGGTATTACTTTAATTTGAACTAGTGACCTAGTTTATCATCCCAGGTGACCCAAATCCAAACTCATCCGAGATTTTATCAAGACAAACATTCTGACCAAATTTCAGGTCATTTGAGCAATAAATGTGGCCTCTAGAGTGCCCACAAGGTATTTCTTTAATTTGACCTAGTGACCTAGTTTATGACCCAATTTCGAACTGACTGAACATGTTGTGCTCAGGTGTGCTAACAAACTTAGAACAGGTTCACTACATACCAAATAACAAAGCTCTATGCCTTCCAGGTTTAGAAAAGAAGAATTTTAAAGTTTTCCTTCTTTGTTCCTTTGTTAGAACTTGTGACCAGGGCCAGTTTTGACCCCAGGGGCATCGTATGAACAAACTTGGTAGAGGTCCACTAGGAGATGCTACATACCATATATCAAAGCTCTACGCCTTCCAGTTTCAGAGAAGAAGAATTTTAAAGTTTTCCTTCTTTGTTCCTATGTTCGAAACTTGTGACCCCTGGGGCGGGGCCAGTTTTGACCCGAGGAGGATCATATGAAAAATTTGTTAGAGGTCCACTAGGAGATGCTAGATGCCAAATATCAAAGCTCTACGCCTTCCAGTTTCAGAGAAGAAGAATTTTAAAGTTTGCCTTCTTTGTTCCTATGTTCTAAACTTGTGATCCCCAGGGCAGGGCCAGTTTTGACCCCAGGATTATCATATGAACAAACTTGGTAGAGGTCCACTAGGAGATGCTAGATGCCACATATCAAAGCTCCAAGCCTCCCAGTTTCAGAGAAGAAGAATTTTAAAGTTTTCCTTCTTTGTTCCTATGTTCGAAACTTGTGACCCCCGGGGCGGGGCCAGTTTTGACCCGAGGAGGATCATATGAAAAATTTGTTAGAGGTCCACTAGGAGATGCTAGATGCCAAATATCAAAGCTCTACGCCTTCCAGTTTCAGAGAAGAAGAATTTTAAAGTTTGCCTTCTTTGTTCCTATGTTCTAAACTTGTGATTCCCAGGGCGGGGCCAGTTTTGACCCCAGGAGCATCATATGAGCAAACTTGGTAGAGATCCACTAGGAGATGCTAGATGCCACATATCAAAGCTCCAAGCCTCCCAGTTTCAGAGAAGAAGAATTTTAAAGTTTTCCTTCTTTGTTCCTATGTTCGAACTTGTGACCCCCGGGGCGGGGCCAGTTTGACCCCAGGGGCATCATATGAACAAACTTGGTAGAGGTCCACTAGGAGATGCTACATACCAAATATCAAAGCTCTACGCCTTCTAGAATCAGAGAAGATTTTTAAAGTTTTTTTTTCTTTGTTCCTATGTTCAAAACTTGTGACCTCCGGGGCGGGGCCAGTTTTGACCCCAGGGGCATCAGATGAACAAACTTGGTAGAGGTCTACTAGGAGATGCTACATACCAAATATCAAAGCTCTACACCTTCTAGAATCAGAGAAGAAGATTTTCAAAGATTTTCCTATTTTTTTCCTTTCTGTTGCCATGGCAACCAGAGTTTTGGGTGGAATTCAATCTCTTGAACAACTTTGGTAGAGCTTCACCCAAGGAACATCCCTGCCAAGTTTCATCAAGACTGGCCCAGGGGTTTAGGAGGAGAAGATGTTTAAAGGAATTGTGGACAGACGGACAGATGGACGCCGAACAACGACCGATCACAATACCTCACCTTAGCACTTTGTGCTCAGGTGAGCTAATAAAGAAACATTGCCACAAATGGTGAAATCACTTATTATCAAGCATTTTCTCCTTTTGTTCAAATGACTTTAGATAACTCAATAATGGAGCAGCTTAACCCTTTACCACACAATACCGAGTTTTAACGACCCTGAGAAAGAAACGTTTTGAAAACATTGTGGGAAAAGAAGAAAACGCTGGTAACCAGCATTTTCTCCTTTTCCAACAATGTTTTCTACCTGATCAAAGAAAAATTACACCAATTGAACCCCATCGAAATTGTCATCTGCAAATCCTTTCAATTTGGACAAGGCTAAAATTTTGTCATCTGGTAAAGGGTTAACAGATAGAAAAGGTAAATTTATTCAAGCCATTGTTAATGAGTGACCGAACTAAGTATCATATTTCTGGCTAAATTAACCCTCCACCCCCCCCCCCATAATTCTTTCGACAACCTTGCGGTAGAAGATTTTTGAAATAATCATGGGAAAAGGAGAATATTCTAGTAACCAGCATTTTACCACAATGTTTTCTAGCCTTTCAAAGACGAATTCCACATTTATCTGAGCTACTATACAGCTTCATAGTCTGCAAAAGGCTGTGATAATGGAAGACTCTAAATTTTGCTGTCTGGTAAAGAGTTGGACAAATACTTGTCAACAAATGAATTTGACCACCATCGATTTTCTAATATCCTTGGTGTTGACTCTGTGAAAATACACTTTTCCACACTGTTTGGATATGTAAATAACTAGTTAACTCTTCACCAAATGACAAAATTTTGGTCTCAACCAAACTGAAAGCATTTGCAGACGACAAAATAAATTTAGCTCAAGCGATGATTTCTATCTATGATAGAGTAGAAAACACTGTAAAGTAGAAAATGCTGGTTACCCACAATGTTTTCAAAAGCCTTCTTCAGGGTCATTACAACTCGGTATTATGTAGTAAAGGGTTAATATTTCTAGACTTAAGAGTGGGCATTTTATTTGCCTTGTAACTGTGACAACATCCTGTGGACATTTCTTTTTTGGTCCAGCAGCAGAAAACTTTATAAAACAGTGTTGTAACAGAAAAATAATTGCTTTTTACAAAGATGCCTCCATATTTACACCTATGTTCTTTCTAATGAACATTATTAGCTTGGCTGTTTTCAAGGAAAACATCGATGTTTTGCCGTAACCCTGACAGTGCGTTGTCTTGCGAAAACTTTGACATTTTATAATATCTGTTATTATTTGCTTCAAACTTGGACAAGTTGTTAATTAGCAAAAGGGGAATCTATACAATAAGGGAAGGTAACCATCAAAGTATTTTTGACAGAGTTATGCCGTCTTTTCTACTCAAAATAAAACATCCGCAGCTGAGGGTTGGCGCCTGCATGCCGTGCTCTTGTTTTTGTACATACAGTTAGAAGAAAATAGGTACGAACTTAGCCATGCAAATTCTAGAGTAACACAAAAGTTTGATGTATGCAAAAACTTACAAAATTAGAGACTTAAATACATTTGTATAAACTTACTTTTGTGCAAGTTCTTCAGTAAAACTGAACTGAAGGTTATGAAAACAGGATTGTATTAGGAAAGGGTTAAATAACTGTCATTGTTTCTAGGCTGCCTATTTGTCCTCATTAATTTTCATGAAAGTTTACATCAAAAGAAGGTCCATTTATGATAAAAGGCTGGCTCTTAGCACCCCTATTATGGATATAGGATGCTTTTCTGCACAGTATGGATCATAAGATCAAACTGCGGACTGCATAATTATGCAGTCTGATCTTGGACCAACCCATTCCATTATTTTGTCAAATATTTTTAGCAAAACAGTCTGTAAACTAAGTTAAACATGGTCTACTGTGGTCACTGAAACATCCTTCTTCCTTATTTAAGTTTAACCCTTTACCAAACAGTCCCTATTTTGATCAAACTACGGAAGAATTGTCTTTTGAGAACATTCTGGGTTCTGGTTACTGGCATCTTGTCCTATTCCTGCAATTTCTCTATAACAAATCTCATTCTTTGAGCCAATTTGCCATCTGCAACTGCAATCAATTACAGTGAGTACAAAATTTTATCATCTGGTAACCAGTGAAGTGTTGATCAATCTATTAGGCTATTTTTATACCAGTATTTACTTCACCTTCTACCACAGGAACCATTGTCTTAACAATCCTGAGGAAAAAGGCCTTTGAAAAAATGGTGGGAAAAGGAGAAAAAAACTTTGCCCACAATGTTTTCTACCCTTTCGCAAACAAATCCTGCTCATTGTTACATTATTTACCTTTTCATCTTTACATATTTAGATACTTTTAAAGAGGACAATTAAGACATTTTGTGGTCTGGTGAAGAGCTAAGTCATTTCCTGGTAAAACAAATTTGCAGCAGAAACATCCTTGTATAATAAGGTTTACTCTTCACCCAAACGATGAAATTTTGGACTTGTCCATATTCAAAGCATTTGCAGACTACAAGTGAAATGTCTGGCTCTAATTGTGGTATTTATCTTTGAAAGGGTAGAAAACATTGAAGGAGAAGGAGAAAATACTGGTTACCAGCATTTTCTCCTTTTCCCAAAATGTTTTTAAAAGCATTATTCCTATGGGTTGTTAATACTGGATTGTTTGGAAAAGGATTAGTAAACATGAATCCACACAATGTCATACAGTGCCGAATTAACCCTTTACCAGATGACAAAATTTCAGCCTTAACCAAATTGAAGTATTTGCAGATGACAATTTCAATGTACGTCAAATGGTGCAATTTTTCTTTGATAGGGCAGAAAACACTGTAGGAAAAGGAGAAAATGCTGGTTACCAGCATGTTCTCCTTTTCCCAAAATGTTTTCCAAAGGCTTCTTTTCCAGGGTCGTTAAAAGGTGGCAATGTGCTGTAAAGGGTTAAGTCTACCAAATGACGAAATTTCTGACTATCAAAGTGAAAGCATTTGCAAATGACAAGTTAAACGTAGTCCTAAAGATGATTTCTGTCTTTGACTGTTCAGAAAACATTGTGAAGAAAGAATTTAATGCTGGTTACTAGCATTTTCTCCTTTTCCAGCAATGTTTTTAGAAGTCTTATCTTTCTGGGTCATTTAAGTTCTGATTTGTGTGATAAAGAGTTAACCTGTAAAAGGATATTTTCAATCTGGAAATAAGTAACAAATTATTGTAATTTCATGTTTGCTTTAGTCTACAGTACTTCAGCAACAGGAATTGTTCTAGATCCAAGATTAATTGCACATTTTCTGCAGTCTGATCTTGATCTACACTGACTGCAAAGACAACTATAGATCCAAAAGGAGCTGTAGAGGGTTAATGTTAAATTACAGGGACACAATGTGATGTAAAAACATAGTGGCATAGGGAGAAATTGCTCTTCAAAAGCAGTTCCTCCTGAATCACGTTGTTTTCAGGTGGTCTACAGTCTACGATTTTGTCATTTGGTAGAGTTAAATAGAAATGTGAAAAGTGGGATGCATACACATAATTATATCCAAAAATACCTTTGAAGTCTAATTCGAAAGCTGCTGTAACCAGCCATGTTTGTTTAAAAGGCAAAAACAAATGACTCCCTCAATGTGATCTGTAACTCTTTACCAAACAACAAAAATTTAGACTTGTTCAAATTGAAAGCATTTGCAGACAACAAAATAAATGTGATCCAAAAATTGAAATGTGTTTTTGGTATGATTGAAAACATTGTGGGAAAAGGACAAAATGCTGGTTACCAGCATTTTCTCCTTTTCCCACAATGTTTTCAAAAGGCCTCTTTCTCAGGGTTGTTAAAGCTCAGGATTGACTGGTAAAGGGTTAAACCCCTACTTCAACTTTGACCTTAGAAACTGGTACATAAAACCTCTACTCTGCATGTTATATCAACCATGTGGCATCCTTTTCCCACAATATTTTCAAAGGCCTTTTTTTCATCATGGTTGTCAAAATTGGAAAAAGGGTTAAGGTCAATTTAACAAAAACCTGTTGAAGGCTACTGTATACATGGTATACATGGAATAAACAAACAACAGCTGGTTTGGAAGTGGGTGCACTGAACTCATTGAAAAAAAAAAAGGGGGGGGATATTTCAACAGCATAACAATCAACCAGTGATTGATGTAGTCATAATGTTTTACTTACTGATTGATACAGTTCACATTTAACCTTAGGCTGCTAAAGGCAACTCAAGGACTTTTTCCAATAGTGTAGATCATGATCAGACTGCAAAAATCATGCAGTCTGATCTTATATCTACACTGACAGATAAGGAGAGAATTATTCTCCCAAAAGTATCTTTCAAATACCAATATTGGGGTTTTATTACTGGCTTAAATGTTTCTTTTCACTTATCTAGCAGGTTAAGGGTTAACACTTGACCCTGGACAATCCCAGTTTTTATGACAGCTGAAGAAAGCTTTAACCCTTTACCACACAATCCCTACTTTTAACGACCCTGAGAAAGAGGCCTTTTGAAAACATTGTGGGAAAACAAGAAAATGCTAGTAACCAGCATTTTCTCGTGTTCCCACAATGTTTTCTACCCTTCCCAAAACAAATTTCCATTTTTCAGTCACATTTATTTGGTCGTCTGCAACTGCTTTCAGTTTGGACCAGTCTTAAATTTTGTCGTTTGGTAAAGAGTTAAAAAACATTGAGGGTTAAGGAAAAAGTGGCTGGTAACCAGCATTTTCTCCTTTTCCCATAATGTTTTCTACCCTTTCAAGAGACTAAAACCTTCTTTGAGTCATATATAACCCTTTACCAAACAACCCACAGTTTTAAGGACCCTAAGGAAAATGGCTGCTGAAAATTCTGTGGGAAAGGGAGAGAATGCTAAATGTCACAAGCATTTTCTCACAATGTTTTCTACTACTTCAAAGACAACCCCTCTTTGAAATCCAGCAAAATTTGATTGGGTTTAAGTACTCATCAGAGTCATCGTATTAAATAATCTCTGCAAGTTTCAAACAAATGGGACCTGAGTAATCAGGATTTGGATGAGTAAACAAGACAAAGTCATCAAGTGGCTGCTTTTCCTGAACCAGTACCTGGATTTTCTTCATTTTCAATAGGTTTCAATCCTTTGATGATACAAATGATTTGTGCAAGTTTCAAAAGAACTGGATCACGACTTTATCCAGTAAATAAGAAATGTAAATTTTCAACCTAAACGACTACTTTTTCATCATAAATTGACAGATTTTTCTCAAAATCAATAGGGTTCAAGCTATCGATGTTTAAGAAACTGTACAAGTTTTGCAAAAATTGTATCACAAATTGCTAACTTTACTGCTTTAAAACAAGAAATGTTAATTTTCAACTTTAAATGACTACTTTTCCCTTACCGTCTGATTTTTTTTTTCAAAATCAACACGATATAAAGAAACTTTCATAAAAATCTGACCACAAATGTAGACTATTGTGTAAACAGGAAACATGTATATAAAGTTTAAACACATTATGAACAGAGATTTTCTGTAATGAGCAATATGACTATCTATCATTACTAAACTGTCTGCTGTTTTCCAGGACAAGAGGTTCAAAACCATTTTTCACAAAAGAAACACTTTTTTGGCACAGAATGCAGTGAGGAAAGACAGACAGAAAACATAACAAGCTATCCATTTTTTCATCCCCGTACCGAACAATCCCATGTTCTAACAAACCTCGGGAAGAATTATTTTGAAAAGCAATTTTTTAGTAGGAAAAGGAGAAAAATCTTTGGGCCAAGTATTTTTTTCTCCAACATTATGTTTTCTATCTTTCAGAAAGGAAGCAAACTTATTTGTAGTCTCCACATGCTTTCAATATGGACCAGTCTAAATTTTGTCACCTGGTAGCGAGTTTAAACAAAATCAAAGGTCACCCCTGGGAAATCAACAAGCATAATTTAATATAGGTCTTGACAGCATGGTAGTTTTAATATGGAAACCCAGAAGCAAGTTCAGGTAAAAACCAGAAATCCAGAAAAAAAGGTCTGAACTTTTTTTATTCTGAACACCATTTTTATGTCTCCTAGACTTGGCTGGTAACCTTTTGGTTACCATACACCCTTTACTAAACAATCATGTCTTTTAAAGACTCTGAGAAAGGAGGCTATGAGAACACTGTGGTAAAAAGAGAAAAAGCTTGTAAACAACACTATTTTCCTATTCCCACAATATTTTCTTAACTTTCAAAGACAATTTCCACCATGTAAGACTTATCTTTTTGTAATCTTAAAATGCTTTAAATATGGACAAGTCTACAATTCTGTCATAAGCTAAAGTGCCATTTACAACAGTTGCTTTAGAGGCCAGTGTAGATCAAGATCAGATGGCACAAAATGTGCAGTCTTACCCCTGATCTACACAATTTACTTTGCTGAAATTCCTTAGGCAAAAGCAATCATGAAAATGCAACTCTTCGGCTCTCATTTCAATCAAAGTACCGAAAATACTGACAGACTAGCGAATTTGATTGATTGATTGCTTGTATGGTGTTTAACCCTGTCTTCAACACTATTTCAGTTATGTAGCAGTGGACAGTGCACATATCCTTGCTTTCCTGGAGTTTCTTTTACCAGTACTCTGCACAATATTCTTTCCAAGCCACTGGCTGCTTTCCCACATTTATATTATAACCATCGTCGAAACGTAAGAGAGAAATGAATCCCGTCACAAAGACTATCATCAATCCTCAGAAAGAAATTTGCCGAGTCGTGGATCGAACCAGCGACCTCCTCTTCCAAAATCCTGTACACTACCAACTGAGCTGCTAGGGCTATGCGTGCTGTTGGTTAATTGTAATCCATTTAAGTTTAACCTTTAACCAGCTAAAAATGTTAAACGAAACTTTCAAGCCAATGGAAAACACCTGAATATTGCTATTTCAAAGATACATTTTGGAGAAAATAATATATCCTCTTATCGGACAATGTAGATCCAAGATCAGACTGCATGCTCTGCGCAGTCTGATATTAATCCACACTGTCCACAAAAAGTCACTGAGTCACGGTAGGGCTGGTAAAAGAAACTTCAGGAAAGCATGGATAGGTGCTCTGGCCGCCGCAATATCATTGAAATAATGTTGCAAACGGCATTAAACACCATGCAATCAATTACCGTATATGCTCGACTATAAGACGCCTTCGCTTATAAGACGCTCCCCCAACTTCATGATTCAAAATCGGGGATTTCATTGATGACCTCCTATAAGACGCAGGTAGACTTCACACTGACCATAAGAATGCTAAAATTTTGAGTATTCAGCTGGAAATACGCCTCGCAGACATTACGGTCTATCGGAGTTGCATCATTCCCAAAATACATCTCTTGTATCTTAGCCGATCGTATCTTGATTCAAGTCCAATTTCTTTATAAAATTGAGAAAAAGCAACTTGAAAAGAATGTAATGCATAGTCCAAAACACTCACATTTTTTGTATAAATAATCCTATCAGGGAAATTAGCCTTCGATGGTTTACTCAAAATTGGTATTTATCAATGGGTGTATAAAGTTTACCTCGACAGTGAAGAGTTACATTACAGGATCAAAGTACTCTAGTATCTTACACCCAGCACAATGTGATTTAACTCTTTACCAAATGACAAAATTTTAGACTTGTCCAAATTGATAGGATTTGAAGGAGAAAAAGGTAACTGTGACTCAAAAATTGAAATTTGTTTTACTAACGTTTTCTCCTTTTCCCACAATGTCTTCAAAGTTATTTTTCTTTCGATTTGTTAATAATCGAGATTTTTGGTAAAGAGTTAAATATCTACATGACACAGGATAATTTTTGGTCGTTAAATCATGAGCTATCAAAATGGAGACCTTGATGCTTGCTGATTTAATCTGAATAATTGTATAATCAGCTATCCTGGTCGTAAATTCAAGCTAATTGTTAATCTCTGGTGTTATATCAGCACTAATTTATCGACGGGATGCTTGGTCAGTTCAAGCTGTGAAAGTTTGACATCTAGCTGTTAATCTCATTAAAAACAGGTGTTGTCTGTGTCGTAAAACACAGACTGCGATCACAACCCTTTACTTCCTTACCTCGATGATCACCTAATAAACACTACCAAATTTCTATTTAGATAGAAGTATTTGGGAGTTTTTGCCTCTGTTAGGTTACTTGTGTTATTACATCATTTTAATTCATCTCAATGATCAAAATTACCAATAATCAAAAAAGTATCGATTCATCTTTAAATTTAAGAATTGCCTAACGGGTCACTTAATACACATGGTACTTTGATATGTGTCACAGTCAACTCGAGGGCCGTATAATACACTGAGTGCAACAACAACAACAAGAGGAATACCCCAAAAGTCTGGAATGGATTTAAAGCTAAAATAACAAGTAAAACACACAAAAAAGTTTGTTCCAAACTTTTATTTCTTCACACTGATGGCAATTACAACTATTTCTAAGACACTTAAAACTTTACATCAGCGTGACTAGATCGGGAGGTGGTAGTATCTCTTCGTGTTGGTCGGCAGGTAAGTAGGTTCCCCAGATGGAATTTTACAAAGTCCTTTGATTATGCGCTTATAAGACGCTCCCCCTACTTCAAGCTCAAAATTCTAGGGGAAAAAATGCGTCTTATAGTCGAGTATATACGGTAGTCAATATCCAACAGCACAAGATGTAATGAACTATTTAACTCTCTTTACAAAACGAAAAATTTTACGCCAGTCCAAATTCAAAGCTGTTGCAGACCATAAATTAAACGTGGCTGAACTGATGAAACCTGATTCCAAAAGGGTAGAAAACAAGGTGGGAAAAGGAGAAAAAGATGATTACCAGCATTTCTCCTTTTCCCGCATTGTTTTCAAAGGGATTTTCCCCAGTATCCTTAAAACTTGGGATTGTTTGGTAAAGGGTTAATATTCAAGACTAGAGTAACAGTTTAACATAAGAGTATAACTGTATACAATGATCTAAATAATGAATGACTGAAGGAATGACAAGGGTTTCCTGTCCAGTGAGGGTTAATGTAACTCCATTTGGTACAAGTTACCTAGGTGTATCTATTAATAGATTCATTCTTAATGTTACTGTGGTGCAGGAAAAAGTGATTCTCTGCTTTGCATAGGACACTTAATTTACATATAAGCAAAGATCTTGTACCTTGTAAATGACATCTTGTTCAGTTTATTACTTTGTAAGACGACATGTTCAAATTTGAGTGGTAGAGATTTAGTGGTTTTTATCAAAATTAGTGTTATATAATAGAATTAAGATTTATAACGGAAAGAAGTATTTTTCTGGGAGGCAGTATTTGGCAACTGTGGGGTTTTTTGTTTACTTTGACTCTAGGTCAATCTTGATGCCTATAGACTAGCTTTGCTAGTCCAAAAATGAGATTATCTTATGGGTGTTTTCTGCTCTCAAAGGTTTACAAAACACTCAAGCATTTTTATAAATACCTTAAGACCTTAAGAAAGGAGGTGTTTGAAAACATAAATAGGAAAAGAAGAAAATGCTGGTACTCCTACATGTATCAGATATTCATGTAACCTACAATGCCCAAAATGCAGACAACTCCAAAAAGGATAGAGTCTTTAAAGTACTGCAGTAAGAACATAAATATGGATATTGAGCAGAAGTAATATATTGTCTGCAGTCAAAGCCTGTGCAAACAAAATTCCAGACTTGACTGTTCCCCAATTATTTCATGTTTCAGGCTTGAAAAGCTTCCAACATGTCCTCTATATCCAAAGTTCTCCCCAGTTTTCTCGCTGACAAACTAATGAAGCAAAAAACAGGAATTTTTTCAGTTAGCTCCCTTACCAGAAAAAGTCACAATGCTCTAGATCAAACACAGGTCCTTTACTTTATTTGACACCTTATTGATCTAGTAAGAGTTGTCAATTTTTAAAGTATTTGCAGATAACAAATTACATGTGGCTCAAACAATGGGATTTGTCTTTGAAACATTGCATAAAAAGAAGCAATCCATGCTGTTGCAAAAACTTGACTGCAGGTGCTTTTCAGCGAGTATTCTACATTAAAAAAGGGACATAACTGTGTCAAAATAGTTTGAGGGTTACCTGCCTTTCAGGTATGGATTCCCATTTTAATAGTTAATAACTAGCACTTTTTTGAAGAAAATATCTTCAGTAATGACAAAGATATCAAATACTACTGAAGTTCTCACACAGTCATGACGATGCAGACAACAGGCCGATGACAAACCTCAATGATTTCTTCGAAAGCAGCCTCCTCCCTGCCCCCCGCAAAAAAAAAACAGAGCTGAAGATGGACAAAAACTAAGCAACAGCTTCAGCAATTTGACAGCATATTCAGTCCCCGTAACTCTTTACCAAACAACAAAATTTTAGACTTGTCCAGATTGAAAGAATTTGCAGACGACAAAATAAAAGTGTCTTAAAAATTAAAATTTATTTCCGAAAGGGAAGAAAACATTGTTGGAAATGGAGAAAATGCTGGTTACCAGCATTTTCTCCTTTTCCCACAATGTTTTCAAAAGCTGTTTTCATCTGGGTTATTAAAAGTCAGCATTGTGTTGTAAAGGGTTAATCATACCTGAGAGATACATGTAGCCCTATTTGCTAGGCCTCAGCGAGGAGAGATTCTTGTTTCACCAGAGAAAATGATGTTTCTATCTTTAGTCTCTAGAACATATGTTCTACAGTTCACTAACTACCTCATATACAAAAATTGCATTCATCCAAATTGCTAATGAGAGTTTATACATCCACGTGAGTTAAGGTATTATAAAGTTGGCCTAACTTTTTTCGATACTAAAACCTATCATGTGGGCACTAATTAGAAATTGTCTCAAAATCATTGTAGTGAGTATTTGAAGCACAAGCTTTAAGCCTAAAAGAAAGTCAACATTAATCTATGCTTACCTATCTTTAGCCCTTAAGCTGCTAAGCTCAACTTACTGACCTTTTGCGGACAGTGTAGATCAAGGTAAGACTAACATGCAGTCTCAGATCTTGGGTCTACATTGTCTGATAAGGAGATATTTTTCTACAAATAGTAAGTTTGAAATAACATGATTCGGGTTTTTACTATCGGCTTGAAAGTTTTAATGAAGTTATTTAGCAGGATAAGGATAAACTATATACCAAATGACAAACTTTTTTTCCTGCAAACAAATTAAATGTAACTCAATATAAGTTGTCTTTGAAAGGGTAGAAAACATGGTTGGAAAAGGAGAAAATGCTCATAACCAGCATTTTCTCCTTATCCCACAATGTTTCCAAAAATATTTTTCCCCATTGTTGTTAAACTCAGGATTATGTGGTAAAGGGCTGAAAACTTTAATCTGTATTTCTGCATAATAGACACATAAAACTGAGCACCACAAAAGACAATCAAGATTGCAATTGTGAAAAAAGGATTGGTTACTAAAAGCCATTTCTAATTTTTGAAAGAATGCTTTATGATTATTGTCTATGTTGAAACTGCTAGATAATGGTGTACATGAAACCTTTTCAATGCCACAGATGAAAACAAAAGGTATAGCAGATGGCATAGATCAGAGATCAGACTGCAAAAAATGTGCAGTTTGATCTTGGACTGTTATCTGTCCACTTGTTTAGTCAAGTCTGTAACACAAACAAGAGGGCCATGATGGCCCTGTATCGCTCCACTGGCTTATAAATATAAACCATGAAGATAAGTCTTCACTATATAAGCCCTTATAAAACTTTGACCCCAGGGCTACAGTCAGACTAAATGGGGAATATGTGTATTAGAAGAATAACATGCCAAATTTGGGAGTTCTTGGCCTTATGGCTAGTAACAAGACGGTTTCTGAACTTTTCACTCCATAAACCCATGTAAAACTTGTGACCCCTGGTGCAGGGCCAAACTTGATCCTACGGCTGTAACTTGGGCCCTCTTTGTAGTTGTCCACTAGATAATGCTATAATTATGCAAAATTTGGTAGCCTAAGCCTTATGGCTATGTACACCAAGATTTAAAACTTTTCCCTATGTAAGCCAATGTAAATCTTGTGAACCCCCCCCTCCCCCAGCATGAGGCCAAATTGACCCCAGGACTATAATTTGGGCACTTTTGGTAGACCCCAACTAGATCAAGCTAAATGCAAAATTTGGTAGCTCTAGGCCTTATGGCTAGGTACAGGAAGATTTTTAAAGTTTTCTCTATAAAAACCTATGTAAAACTTGTGACCCCTGGGGCAGAGCCAATTTTGACCCCAGGGCTAAAATTTCAAGAAACATGATAGAGGTTTACTACATAAAGCTACATGCCAAATTTGGTTGCCCTACGCCTTATGGTTTCAGACAAGAAGATTTTTAAAGATTTCCAATATTTTTCAGTTTTGTTGCCATGGCAACCAGAATTTTTGACGGAATCAAATTCTTTCAAGAAATTCAGAAGAGGACCATGGCAGGATCATTTCTGTGAAGTTTCATGAAAATTGGATGGGTAGTTTCAGAGAAGAAGATGTTTGAAATAAAAGTTAACGCACGGACGGACGGACGCACGCACGCACGCACGACGGACACTGGGCCATGACATAAGCCCGCTGGCCTTCGGCCAGTGGAGCTAAAAATCCGAGTTCCATTGAATTGCATTTCCAGCCATAGAAATTAGTAGATCTTATATGAGCCATGCTCTGTGAAAAGGAGGCTTAATGCATCTGCAAAAAGTATCATCCCAGGTCAGCCTGGGCAGTCTGCATAGGTTGACCTGGGCTGCAACTCTTTGCTATTGGTCAATTTTCTGCAAGTCCAAGGACCAGTTTACCCCATGATTCAGTCGGCTGTTAGACAAAATGTAGTCTATGGATCCATGATCAAGTGATGACTTGCCTGGTATAATGGATAACTGAGATACATTAAGCCCCCTTTTGCCATAGCATGACCCATATATTAGGACCTAAAAGTGTTACTTGCCAATGTACACTATTCCTACTGGTTTACAATGATTACCTCTCCAAACAAATATGTGGCAAACTGCTCATAAACATCCTAGATATTCACCATTAGCCCTTAAACTGCTAAATGTTAAGTTAATTGTTTACCACACAATCCCAACTTTTAACGACCCTGACAAAGAAGCCTTTTGAAAACATTGTGGGAAAAGGAGAAAATGCTGGTAACCAACATTTTCTCCTTTTCCTGCAATGTTTTTTTTACCCTTTCCAAACCAAATTTCAATTTTTCAGTCACATTTATTTTTTCTCCTGCAAATGCTTTCAATTTGGACTGGTTTAAAATTTTGTCGTTTGGTAAAGAGTTAAATGAAACGTTTCAAGATGATAGCAAAAGCCAAGTGTTGCTATTTCATAGTCATTATTTGGGAGAAAAATACCTCCTAAATATAGGACAATGTAGATCCAAGATCAGACTACAATATCCACAAAAGGTAATGAGTTGGTCTTAGCAGCCTAAGGGTCAATAAAAGACAGGAATATATTTGAAAACATTGAAGCAAATGGAAAATTGTAACTATAGAATATTTTTTTTCCTTTAGCCACAATGTTTTCGACAGTGGTCTGCTGCAAGACAAAGTAGTTGTTTGCCGGTATCATGTCAAATACCTAGTGCCCGAGTGTGCAGTTTCTCGACATTTTAACAATGAACACTTATTTCTTGGTGTGACTAGTACAGTTTAAATAACTTTGCAGATAGGGTAGATCAAGATCAAACAGGAACAAAAGATGTAGTCTTATCTAGGAACTGCAATCAGAGCTATACCCTTCAAGAACTGAATGCCGAGAAATTTGCTCTATATGAGATGACATTTTCTCGATATCAATAGCTGTCTCCCTCCCCCTCCACACACACAATTATTTTCAAAAGCAATCTTTCTAAGGGTTGTTAAATTGAGGATTGTTTGGCAAAGGGGTTATTTATATAAGTTACCATTATCCTCAACTATGAGGTTGGGTCAGCCTGGTATCTCTATTATATGCGTATTTAACCCTTTACCAAACAATCCAAAGTTTTATCGAGCATGATGAAGAATGCTTTAGAAAAAATTGTAGGAAAGGGTAACCAGCATTTTCTCCTTTTCCCACAATATTTGCTACCTTTTGTAAGATATACTTCATCAATTGGACACATTTATCATCAGCAAATGCCTTCAATTTGGCCAAGTCTAAAGTTTTGTTTGGTAAAGCGGTAAGTCAGGTATCAACATTATTTCAGTACTTCTCTGTTCAGCAAAAAGAACAGAAATCATTCTGAGTATACAAACTACCGCTACTTGTTTTTAACTCTTTATCAAAGAAGAAAATTTTAATGGCATCCAAATTGAAAGCTTTTGCAGTTTAACCCTTTCCCAGACGACAAAATTTGGACTGATCCAAATTGAAAGAGTTTGCAGACGACAATTTTAAATTTGATGAAAATGGCAGAAAGTTATCAAAACGGATAGAAAACACTGTGGGAAAAGGAGAAATTGCTCATTACGAGCAATTTCCCCTTTTCCCACAGTGTTTTCAAAAGACATGTGCTGCAGACACGTGAAAACCAGGGCTTGTTTGGGAAAGGGTTAAATATCAAATACACTGCTACAATGATTGGGTTTGTTTTTGAAAGGGTAGAACATGTTGTGGGAAAAGAAGAAAATGCTGAGCTTGGATTTAACTCGTGACCCCATGACTTAACTACTGTATTAAGGCCTGCATTACAGTCTTCTCATCAGTTTTAGCAGAACACCCCATTTTATCCTTTCAAAAACAACAAGAGCATTGCATGCGGGTGGCAATGCTAAGCTGCCGTTGCTTTTAGAAATATACTGATTTTAAGTTGAAAAAGGGACATAACTATGTCAAAAATATTTTGATGGTCACCTGCCCTTCTTATATGGAATCCCTTTTGACAGTTGGTAATTAGTCCCAGTTTGACGTTTTGACAAAGATATAAAATGTCAAAGCCGATGGTGATAGGGCAATGACATTATACCTCAACATATTCTTGGAAACGTCCGAGCTAAAAATGTTCATTCAAGACATCAAAAACAATTTAACATGATGTAATCGGGTTACACTATTGGCTTTCATATATGTGTAAGTAAAGTTTTGAATATTAATCTACTGAACAAAGCATTAAAGATTTTGTATTCTCCACCTACACCCATATAGGAGGTTCTTTTAAATCCATTTAAATGTGGTTATTGACTGATATAGGTCACACCAATTATGCAAATTTTTAAGTCAAAATCAATATCTGTTCCTCTTCTTATATCTAATAACAATCTTAAATTCTTTACCAGGCATCAAAACTTTAGACTCTCCCCGTCAGAATTTCAGACTCTCCCACGACCCAGGATTGAAAACATTTGCAGATGAAAAATCAAATGTAGCTCAAATGATGATATTTGTCTTTGAAAGGGTAGAAAACACTGTTTGGCATAGAAAAGTGCTGATTACCATCAAAGGCAGGGTTTTCATTTTGAAATGAAGCAACAGATTGATTGACAAAAACAACAGGCCGGGGGGTCAAGGTGGCCGCCTAGGCTTTGGCGTCCATGATTACCAAATGGAGATCGGAGAAACCTATCGTCGCCTACGATTGGATAATTGGCTGCAAGTATCCAATGAATGACCGCGTAACATTCATAAACCAATTGTTTCTGGTTTCGCGGTAAAATTGAACCGGTGTCACAGTACAGTTACCAATGCGTGAAATATTTTCGATATAAACAACGCGATCGATTTTTCAAAGATCCAGCAAAAAACAACCAATTAAAGGCCGATCTCAACCGATGTTTTTGATCAGCAATCGGCTTTAAATGAAAACCCTGCAAAGGTCTAATTTGTCTTTTGCAAAATGTTTTCAGTTTGGATATGACTAACATCTGGGTGGTTATTGCAGATGAATTCAAGATCAGACTGAACAAAAGATGCACAGAGATTTTGTGAAACATTCTGGTAAAGTCAACATCAATACTGGTACCTCAATATCGCTCAACATTTTCTCCTTTTCCGAGAATGTTTTCCACACTATCAAAGACAGAAATTATCTTTTGAGAACCATTTAATTTGTCCCCTGCAAATGCTTTCAATTTGGTCCAGTCAAGAATTTTGTCATTTGGTAAAAAGTTCAAGAATCTTTCAGCCAAAGGCTCCTTTTGAACATTGTGATTAACCCTTTGCCACACAATTACGAGTTTTAACAACCCTGACTGATAAGGCTTTTGAAAACATTAGAGGAAAAAGAAAATACTGGTAACCAGTATTTTCTCCTTTTTTTAACAATTTTTCTACCCAACCAAACTGAAGAAATCATTTTATCATGAGGTAAAGAGTTAACAGCTGTTTATTACAGAGTTGTGAAAAAAAAAATTACAAAATTCATGGATTTTAACCTAAAATATTACAAAATGCAGAGTGATTGGAGCATTTTCAGTCTGGCAAAAAAGACCTAGATATTTTAGTGAATAGTATTCGACAGTGTAATTCCAAGATCAGCTTGCATAAAAATTAGTCTGATCTTGATTTATACAGTCTGCAAAGCCCACAGTTCCTGTTAAATGCTTAAACCTTTACCACAAAATCCCAACTTTTAACAACCCTCAGGAATAAAGTTCTTGAAAACATTGTTGGAAAAGGAGAAAATGCTGGCAACCAGCATTTTCTCCTTTTCCAACATTATGTTTTCTAACCTTTCAGAAACAAATCCCATCATTTGAGCCACATTTGTCATCTGCAAATGCTCTAAATTTGGACAAGTCTCAAAATAAAGAGTTAAAACTCTAGTGGATTAAAGTATATTACAAAATTATTTATTCTAGAGAGAAGGTAAAATAGATATTGATCTTTATATTATATCTCTATTTCAATATACTATTATCAACCCAATAATAATTATGCATATTTTTGACTCTTACAAGTTTGAAACATCCATATAAATTGATATAGAGGGTCCCCTCCCTTAACCCTTTACCACATAATGCTAACTTTTAACGACCCATTGGAAGAAGCCTTTTGAAAACATTGTGGGAAAAGGAGACAATGCTGGTAACCAGCATTTTTCTCCTATTCCCACAACATTTTCTGTGCTATCAAAGAAAAATTGCACCATTTGAGCCACACTGAGATTGTCATCTGCAAAGGCTTTCAATTTGAACAAGGCTACAATTTTGTCATCTAGTAAAGGGTTAATACTTGTCAATCACCCATTTAACCCTTCAGCGTCATTAACTACAACAGAGGCCTAAAATTGCAGAAAGCAAGTTAGATCAAGATCAGACTGAGATCACAGAATGTGCAGTCTGATCTGAGATGCATACACTCTACTTGTTTAGTCAAACCTATACATTAAAAATCTCGAGTTTCAGTGGGATGGATTGCAGCTGTCAAATGAGTTTATCTGGCAATGACAGGGTTTAAGTTGCAGGAGCACTAATCTTTCATTTAATAGTAGCAAAACTGATATATTATGAGCAAACATTTTGCACGAAAAGAAAAAAATGCTCTTTATGAGCAATTTACCTCTTTGCTGCAAATTTTTTCAATTACCAGCTGAAGGGAAATGTGTTCAGCTTAAAAAAACCTTGTAACAAAAGGGAAAAAAGCTTGCTGCAACTAATAATTTCTCCTATCTGAAAGTGATTTCAACACTTTCAGCAACAAACCCTATCATTTCAGCTAAAATGGACGAGTCTTATAATTTTGCAGTTAAAAGAGTCATATAGAGAAGTGCTTTACAACAAACTTTAATCCATTGGAAAAACATCAATATTTTGATATATATTTATGTATGTAATATTTTATGCATCATCGATTTTTTTCCACCCTTTCCAAAACCTTACAATTTAAAAAACTAATTTTTTTTACCTGTTTTAGCAGTCAGGACAGATCAGACTGCACATTGAACATGCTTCAAAACTTGATCTTCCATGTACCTGTGAGTTATTCTTGTCAAAACAATCCCAAGTTTTAACACCTCTGAGAGATAAGGCTCTCAAAAACATTGTGGCAAAAGCAGGAAATACTGGTAACAACAAAAGTCAGAATACTTCAAAACATCTGCAGACTGAAAGTAAAGTGTGGCTAAAATACTAGGATTTGTCTTTGTAAGTGTACAAAACATTGTTGGGAAAGAAGAAAATGCTGAAAAAACAAGCATTTTCCTTTTCATACGATCTTTATGAAAGCCTTCTTTCTGAGGGTGGTTAAAACAGAAGATTGTTTGGTAAAGGGTTAAAGGTTTGTTCCTGAGAGTGTCTTTTGCAAGAAACATCAGAGCCCTAGCCTAGTACTGATAGAACCCAGGCCAAGCAAAACTTCTTTGAAGGTACTAATCATTTGCAACCCCTTTCCCCACAAAGTTATCCAAGTTGCAAAAATACAGGGACATGTACAGTAACTGTTGTCACTGAGCAGTAATGGATTAACTTAGTAATGGATTAAACCCACACAATCCCAAGTTTTTAGACTTGTCCAAATTGTATTTACAGACAAAAACTTAAATGTGACCAAAATATTAGAATTTGTCTTGGAAAGGGTAGAAAACATTGTGGGAAAAAGACAAAATGCTGGTTTCCAGCATTTTTGGTTACCAGCATTTTTCTCCTTTTCCCACAATGTTTTCAAAAGCAAAATCTTCTTCATGGTCGTTAAAACTCAGGATTTTGTTGAAAGAGTTGAATAACAAAAATGAAAAATTCTTCTGTAGGTCACATTTTGCCAAAGTGTGTCAACATGAAGGTAAAGGTCACTTAACATGTACTCTCACAAATTTATAAGTTTTTCAAACCTACCCTGATCAATTGTCATAAAGGCCTAAACTTTGATTTTTTTCCGATGAAAAAACATGATAATTACCGTATTATACTACATTTAAATTGCTTTACAAGACGGCAAAATTTTTGACTTGTCAAAATGGAATGCATTTTGCAGACAACAACATAAATGCAGATGGAATCATGGAATTTGTTTGTGAAAGAGCAGTAAACTTTGTCGAAAAAAGAGGGAAATGCTGGTCAGCAGGATTTTCTCCTTTTTGCACAATGTTTCCAAAAGAAGTCTTCACCTAGGTTGTGAAGACACGTGACTATTTTGTGAAGGGTAAGCTAACCGATTAACCCCATCTCCAATAAAAATTTACACTTTCAAAATATTTTATCTATATTTGACTTAAAGTTACCTGAACCCTTTATTTCTAAAGGGGCTTTTTCAGATTTTTTGGGGGTTGTAAATTAATATTTCTTTTTTGTTAAACACTAACAAAAACCACAATATATACTTTCCTCTGCAAACGTGAAGATAGAGGACTGTTACGTGAAGTAAAAAGATGCAAACTTAGCATTTAACTCTTTACCACACAATCCTGATTTTTAATGACCCTGAAATAGAAGCCTTTTGAAAACATTGTGGGAAAAGGAGAAAATGCTGGTAACCAGCATTTCCCCTTTTCCCACAATGTTTTCTAACCTTCCCAAAACAAATTTCAGTTTTTAAGTTGCATTTATTTTGTCGTCTGCAAATGCTTTCAATTTGGACAGGTCTAAAATTTTATTGTTTGGTAAAGAGTCAAATAACAGCTGGGTCGTTTTGCAAACTGTAACTCTGTCTATTCTAATTATATCAAATATGAAGTCATCATACTACTATCAATATGATCCACATAATCAGCGCATGTTATTGATCACATGACATTGCCACAAACCTTCACAAAGCTCTGGAGGTAAATCTAAAATTACTTGAACCCTTCACAAAGCAACCCCAAGTTGTAGCAATCCCTAGAATGAAGGCTTTTACAGAAAAAATGTAGCAGATGGAGAAAATGCTGGTGACCAGCATTTTCTCCTTTACCCACATGTTTTCTGTCCTTCCAAATTCAAAATACAACTTTCAATTTTGTGGGTCACAATTTTGTTGTCTGCAGACTTTGCTTTCAATTTTGACAAGGCATCTCGACCTTTGGTAAAGAATTCACTCTTTACCACATTACAAAATTTTAGACTATCCAAATTGAAAGCATCTGCAGACAAAAAAATTTTGGCAAAAAAATGGAATATGTCTGTGTAAGGTAAGAAAACGTGGAAAAGAAGAAAATGCTGATTACCTCCATTTTTTTTTTTTTTTCTTTTCCCAAAGTGTTTTCAATATGTGTCGTTAAAAGTTAGGATTGTGTGGTATATTCACTTCCGGTATTATCGTGGGTTCTTCAACATTGTGGTATCTACAATTTCCGAAAGTGAGGCTGAAATGCGCCTCCTTGAGGATGTCCTCCCATGAGCATTTGTAGGTCTGATACAGTTAACACACTTTGCAAACTTACTTCGGCAAATTTTCCAAAAATGGTAGGTAAAATCGAGTTTTCATCCGAAAAGTGAGAAAACTTGGCTCTTTGCAAAATCACTCTATCCCCTAGATGGAGTTGATGATCTTATCAGTGTAACAAAATCACTATCATTATAACAGTTCTGTAAAATTTGTTTTCCTGTCACTGAAGTTTATCAAATGGGAAAGTAAATTTCAGACGGCCGCTAAATGATGACGTCACCGTTTTCAAAATATGGGAACGAAAATAAGAGGCCATGACAAAATTTTTGACATGCTAATTATAAACATCTTCTCAAAGCACTACATTTTTTTAAATTGAGTTCCCTGATCTATTGAAATGAAAGAACACTCTAGAAATTATATATTCACTTTTTTTTTTATCCACAAAAGAGGTCCAAAATGGGGTATTTGATGCTATTTTAATCAAAGATCTGTAGACGTCATTTTTTCCTTCATTTTTACAGGTGCACAAAGTAAAACCTCGTTTATAAAATGACAGGGAGAATTTATTTATATATGTTGCTCAAAATTCTTGATAAAAACATCTCAACACTTTGAAAATAACTTGATTTTCATTTGCCAAAATTTTGAACACAAATAGGGTGAGCATGTAAATCTTCCAGGGCCTCATCTCAATGCCACGATAATACCGGAAGTATCCTTTTTAAAAGTTGGTCAATGCTGTCCCCTGCTTTGCCTTGATTTAGAATCGTTAACTGACAAACGGAAAATCAGTTATCGTAGAAATATACATGAGGTATCATCGCATGATGTTTGCAACAGAAAAATAGCAGACAAGACAATAATTTTTTCTACACACAGTGGAACGTTTTAGTACCACGATAATAGGGAATTCAGTCCTATAGGGTTAAGGAGCTATGTAGCCATTAAGGAAATACCATTAAGGAAATACCACAGAATTTTTTTTTGTTCTTACATTTGATGGTTTGTTGGTGCTCGATCTCTACTGATGGTTTGCTAACTATACCTTCCTTTAACTTTTTAACCACACAATCACGAGTTTTAATGATCCTGAAGAAAAAAGCCTTTTGAAAACATTGTAGGAAAAGGACAAAATGCTGGTAACCAGCATTTTCTCCTTTTCCCACAATGTTTTCTAATCTATCAAGGGCAGATTTCATCATTTGTCGTCTGAAAATGCTTTCAATTTGGACTGGTGTTTAATTTTGTTATTTGGTAAAGCATTAAAAAATCTTAGTAGTTCCCTTTAAGCTGTTAACCATACCAAATCTAACTTGAAATATGTCTTTTATGTAACGACTGGGGTAATTTTAAAGTATTTGATCGTTCTGACAAAGTGTTCAGGTGCAAAAAAATATAGCAAAATATTATGAGAAAATGAGCCATTTGTCAAAACATCCATTTTGACACATTTTCTCAACAAACTTTCATGTCTCTATCTATATTTCCTTTATTTTGACTCCTTCAACAATTTGTACAACAAAAATCATTGTGTCAATTAAACAATTACCCCAAGAAACAAATCTCAAGTACACAGCTTTAACCTTTTACCATGCAATCCCAAGTTTTAATGACTTTGTGGAAGAAGGCTTTTGAATGTGGTTTCCCACAATATTTTGTATCCTTTCAGAGAAATTTTCCTCCATCTGAGTGACATTTGTCGTCTGCAGATGCTTTTGATTTGGACAACTCCCAAATCTTGTTATTTAGTAAAGAGTTAAAAACAGCTCTGTAAAAAGGGTTTTCAGCAAAAATTAGCGCTAAACCCATTACCCAACATAAATTATTGGTCATCCAAAATTGACGGCATTTGCAGACAAATCAAATGCAACACTAATGATGGGATGTTCTGTAAAATGCCACAAAGCATTTTCTCCTTTTCCCACAATGTTGTCAAAAGTTTTTTACCTCATAGTCATAGTCATTGACACTTAGGCTTGTGTGTTAAAGTGTTAGACTGCAAAACTGGCACAAGTAAAGACATTGTGGCAAAGGGAAAAGGAAAAACATTGTGGCAAAGGGAAATATTTCTCATCATGACCAATTTTCCCTTTTTTAGACTGTTTTCAATGCTAGTCTGCCTGGCAATGGCAAAAAATCTCTTTGCAGGAGATATATTTATATATAATAAGTTATGGGATCTTTTTGTATGTATATGTGTATTACACACAATTAGAAATAATAGATCTGTGATCACAGAAAACACCCCAAACTAATAATTCTGATTAAGTTCTATTACTATTGCCATGGCAACAAACTTACAGCTATGTATATTTGTTGCTGACAACCAACAACATTCATTGTTTGCCCACGATCAAGTGAATTTCTACTTAACCCCTTACCAAATAATCACCAGTTTTAAAGACCTTAGGACAAAAAAGCCTCTAAAAACATTGTTAGAAAAGAATAAAATGCAGGTAACCTGCATTTTTATACCAGGTTATAGAAATATCCCATATTTTAACCTAGTTTCACTTGCCATTGGCAACATCTTTCAAAATGGACTGGTCTAAATCTTTGTAGTGGCCAGTAAAGAACTTATCTAGACCATTGAGGTACATCATAAATTATTTTGGAATGGTTTTCCAAAAAGTATGGATCATGATCAGACTTAACAGAACATGCAGTCTGATCTTCTATCAAGTTAATACAAAATATTCTAAGGCATTCACACAGACAATCCCTGAATTACCAGCATAGAGTCTTTCACACTCAAGAGCCCACCATACCTGGGTGATTAGCATAGATACCTGGGTTGGTAGCATAGAGGGCTATAATTGAGGGTAGCTGTGAACTGACTCATGATTGTATTTTCTGGATTTCACCAGACAGGGCCCTGTGGAGCCTTGCCCAATTGCACACATGACTAGCTCCATGAGCAGGGAATCAAACCTGAATTTCCTGATTACAAATCCAATTACTTGACCACAGAGAATCTCTGAAAGCTGTCAACTGAAGATTGATTGAACCAGCATTTTTTCCACTTACCACAATTTTTTCCTGACCCACTCATGGAGAAATCTCATCAATTAGCCACATATAATTTGCTATCTGCATTATATACTTTTAAAATGCACAAGTCTAATATTTTGTCGCCGGCTAAGTGTTAATGTTAACTGACTTTACCAGATGACAAAATATTAGACTGGTCTAAATTGAAAGCATCTGCAGACAACAAATCAGATTTTACACAAAATATGAAATTTGACTTTGAAGGGTAGAAAACATTGTGGGAAAAGGCGAAAATGCTGGTTACCAGCATTTTCTCCTTTTCCCACAATGTTTTCAAAAGCCTTCTTCTTCAGGGTCACTTAAACTTGGGATAGTGTGGTAAAGAGTTGAGTTATTCATAACCTCACATGATTTAATAGCCAAGAAGTGATATAAAATATAGACTTATTGTTCATTTAATATGATATAACACACGGTGCATAAATATATGCAATAAAAACAATTGATTGCAGACTTTTCCCTTCGGCAACAGCTTTAAAGAAAAAATCATTGCTTTTTGCTCTTTGTTTGTTTCTATGGATTTAAGTATCGTTTTCAACATTATTTCAGTTACGTCAGGGCAGCCACTGCATCTATCCATGCATTTTTATAGTTTCTCTTTCAAGTAATTTGCTTAATATTCTTCCCAAGCAACCACAGGAAACATGCTGTGTTCTCTTCCAAGATTATAGTAATCATTTTTCCTCCATGATTTTCTACATCCAGCCTGAAGCACTAAATGCCTTTTCTATTTTACTCTTTTACCCCTGGCAACATGTATTCTTATTTTGTCTTGTAGCTGACCCTTTTGAAGACATTGTGGTAGAAGATTAAATTGCCCATAACAACCAATTCATTCCATACCCACAAATACTACTGTATTTTCACAAGTATCATATAATCTATCAACTTAAACTTAACCCTTTAATTACCACACAACCCAGAATTTTAACTGATCTCAAAGAGAAACAGGGTTTGAAAACAACATGGGAAAACGAGAAAATGCTAATATTTTCTGCCCTATCAAACACAACTCCACCATTTTGACCCTATCTACTTTGTTGTCTGCAAATGCTTGGATTTGGAAAAGTTCAAACATTTTGTTATTTGGTAAAGAATGAATACAAGTTGCCTATACATATTTTACCAGGGTGCTACATGCTGCCAATGTTTCAGTCCCAGTGCAATGAATTAACCCTTTATCACACAAGCCCGGGTTTTAACGACCCTGAGGAAGAAGTCTTTTGAAAACAAAGTTTGAAAAGGAGAAAATGCTGGTAACCAGCATTTTCTTCTTTTCCTACAATGTTTTCTACTCTTCCACGAATAAATTTCAAATTTTGAGTCATATTTATGATGTCTGCAAATGCTTTCAATTTGGACATGTCAAAAATTTTGTCGCTTGGTAAGAGTTAGTACCAAATGTTACACTCCATAGAGTTATGTCTCTTCCTATCATTAAGGTGTAACGCTTTCTTACATAATCAGCAGGTATTCGTCAAAAGGCTGAAACCAACAATATCAATTATAGGATAATGTCCCGAGATGGTTGCCTGATTTGATGCAACTCCAACAACAAGCCGACTAATTACACACATGTGTATTCCTGTTCCACAGCGTTTCAGGCAAAAACGAAGATGACATCTGTTATTTTACCCTATTCACACGAAAGAAAGAGCCAGGGCAATACGTGTCAAAACCGAATTGTCTTGGGGAACTTGCCAACTGCATAGAAAGCATAATCATTCTTGCTGAATACCTTCAAGGAGCTGAACAAGGTAGATGACAAAATGTGTTACCTGTGTGCTACCTATTATACATGAGCCGTGTGATGAACTCTTTAACAAACAACAAAAATTTTAGACTGATCCGTGTTGAAAGTATTTGCAGACGACAAATTTAATACGACTGAAAAACTGAGATTTGTCCTTGGAAGGGTAGACATTGTGGGGAAAGGATAAAATGCTGGTATCCAGCATTTTTCTCCTTTTCCAAATGTTTTCAAAAGCCTTCCTTCTTATGGTCAACTCTTTACCAAATGACAAAATTTGTGACCAGACCAAACTGAAAAACATTTCACATGACAAATTGAATGTGCCCTAATACAAGATCATTTCTATCTCAGAAATGGTCGAAAATATCATGGAAAAGGGAGAAAATGCTGGTGGACATCTCTGTCAGTGACTTTTCATCTCTGTCAGTGACTTTTAAAAGATTCAGATTCTGCAATATCAAAGCCATTTTTGTGAGAATATCTGACAAAGGAGGGAACAGTGTAGATCCAAAATCAGACTGCATGTTCTGATCTTGATCTATTCTGTCTGCATAAGCATTCAAAATTAATGAAGGTTCAGAACTGCAAGGTTTAACTCTACTAGTCACAATCCCGAGTTTTTAACAACCCTGAAAATGGAAGTTTGAGAAAATATTGTGGGAAAAGGAGAAAACGCTGGTAACCAGCATTTTCTTTTTTTCCCGCATTGTTTCCTATTCATCAAAGACAAATCTCACAATTTGCTTTGTCGTCTGCAAATGCTTTCAATTTGGACCAGTCTAAAATTGTGTCCTTTGGTAAAGAGTTAATGTAGAAAGGAAAATTTTCTGGGTGTTGCCATTGAGCACAGGCTTCAGACCTACAGATAAAGTAGTTCTGACCCCTTCAGACTGCTGAAAATACTATTCACTGAAACTCCAACTTTATCTTAACCCTTTACCAAACGACAAAATTTTAGCCTTGTCCAAATTGAAAGCATTTGCAGACGACAATTTCAATGTGGCTCAAATGGTGCAATTTTTCTTTGATAGGGTAGAAAACATTGCGGGAAAAGGAGAAAATGCTGGTTACCAGCAGTTTCTCCTTTTTCCACAATGTTTTCAAAAGGCTTCTTTCCCAGGGATGTCAAAAGGTAGCATTGTGCGATAAAGGGTTGATTAAACAAGCAGCTGGTACAGGCCAAAGATTGTTTTGTAGTCTGATCTTTGTTTTTGCCATCCCCAAGAGCGCCTCTGTTCTTGCCTAAAGCACTGAGATGGTTGTTCACCTTTTTTTTTTTCATAAAATCTGACAGTGTGGGTAACTCATGATGAATCATCTCATGGAAACAATCAATTATCTACAATGCAGGTTTTATCAAAAAATTTGTGTTTTACAGAAGAAAGATCTAAGCTTATCTTAGGACCCTCAAACCTCAGCTAGAATTTTTGATATACAATCAGCACATAACAGTTACTGGTTAACACTTTCTACTTGATAGTACTTCATAGAAACATGTGCTAGCTAAAATTATCACTTGGAAAGGATTGGATTTTTTTTTTCTTTTTCATTCCTGGTTTTTTGATAGTTTGGGGTTTAGTGGTATGGTAACAGTAATAAGGCCTACCTTCATCAAACAATCCTCCTTTTTAATGGCCCTGAAGAAGGCGGCTTTTGAAAACATTGTGGGAATAGGAGAAAATGCTGGTAACCAGCATTTTCTCTTTTTCCCACAATGTTTTCTACCTATTCAAAGACAAATTCCATCATCTGAACCACATTTCAATCGCCGTCTGTAATGCTTTCAATTTGGATAAGTCCCAAACAAAAGTTTGTCCCTTGGTAAAGTTTGTCATTTGCTGATGTGGTAACTTTCCAGCTAAAAAAATCTTGAATATAGCAATATTATGGAGTATATTTGCCATTTCTTGCAAAAATGCAAAATATTCTGTGCAGTCTAATGTTGAATCACAGCACTCACAAAAGCAACTGTAGTTTTGCTATAAAGCTATCTAAATATTTCCAATGCTACTCTGTTATGTTACATTTTACTAGGTTGGTACCCCGCCATACTTCAAAAGTACGTCAGGCAAAGCGCAATAATAATATGCAGAAGTCACGGATTATTGTTATTACACTTGATCAAATCCTACTAGAGTCTGAATTGAAAACAGATCAGTTGCAAAAAAGTAATGGCAGTTAGTTTTTTTAATTGTCGTTCATATTTAGCGAGAAAAACTTCGTACCAGAGAATTGCTTTAAGTATCCGAAATTTCAATGAACTGATATAACGTCCGAAAACAGGGCTACTTTTAACATGATTTATAGTCAAATTTATATTTAAACCGTATCCCAAAAGCACGTTTTAGATTCGGTAATGTATATTTTGTACAAAATTTATCTCATTTTATTAACTGATCAAACTGGATCATATGAAATTAAGACAAGAGGGCCATGATGGCCCTGTATTGCTCCACTGGCTTATAAATACAAACCATAAATACTAAACATTTCAATTCTGAGCCAAATGGTTTCAAAATGAAGACTTACAAAGTTTTCTCTGTAAAAGCCCGTGTGAAAGTTGAGACCCACAGGGTAAAGCCATTTTTGATCCCAGAGCTATAATTACTTGAACCCTGGTAGAGGTCCACAAGATAAAAGCCACATGCCAAAATAATACAAGTCTATGCTGTATGGTTATAAATAAGGTGATTTTCAAGTTTTGTCCATATGAAACCTTTGTAAAACATAAGACCCCTGATGCAAGGCTAATTTCAAAAAAAAAAATCAAAACAGGAAGATTTCTTAAGTTGTCACTATGTAAGCCCACGTAAAACTTGTGACCCCTGCGGTGGGGCCAATTTTGACCCCAGGGCTAAAATTTTGGCCCGCTTGGTAGAGGCCCACTAGATATATAGCTACATGCAAAATTTGGTAGCTCTAGGCCTTATGGCTAGGTACAGGAAGATTTTTAAAGTTTTCTCTATATAACCCTATGTAAAACTTGTGACCCCTGGGGCAGAGCCAATTTTGACCCCAGGGCTATAATTTGAAGAAACTTGATAGAGGTCTACTACATAAAGCTACATGCCAAATTTGGTAGCCCTATGCCTTATGGTTTCAGACAAGAAGATTTTTAAAGATTTCCAATATTTTTCAGTTTTGTTGCCATGGCAACCAGAGTTTTTGAAGGAATCAAATTCTTTCAAGAAATTCTGAAGAGGACCATGGCAGGATCATTTCTGTGAAGTTTCATGAAAACTGGATGGGTAGTTTCAGAGAAGATGTTTGAAATAAAAGTTAACGCATGGACGGACGGACGCACGCACGCACCGACAGACGGACACACAACTGACACCGGGCCATGACATAAGCCCGCTGGCCTTTGGCCAGTGGAGCTATAAAACAGGAAAGCATCTAGTGCTAAGTTTGTGGTCGCCATAAAGGCCGCCATTATTGTGCTTTGCCTGATCCTATAACGTAGTGATAGGGGCAGGTAATCCAGACTAACATTTTAAAAGCAAACCTATAGGGACTACTTAATGCAATACATGTACTGATGTTTAGCACAGTCATTGTTAAATATAATAGTTTAGCAAAACAATTCAATTCTATATTCCTAAAGTTTATTACATTATTCTTATCAAAACCCATCTCAGATTTTATAAGAACTTGTTAATGGAAAAAAAATACTGATGAATGCACAAACTTTAAAATTTTCCAATGTTCCCCAAAAAACAATGTGCAGAAAAAGAGATCCAACAAAATAATCAAAATATCCTAGAAACTATAATCAACACGTTAAAACCTCTAACAGTCAACTTTTACAAATTTTACAGATGACTTTGTGGCAGAAGGTGCACTCTGAATTCTGATCAACCGACTGGCCGCTTTGCTGAAACACTATCTGTAGACAAAAGCAACCATTAAATTGCAGTTATTTGAGTCTTATTTCTAAAGTAACAATATCCTTTTGGGTTTATTCAGAATTACAAGGGTTAATCTATACTGTTTAACATATTTCTGAACAAATTTGATAATTCATGTTGATTATTCTTATTTTCTAGGATTTTTTTCATAGCCGTCAGCTGCAAATTCTGATGTAGAGGATAATGACTTTGCAGGAATTCCTACGCCTCTATTCATTTAGATTCAGCATTACGTCCCACCCAACCTCCATTAATTTGTTAACAATGGTGCATTTTTTGGTGCAAACCCCACTCCCTCCATGACCACCACCCTGGAGAATAATAATAATAATGGTGCATTCTGGTGCACTGGAGAACTTACTTGTAGACAGAAAATCAAAGGTGCTTTATTTTGGACAAAAAATCAACAATTCTATATGCATAAATTAATTCTTTTGTTACTTTTTTGTCAGAATCATGACTGTGGTTTCAAGTGCTTACTTGCCTATTATAAGCATAGTATGTTCCTGCAGTAAAGTTGCTATAGGTTAAATCTTACCAGTTGCTATGGTTAACTCTTACCAAATATCAAAATATTTGATTTGTCCAAATAGACAGAATTTGTGTATGACAAACAAAATAAATCTAAATCTGATTTGTCTTTGAATGCACATAAAAAACATTGTTGGAAAAGGAGGAATATGCTGATGACCAGCATTTTCTCCATTTCCCAAAAATGTTTACACGAGCCTTGTTTCCCAGGGTTGTAAAAATCCTGGAATGTTTGGTTAAGGGTTAATCTACATGAGAACAGAGCAGATCATCAAGAAATTCTCCACATCACTGGGACAGAAAGGAAACATTATGTACCAACATTGATTTCTGATGGGCAATAAATCAATGATCAGGCAAAATATGTACAACCCTTCCTGGTATGTGCATGAACTCTTTACCAGATGGGACTTGTCCAAATTGAATGCATTTGCAGAAAAGAAATAAAATGTGACTTAAATGTAGAGATCTGTATTGGAATGGTAGAAAACATAGCAGGAAAAGAAGAAAATACTGGTAACCTGCATTTTCTCCTTTTCCCTCCATGTTTTCTGATAAATCAAAGACAAATCCATCATTTGAACCACAATTAATTCTTTATCACACAATCCCATCTTTTAACAACCCAGGGGAACATTGTGGTTACCAACATTTTCTCCTTTTCCTACCATGATTTTTATCAAATAGAGTAGAACTCCCAAGAATGTATCAACACTGATCATTTCGTCTGCAAACGCTTTCAATTTAGACTAGTCTCGTTTAGTAAAGAGTTAATCCGTTTAGTAAAGAGTTAATACGACACCTCAAATTGCTTTCAATATGGGTGAGTCTACAGTAAAGTTCTGTGGTCTGGTACAGAGTTAATTCTTAGTAGTCTCCTACTACACCACAAAAATGTAGACTTGTCCAAATCCCAAACATTTGCAACAATTTAAACATGGCTCAAATGATGGAATTTGTCTTTGATAGGGTAGAAAAAATTGTGGGAAAAGGAGAAAATGCTGGTTGCCAGTATTTTCTCCTTTTCCCATAATGTTTTCAAAAGGCTTCTTCCTCAGGGTGGTTAAAACTCGGGATTGTGTGTAAAGAGTTAACAAATGGCAAACAGCATGATGCCCCCATCGAAGCAAGGCCATTCATATGGATGATTATAGCACAAAACAACTTTCTATTATCTTTTATTCCATCTATCATCTCCATATGCAATGCGATAATCAATCTCTGTGGTTCTTTCATATCAATACTGTTTATTTTGCAGATTTGCATGAAAAAAATTCTTGATTTTCTTTAGAGCTCTTATTCAGTTCAGTCATGCTTTCCAGCCAGTGGTTTAACTCTTTACCAAACGACAAAATTTTACACTAGTCCAAATTGAAAGCATTAGCAGACGACAATTTAAGCGTGGGTCAAACAATGGAATTTGTCTTTGATAGGGTGGAAAACATTGTGGGAAAAGGAGAAATTCTGGTTACCAGCATTTTCTCCTTTTCCCACAATATTTTCAAAAGGCTTTTTTCCTCTGGGTCGTTAAAAGTCAGTGTGGCAAAGGGTTAAAGTTCTTTTCCAAGGAAAAAATCTCTTGGTATCTGACACTGTACAGCCAAAATCATACTGCGCATTTTGTGCAGTCTGATCTTGATCTACATTGTCCACATGTGAGCTGCACTTAGTACCCTATAGGTTAATACATGTACCTAGGAGAGTTTGCAACACTAACCCTTAACATACTAAATAATTAAATGAAACTTTTAAGCCAATAGCAAAAACCAAAGAGTGGCTATTTCAAAGTTATTTTGGGGGAAAAATATCTCATTATCGGACAGTGTAGATCCAAGATCAAACTGCATGTTCTGTACAGTCTGATCTTGATCTAGACTGTCTGCAATAGGTCCTTGAGTCAAGCTAGGCAGCCTAGGGGTTAAAGATGGGTTTCATTCCTGTCCCATTCCTGTTCAATTTCAGTTCTTTCAAATGCCACCTCATCACCTCGTGCATATGACTTTTTCCACAGGCAGCAGACCACCTTCAAAAACATTGATGCACATGGAAAAACTTAATATACAGAACAATTTTCTCCATGAGCCACAATCTTTTACATAGAATTCCTGCACTAAACTTTAATTTGAAGCCTAGATCGGCTACGATTTTCCGCACTGTTTGCTGAAACTAACCCTTAACCCTTTGCAGCCAGTGTAATTCAAGATAAGACTGTACAAAATGTGCAATCTGATCTTTGATCTTTACTGACCCTCTGAAGTGACATTCTGCATAAGGGCAACCTTCAAATTGTTTTTCTTAGCATCTTATTTCTAAAATAAAAATGCATGTTGAGCTTATTTGATGCTCTAAGGGTAAATGAGTTGAAGACTTCAATTATGCCTGAGTGTATGACACTGAATACATGGGTAACAATACATGGTATTGAGTTTGCTTGGGAAAAAAAATATATATTCCCCATAATGTCTTTTCTCTCTGACACACAGCCCGGGTTCAACATCCAGAGATAATTCCCATTCACTCTATATAAAATAAATCAATATCTGACGAGGAAATACCAGTTTCTCCACAACATTTGTAAACACTGCCCACGCTGAAAAATATATTACATTCAAAGCGCAGGCAATACCGAAAATATATTGCATTGACTTTGTCACCGCTTTGAAGACTTTTTTCTGGGCACCGTTTGGTTGTGTTTTTCGCTTACCCTTACAATATACAGTGATTAATACACCAAATGGACATCTTCAATTAGGAAAAACAGCTGAAATATTTATATCTCTGAGTTGTTTTGGCCTCGATATTTTTTTTTTCATTTAGCTCTTAACAACAAAATTTTAAACTTGTCTAAACTGAAACATTTGCAGATGACAAAATAAAGCGACTGAAAAATTGAAATTTTTTTGGGAAGGGTAGAAAAATGGCGGGAAAGGGAGAAAATGCTGGCTACCGGCATTTTCTCCTTTTCCCACAATGTTTTCAAAAGGTGTATTTCTCAGAGTCATTAAAAGTTGTGAGGGTGTGGTAAAGAGTTAAAACATATTTATTTTCCATCAACTGAAAAGCAAGCTTTTGAAACTTATACTAATCTCTTTTGATCCTGCTTCCTGGAGATCACAAGAGCACTCGCCAAAATATGTAATAAAGTAGTGAACAGCTTATCCAAGATCAGACAGCATGTTCTGTTCAGTCAGGTCTTGATCTAAATTATTTCAGAAAGCAACTGAACTCTTTACCAAACAACAAATTTTTAGACTGGTCCAAATTTAAAGCATTTGCAGACGAAAAACTAATTGTGACTCAAAACATGACATTTGTTTTTGAAAGGGTAGAAAACATTGTGGGAAAAGAAGAAAATGATGGTTACCAGCATTTTCTCCTTTTCACACAGTGTTTTCAAAAGGCTTCTTCTACAGGGTTGTTAAAACTTGGGATTGTGTGGTAAAGGGTCAAATAGTGTTCAGCATTTTAAGGGCCGTAATACCCATGGCTAGCTCATCCCAACTAAGCAATCTCATATTTTTCTCATATTTTAACAACTTATGCTGGTAACCAGTAATGTCTCCTTTAACTCTTTATCAAACAACATTTCCGACTTGTCCAGATTGAAAGCATGTGCATGTTACAAATTAAATGTGTGTCAAATAATGGTTTTTGTCTATGATTAGATAGAAAACACGGGGGGTGGTGAAGGGAGGAGAAACTGCTGGTTACCAGCAGTTTCTCCCTAGCAAACAATGCTTTTTAAAAGCCTTTTTTCTTAGGGTTATCAAAACTCAGGATTGTATGGTACAGGGTTAACCAGAGTGTTTTCTAACCTTTAAAAAGAGGTTTAAGGTAAGACCTGTGTAATGGAAAACAGCTATTTCCACTAAAATATCATCCTGCAAAATTAGCTATAATTAAAAATGAGTATTATTGAACTACTTTCACCTTTTCATTTTTTCCATTTTTTCCTTTTTTGAATTATCATTTATAAATTTAAAACCGCTATATTCTCAATTGAAAAAGAGATAATAATTACCTCCCTTTTTAGAAAACAAACAAAAGTATCAAAAAAAAGTTTCAAGATAGACATAAACGGAATTTCTGATCCATTAGAAATGTGCAAAAATATTATTTTGGCATAAATCCTTATTTATCCTTATTTAACTACCAATTAGAATTTTTGCCCAATGTTCACCGGAAGTGCATTACACAGGTCTTACCTTAAATCGAGCCATGATAAATTTGTCTGCAAAACTAATGCTCACTAAACAATGAAAAGAATCATTCTTTTCTCAATGCCAGGGATTGTTTTTATCATTTTATGTAGAACATTAGCAGCCATGCAGTGGCTCAGAGAGAGTAGAGAGAGTAAAAGAAACACCAGGTATGCATTTACAGAAGCACTGGGCTCAATTTTATAACTGTGATATTATTGAAAATTGTTTAAAATATTTGACAAACAACCAAACCACGTAAGTAAGTAAATGAGTTATAAGTCTGTTGTGTGGACAGTTGTGTTTTTGATATATGATTGTGTTAAGAAAATGTTAACGGCAATGATTGATCCTCCTCAGTGTATTTAGATATGTTGGTCAAAACATAGCTTTCAGCATAAAACATAATCATAAACTCAACCTACTCCTGGGGCTGAAATTACAATCCACATAAGCTCAGAAAGAAATTTATCTTCTGGGTTTGAATATACCAGCAGACAGTGTAATGTCTAAGATCAGACTGCATGCCTAATAGGTGCTGACAGGGTTTAACTCTTTACCACATGACAACATTTTAGACTAGTCCAATTTCAGAGCATTTGCAGATGCCAAATTCAGCTTTGGAACAAATGGGCTTAAGCTCTCTGACAGAGCAGAAAACATTGTGGGAAAAGGAGAAAATGCTGGTTACCAGCATTTTCTTCTTTTCCCACAATGTTTTCAAAAGCCTTCTTTCCTAGGATCGTAAAAACCCAGGATTGTTTGGTAAAGGGTTAACCTTTTACCACCCCATCAGGAGTTTTAACAACCTTGTGGAAGAAGCCATCTGAAAACATTGTGGAAATAAGAGAAAATGCTGGTAACCAGCATTTTATCCATTTCCCCCCAGTGTTTTCTACTCTGTCAAAGGAAAGTTCTATCATTTGAGCCACATTTAAATTGACAGCTGCAAATGCTTTGAATTTGGACAAGTCTACATTTTTTGTTGTTTGGTAAAGTCTTCAGTTAACTCCTTACCAAATGACAAAAATGTGGACCTGTCCGAATTCAAAACATTTGCAGATGACAATTTACATGTAGCTCAAATGATGGGATTCGTCTTTAACCAAATAGAAAACATTGTTTCTCAGAGTCGTTAAAACTTGGGATTGTGTGGCAAAGGGTTAAGACAATGCGTTTCCCATGAATAACTGCAATACTACTGCTACAGAGATCTTGGTAAAACCCTCAAGAAACAATCAAATACAATTATTTTTGCAAAATATTAAGTTATTCCCTGTCACTGTCAATCTGTAATGTCATTCACCTTTAAATAGCACTGTAATATGCATAGTCATAAATTGTTAAGCAAACATGTTGGAAGTTTCCTATCAAGTTTCACAGCAGGCAACGGGTGCTTGTTTGAAAATGCTATTCAGTTATTCTACCATCAATGACTACTTTGGTTATATGATTAACCCTTTACCAGACGACAAAATTTTAGCCTTGTCCAGGTTGAAAGCATTTGCACACGACAATTTCACTGTGGCTAAAATGGTGAAATTTTTCTTTGATGGGTAGAAAACATTGTGGCAAAAGGAGAAAATGCTGGTTACCAGCATTTTCTCCTTTTCCCATGATGTTTTCAAAAGGCCTCTTTTCCAGGGTCGTTAAAACCCGAGACTGTTTGGTAAAGGGTTAATATAATAAAAAAAACACTGTCGTACATAGCAGCTGCTGATGGCAGAACATACAAATTAAACCTTTACTCTTTACCAACTGACAACATTTTGGATGTTTCCAAACTGAAAGCATTTGCAGAATAAATGTGACTCAAAAACTGAAATTTGTTTTGGGAAAGGTAGAAAACATTGTGGGAAAAGGAGAAAATGCTGGTTACCAGCATTTTCTCCTGTTCCCACAATGTTTTCAAAAGGCTTCTTCCCCAGGGTCATTAAAAGTTAGGATTGTGTGGTACAGGTTAACCCTTTACCAAACGACAAGATTTTAGACTGGTCCAAACTGAAAGCATTGGCAAATGACAAAATGAATGTGAATGCAAATTGAAATTTGTTTTGGAAAGGGTTGAAAATATTGTGGGAAAAGGAGAAAATGCTGGTTAACAGCATTTTCTCCTTTTCCCACAATGTTTTCGAAAGGCTTCTTGTACAGGATGGTTAAAAGTCGGGATTGTGTGGTAAAGGGTTAAAGTGTCAAATGCAATTTGCAGTCTAGAAGAAAAACCCTGGTAAGAGCATTTTCAGTCTGGAAGAAAAACTGTAATGAAAGCAGTATCACACCCTTATTTTTGTCTGAATGACTCAGTAAAGCAGTATGTGTTGATCAAAGATCAGACTCTTATGTTTTTGTACAGTCTGATTTTCATCTACGGTACACTGTCCACAAAGGCAACAGAAGAGGTAAAAGGCATTTTGAAGGTTAAAATTTTCCCACTTGTCCAAAGAAAAGTGAGGCATGATTTTGACTTGTCCATGGCTGATGTGCTGATCTTGCAAAGCAGAGGTCATAGGTTCATTCCATACTCCAGGCGAATTGGGCTTTCCATTTTGAGTGAGTGGCTTCAGGCAAAGCAGTGCAAAGCCAAAGCCTTGGAAAAGTTACGAAACTGTATTGGCATAAATAAGTGAGCTGTCACTATATGTCACACTACACTGTCCACACGAGCAATATGTGCAGTCATATCTTAAACCGCCACCATACAATCATCAATTTTCAAGAACTTGGAGATTTCAAGCGTTTCGAAAACATTCTGGGAAAAGAGGAAAATGCTGGTAACCAGCACTTTCTCCTTTTCCCACAATGTTTTCTACCCTTCCCAAAACAAATTTCAATTTTTTGAGTCACATTTATTTTGTCTCTGCAAATGCTTTGAATTTGGAGATCTAAAATTCTGTTGTTTGGTAAAGAGTTAATCCACATGGTCCAAAAAGCTTCTTGTGTAATCAGTGGTAAGGACAGTTAAAATTTGAAAAGAAAAACATTAGTTATTCCCATAAAAGCATATCTGTAGGGAAATGGGATATGAGCCAATACCTGTATTTACACCCAGCTATAAATTTTATACTTTTTACAATAGGTGTAGGTGGTAGTGAAATAAACCCTTTCATTTCAAACACTCCATGTAATGCAAAAGTGCATCAATGTACAGTATGCTAATCTGCTAACCCTTTCTGAAACAACAGAGTTTTGAATTTTTCAAATTGAAAACATTTGCGCGCAACAAGTCCAAAAGTGGTACAAATGACATAAAGTTCTTTAACAGGTAGAAGATTTTGTGGGAAATAGGGGAAAATGCTGGTAATGTACATTATCTGCTTCACACACAAACTTTTCAAAAGCCTCCTTCTTTAGAACCATTAAAACCTTTGATTGTGTAGTAAAGGATTAACTCTTTACTCCATGACAAAAAATGTGATCCTGTCCAAATCCAAAGCTTGCAGGCAATAATAAATATGGTTAAAATGGTTGAAACAGTCTTTGAAAAGATAGAAAATATTGCAGGTAAAGGAGGAAAACGCTGGTTATCACCACTTTCTCTTTTTCCCACAATGCTTTCAAAAAGCCAGGTTCCTCAAGATGTTAAAATTCTGGATTTACCGCTCAACTGCTAAGCCTGGCTCAAGGTGCTTTTGCGGTCAGTGTAGATCAAGATCACCCTGCACAGAACATGCGGTCTGACCTTTGATCTGCAATGTCCAGAACTGTGATATTTTCTTTCCGCGAAAGTTTAAAGAGACTTTGAAATTGCAAATCTGGGTTTTAACTATTGCAAGAAATTTCTATTTTATTCATTCAACAGTCTGAGGGTTAAAATTTATACCTTTTCTATTTATACCTGAAACTGTACACTCCAGGATGTAACCTACCTTTATTTAACTCTTCATCAAACGACAAAATTCTAGACAGGTCCAAAGTATTTGCAGAAGGCAAATAAAATGATACTCAGATAGTCAGATTTGTATCAGAAAGTGTATAAAACATTGTGGGAAAAGGAGAAAATGCTGGTTACCAGCATTTTCTCCTTTTCCCACAATGTTTTCTACAGGCATCTTCCTCAGGGGCATTGAAACTCGGGATTGTGTGATAAAGGTTCAACAAGATGACAAATTTTTAGACTCTTCCAACTTGAAAGCAATTGCAAATCAGACGGCTCCAATCACAGGATTTTTCTTTGGTAAAGTAGAAAACATTGTGGGCGCAGAGCAGAAAATGCTGATTACAAGCATGTTCTCCTTTATCCACAATGTCTTAAAAGCCTGCTTCCAAAAGATTGCTAAAACACAGAATACTATGGTAAATATTTCATTCCCTCCTGAACAAAATTTGCCACTGAAGACTTTCTTTAACTATTTATCAAACGACAAAATTTTAGACTTGTACAAATTGAAAGTATTTGCAGACGACAAAATAAATGTGACTGAAAAGTTGAAAGTTGTTTTGGGAAGGGTAGAAAACATTGTGGGAAAAGGAGAAAATGCTGCTTAACAGCATTTTCTCCTTTTCCTACAATGTTTTCAGATGGCTTCTTCCTCAGGATTGTTAAAAGCCGGGATTGTGTGGTAAAGAGTTAAATTATTAACATGATACACGAATATATATGAAAACATTGCGGCAAGAGGAGATATTTACCATGACACAAATTTCTCCTTTTGCCATGAGGATTTCAAAAGGTCTCGCCTGCAATACTGAGAGCCTGCAGAAAGTGTAAACACATTCCTTTATTTTGTAAACAAGAGTTTCTGTTGGCTTTTTAATTTAAACACTTTAGCAAAAAGATCAAATGCATCAAACGGGCAAATTCCCTCAATACCACAATGCTTTCCGGACATTCTGGTCACCTGTCGCTGTCTGATATGTTTTTATTCAATTACCGTCCTTAACTCTTTACCAAACGACAAAATTTTTTGACCTGTCCAAATTGGAAGCAATGCCAGATGACAAAATAAATGTGAATCAAAAATTGACATTGTTTTGGATACGGTAGAAAACATTGTGGGAAAAGGAGAAAATGCTGGTTACCAGCATTTTCTCCTTTTCCCACAATGTTTTCAAAAGGCCTTTTTATAAGGGTTGTTAAAAGTCGGGATTGTGTGGTAAAGGGTTAAGCCTTCACCATACCATCCCAAGTTTTAACAAAACCTTTGAAAACATTGTGGGGAAGGGAGAAAATGCTGGCAACCAGTATTTTCTCCTTTTCCTGTTGTTTTCTTTTTACACACAAATCTTTATAATTTGAGCCAGACGTAATTTGCTGTCTGAACATGCTTTCAATTTTGATAAGCCTCATATATTTCCGTCTAGTAAAGAGTTAACTCTTTACCAAACGACAAAATTTTAGACTGGTCTAAATTCAAAGCATTTGCAGACAACAAAATAAATGTGACTCAAAAATTGAAATTTGTTCTGGGAGGGACAGAAAACATTGTTGAAAAAGAAGAAAATGCTGGTTACCAGCATTTTCTCCTTTTCCCGCAATGTTTTCAAAAGATCTCGTTCTCAGAATCGTTAAAACTTGGGATTGTGTGGTAAAGGGTTAATGCAGTGTTCAGGTAGTCAGTCTAAGGCTTCTGAAGACTAAAGCAAGTCAACCAACCCTACCTATAAAATGTATGAATATCACATTCCCTTCTCTGATGAGCTGACTCACTGTCTATACATATGAATGCATGTATGATAAGTTTTGCAGTTGCCGTGGGAATAATATCCTACATATTCACATCGTACATTGCTCTTTACCAAACAAAAAAATCTTGGATTCATCCAAATTAAAAGCTATTACAGATGATAAATATGGCTCAAATGAAGGGATTTGTCTATGAAAGAGCAGAAAGCATTGTGTGAAAAGGAGAAAATGCCAGCAATTTGTTCCTTTCCCATGTTTTTTTTCTAAAGGCCTTCTTTCTCAAGGTTGTTAAAACTCAGGACTGTGGGGTGAGGGGTTAAAAACTAAAAGCCTTAACTCTTCACCACATTTCCAAATTTTAGACTACTCCAAACTGATAGCATTTGCAGATGACAAATTCAATCCTCCTTAAATTGTGGGATTCTTCTTTGAAAGGAAAGAAAACCTTTCGGAAAAAAAGCAGAAAAAGCTAGTTACCAGCATTTCTCCTTTTCCCACAGTGTTTTCAAAAGCATTTTCTGTCATGGTCATTGAAACTCGGAATTATGAGGGAAAGGGTTAAACCCTGCAGACATCATAGCTAAAGATTAGACAGCATGTCCAGAGACTGTGTAGCCTGATTGCAATCTTTGATTGTCAACTCCTTGCCAGTCCACTAAAAACATGTTAGATTGTAGATGGAAAGGACCAATATTAAAAAAAAAAATTTGTCATCCAAAGTATTGTGCAAATTTAACATATTACCTCCTGTCACAATTTAATCTTTAATCAAACAATTTCATGTTTGAACAACCCTGATGAAGAAAGCTTTGAAAAACATTAAGGAAAAAGAACAAAATGATGGTAGCCAGCATCTTCTTCATTTTCCACAATGCTTTCTACCTTTTCAAAGATAAAGACGATCAACTGAGCCACATCAAAACTTGTCATCTGCATATTTCTATGAGTCTAAAATTTTGTCGTCTGGTAAAGTTAAAAGAGTACACCTTGTACCCAACATATACACAGGTGTGTGTAACCAATGTCTAGTAATTTGCTTTTGACTTTTTCTTCTTGTATTGTACATAATTATTATGGGTCTTTTTGTAGCACTTGCCAAGCACAAACCACAGTTAGTTGTCCTCATGAGACACAGTAGATCAAGATCAAATTGCACAATCTGTGCGGTTTGTTGTCTGATTAATAGTGTAGGACATCCTGTGGTAATTGATCTGGCCAAACATGGCTAAAACTGCCAAAATATTATATTGATCTGCGGATCTTTTCGACTGACTAAAAATCTCCATTTCATTAATTTGCCACTCATACTTTAACCCTTTACCACACAATCTCGAGTATAAAGAAGGCTTTGAAAATACTGTGGGAAAAGGAAAAAATGCTGGTTACCAGCATTTTTTCCTTTTCCCACAATGTTTTCAACCATGTCAAAGACAAATTTCATCATTTGAGGCGCATTCAAAATTGTACTGTGCAAATGCTTTCAAGTTTGACAAGTCTACATATTTGTCATGTAGTAAAGAGTTAATTTTCCACTCAAACACTTTACAAAAACATCACGTTTTCAACCATATTGTGGAAAGAGGCTTTTGAAATCAATTGGGGGCATGGAAAAGTAGCTGGAAACCAGCATATCTTCTTTTTCAAACATGTATTCCACCCTTTTACAGGCAAATCCGATCATATACGGTAAGCCAAATTTGATTTGCCATCTTAACAGTAATTGCTTTTGATATAGATCTAGACACATCCAAAATTTTGAAATGTGGTTAAAGACTTAAGATATTAAAACATACTTGTTCACCTTTATGATAAAACAGGAGGTAATAAAAGATTAACTCGCTAACAAACCATAGAATTTTGAACTCAACCAAATTGAAAGCATTTGCAGACAGCAATTTAACAGTTGTAGGTCAAATGATGATTTCTGTCTTTGATAGATAGAAATTTCTGTCTTTGATAGATAGAAAACACTGAGAGAAAATGTTACCAGCATTATCTCCTTCTACTATGTTTTCAAAAGCCTTCGTCATAAGTAAAGGGTCATTACAACTTGGGATTGTGTGGCAAAGCACTAAGACTAAAATCACTTTACCATGTAACAAGCTGTTCACGGTAAACTTCTCACTGTCACTTTTTTGCAGTTGTTTCACAATTCAGTTTTCCCTCTCTCCCTATCTCCCTGAGTTAAGTTAAAAGCATGCAATCAGGAGTTTTAAAACAATCCTGTAATGTGCTATAATAAGCCAACATAAGTACATGAAATTAGCTATAAACCTGCGATGGGCATAGCAGCTAGTCTCGCAAAAAAATTAGATAAAAAAAGAAGCTTTTCGGAATGTGCATTCTCGTATCGTCACTAAAATTTTGTGAGATATTCTGGTCAATTTGCTACAGTTTGGTTCTTCTAGTCTGTGGAAATACTGAATTGTTTTTTAGCAACATAAAGGTTAACCCATCAATGAACAAATACAACAGTTTCCACCTCTGCAGCTTGGGGAAACAAAAGAAAAGTTGTAACAAGCCATTGCACCTTTCCCTTGCTGTTGAAAAACAAAATTTTCCATAATTGTCCTCATAATTTGTTAGTATGTTTGTCTCAGTCTAAAAAAAAGCCTGCACACAGTTACAGTAATGGGTTAATAAATAAATGAACTTTGACTTACTCAATTTCATCATTGTGGAATATCAGCTCATCATCAACTGCTTCAAAGTCTTTTCCCTCTTTGGCAGATCCTTCTACAATGTTGAAAGGTACTTTAACAGTTCCTCTGGCTCCAGATGATCTAACCACCTTAATTTCAATCTCACCAGCAGCTTCTGACACTGTTAATTCATTACTCTCATAATGAAATATACCAGGGTGGTCATCATCCAGGATCATTACTGTTGCCATGAAGGGAGTGGAAAGTTTGGCTATTTCTCCAGAGCTATTCGGTTCAAACAAGCCATCAGCATCACCTACTCTCAGATTACTAAGACGTACATAAAGATGTTCATCTTCTTCAAAAAGGTCATCGTCTATAATGGTAATAGGAAATTGTTTGTGAGTTTCACCAGGGTAGAAGTGAAGAGTTCCCTCTGCATATTCATAGTCAGAGCCTGCATTTGCTGTACCATCTTCAGTTTTGTAGTCTACATATAGGGTTTTACGCAAGTCACCACCTTGTCTTGAAACCGTCAGATTAAATGTTCCTACATTTTCCATAACAGTATAATGTCCAGGATCAAAAAACACCCTACTTACATCGTCATCAAAGTCAACCTTAATGTCTTCAAGGCTAGCCTTCTTTTCAATCTTGGATTTCTTAATAACATTCCCACTACCAGTAAGTTTCCTAGTTGCTTGTATACGATAAAAAGCTCTACTCTTTGGCCCACGATTTATGGCTTCTAGCTCTGCCATTTCTTCAAGAGTTTTCATATCTGTATTAGGATGTTTCTTTCTCAGTTCTTTTAAGATGTCCATGAACTCTTTGCGATGCTTCTCAAATTCTCTCACCTCAACATCCTGAGATTCTCCTCCCTTAAAGATAACTTCATCTCCAACATGATTGGCTTTTCCAAGCTCAGTATCACCCTCACTTACATTGACAACACCATGTTGTTTCCCTGATCTGTATTTCTTGGACATAAACTTGTAAAAGAAAATTCTCTTGTCAGCTACATAGGCAGTCATCACAGTCAATGGAAAAAATAAGAAAGTAACCACAGCCTCCCATATTTTAACTACACCTTCTGAAGATACAGACAAAATGAAATACAACCAGAGATATGCAAAAATACTCCATGTTGCAGTTATGATAAAAACACGAAGATGTTTTACCCGCCTTACTTCATCTCTTGGTATACAAGCAACACAAATAGCAATGATGACAAATAAGTTAAATGCTGCACTACCTACAATTGTACTAGGTCCTAGGTCACCAGCTTTAAATTTATTACCACAAATTTCAATAACAGACAACAGAATTTCTGGCGCTGAAGAACCAAGAGCCATTAAAGTTAAGTTCGAAACCGTTTCGTTCCAAATTCTAACACTAACTACTTGTGTCTCACCATCAGGTCTTTTGACAACCACATCTTTTTCCTTTGAGGTGATAACTTCAATGGACGCCATAAAGCGATCAGCAACTATTGACACCCCTAGAAACATGTATATCATGGCAGCCATGTAGACAGTTGCACGAGCCGCTTTATCCCCTGGACTGAGATTGCCTGATGGTGTCCACATTGGAATAATGAGTCCATTTTTACATGGTTCACCGTTTCTTGTGCACTCAGGGGTAGTTGAATTTCCTGGAGTTTTGGCAAATGCAACATCACAAATGGCTATGGCAATAAGGAGCCAGACACCTATTCGAAAAGTTGTCTTTGACATTTTTGTCTGTTATAAAGAGTTTACTACCGTGTTCAAATATTTACAAATAATAGTTTATGGCGTGAAGTATAAATTTCTATAAATTGCTCTACCTTTCTGTATAAAATCTATATCAGCTTAGTCCAAATCCAGAATGTAATCCAACGAAATATACACATTTATCCAATACCTCAATATTCTCAATAACTATCACTAACGACTATTGAACTAATGCCAAAAAACCGTAACAAAATTCGAGATTTCTCTTGCGTATCTCAGTAATTTTCTTCACTAATATCAGTGCATTATTTCGGTTGAATACAAAAATGATAAAAAAAAGTTACAACTTAAAGATCAATGATTCGAGTGCTATATTTCATATTATATTTCCCTTTTACTGTCATTTACAATCCATTCTATAAGTTAAATCGAAAGTTACAAGTCACTTTCCCTCTGTAGTGATGCTGGCAGCAACCGAACACTAGCTTCACTGTCCGTCACACACAAATGCAGCTGCAATGTATACATACACTACCACTTATTGAGCAACCAGCATGTATTCGATGAATCCATTATCAAGTCATGGCAGTGATACTGGAACCTTTGCAAATGACACGAGACGGCTCTGTACTTCACAGTTTCAGCAGCCGCAACTGTCAATCTAATCTAAATATGGGCATTATGGGAAGGTGTTACAGCGCCCTCATTGGTAAGGGACACCACTCTTGTAGAAAAAAATACATCGAGCATTTCTAATGAAGAGTTGTCTCTCTTCCAAGTTTCATGAACATTAGAAAAATTGGGATTCTATTGAAACCGAACAGAATGTATTCCATTTAGTAAACTCTCGTCGTTGCTGTCCATAACATTCTTCCATAAGTACGTTAAAAAACAACAACCAATCACAAAAAAGTCACTTTTGTGAACAACGTAGATTAGGATCAGAGTGCACTTAACAGTCTGTTTGACCTAGAGTCTAATCTTGAATCTGAGTTGTCCAACTGTTTATCTCCTTCTTAACACATTTTGACCAAAATAACAGTAAATATGGATGCAATATTTAGACTTGGTTTCCCGACTCAAAGTGGTAACAGCCCAAAGTGCATTTATTTGTTTAGGTGCTAGCTTTTTTTTTAAAACTTATTTTATTGTAGAAAGAATCAGACGTTTCTTAAACAAATAGCAATTTTATCTGCTTTTGCAGACAATTCAGGTCAAGACTGGGATCGTATATAACATTTATGATCCCTGGTCAAGATCAGGCTATACAGAACATTACGGTTCAATCATCGTTTTATCAGAGCTAGACTCGGAACATTCCATGAACGGTGTAAAAGGCCCTCCTTCCATGTCTAAACACTATATTTTAACAGTATGCACCATGTGCAACACCGTGTTTTCTTGGTCTATGTACAAAAACAGCCAGTGGCTTGTACGCGACAGGAACACATAGATAGGTGCACGGTATTAAACACAAACCATAACAATGTGCCACATCAACACAGTTTGACCTGGATTATGTAACCGCATTGATAAAATTGAGCTATGCTCCCTGAAAAGGGGGCTAAGTGCACTTGCAAAAAAAAAAGTATCGTCCCATTTCAGCCAACGTAGTCTGCATGGGCCGATATGGGTCGAAACTTTTTTTTTTATTTTCGCAAATTTTCTACATGTTCAAGGACCATCCTATCCAAGAATTCAGCCGGTCGTTAGACAAAATGGATTGTATGGCACCATAATTATGTGATGACTAACTTGGTATCGTGCACCATGGGTATGTATTAAGTCCCCTTTTGCCAGAGCATGGATCAATTATATCAGCAGGATGAACATCTACCTATGTCACACGATTAACCCCCTTGAGCGCAAACATGACATGACGTGGTGTTTTGGCTGACATTATAGATAGATCAAGCTCAGTCTGCAAAGAGCATGCAGTCTGATCTTTCGTCAGCCCTCTCCCATATTTTTGTGTGTGTGTTTTTTTTTTTACCCAAACAGCCTGCAATTCTATATATCTGGATTCTTTTAAACTGACTGAAAAAATCCACGTCATCTAAGCGCTCTAAGGGTTAATGAATGGCAGATGCTGTGACGGTATTGCAAATGCATATAAAACACATCATTTCGAGAGACTCCCCCCTTTCTCGTCCCACATTGGTCAGCCTCTGTTTATAGTTTGTCGAGCCGCATAGGCCAACATTTTTTTTTTGCAAGATGTCTTTGAGTATTGCGAAAGGCTGTTTATTAAACTCTTTCATGATCAGATGATGAAAAATACACTAGCTTGTCAAAATTGAAAGCATTTGCACGTGAAAAATTAAATGTTACCAAACACATAGACTTCGTCTGTGGAAAATGTTGTGGGAAGAGGGAAAATGCTGATAACCAGTATTTTCTCCTTTGCCAACAACGTTCTCAGAACGCCTCGTTCCTAGCGTCGTTAACCCTTTACCACACAATCCCGAGTTTTCACGACCCTGAGAAAGAGGCCTTTTGAAAACATGGTTACCAGCATTTTCTCCTTTTCCCACCATGTTTTCTACCCTATCTAAAACAAATTTCAGTGTTTGAGTCACATTTATTTTGTCGTCTGCAAATGCTTCTAATTTGGACCAGTGTAAAATTTTGTCGTTTGGTAAAGGGTTAAATCACGTTTTGAGAAAAATTAGCCCTTATCCTGCTAAATAAAAGAAAACTTTCAAGCCGATGGTAAAATTTTGCCATTTCAAAGATATTTTTGGAGGAGAGATGTGTCCTTATCGGACTGTGTAGATCCGAGATCAAACTGCACGTTCTGTGCAGTCTAATCTTGATCTACGCTGTCCGCAAAAAGTCAGAGAGTGGCGCTTAGCAGCCTAAGGGTGAAACGAAGTGAAAACCCTGACTAGCATTCCAAATTTCCAAGTTATTTCAGAGTAAAGGATGTAACGACCAAGTTGTTACATATGTAACTTTATAGATACGTTATATTGTAATGCAGTTCAGTCAGGGCAATGCCCGTATGTTGTTCTCCAGAATGCAACAATAATCAAAGGACTGGCGGTCCTGATAACCGAAAGTGGCAGTTGTAATCAAAGTGGTGCGATTGCGAGGTATATCCAATAGATTTAAGCTATTACTGAACAAACTCTGACTTAAATGTCAATTAACGGGCACCACTCTATTACTAATGGACAAGAATGCGTAAAACGAATATGCAACGAATGAGAAACTGACAAAACATTTTTTCTGACGTTACGGGCACGTGTTTGTGCCGGTCACACGACAGAAAGTCCAATAAATCTTCTGTTGTGTGCATGGGCAAAGATGTTCAGATTGGTATCTTGTCAGTCAATCTATGCCTGGACTTAGGCCTCCTGATACTGCAGGCGGACCGAACGGCATTCCTGGTGCGTTAATAAAGGTCCTTAAAGTTCCAGCAGGTCCTCACGAATGACATGGAATAAGGTAACGAGCGAGAGAGAGAGGCAAGGGAGGGAAGTCGCATTTTATTATTCCCTAGATATACATATCTCATTTTTCTGCTGGTAGACCACCGTTTCAAACACGTTATTCGTCAGTTTCAGTGCGTTGCTCGTCAGCAATTCTCCACTGAATATGCAGTCATTGTCTGGAAAAAATCCACTTAAACCGTTGCATGTTAGGTAGTTGTCCGGCCTAGAATCAGGTCCATCGGAAAGCCATGAATGCGATCTGGAGAAGTAGAGGACAAGAAACACATTAATGCCGCACAAACGATGCCAGTTCATGGCTACAGCTCAACCAACGGGCGCCATTGTCCATATATGTCCTTTCCAAGTTTTGTGCTTACACAGATCTTTCCATTGGATTGAACAAACCTCGTCTGACAAGGAGCGCATTCACTGGATAAGTAAATGACAAGAAATGTTCGCGGACGAAGAGTTTGGGTTTGTCCTAGAAACAGAAGAAAACATTGCAGGGGAAAAAACTGCTAGCCAACATTTGTTCTGCGTATTAATTTGGTAAACTGTGAAAGAACCTCATTGACAACATAAGTGCTTGAAAAGATGAGACTGTTCACTACAAGCAGTATCTGCGTATCCTCGTGTTGGCACAGTTTTAAAGATGCCATTAGAAGTCTTCATATACCTCTACTATTTATCTTGTGCACGAGTTCGCAGTGTGTTTACGGTAATGTGTTATTTAACCCATTACAATCCCGTGCTTTTATGACCCTGATCAGGAAGATGTGATCAGGGAGCCTTTTGAAAACATTGTGCTTACTTGCATTTTCTCCTTTTCCCATACTGTTTTCTACCTCTTCAAAGGTAATTTCTCTCACCAGGGCAACGTTTAATTTGCAAAGTTTCAAAATGCTTTCAGTCCAAGATTTAGTCGTCTGGTAAAGAGTTAAACAACATTCTTCTTCGAGAAAGTGTTATCTTTATTCTATTAATGGATTATCAGATGTTATAATCTCTAGATGAGTCAGTTGTTAATCTAATTGTATGATGTACGTGGGCTTATCTCGTGTATCATACATGTATTGTTGTACTTACTACACGCCCAAATATTCCTCTACCATATTATAACACGCAGACGACTTTTTACGAGTTTTGATCTCTCAACAGACCGCCTGTCAAAGCGTTGTGCGTAAAATTTTTGGTGTCATACCATTAGTTTTTTTTCCTTTTCTTTTTTTTGGTACATTGAAAATAGAGTGAAAACAGCACTGACCATCTGATGCACTTATATTTGTAAACCCACGGCTTTGCTGTTTGCTTCTAGTCTATCAAATGTATATATAAGCCATGCTCTGTGAATAGGGGGCTTAATGCATCTGCAAAGAGTATCGACCCAGGTCAGCCTGCGCAGGCTGACCTGAGCTGAAACTTTTCGCTATCGGTCAATGTTCTGTACGTCAAAGGGACAGTCTACCTTATGATACAGTCGTTTTCAGATATCTTAATGCTTTTTATGGATCCATGATAATGTAATGAACAGCTTGGTATCATGCATCACGGAGATGCATTAAGCCCCCTTTTGCCAGAGCATGGCTCATATGTCTAGTGACCTACGCAGGAAGAAGAAAAAAAAGACATTTCAACCTACATGTGTTGCGTCTTTGCTATTCCAACTGCCCTGTAAAAATCACAATGAAAAAATGCCATTTCTGGTGGTAGACCATGTTCCTTTATATGGGCATAAAATACTGACCACAGAAGTAACGAATATGCAGCCAGTTTTCACAGAAATCATAAAACCAACACCAGAAACACGTTTAGACCTGTCCTTCCATTTTCTGTGATAGAACAGCGCAGCAGAACAGTGCCTTCAATTTTTTAAACGAGAACTACTTCTGTGGTATGCCTGTATATTTTTGCCAAACCAGCTTTGAAAATATCATGAATTTTTCTCGAATCGAAGTATACATTTCTTATGCCTATTGACACCTGGAAAAGTTGTAGCAAAAGGACGGTTCATATGTATCAATTGGTAGTGATTATTCATATGTTACGATGATATTTTAAATGGTCGGATGTGGGTTTGTGATAGGAGAAATTGAATTAACTTCTAGTATATCAGCCTCCTAGGGAAGAACAGGAGAGGTTTTGTCGTGTTTATTTAGAAAACATTTCACACCATAGCATTTGAAAATGAGTGTGTGAAACGTGACCAAAACTTAACCTTGGCCAAAATAGTAGATAAAAGACTTGCATGTATACACGACGATGTGAAAATACAGACTGAATTAGCGACATTGTCACCCCATTTAGAAACTGACTCGATAAGCAGTCGGTAATGGTTACACCGTTGTCTGCGCATGTCAATATTCTCCGAAGATTTGATCCTTTGCAATGACGCTTCACTTTACCATGTGGAAAAATCAAGTGAGTTTTTCGATACAAATTTGTTGAAAGTATAATGATTTCAAACAGGGAAAATAATTTTATAAAATACCGTTGTTTACTGCAAATCTCTGTAGACAGTTTCTAAATATAGACATTGGGAACACCGGGATCGAGTCTGTACCCAGAATGCCCATGTCAGGTAGGTTATCATTCGGCATACTTCGGGTGATCAAATTAGAGTGTAGGTACGGAATCGGCCGAGTTGTGACGAGTAATCGGTTATGTATTTGAAAAAATGCCACCTAGGGGAAGATAATGATGGTTACTTCGGATGCTGGAAAAATCGTCCCTCAATGTTTGCACAAGGCATTTTCTTCGAACATAGACCTTTCTGCCATGACGCAAACGGACGCATCACTATCCTGTAAATCGCCGCTAAAAAATAGCAAACGGAAAATGGCTGTAAATAATACATCTGCGGAAAACCAAGCCAATTTCTCGCTACAAATTTCTTAAAAATATAATAATTTCAAAGGAGAAAAATAATTTTATAAAATACCATAATTAGGGAAAGCCGGGATTTGTGCAACAGACTGACAACAGAAATAACGTCCCCTTTCTGCCCGTGCTGGGCTTATATACCAGGGCTATTTTCCAAGATTATAGGGGCTTTGTTTATAAATGACTAGCGAATACGTTATAGGCCTATGCTAGCTAATCAATGTCATTTCTTTTCGACCCTCCAAGCAAGAGCGCAATTTGGACGGTAACAAATGCTATGCTCAAAAAGTATGAAAAGATGCGCATGCCGATATAGAAATTAGTGCAATGATGATTACATGTATTTTGATTTTTGACATAATGACTCCCTCCTTTCTCTCTCCCCTCTCCCTCCCTCCCCCCTCCACGTTCACCCCGAAAAAAAAAAGTATACATTGGAGATCTGTTTGGGTTGTGGTTGCAATGGCTGTTGAATGCCACCATCAATGCAACTCTATACATGCATATTTTCCGTAAGTTAAACACATTATTTATTGTTATTACCTAGAATCGGAGGAAGAGAACTTAAATTGAAAACATTGAGTGTGACAGTGTAATGTGTAATACATGTATGTCCTTTTAAAGCCAAATCTAGTCATTTTGGCCACAAAAAAATTTCGCTTGCTTTCAGTATGGATGTGTCTATATTTCTTTTTTTCGTTTAGTAAAGGGTTAAGCAGTGATAGAGTCTGACTTGCCTTAAACTCGGTTTCCTGCTTGTTGCGACCTCAAATATCACTTCAGAAATGAGTTTCTTAACCAAAATCCGCCTCAAATATCACTTTAGAAATGTGTTTCTAAACCAAAATCCGCCTACATGGCCGGGCAGTCTTATCTTGGTCTGTTTCGCCTGGATACCAAAGCATTTGTATTAATTTCTTCATACCAATTTAAAACAAATAAGTAGACAAATGATAATCATTGGATTGTTTTTAAAAATGATTATTTTGTTAATTCAGCAGGAAAGATTTAAGAGCTGAAACTATTCGAGCAATCGTGTATTGAAAATGTTAATTTCAGCTCAAGTTCATTTTGACGTTTGACACATGTCACAAACATTCTGATACGAACGAACAGTTCATTGACTGCGTCAGGACAGGACGTATGACAGACATTTGTGTACTTGTGAGTATTTCTTTGCGCCTATTGATGAATTTGCTCCTGCTTCTGTTGCTGCTGCTGCTATCTCTCTCTCTTTCTCTATCTCTCTCTCGGAATGGGCGTTTCAAATGAAATAGAAAAATACTTTGCAAGCCTTTGAATAATTTCCTCGAAGACTCGCGCCTCTGTCTTTGAACTCCGTTTACACAGTATTTACGTCAGAACAGTAAAAAAAAACTGTCGAAAAGTGTATACATTAGTGATTAAACATGTAATCTGTACCTGGAATAATATATTTTTTTTTTAATCCTGAATGTATATAGGTAACTTTCCTTTAATAGAGAAAAACAATCAGTTTCGTCTCGCAAGCTTCCATTTTACAAACGTTGCAGACGAAAAGAATCTTTATGCGCTGATTGGATGTCAGGACCACGTGATCAGTAATATGCGCTGATTGGATATTTTGGACCATGTGATCAATATTATGATAATGTGATAATATCCTGTCGGAAAAGAATCGGTTAAGTTTGCACATGCGCAACTGCATATAATAATTATGTCATAAACTGGTACCCGTTGTATCTCCCGTAACCCTCCGATAGACGAAGATCGATAACAGGCCGCCAGTTTATATACTGTATATATATGTGTCATTGAAAAGGTGCCATGTTTCTTTCAACTAATTTTAGATATTCCACATGTGCAATGTGTTTGTTGCATCGAGCGAAAATTTTCAAGGAAAAAAAAAGCAAAAAAACGTCAGGCATCGTGCTGTCTCGAATTTATTTTGAAGTATGACATTCTCTTTATGCGTTTTTCATATATAAACTGCAATATGACCCGTGAACTAAAGTTCGCCGCACAAGTCTCTTCCGGAAAGCTTCAGGAATCGCTTGTTTCCGCAATAATATTTTACACTGTGGAAAAAAAAAAAAAAAAAAATCATCACGGTTACATGACTGTAGTCTGAAATTTCGTAGTAGTACTTAGTTTGATCATGGATCGTATATATACAATCCCTGGTTTGATATTTCCTATATGCTATGCCTGACAATGTTTTGCCTATCCAGAATAAATTGAATTTTACCAATAAGCAGAGAAATACTGCGGTGTCTCTTACAAGACCTCCGCGGCCGAAAAAAATCTCTAGTTTGTGCATGTGCTGGCTTAAAATTCTGTACCACGTGATCTGAATGTCGCGTTTCTTTCAGTTAATATTGGAAATGCCAAAACCGAATCGTGCATGTTAAACCAATAAAATATTTTCAAGAACTCAAAATTTTAGAAACTTACTATGAGACACGCATCTTAAATATTTATATATCCATGACAAGGTGAGATAATTAAAAGAAGAAAAAAATGAATTATGTATCATTTTTTTTTTATTTCGTATTAGGCCATTTGTTTGTATACATATACTAGTTGGGCGAATTGGACTTTTTCAGTATTGAGTGATAAAATCTAACTAACATGCATAGAAAATGGCTTTACCCTCTCTAGTAACCCTAAACCAAACGATTCCTTGTTTACGACCTTCTGAGGAGAGGCTTTGAAAACATAGCAGGAAAGGGGCTAGTAGCTCATTTCTGTGAAGTTTCTTTTAAATTGGACAGGTTGCTTCAAAGAAGAATATATCTAAATTAAAATTTAACGCACACACGGACGCACAGACGGACGCACGACGAACATCGGGCCATGACATAAGCTTGCTGGCCTTCGGTCAGTGGAGTTGAAAACTAGGGTCCGCAATCACAAAACCATCCTTAACGTTCAGTTTAAACATATTTTATTCAATATATTAACATATATTAATCAATTACAACAAAACATTACGAAAGGAACGAAAGCATAAAGGCTTCTATAGTTCCGCTCCCTAGAAAGACAGTCACGTCACGGGTACAACAATTACAGTTAATCAAATGAAATGAATATACACCAAAAAGTGAACTAATAGTGAAAACATGAGAGGGTGACGTCGAAAAAGAAGTGTGAAGAAAGGAATAATGGTAGGAGATTGAGCAGACTGATGGAGGAAAAAATAAAAAATTAACTTGTATAGAACCCATGTGTATCTATGTCCGCGGCAGTACAATATCAAAAGAGAGGTAACACATATATATATATATTCAGCTTGAAACTCAAGCGAATCTACCACTTTTCTCAATGAAAACATGAACTGCATCAAATGTTTTTTTTTTTCATTTCCTGCAAGGGAGAGATTGTCTTGAACGTTTAAACTGCTACGTAAAAAAAATCCAGCCTATGAAAAAATTCTCCCCACATTAGGTAGTGTAGTTCAACGATCAGACTGCATAGCCTGTAGAGTCTGATCCTGAACGAGCGGCTACTGTCCGTGCTCTAGGGCATTAAGTCTTTCTTCGCAGCATAAGGGTTAATTCAAGTTATGTCAGAACGTCTCGAACAAACTTTCTTAGAAATAAAACAGTGTTTAAAGGGTAGGTAAATAAGACTGGTGAAAGTACATGGACAGAACTGACATGAAACTAACGTTGCTTTGAAACGGTCTTTGGCTTCAAATGAACATTGTGTTTAGAGATTTAGTAAATGAATTAAGTGTACTTAAAATATTCACCGAGTCCATTTTCAATGTATACAAATTTTGCCAATTTTGCAGAAAGTAGGTAACTTTTAACGAAGATCAAGTCTAGTAAGAAGTCTTAGACGACAGCGATCTGAGAGATTAATTAGTCATCCATGCCGCCATGTAGCCACTTCCGTCTGTCTGTTCGTCGTGCCAACAGTGCAACAGAATGCGTTGAATGAAATTTCGAATGCACATCGTTCAGATGATAATTGAATAAACGAAACGAATTTTTCACAAAAATGGACTCACCCTCTAATTACAGACAATGTAAGTGAATCCACATTGATGTAGATAGCGTAAATTTTGAGAGTTAAGCCGGCGAATGAATATTAATCATAACCGGGTAGGCCCTAGTAGTCGGATAACAATCTATTATTTTTTTTTCTAATTCATATTTTATAAACAAGACATACTTGAATTATGCGTTGTTCATATTGACCTTAACAAGCGAAAACGCTTGGTCTAGAAGGATGTCCTTTTTTTTCAAACTTTTGTGGAAAACTGTGACTCACTCCTGCTCAATCCATAAGGTAGTCCAAATATTTAGACGTATACATGCTTATTTACCTTTCAACATTTATCATCGGACATTTCACATTTTATTTTTCTTATTGCATGTAACGTCTAAACGGGTCCCATTCAGTTCAATGTAGCAAATCCGATCTCTCTAAAACCAGTATTATAACGAAAGAGAACTTCATTTACCTGTAGGAAGAACTTTTTTTGAAAATATTCAGCCGCTGTCTTGATAAATAATGAGCAGATTCATTCAGAATTCAATAAAATCACTCGCAAGTGGGATTGCCGACAGAGTCGCCGCCATGTTTTTCAGTCATGCAGACGGTTGCATAACAAATAAGAATTGACGTTAAGTTTATGAACGAAATCTATTACAATAATCAAACAAGACCGAAGCGAACAAAATTTCGTTTTAAAAAAAGACATAATACCATTCTGTAAGTTGCATTGACCCGCACATGACGTTTCATTCGGAACAATCATATCTCTTCCACGGCAATTCATAACAAAACAGAGTGGTGTTGAATCGGAATGGATTTAGCTCATAAATAGGCAAGTTTTGGACAAATATCCTTTTTCAATCGAGAAATTATTCATTTATCTTACTTCTGATGTAAATTTTATTGAACAAGTTCACTTGAAGGTATCCAAATTTGCTGTTCAAACAGCGACAAAATTCGATGTCGGAGTTTGCTAAAGGAAACTATGAAGGAGCCGATAAGACCCTACGTACACGATGAATGTCAGAATGAAAAATAACGTACGTAGGGGCTTATAAATAGGACTATCCATAAGGGTGACAGTTGTTTCGGTAACAGACGAGTTCGGTAAATTGGACTTATAGAGTAAATCGATTAGATGTTTCGGTAACAAGGTAATTATATAATGGTAATACACCATGACGTTTTTTTTACACCAAATAAAGTCTTGGTTCTGATTCATGCAATGGTTTTTTTTTTCCCCACACACACTTTAAGACACAATATTTTTGTTATGATGCTACTGTCATGCTGTACGTAAAATAATACCCGAAATCACTTTGTATTTTTTTTCAATATTTCAACCAAAGTTCAGCTAATGCATAACACCCAATCCTAAACTTGAAACCCGTTGTATCTCTTTTTAAATCAATGTTTTATGAACATTTCAATGTGAAAACTGAAAATGTTTTCTTAATGGAAGATTTCCAAACCAGCCATTAACCCTGTGAGCGTCTGTATTACTTTTGTTGCCATTGCTGCCGATGCAGATCGAGATCAGACTACACCAAACACTGAGTTTGATCTTTGATCTTCATTTGTCATTTTTTAAGGCAATCTGAACAAGAAAAGCCTTGATATTGCTAAAATTCGGATTTCATTTCTAGAGTGAAAATGACCGTTGGGTTTATTAGAGGCTTTTAGATTTAAAACTAGCGGTAGTTAAGTTGAGTTCAGAAACACAGGTAATACAGGTAAAAATATTGTAGCAAAAGCAGAGAGTGAACACGAGAGATAGATAGTAATAAATACTTTTTTTGACAAATACTGTTTTTTTCAAACTGCACGAGCAGTGTGTGATCTAAACATGCCCTATCCCCTTAACTTTTACGTGTGCAGTCTGATCTTCGAGTTTCTTCTTGTCCATTAGTGTTTCAGGGTTTTCATAAACTGAGGTTAATCTTTGAGACCTATGGGAAACTTCTTTATCTTGTTGGCATTATGAGGTGTGAAAACAGGCTGTAAACGCGTCTATATATACAATATACAGTTCTCCCTTCGCTCTCACATAGTACGTAGATGATTTTTTTAATGCAGTGTTGTATTGATGAACTCACTTTAAAACCAGCAGACGACGATTTTTGTGCACCAGACCAGATATGGAAACATTGTTGAAAAAGGAGAGGAACAATACAGAACAGATTTTTTTTTTTTTTAGATGAGCACAAATGTTCATGGACAAAATGACACGAAGTATGCACCAAAGCATTGTCAAGGCGTCTCTCTCTTTCACTCCCTCTCTTCATTTGCCACAATGTTTCAAATGCATTATTTTCATTTCTGAATTCAAGTCAATTATCCATAATTTTAACCCTAAGAGCATCGAATAAACAAAAGGCTATTTTCATTTTAGAACATCTAATCAGGGATCGTATATTACAATATACGATCCCTGACCTAATATTAGCTATTTCAAGGTTGTCCTTCTTCATAATGTCTTAGAAAAGCTTGCAGCATAAATCAACGATCAGACTCTGTATTTTGTACAGTTTGATCTTTGTCTAATATTGGCCGCAAGGGCAACAAGAGTGAAAGGTGCTCTGAGGGTAAATGGCTGGTTTGGAACTTGACCAATTTGTTTCCGGAAGAAATTATTTTCACACAGAAAACGTTGGCAAGAATAGTGTCATTTTTTTCATAAAACATTTTTATAAAACTTGAGGATTGGCTTAAAGTTGGAGTCTGTTATCTGTAGGACGACAAAGTACTACAGGTACAAGCTTAGGGTTAGGTATTATTCATTACAACAGCTATGGGTGAAGTAGAAAATAAGATATGGTGATCAAAATTTACTAATTTCAGGTATTTATGTATACAGCATGGAAGGGACACCGTAACAAATATTATCATGTCAGAATGCGAGTGGCAATTGCAAATTAAATTTTAGGAGAAAAAAAAGTTTGCACAAACAGAAGCCTTGGCTGTGAAAACGACATGACACTATATTACTGCCTTGTTACCGAAACATTCAATCGATTTACTCTATAAGTCCAATTTACCGAACTAGTCTGTTACCGAAACATCTGTAAATCATCCATAATAGCTACCACATTTGGTTCGTACAAATCTGTTGCTGATTTGCTGATAGTATCTTCATTGTAACATTTAGTTTAAATTTTTAGTCTGTAGAATTAAAAAGAGAAAGAGGAAGAATATTTGGTATATTTCATGTTTTTTGTAATCTTCAAGGAGAAAAATAGCTTATAGTGATTCATATCAGATGTAATCAAACACATAAAGAAACTGCTGTGCTTTATAGAAATTTCAACTGTTCTTTTCAGTTGTCTTTTTGTCCACTTTATGTTTATATATCTAGTTTTTATGACTAGTCACCTGATCTATTGAGACAGAATGTCGGCTTTGTCGATCAAGTAGCTAGCATTGGGATTCATACCTAGAGTAGTATTCAAAATGTTAGCAAATATAAACCCAGGACTATAACTCTAATGAAATGTAAATTGTGTTTATTGCTACAGTCAACTTCATTGTTATTTAATTTTCAGCTGCAACAGGTGGAAAGGGTAAAAGAGGAAGAAAAACTGCTCAGAAGCCCCAGCTGTTTCAAGACACAAGTGTACCACCGCCCCAACCCCAACAGTATGGATATGGACCACCACAACAAACAGGATATTTAGATCCAGGTTAATATGAGGCTGAAACCACATGTTAGAATACACATATACAAGAAATATTCCACATTAACCCTTTATGAAACAAGTCTTTGTTTTAAGGACCCTGCAGAAAACAAGCGAAGTATTGTGGGAAATAGTGAAAATGCTGGTGACCAGAGTATTTAATAGTCCTCCCATGATATTTTCAATCTGAGCAGAGAATTTAAGCTCTTTTTTGTAACTTTCTAAATTATCAGCTTCAAATTCTTGAAGTTTCAAAGGGTCTTAAAATTAGTCTATTGGAAAAGGGTTAAACAATGGAACAAAACCATGGATGTGAAAATTGTAATATTCTATTTCTGATTTTTTCACATCTAGTATCAGGGTTCCAGCTGGGCTTCACATTTGGTGCCATTTGCGACAGACTTTGTAATGTGGCGCAAGAAAACACCGAATGGCAAAAATGACTGGCGCCGATATTTTTCACATCGGGGTGCCGTACATTTTGATACTGATCCCCGTCACCGCAATTCATCTATTACTAAATAATTGATAATCAGTTTGTAATTGTCAAAGCAGGTGATTTAAATAACAGTCTGTATATTACATGGAGTTTGTCTAGTTACACACTATACACGCATATACACCATACAATGCTATTCAATCAAATGTCAGTTTCGCCACACCCCATCTGCATCCTTTGGTGTGAACACAGAATGTTTACACAATATGCAGTACTGCAAACCAATCAGGAGTCACATATGAGATTAGTTGCTGCCCATAATTTCTAAAGCCACACCTTGATTCTGTGTTATATGCATCCTGTCACGAATCTATGACAGGCATTATGGTGTGTATTTAGCGACGACCGCATTATGTGTGGGTGGATTAATTTGATAATTAACATGTCAATTAAAGAAGATTGGACCTCAAGATAACTGATTTATTGGCTCGCTACTTATGTTTGCAAACTGGAATTGGCGTGATCGATTATTCCTTAGTTAAAGAAGTCGGTTGCTAATTTTTTATGTAAACAGTGATTGGTAGATGACAATTATGATCTTATTGCCCATTTATGTTTTCTACCATTCAAAAGACAAGATTTATCACTTGAGCCATGAATCACTTAGGAATTTCTTATATACGAGAGCTTTCAATATGGACAAGTTAACATTTTTAGCTTGGCTGGTTTCGAAGAATATGTCGTCGAGTTAGTGCAGCCTGTTGTCGTCTGTGTCAACGTGCAACAACTTTGAATTTTTTTGATATCTCTGTTATTACTGAAGGTATGTACTTCAAACCTGGACAAGTTAGTAACTATCAAAAGGGGTAGAATGTTAACTTGTCCGTATAGAAAGCTGTCGTACACAAGAAATTACTAAATGATTCATGGCTCAAGTGATAAAATTGGTTTACAAAATGTCTTTACAACAAAGACAGGTAACAATCGAAGCATTTTTGACGCAGCTATGCCCCTTTTTCGACTTAGGATTTTCACTGAAAATCAAGCACATGCTGCTGAACTGTATTTACACAATAAATATACGAGGGCCCATGAATAATTTCGAGAACTAATCTTATATCAGAAAAACACGTCAACCAACATACATTCAACATCTACTCCTTTTCAAAGTAACGTCCCTTGCACAGTTTGCACTTATCCCACCGTTCGACCCATGCCTTGAACACGTGATGCAGGCCGTCACGTGACATATCCCGCAAATATCTGTCAACGGCACGCCTCAACTCCTCTCTTGACTCGTACTTCTCACCACGTAGCTTATTTTTTAGATTTGGAAATAGCCAGAAATCGCAAATTGCCAAATCTGGGCTGTACGGAGGGTGTGGTAGTATTTCTATATCCAGTTCCTTAATAGTGTCTAATACAACGCGACTGCTATGGCTTGGCCCGTTATCGTGGTGCAGCAGAATCCCGGACCTCATAAGTTGTGGGCGCTTTCTCTTGATAGCCGGTAGCAGATCAGATTTAATTAATGATGCATAATAGTTACCAGTAATTGTAGTTTTTGGAGGAACAAAGTGATCCAAAATAATTCCTTGGATATCACAAAAAATTATGGCCATTACCTTACCGGCAGACCTGGAAATCAACGCTTTTGTTGGCGAAGGCGAAGAAGGATGCTTCCACATTGAACTTTGTTGTTTACTTTCCGGCTCAAAAAAGTGTATCCATGTCTCATCACATGTAATTATTCGATTCAGAAAGTTTTCGCCCTCGTCATTGTAACGTTGACAGTATTCATGACACCTTTTGACCCTTTGTCCCATTTGATCAGGAAGCAGCAAGCGCGGTACCCATCTTGCTGAAACGCGGCGCATTCCGAGCTTATTGGTCATAATGTCCTGAGCTGTACCATACGAAATGTCAAAGTGTCTAGCTACAGTTTCAACAGTTACTCTTCTATCTTCAAGAATAAACTCTTGAATTTCAGCAACTTTCTTCTCAGTTGTTATAGTCACAGGTCTGCCAGTATGTTTATCATCATCCGTTGATTCTCTACCGTCTTTAAAGCGCCGCATCCACTTTGAAATAGCACTATTCGCTAAACATGAGTCTCCATACACTTTATGCAAATCATCACGGATCTCCGTAAAAGATTTACTGAGTAACACATAAAACTTTATCACAACGCGTTGCTCGCTGGTACAGGATGATGCCATTTTTAAACGAACGCTCTTGATATGACGTCATATTTTTGTTATGACGTCATATATTTTTGACGTCATCGTATTGGAGTTAGATGAGTTAATTGGAAAAGGAATGAGCTTTAATCATACGAATTTTCATGACAGTACGTCAGCGCGTAATTGAATAGTGGAATTAGTTCTCGATATTATTGATGGGCCCTCGTAGGTATAGATAAAAAACTAATTAAATTGAAAAAAAAAATAGTGAATGTTTTCTCGTTTATTTTATTGCTGATGACGCAACAAAGAGAAGACATTCTATATACCAGTTTTTTATTATATTTGACCCCATGTGCTTTCATTTTAAAAATGGCACCAACTGGCTCCAATTATTTCAATGTGGTGCAAACTTTTCTCATTTGGTGAAAGTAGTGGTGCAAGAAAAAGAATGGCCAGGGGGAACCCTGAGTATACACATTAAGAGTTGCTCTTTTCAACCCCAACCAATGTATTTGATTTTGTTATCTAAAAATGATTTTAAAATTCCACTTGATTAACCATTTATCAAACAATCCTGAGCTTTAATGAATCTACGGAGAAGGGCCCCTGAAAACACTATGGAAATAGGAGAAAATGCTGGTAACTGGCATTTTCTCTTCCCACAAAGTTTACCACCCTTTCAAACACAAATTGCACCATTTTAACATTCTTCATTTTGTTGTGTGCAAAATTTAATGCTTTCAGTATAGGCCAGTGTTGAATTTTGTTGGCTGGTAAAGAAGTAATGATTAAATCCTCTGGTGACAGATGAGAACTCCACTCGCTACGTTGTAGCTCACTAAATTAAAGACATTTTCTCTTCACAAAAGTTTATTTGACTTTTAATAATATATATTGATAGCTTAGAAAGCTGCTTATTGACTAAAAATAGTTTGTCACAATTTGTAGGGAGTCAGCCGTATGGAAATCCACAATATGGTGATCAGGGTCCAGGAAATATGGGGTGGAACCAGCAACAACAGTTTCCGGGACAACAGTTTTTTAATGATCCAATGGCCTCAATGGCAGTGCAGTATGGAACCTCATTAGCAGGACAAGGAAAAGACCTAGTCAATAAAAATGTAGGTGAAAAAGATTAAGCCCTCTACTGAAAAACCCAAGTTTTAACATTCTTGAAGAAGAAAGCTTCTGAAAACATTGTGAGAAAAGAAAAAAAATGCAGGTCACAGGGATTGGATTGATCATGGATCAACACTGATATGTATTTTGTAAGATGTTTTGACCAGATCACTTTGAAAGATGTAATATTTAGGTCTTTCTACCTGTAAGGGTAAATCATATTTTGTCCATGCATCTGAGTGCCCTTGAAGAAAAAACAACAGTTGCTTATACTAAAACTTTAACCCTCCCTATTACAAAATAGTTGGTTTTAACCATATTTGCAAATTTCAGTCTGCATAATTGCACCCACGAAACAAATTTTCAACTTGTATATACACTACATGTACTGGAACAAGCTTGATAGTCTTTCCACTCAAAGTTGTAACAACCTCAACACACAATACACAAAAGCATAACCCTTTACCGTACGATGAAATTTTAGACTAGTCCAAATTGAAAGGATTTGCAGACAACAAATAAAATGTAGCTAAAATTATGATTTCTGTTTTAGATAGGGTAGAAAACATTGTGGGAAAAGGAGAAAATGCTGGTTACCAGCATTTTCTCCTTTTCCCATAATGTTTTCAAAAGGCTTCTTTCACAGGGTCATTAAAAGGCGGCATTGTGCGGGAAAGGGATAATGAGATGAGAACTAAACAAAATATCATCCAATATTCCTTTTGTCACTATAGAAAATGATGTACCAGTAATTCTCAGTATTAGATATTTTGATTGGAATGTGTAATGTTTTTAAAACCCTGATTAACTCCTTACCAGATGACAAAATTTAAGACTCACCCATATTGAAGTCATTTGTAAAGGACAAATTATATTTGGCTTGAAATAATGAGATTGTCTACGAAAGGATAGAAAACATTGTGGGAAAAGAGAAAATGCTGGTTACCACTATTTTCTCCTTTTTCCACAGAGCCAAGCCCGCATAGCTCAGTCAGTAGCGTACAGGACTTGAGAACAAGAGGTCGCTGGTTCGATCCCCTGCTTGGCCAATTTCTTTCCGAGGATTGATGATGGTCATCGCGACAGGATTCATTCCTCTCTCACCACTGACCATTGTTTCGACGATGGTTATGTGGGAAAGCAGCCAGTGGCTTGGAAAGAATATTGTGCGGATTACTGGTAAAAGAAACTCCAGGAAAGCATGGATAGGTGCACTGGCTGCCGTGATATAACTGAAATAATGTTGAAAACGGAGTTAAACACCATACAATCAATCAATCAATCAATTTTCCCACAGTATTGCACTCTTCATTAGGATTGTTAAAACTCAGGATTGTTTGGTGATGCATGAAGCCCTTGTCTGACCTTGTCACTTATCTTTCTGTGTCTTTCAGTTAGAAAAGTATGTCTCAACATCAAAGTTGAAATATTATTTTGCTGTTGACACCAGTTATGTTGGAAAAAAGCTGATGATGTTATTCTTCCCATATTCACACACAGTAAGTCTTTTTGATTTTATTGTATAGAATAGAGCATGAGTTAAAAACAAAAGTAAAAATATTTTCATTTAGATTGTAATGATTGGCTTCATTAAAGCAATTGACCCTATACTGGGCAATTTCACATTTTAAAGACCCTGAGGAAGAAAGCTTTTGAAAATTTTGTGGAGAAATAGGGAAAATGTGACCAGCATTTTCTCCTTTTCTCACAAAGATTTCCACCCTTTTTAAATTTTAATCTAAAAGATATATCCTTGCAGCCACAGAGAAAAACCGCTGTTAAAACTTGAATGTGTGCAGAATGGCTCAGAATTTGGTCAGCTGTGTACACATAGATAAATTACCAGTATATTGGTGTAAGGGATAGAGAAACTCAAGGAATTTGACCTCATCGAAAATGAGAAATGACAACAGTGATTTCTTTGAAGGCTGCCAAAGAATGAAATGCATTTTCTATTCATCGTAAACGGTGCAACAATGCAGTCGCCAGGGGCAACATTTGGCATAAAGATACTAGAATATTATAGTTTCATGAAATAAAAATGAAGTGGGTTAAAAACATGCTGAAAATGAGTATAGATGTATCTTTATTTGTCATCTGCAAATGTTTTCAAATGGACGAGTCTGAAATTATGTTGATGGGTAAAGGTTTAACCCTTTGCCAAACGATAAATTTTAGACTGGTCCAAATTGAAAGTGTTTGCAGATGACAATTTTAAATTTGATGAAAATGGCAGAAAGTTCTCAAAAAGGGTAGAAAACACTGTGGGAAAAGGAGAAATTGCTCGTTACGAGCAATTTCTCCTTTTCCCACAGTGTTTTCAAAAGACTTGTACTGCAGACACGTGAAAACCAGGGTTTGTTTGGGAAAGGGTTAATACCAGTGGCTTTATTAATGGGTCTTCTTTGATCACTTCCAAGATTCTGCTGTAAGCTGTGTTGTGTAAGAAGAGGATTGAATTTCTTTGTAGGGCTGGTCCATCACGTTAGATTGAGATCAGCTTGTGCCACTGCTATGATTGTAGGATTAGTCCAGTAATTTATAGTAGTTGATGATCAGCCCATAGTTCCACTATAATTTTTTACGTAACATAAATTTGGTTGCAAGACTGGTCCATAAAGTTTGCTCTCATTGCTCCACTATAATTTTTAGCTCCACTGGCCGAAGGCCAGCGGGCTTATGTCATGGCCCGGTGTCCGTCGTGCGTCCGTCCGTGCGTTAACTTTTATTTCAAACATCTTCTTCTCTGAAACTACCCATCCAATTTTCATGAAACTTTACAGAAATGATCCTACCATGGTCCTCTTCAGAATTTCTTGAAAGAATTTGATTCCTTCAAAAACTCTGGTTGCCATGGCAACAAAACTGAAAAATGTTGGAAATCTTTAAAAATCTTCTTGTCTGAAACCATAAGGGGTAGGGCTACCAAATTTGGCATGTAGCTTTATGTAGTAGACCTCTATCAAGTTTCTTCAAATTATAGCCCTGGGGTCAAAATTGGCTCTGCCCCAGGGGTCACAAGTTTTACATAGGCTTATGTAGAGAAAACTTTGAAAATCTTCCTGTAACTAGCCATAAGGCCTAGAGCTACCAAATTTTGCGTGTAGCTATATCTAGTGGGCCTCTACCAAGCGCGCCAAAATTTTAGCCCTGGGGTCAAAATTGGCCCCACTGCAGGGGTCACAAGTTTTACATGGGCGTACATAGTGACAACTTAAGAAATCTTCCAGTACCTAGCCATAAGGCCCAGAGCTACCAAATTTTGCATTTAGCTTGATCTAGTGGGGGTCTACCAAAAGTGCCCAAATTACAGTCCTGGGGTCAATTTGGCCTCATGCTGGGGGGTGGGGGGGAGGTTCACAAGATTGACATGGGCTTATATAGGGAAAACTTTTAAATCTTGGTGTACATAGCCATAAGGCTTAGGGTTACCAAATTTTGCATAATTATAGCACTATCTAGTGGACAACTACAAAGAGGGCCCAAGTTACAACCCTAGGATCAAGTTCGGCCCTGCACCAGGGGTCACAAGTTTTACATGGGTTTATGGAGTGAAAACTTCAGAAACCATCTTGTTACTAGCCATAAGGCCAAGAACTCCCAAATTTGGTCATAAACATGTGCTTATAGGGTGAACATTCAAAAAATCCTTTTGCTCCTAATCGCAAACCCAAGGGCTACCAAATTTGGATCACTTTTGATTTTTTTTTTAAATTAGCCTTGCATCAGGGGTCTTATGTTTTACAGAGGCTTCATATGGATGAAACTTGAAAATCACCTTATTTATAACCATACAGCATAGACTTGTATTATTTTGGCATGTGGCTGTATCTTGTGGACCTCTACCAGGGTTCAAGTAATTATCGCTCTGGGATCAAAAATGGCTTTGCCCTGCGGGTCTCAACTTTCTCATGGGCTTTTACAGAGAAAACTTTGTAAGTCTTCATTGTGAAACCATTTGGCTCAGAATTGAAATGTTTAGTATTTATGGTTTATATTTATAAGCCAGTGGAGCGATACAGGGCCATCATGGCCCTCTTGTTATATGACTTATACTGGGTTGCAGGACTGGTCGATCAAGTTTGTTTAAGATCAGCCCATTGTTCCACTAAATTTTTCATAGAACTTATATTTGGTTGCAGGACTGGTTGATCAAGTTTGATCAAGATCAGCTCAACTTTTCCACTATAATTTTGATATAACTTATATTTGGTTGCAGGACTGGTTGATCAAGTTTGATCAAGATCAGCTCAACTTTTCCACTATGATTTTGATATAACTTATATTTGGTTGCAGGACTGGTCCATCAAGTTTGATCAAGATCAGCCTGTGGCTCCTAGATATGAGGTCAATGCCCCAGACCTCTATATACCAGGTATTTTACCTAGATGTCATCTTGTAACCTACAGCTCCTTATCTATCAGAACAAGTGTGCTGCAGACAACTTTGAAAACATCCTTGTAAACTTTTTGTTGTAACAATGAATTAAGGTTTAACTCTTTACCAAATGACAAAATTTTGGACTCCACGAAATCGAAAGCATTTGCAGACAAAAATATAAATGTTGCTGAAATGATTATTTCTGTCTTTGACGGGGTAGAAAACATTATGGGAAAAGGAGAAAATGCTGGTTACCAGCATTTTCTCCTTTTCCCACAATGTTTTCTAAAGGCTTCTTTATTGGAATTGTTAAAAGTCGGGATTGTGTGGTAAAGGGCTAACATGATGAAACGCATGAATAGTTTTTTGGAAAATGGGAATGCTCAGCTGCTACACAGAAACTACTGGGCTACAATTGCCTCGGTTGTGTATAGACCTATAAAGTGTCTTTTACTAATGTAGTTGCCTTTGATGGCAGGGTGGATCAAGATCAGACTGCACTGAGCATGCAGTCTGAACTTTAAAATACTGTGTACTTTGCTGAGACATTGTGGACAAAAGCAAGCTAGAAATTGCACTTATTATGCCCCCCTTCGAAGAAGCGGGGGTATATTGCTTTGCACTTGTTGGTCGGTCCGTCGGTCGGTCGGTCCGTCGGTCGGTCCGTAGACCACATTTTTGTCCGGAGCATAACTCAAAAAGTATTTCAGGTATCATCTTGAAACTACATAGGTGGATAGATCTCATTAAGGAGAAGTGCAGTGCACAAGAATCATAACTCTGCCCATCATATTTATGGAGTTATTGCCCTTTGTTGATTTTCATACTTAATTTTTGTCCGGAGCATAACTCTAAAAGTATTTCAGGTATCATCTTGAAACCTCATTGGTGGATAGATCTCATTAAGGAGAAGTGCAGTGCACAAGTACCATAACTCTGCCCATCATATTTTTGGAGTTATTGCCCTTTGTTGATTTTCATACTTAATTTTTGTCCGGAGCATAACTCTATAAGTATTTCAGATATCACCTTGAAACCTCATAGGTGGATTAATCTTATTAAGGAGAAGTGCAGTGCACAAGAACCATAACTCTGCTCATCATATTTTTGGAGTTATTGCCCTTTGTTGATTTTCATACTTAATTTTTGTCCGGAGCATAACTCAAAAGGTTTTTCAGATATCATCTTGAAACTTTACATGTGGATAGATCTTATTCAGGAGAAGTGCATTGCACAAGAACCATAACTCTGCCCATTATATTTTTGCAGTTATTGCCCTTTGTTGATTTTCGTACTTAATTCTTTTCCGGAGCATAACTCAAAAAGTATGTGAGGTAAAATCATGAAACTTTAAAAGTTGATAGTTCACATAAATGGGAAGTGCAGTGCCTAAGAATTGTTAATTTATCATGAATAATTTTTGAGTAATTACCCTTTGTTCGTTTTTACACTTTGAACTTAACAGTTTATAATCACATGTTACATTTAGAATTGGATGCCATTGGGGGGTATACATGTTTTACAAACATCTCTTTTTTCCTTGGATTGGATACAAGGTGGCCAGCTGGAGACCATTTTGAAATTACAATAATCAGGGTCATCTGATCCCAACAATAGGTTTAAGGTCACAGTTTCTGGAAATGGGGCTTTCGAGGGGCATTGCTCTCATTCCGACAGCTCTTGTTTTGGTTTTATTTCTAGACTGAAAATATCTCAAAGGTTTGTTCAGCACTCTAAGGGTTAACTACAGGAATATGTATGTAACATTTTATTGACAGGATTATTCTCATTATCTCCAGGTAGATAAAAAGTCAGGATAACATTGCTAGAAAAAGAGCATTCACCTTTGATTACCAGTGTCTGTAAAATAATTGGTGCAAGTTTCTGCTACAAGTCTCTTGAGTTTTCACATCATAGGTGTTAGTGAGGCAGTGATATTATTCATATGCAACATAATTATTTCAATTTAATTGACCTCTAATATTGAAAAGTGCCCAAATGAGAATTAAAAGTATCGTTTTAGACACAATCATAGATTTGTCTATTAACCTTTTTATCAGATGTTCGAATGATTTTGCAAGCCTGTGGATGATGGCTTTGGAAAATATTTTTGAAAAAGGGAGAGAATACTGGTGACCAACATTCTCTCCTGTTCCAACAATGTTTTGTACATTTCCAAGGGTAAGTCTCATTATTTTAGCCACATTTAATTGTTATCAGAAACTACGTGGTAGTTAATTCTGAGAGCTAATTCTGATAATTATAATCATATTAAAGTTCCCTTTAGTAATGTAAATCTTTCTCTTTTCTAGTGATGGCCTTTGTCACATATGTTTTAGTCTCTGGAATAGTCCTTGGAACTCAGAACAGGTAAAGTGTTAACATATTGTTTGTTGCAATGTGAAAATTGGTGTTTTCATTGGAGCAAAAATGTTAAATTTTTTGCTCACATTAAAATATCTCTTGATCATAACAGACAATTTTCCCTTTTCTAACTGCTTAGCTCTTTCCAGAAAAATAAATCGTTGACTCTTCCATATGGAAACTAACTGCAGATGACAAATTCAAAATTGTTGAAAATTTGCTGTAGCTTTCTGACAGGGTAGAAATCATTGTGGGATAAGGAGAAAATGCTGGTTTCCAGCATTTTCTTCTTTTCCCAAAATGTCTTTTCCCAGAATGTTTCATAAGCCAATTTTTGTCAGGGTCATTAGAACTTGAGAAAGTGTGATAAAGGGTTAAAAAGACTTATGAAGTTTTTATTGCGTACTCAATGTTTATCTCCAGGATTATGTCAAATTTATAATTTCTATCATGACTGACATCAATATTTTCAATTGCTAGTCACTAACCTTTTACCATGTAATCAAATGTTTTAATGTCCAAAGGAAAGAAGGCTCTTGAAAACTTTGTGGGAAAGGGATAAATCGCTAGTAACCAGCATTTTCTCCTCCTTTTTTTTTACTCTATTTTTTTTGCCAATATAAATATCGACTTTTTTAGGCATTATTGATTTGTTGTCTGAAAATGCTGGAAAATAATGAACTCATGTGTCTGAGTTAATGGATAGATTAAGTGTTTGTCATTGTCTGCGCATGTCACTTTCTTCGAAGAGTGACTGGTCTGCTGTGACACATCACTATCCTTAACAAGAGAAATATTAACACATAGTGCACATAACCCAAACCCTGCTGCTTAAAAGTAGGAAGGAAATAGCTTTAAGTAATACATCTGTGGAGAAATCAGGCCCGTTTTTTGTTCCAAATTTCTTAAAAGTAGTATAATTTCAAACTGGTAAAAATAATCTTTAAAAAAGTACCATTCTTTTTATGCAGTTTCAAAATACATGTATAGGTTTAGAGAAAAACCAGGATTTGTGGAGGGTTTTTCCACAGACATTAACAACTAAAAAATGTGTCCCTACCATGCTGTGGGCATATACTGGAGATTTTTCCAAGGCATATAGGGGCTGTGCTTATAAATGACTGGTGCATAGGTTACATGCTAGCTAATCATGGTAGAATGAATCATATCAGTTGGCATTGTTTTGAATAAACATAGATTTTATATTGAAATTCACTGCATAGATTGCCAGCTTGAAAAGTATTCTGGTACCAAGAATTTGCAAATTAAATAGTCAGATAGGTATGTATTTGAAAAATGCCACCTATCCAAAGATAATTAGGTGTTTGTTAAATACCAATGTAGGATAGAACTCAATTCTATGCATTTAAATGTCAGTCTTTATAGGCAAACGAGCATGGAAGACTAAATAATATGCTTGTGCTTGACTTAGAAACATGCATTTTGTGACCAATTCTAAGCTATACACCCTGTCACTGTTGATGAATCATTCTTGACACTGTATCTGCTTCTTAGTTCCTGTAGCTTCTTTTTAACTGGATTTATTTTCTCTATTGACAGATTTACCCCTGAACATTTAGGCATACAGGCCAGTACAGCTTTAGTATGGATAGTTATAGAACTTGTAGCTGTGATGCTTAGTTTGTATATAATGAACTTGTCAACAGAACTTAAATACATGGACATATTGGCTTACACAGGATATAAATATGTTGGGTAAGGTGTCATAGTTTTTCATGGTTATAGTATTTTGATGAAACCCGCATCATTCAATTTTGTTTGGCAGCTAGAAATAAGTTTCTAATCGGCAGTGTAAATTGTACCAAAACAAAAAGGCCTTGCCCTGTTTCTATTGTTCTTATAACATGTTGTTTAACCCTTTACTACACAATCTGGAGTTTTAACGACCGCAACAGAAAATATTTTTGGAAAAGAAGAAAATGCTGGTAACCAGCATTTTCTCCTTTTCCAAAACTGTTTTCTAGCGTGTAGAAGACAATTTTCACCATTTGAGTTATCTATTTGTTGTCTGCAAATGCTTTGGACTTGGACAAATCCAACTTTTGTCATTTGGTAAAGAGTTAAAAACAGTAAAAAATTAACACTCATTAATATCTTTTGTTAATCCATATTTTCTCCAAAGTTTTCTGCTTTGAGTTTGTTTTTTGGGGCTCACATGTTACTTGCTTTTTTTTTTTTAACAGAATGATTTTCATCTTATTGGGAGGTATGCTGTTTCAAAGTGCTGGCTACTATGCAGTTTTAGGCTGGTTTAGTCTATCCATTGTGTTTTTCTTGGTAAGGTTTTTCTTTAATTCATTTGCTTCCTTAACCCTTTACCAAACAGTCCCATGTTTTAACAGCGTTAAGGAACAGGGCTTTTGAAAACTGTGGGAAAGGGAGAAAATGCTGGTAACCAGCATTTTCTCCTTTCCCCACAATCTTTTCTACCCTTTTTACAACTAAGTTAAGCTAATTTTAGATCTGTGAAAAACTTTAAAAACTTGAAGAAAAAGCATGCATTTAAAAGAGAGAAAAAAGTATTGTTTTTCAACAGAATGGAAAAGTTTTCCAAAACTATTTAAAAAAACTATCCAAAAAATGACATTTAATTTTGTCCAGTCAAAGGCTGAATGAATTCAAACTGAAATCAGGTTTCACCATGTGATGAAAAGGAACATTTTGTCTAAATTAGACAACTACAAGCCCAACTTATTTGAATTTCAGTTCTGAATGCATTGGTGATTGTCTTGAAATTTTAATTATGATCAGTAGTCTTTGCAAAGAAAATGCTTGATTCTTGTTTATGTTTATTTTAAGGTACGGACATTAAGAGTTCACATCTTGCCGAGATCCGAGACAGAGAGTAACTATGGCCATCAATCAGGAACAAAACGAAGTTTATATCTCATTTTATCAATCTGTATACTTCAACCCATATTGATGTGGTGGCTGACCAGATATATTATGTTTGGTAAAGACTGAAAGTGAAATTCATATTTCAAGAATGAAGAATGGTACTTTAACTTATGTGTACTCCCCATAGCATGTTGGGCAACAAGAATGAATATTTGAATATTTCTTTATTATACACTACCGGTATCATATTTCTTGTTTGATCTATGTAACTCAGTAACATGTTTAGCATTGAATGGAATTTATGCAAATTTATGCATGCATAGATGATCACATACATATCCTCGGCTGATGTACTATTGGATTAAAAAAATATGTAAGTACGTATTCTTTTTGCTTAACTTTTTGTGAGGAGTATAGTTAAGACAATATTATAAACCTTTTGAATAATTGAAACATCTTTCTGGGAATTACATACACCCCATATAAAAAGTTTAATGACAAGAATATTATGTTGGTATGTTGTACATAAAAAAAAAAATATGCATGTAAGTCTTCTTGTTGACCTTATTTAGTGTGAGGAGTGCGCACAGGAAAAAAAAAGATGACATGCCAAAAACTTCTTTGATTTTTACTCTTTACTACAAAATAGTAAGTTTTAACGACCATGAAAAAAAAAAATCTTTTGAAAACATTGTTGGAAAAGGAGAAAATCACTGGTAACCAGCATTTTCTCCTTTTCCATCAATGTTTTCTACCCTTCCCAAAATGAATTTCAGGTTTTGAGTCAAATTTATTTTGTCATCTGCATATGCTTTGAATTTGGACTAGCCTAAAATTTTGTCGTTCAGTAAACAGTTTTAAGAGAAAACGTATGGGGGAACATGAAATTGTAAAATGTTTGGCAATTTGTTGAAAGAGTGGAAATGTATCAAGCCATAGTTATTACTTGTCTGAATGTATATACATGTAGTACTAACATGACAATTGTGGATGTTGATCAGGGGCTGTGTTCATTTACTTGTCTATATTATATTCAAATTCAAAATTCTAAGACAAAATATCTAATTGGCCGAGACATCCAGTCTCAGCGAATCAGATGTCTAGTCGTAGAATTGGCATTAGAACTGAACTTAGGATGGTAGATGAACATAGCTCCAGTCTCCACTTATAATTATACTGCTTTCTGGTGGATATTTAAGCCTATACTAAACAAACCTGAATTTTGTTTTTATGACTCTGAGGAAAAAAGCTATTGAAAACACTGAGGGAAGATGAGAACATTCTATTTGATGGTTTTTTCTCCCCACAATGTAGCCAACTTTCCAATCACAAAGCCCATTGTTTCAGCTTGAATAAATTTTTTGTCTGCAAACATTTTCAACACAGGCAAGTCCTAAATTTTTTTTCATTTAGCAAAGAGTAACCTCTGCACGTCTGTGCATGGAAACTGAATGAAAGATAAGAAGGTCATGGGGGATTATCATGAAAGTAGGCTGTATTGTATTGGTTGAACCATTTACCACATAATCGCAAGTTTTAAAGACTCTTAAGAGATAGACTTTTGAAAACATTGTAGGAAAAGGAGAAAATGATTATGACCAGTATTTTCTCCAGTTCCTGCATTGTTTTCTACCCCATCAAAGACAGAAGTCCACAATATGAGCTACATTGAATTTTTTGTCTACAGGCCAGTGCTGTCAATTTGGCCAAGTCTAATTTTTTTTTTTCATTTGGTAAAAAGTTAAGTCCTCAAAAAGGTTTATTCGGAATATGCTTTGAAGTAAATTCTGTGTGCATGTAATTTTATTTGTCTAAATGTGCCTGTAACTGTTTGCTCAATGAATGAATGAAATAGCTTATTGAAATTTACTCTCTTTTTTGGTTCAGTTCATTTTTAGATTTTAGGTTTTAAAACGGAACACTATCTCATTTTGTTTGTAAAAAGCAATATCTTCATCAGTCACAATATTTTCTTGTATTTATTTTCAGTCATGTTGTGAACCCTCGGTATTTACTTTTTTTTACTTTGAATTGCAAACTTTTTTTGCATGTAAACCCTTTACAACACAATCCCGGTTTTGACAACACTGAGGAAGCTTTTTAAAAACATTGTGAGCAAAAGAGAAAATGCAATTAACTAGTATTTTCTCCTTTTCCCACAATGCTTTATACCACATCAAAAACAAATTCCATCATTTTAGCCACATTAAGTTTGTTGTCTGCAAATGCTTTGAATTTGGGCAAGTCCAACATTTTATCGTTTGGTAAAGATTTCATCCATAACTTTAGTATGCATTATTTTACACCTGAACCAAAGATAGCTTTTACAAACATGATTACAAATAGTAAAATTGTGCAGATTTTTTTTTTTCAATTCACCAGGATGTTTAAATGGATATATTTGCCTGAAGATCATATCATTGGATGTATTATCATTTTTCTCTCTTTTCTTCTTCTGTAACCCTTCCACAGCCATTAGGGACATAAAGAGGCAATTCAAATAGTGCAGTGCTAAGAGCAGACAACATAGAATGTGCAGTCTGATCTTTGATCTACATGTTCTGCTACTTGATTCTAAATTGGCCAAAAAGTCTTTTCATTGATATTGTTATAACGGGTTCGTATTTTCAGATCTGGGAAAACATTTAACCCTTTACTGAATGAAACTTTAAGCTTGTCTAAATTGAATGGATTTACAGATGACAAGTTGAATGTGCCTTAGATGATGATATCTGTAGGTTAAACTAGAGAAAACATTGTGGGAAAAGAAGATAACGCCGGTAACCAGCGTTTTCTCCGTTTCCCACATTTTTTCAAATGGTTTCTTCCTCAGGGTCATTAATACGCAGGATTGTTTAGTAAAGGTTAGTTTTTTTCTCTTAGTAAGATTTATTATAGTCGCCTTTGTAATTTTGAATCATTGCCACACAAGCTCTCTGTAGATTAACGAAATACTAGTTTGAGATAAATTGAGGAGGCTTTTGAGAGTGATCTTGAACACAGGGTTGGAAAAGGAACATTTGATTTTAGAAAAAGGCATGTTTCTTTTTCCCACAATGCTTTCAAAACCTCTTTTTCTGAAGGTACAAGAATATAGTATTTGTTTGGTACTTGGTAAACTGAGTTGTATAGTATTATAATGACTGCATGCAGCAAAATGAAATTAAACGGCATACTGCCGAAATATCTTGTTACTTCTTTTCAAACTAACATAATTGATTCATGCTGTATAAAACGGGGGCTTAATGCATCTCCGTGATGCATGATACCAAGCAAGTATTATACATCCCCAAAATCTGTTTTGTATAACAAATATAGTCTTGGTTCCATCCGATTTTTCTTTTTTTTTAAATTTGGACTTTAATATGTCAAAAACTACATTTTCGACAAATCAACGTTCGAGTATGAAAAAAAAGCAAAAGATGATCGGGCTGGAACCAAGGCTAATATGCGATCGGTACTACTGTGTTGTGGTTTAACCCTTTGCCACACAATCCCGAGTTTTAACGACCCTGAGAAGGATGCCTTTTGCAAACATTGTGGGAAAAGGAGAAAATGCTGGTAACCAGTTGCAATGTTTTCTATCCTTCGCAAAACATTTCATTTTTTGAGTCACATTTATGTTGTCATCTGCAAATGCTTTCATTTTGGACCAGTCTAAAAATTTGTCGTTTGGTAAAGAGTTAAGTCGCAGCATCTGCAATTCTTACAATAGTCGCAAAACATACCCACCCATGCAGTGCACTTGCAGATTTCACTCGTTTTTGTTGAGCGATTCTAGTTGCATTTGTGAAAGGTTGCTGCAATTTACTGCCCAGGAAGCCTTTTTAGGGTGATCGTGCGATCAGTCGTCACTTTTACTCTTTACCAAACGACAAAATTTTAGACTGGCCCAAACTGAAAGCATTTGCAGACGACAAAGTAAATGTGAGAGAAAAATTGAAATTTGTTTTGGGAAGGGTAGAAAACATTGTGGGAAACGGAGAAAATGCCGGTTACTAGCATTTTTTCCTTTTCCCACAATGTTTTCAAAAGGCTTCTTTCACAGGGTCGTTAAAACCCGGGATTGTTTGGTAAAGGCTTAAAGCGCTCCCATATTGCTTCTTGTCTGGACAGATGCTTAGGATTTAGTGGTTAGGTTAACTTTGACAAGTGTATTCATTACTAATGGCTGGAACATCAATACCAAACAAAGTGATGTTTAAAGTAAGTATTGCACTTTAATTTGCGATATTATATTCACCGATGTATTATTCCAACGGCACGATCAATAAATCTAGATAGAGAAAAAGTCTTTTGAAATTGTATTCATACACGCCAAAATAACACGCAAACATGAGGTACCTCGGAAATAGTGGCAGAATCCCGATAGCTTGTCGGTAATACACAGGACTTATAATCAGGGGGTTTCGAGTTGGAATCTCGACTTAGCTTAATTACCCCCGAGGTTTAACGATATTTTTCGCCAATTTTCTCTCACGCCGTTGAACGTTGCTTCGAAATGGCAGCCAGTAGATTTCAAAAGAGTGCTGTGCGTACTAATAAGCAGGAATGCATAGATATAAGCTCTAGCCGCTGTATGACCGAAATACATGTAATAAAACAGCTGCGTAAACTACTAAGTAACACAACAAACAAGCAGTCAGACATAAAGAGTAAGATACAAATGAGCTGTGCTCTCGGAAAATGGTGTTTAATGCATGTATGTAATTACCGGCGAAACAATGGTCAGTGGTGAGAGAGGAATGACTCCTGTCGCCATGACTTACCATCAATTCTCGCAAAGAAACTGACCTAGCCGGCGATCGAACCAGCGACCCCCAGTTCTCAAGTCCTGTACGCTACCAACTGAGCTATCGGGGTTCGGCGTAACGCATTATACCAAGCAAGACATCACATAATCTGGGATCCGTAAAATACATTTAGTTTGACAAATTACTAGATGTGGAGGTAGAATGGTCTTTGGACATGCATAAGATTTACATATGGCAAAAATGTTCAATCTGTGTCAGCCTATGACATGGGCAGATACTTTTTCAAGTGCATTAAGCCTACCTTTCACAGAGCATGGCTCAAATAATGAAAGAAGGGTATATAGCAAGGATTCAGCCTGCAATATGTTACGGTCTTCAACAGGAAGTACAGGGCGAACCACTGTAAAAAGAAATGGCCACGATAAAAAGTAGATCCCGGAAGCCATTTGTCAAATGCCAGGCGCGTCTCAATGCTGTTTTGGGGACAGTGAAGACCCAGATCAGAATACAGAGAACATGCAGTCTGATGGCGGATCTATATTGTCAGATACGTGGTATTTGTTTTCTGGTGAAAGAACCTAAAAGTACCATTATACATGCAGTTGGGTAATTGCTAACGGCATGAAATTTTCAGTCAAGACTTTTTCGCATGTTACAGACCTACCGATATGATGGAAATCACAGTCTCTGGTATTCTTTGCAAATAGTGTAACGAAGACAAAGGTTAGTATCAGTGAACGAAAGATAGCACCACAAACTTTGTTTTTCATGTCTCGGGGTCTAAATAACACTCACAAGAATGGAAATATGACAGATGATAGTTATACACAACTCCGTGAACAATGCGTTATGTAACAGAGTCTAAGGTTACGCTTCTGAATTTGATGAAATTTTCCTCTTTCTCCTCTTTGTCTTCTTCTTCGGGGTGTATCTCTCCTTCGAACATTTGTTGTAAGAGTACCTCTACCTTCTTTCGGCCTGAACACAGAACATGATATATAATGGAACATGATATAAAACAATGAAATACAGTATAATACAACATAATGAAACACCCTATCAGATGTAAAAGATCATTTGTTATTAAATTCCATAATTAAAAAAGAGAGAAAAAGAGTTTATAAAAAAGCCATTCTCACATGAAAATATAGAGATCTTAAAAACAAATATATCTGATAGGCCCATAGATCGAAAATGGACACACGATTCGTAGTTTCTAAACGCCTAGAAAGATTTGTTTGGAGATAAGACGCAAGGTCACGTAATTTCCTTTTGCAGCAGCAAGTTAAATTTGTATGGTTTTGTTCTATATATAATTCATCGAACTCTGAAACACATTTAAAGCAGTCGACTTTGATAACATGCATTTGCATTTAAAGCCCTTTAATAATCAAATCCATTTTTAAAGACCATCAGGTAAATGGCTTAAAGGGATGGTAACCAGGATTTTTGTCGTTTCCTACAATGTTTTCCATCCTTTCAAAGACAAACATTCAAATCTCATGCTTTGAACCACATTTAATTTGTCGTCTGCAAATGCTTTGAATTTGGGCAGGTGTAAAATTTTGTCGTCTGGTAAGGGATTAATATAAATGATAACATATCGGCAGCTCGAGAACTGATTACTGATGGATGTGTTGGGAGTATGGACCATAATGATCGGCACCTAAGAGTAAAAACTGCCTTACTCTTTTTCTTCAAATGGAACCGGACACCACGTTCATTTGTAAGGTCTGGTATACTGTCGGTATCGCTTTCTTTCTCGTCGTCACTCTCAATTAGAGGCGGTGTAGTCTGACCCATTTCTTGTTCATTATCCACTAGTTCAATTCTGTCCACCTCTGGAGGCCCCTTGCCGCTTTTCTTGGAAGACCTAAAACGCTAAGCTTGATAAACAAGGTACGCTCACCTAAATATAGCAACAGCGAGTACTAGTAATAGACGATGGAATAATGACAAGATACTTTTGCTATTGTGGGAAAGAAACAGAAGTTCGAAATCACACACCGAGAACAATAGCTCAGTCGGTAACATCCAGGTCATGCAATCAAGGGATCGCGGGTTCGATTCCAAGCTCTGCAAAATTCTCTCTAAAGATTGATATTAGCCATTGCGATAAGATTCATTCTTCTCTTACTGCTGTACTCTGTTCCGACGATGTTTGTCTGGGAAAGCAGTCACTAGCTTGGATAGAATGCTGCACTTAGTACCGTCAGACGAAAATCCAAAAAGCATGGATAAGTGAAATGGCCACATCCACATAGCTGAAATACTGTTGAAAACGGCGTTCAACACCAAAGGAACAAATGAAGGGCCACAATCACCATAACAAGTGAAAAATCCGGTACAAAACTGGATTGGTCAGCGTCAAAAAGAACTCCGGGAAGATATGGATATGTGCACTTAACTGTAATATAAGTAAACAATGTTGAAGACGGCGTTAAATACCAAATAAACAACTGAATCGCCATTGGGCTAGATCTATCAAAATTTATTGGCAAAAAAGTGCATCAGCCCACAGATTGAACAAAGTACGGAAAAGCTCAAATGAAATGAACAGAAATAAAACCACAAAACGCATTCAAAGTACGAAAAAACAAACAAAATAAACGAGACCAACTGACGAACTGACTGACCAACTCTCTCCCTCTCTCATTATCTTCTCCCACTCTAAGACACAACAGACTGTCACTGAAGATCAAAAGTTAACACTTACTGCCCTATACCGAGACCTAGAGCTTTGATCTTGGACTCGACTGCAGACTCAAACTTGCCGGTTTTCTGAAGTGAATACTCGAGGATGAACGCCTCCAAGATGAACGCCACAAAAATACTACAAAAAAAAAGCAGTCATACGTATGCCAGTGGTGTGAGAGCCAGCTGGGTCCGTATTCATCAATTATTCTTAAGAATATTCTTTGTCTAATTCTTAAGAATTTTCTAAATTTGAAAGCAACACAGCTTCTGATTGGCTAAACCAAACGGTTTGAACGTAACACAGCTTCTGATTGGCTAAAGCAAATGGTTTGAAAGTAACACTGCTTCTAACTTGCTAAACCAAATGGTTTATCCAATCAGAAGTTTTTTACTTTCAAATTTTGATAATTCTTCAGCATAAGACTAAGAATACTACGAAGAATGGTTGATGAATACGCGCCCATATTATGTGAAATAAAACAAATGACAGGTTTCCTTTTATAAAAGAAATAAAAAAAAAAACATCCTCATGATTCATCACCTAAATGAAATTTATACAGATTCAATACTGAGCTTGGGGTATAAGCAGTTGAAACGAACAAGAGACCATAAATTTGCAATACTGTGATCCGTGTCTATTTCTTAGTATTCTTTAGTATCTTTATTAGGTTCTATCGGTGTCCAAGCTAAAGAAATAAACACTTTGTTTCAACGAAATTTATCAAAAGGAATTGCTCCACCAAACAAAATTAAGTATACTACAGACAAGGTCAGGCCCTTCGCAAGAATTGTATATCAAAACTTGACTGTAGTCTATCATGGATTAACCCTTTACTAGACGACAAAATTTTAGGCTTGTCCAAATTGAAAGCATTTGCAGACGACAATTTCAGTGTGGCTCAAATGGTGCAAGTTTTCTTTGATAGGGTAGAAAACATTGTGAGAAAAGGAGAAAATGTTACCAGCATTTTCTCCTTTTCCCACAAAGTTTTCAAAAGGCTTCTTTCCCAGGGGCTTCAAAAGGCGGCATTGTGCAGTAAAGGGTTAAGGCTGTCTTTGACTTATATTTTGAAGATATAGTGGCCTAGAAAAACTTCAGTAGCTAATATTTGAATCTGTTTTGCTTAACCTTTGGGCTGCTGATCAAGGAGCTTTTGCAGACAATGTAGATCAAGATCAGACTGCACAGAACTACAATGCCCGGTAAGGAGATATTTTGCCCCCCAAAATTATTTTGAAATAGCAAATTTGGCGTTTTGCTATCGATTGGAAAATTTCATTTATTTAACAGGCTAAGAGTTAAGGGGCAAAGTTAATCTGATTTAGTCAGTGGTCTGAAATTTAGGTTATCTTGGATAATGTGGTAGACATGCCTTATACTTGTCTATTCATCCGTCGTTTACCTGCATTGACTTCCCGGTAAGTCTTTTGCGATTTACTTATTCTAATGACTAACGCCGGAAATAGAAATGAAAGAAGGATATTTCTTACCATAAACAAAAACTATTTACCATCATAAACATATACTTGCAAGCGATATAAAAAAGATTACTAAAGTGATGGCTTACTTCATAACAATCACAACACACACCATATGGAAGGCAAAAAAGTAGATCCTGAATGCTTTATTCGTGACGAAAACGAACCCTGAAGACAGCAGTATTTTTGTTAAGGAATATTAAAGGAACAGTCTAGTATGTAAATAAATGTTTTTTTGTGTTTTTTTTTTTCTGTGAACAATGGTCCGGACTTTAAAAGCCCTGGCAAAAATGGCACCGAAATTCTTTGCAATAAAACAACGACAGTGCTTCGATGACATAGGTAACGACCATGATATCGATAGTGACCGCATTGCTATTATGACAGTGTCGACAACAAACATAATTGAGCCATACTCAGATTAGTCCGCGCTGGCTGACCTGAATCGAAACATTTTGCAACTGGTCAATTTTCTGCATGCCGAAGTGGAGGACCATTCACTGATTCTACTTCAAAATTCAGTTAGTTGTTGGACAAAATGGACTTAACAGATCCATGATCATGTGATGACTTGCTTGGTATCATGCATCAAAGAGATGCTTTTACACCCCCCCCCCTTTTTGCCAGAGCATAGCTTATATATAACTTGAACAAACATAAAAGAATAACTAGATTACAAGATATATAAAATCAAAAGATATAAGCCATGCTCTTCGAAAAGGGGGCTTAATGCATTTACGAAAAGTATCAACCCATGTCAGCCTGCGCAGTCCGCGCAGGCTGACATGGGCCGAAACTTTTCGCTATCTTTAAACTGTCTGCACGTCAAAGGATAATTCTACCTCATGATTCCGTCGGTTGTTTGTCGAAATGGATTTTATGGATCCATAATTTAAGTGATGTCTTGCTTGGTATAACGCATTACGGAGATGCATTAAGCCCCCTTTTGCCAGCGCACGACTATACATGTATGGCTTTAAAAAGGATATCATGCCACTGATTAACGACTGTCAGCTCAAACAGCACTACAAATGAGTTTCTGATGTCATTAAAATTGTTGTTGCAGTAATGAAATTGATAGAACCATGTCCCGTTCAGTTTACTTGTTCCACAGAACATCTGTTTGGGATCAGACGTGTTGTAGGTTGCAGCGCCGTAGTAGTTGATCTGACCGTGAAACATTTCCATGCCAATTATAGCGAACAGGTAATACATAACCTGAAATGTACATGTACGTCTTGAGATGTAGATAGGCCTACCACCAGAAGGATCGCGAAGAAGGCGACTCGATAAAGGCACGTCATCTTTTTATCATGTATTTGTCATCTATTTTTTCAAGTACTTCTAAACATGATCAAAGATTATCGTATGACATCAAACATTGATATGAACGCCGGTTGGGCCTAACGTGTAGAAGAAACCGCTCTTGTATATATGCCATGCTCTGGCAAAAAGGGGCTTAATGCATTACCGTGATGAATGATACCAAGCAAGTCATCACATTTTATAAATCCATAAACTTCAACTTGTCTAACAATCGACTGAATCATAAGTTAAACTGGTCTTTTTGACATGCACAAAATTGACCAAAAGCAAAAAGTTTCGACCGAGGTCAGCCTGAGCGGACTGCGCAGGCTGACCTGAGTCGATAGTTTCTGCAGATGTATTCAACACTCTTTTCACAGAGAACGGCTCATATACGGCGACGTAAAATTCTTATTTTCTGGCGCAAGTCGTACTAATAAACGTTAAAGAACACGGTACAAGATTGCACACTACTTAAGTTAAAGCAGAAAATATAGGCTTTCCAAACGTGCCAAAAGAATGAGTTCTGTTAGATTATTTCATGCTTTTCGGTAGTTTATCGGGAAATAATGGTGAATTATAGTTAGATAATTTCACCTTTTCGACCCGTGAATTTTCTGATTGATAAACTCACAGGTACGAAAATACCAACAGCTCCCATATACTTCGCAAGTCACAACTAAAAAGGGGTTTGAAGCATGAAATAAATAAAATATTTTTTTTTTCGGTGCGCCACTCGTGAAAATATTACGGATGACGTTCACTCGATGAAATGAATTTCGATCTTTCACCGAAAAAAACAAATATCCTCTCTATATATACAATTATCGAATTCCATAAAATGACTTTTGGAGGCCATCGTAAAATAACTGGAGATAATGTGTCCCATGTTTACGTTTGAGAACCGCAGAAATTAATAGCAAGCCTAAACTTGACAACAAGCAGGTTAATAAAAGTTTGTTTTGGAATGGGAAGTTTCACCCATGGGAAAAGAGAATATTGTCAAGTTGCCTTTCGATCAAATGAAAAGCACCAGATATTACAAAAGCATTCATAAATAATAACGAAAATTCTGTGGAAGCTGTTGATAATTTTTGTTGTTTTCGAGGACTGCGTAGATCTAGAAGGTATCATGTGAACAACACCGCCATGAAATTCAAATTTTCTAGTGGCTGAAAACATTCATGTTGCTTCATGATCATTTTCGTTTACAGACACATCCTTTCAGTCAGAGAGAGAGAGAGAGTATGAAAGTGTGTAGAATGGTTCAGTATTTAGTCCGCTGTGTAAACATAGATAAGTTACCAATATAATATGGTGCAAGGGACAGAAAAACTCAAGGGATTTTTCAAAACCGGAAACGATAACAATGATTTCTTTGAAAGCTGGCAAAAATGAAATGCATTTTCTATCCGTCCTAATCTATGCAATCTTGCAGCCGTCAGGGGCAAAATTTTGCATGAAGATACAAGAATGATTATAGTTTCATGAAGCAAAGATGAAATGTGTTAAAAACTGTTTGAAAACGAGTATAGATGTATCTTTAACCCTTTCCCAAACAAGCCCTGGTTTTCACGTGTCTGCAGTACAAGTCTTTTGAAAACACTGTGGGAAAAGGAGAAATTGCTCGTAACGAGCAATTTCTCCTTTTCCCACAGTGTTTTCTACCCTTTTTGATAACTTTCTGCCATTTTCATCAAATTTAAAATTGTCGTCTGCAAACTCTTTCAATTTGGACAAGTCCAAAATTTGTCGTTTGGGAAAGGGTTAAGTCTGGCATACTTACAAACATTACTCCACCATACGTGACGATAGAAGGTATGATGTTAAGTATTGTCATCAGTATCACCTTGAATCTGAAAATTTGTGAAAAAGAAAAACACGTATATCTTCTTTTTGATACGGACTTGCGATAGTAACGTTTATGAGATGAAGTATATAGTTTCCCGTTTTTGTTTCACTTTTACCTGAAGTATCTTTTTTCTACCAAATCTTGAGCCTTCAGAGATACGTCACACTTTTGAGATGGGGAACATGCAATTAAGTGAGGTGGTATAAAAAAAATATTACAAACACACAAGCTTTAGAAATTTTCTACAAAAGAATCTATTGCGTTTTTTATAGCATACTTGTGCTGATATCAATGCAAGACTCTTTGGGAGAGAGCTGTAGGCGTCATTCTAGACCAAGATGACTCACAGAAAAACTGTCGAATTGTTCACACTTGTGCGCAATTTACGAACATCTTATAGTCTATAAAACATAATCTAAAAACCATACATTCAAAGTAAAACATTATTTCTGCCATCTTTTATGTCAACTCTCAACCTGCTAAATAGGTGAAATGAAAATTGCAAGCCGATAGTAAAAACCCAAATTTTTGCTATTTCAAAGGTATTTTTTTGACAAGTACCTCCCAATCGGACAGTATAGATCCAAGATCAGACTGCACGTTCACGTTCTGTGCAGTCTGATCTTGATCTAAACTGTCCGCTTAAGGTCAGTGAGTCGTGCTTTGCTGCCTAGGAGTTAAGATCTACATGTATGTTTTACCTCTTGATGCTTCCGAAGAACTTTATCAGTCTCAGCACCCTGAGAATAAGCAGAACGTCAAGGGTACTCAATTCAATGTTACCTGAAATGAAAGCGTAAATATGCAACAATAAACTTTACGATGATAAACAATTAAATATTGTATCACAACAGAACAAGTCAGTAAATCATGCGTAGAATCAATAGACTTAAAAGGAGGTGCACACCGTTAACCCTTAGGCTGATAAGCGCGACTCAAAGGCCTTTTGCGGACAGTGTAGATCAAGATCAGACTGCACAGAACGTGGAGTCTGATCTTGGATCTACACGGTCCGATAAGGAGATATTTCTCTCTAAAAAAACCCAGTAACTGTGAGAAGTCTCTTTTCACTTATTTAGCAGGTTGACAGTTAACCATGGTTTTCTGACCGACTTTATTGTGAATAGACCTTCTGTAAGGTAAAACACACGTTTGAGCTATCAACTCACGAAATTGGGAACTTACCAATGGAAGATTATCATAAAGGTTAGTTGTTAACCCTCATTTACTATCATCGACTACATCGATCCATCATACACAAGTATTAAAGAGCCATGCTCTGGCAAAAGAGGGGTTAACCCTTTAACACACAGTCCCGGGTTTTAACGACCCTGAGGAAGCAACCTTTTGAAAACATTGCGGGAAAAGGAGAAAATGCTGGTAACCAGCATTTTCTCCTTTTCCCACAATGTTTTCTACACTATCAATGACAATTTACATCATTTGATTCATATTTCAATTTTCGTCTGCAAATGCTTTCAATTTGGACCAGTCTACATTTTTGTCATTTGGTAGAGAGTTAATGCATCTTTGTTATGCGTGGCACCGAGCAAGTCATTACATAATATTCGATCCGTAACCAGAGATCAAAGTACATGTATTTCAACTTTTTGCCTGTTTATGTTGGCAATGGTATCCCAAACCGTATCAGCTCACGCAGACCCAAGATCAAGTCGCAGATTATAAAAATCTACACAGTGCGCAATACCATGTACTGGAATGCATAGCAGGATATAAGTTCATAAAGCAAAATTACCGTCTCCTTCGGCTGCCTCAAATGAGGTCGCGATGAATGCTCCGATGATCACAAAGAAATCAAATCTACAAATGATAAAAGATTGAGGTAATGATACAATTTATTACATACGTCCTATCTGCTCAATTAATGAAATATGTGCCGTGCTCTGGCAAAAGGGGGCTTAATGCATGTCCGTAATGCATGATACTAAGCAAGCCATCACATAATTATGGATCCATAATAGCCACTTTTCTTAACAACCGACTTAATCATGAGGTTGGTCCTTGGACATACAGAAAATTGAACGATAGCGAAAAGTTTCGGCCCAAGTCGGACCGCGCAGGCTGACCTGAGTCGATACTTTTCGCCGATACATCAAGTTCCCATTTCACAGAGCATGACTCATATATATATTTATTTCATCGGTAACGGGAAAGAAATTGCATTATTCAAAAGATACTATTTACCGTGTAAGTGAAGGAAAAGGAAGGGTCGGTATAAGGAAAGAAATTGCATTATTCAAAAGATACTATTTACCGTGTAATAAAATTGCATTATTCAAATTTGAAAAAAAAAAAAGTCTGGTAACAGGAAAGAAATTGCATTATTCACGGTTGCAAAATAAAACGTGGACACAGCTGAAAATCCTCTCAGTGCGTTTAAGTTAATTGATGTAGATCTACCTAAGAATACGTCATCCTTATACATCAGATTACTGAAGTGTAGTAAAAAGTATATGTGGATAGTTTTACCTTTAACCCTTAAAGTGCTGGAACCAACTTAACTTGTTTTTGCTGACAGTGTAGATCAAGATCAGACTGCACCGAACGTGCAGTCTGATCTTTGATCTACACTGTCAGCTAATTTAATTACATTTTCTGGCTAAAACAACCATGAAATGACGATATTTTGGATGTTTTTCTTCAATGAAAAGGTCCATTTCATAAATTCAGCACCGCAAGGGTTAACGAAAGACAATCAAAACTAGACACTTACATATTCCAGAATCGATGGAAGAACTCCATTGGCCCATATACGTAGAGTTTGAGTATTATTTCTATCAGAAAAATTGACAAGAAGAACCAATCGGCATCGTCAATATCGAACCCAATAAACCAGGCGTTCACAAAAATCATGACGTCGAAGAATATCCGGAAAAATCTGAAAATGTTTTTTAAAAAGAGCCCAAGATATATCAATGAAAAATTCTAATCAATTCAGTAACTACTGTCTCACTATCCTTGTTTCAAAGCAATCCCAGTTGAAAAAGGAAAACCCTTTGGCCATAAGGCAGACCTCGGTCCGTATTCACCAACACTTCTTCAGAACTTTCTCAGTCTTATTCTCCAGAATTTTCTAAATGGTTTAGCCAATCAGGAGTCACTTTTAAAGTTGGAAAATTTTGGAACTAAGAACTTTCATAAGAATGGTTGGTGAATACGGACCTAGATGGTTTAGCCAACAATAATTGTGTACGGGCTCTGGATTCAGCATGCAATTCGATTTGCATTCTTACTTTAATGAAAGCTTCATTTTTTTTTTATTTCATCGCGGCAGGGTTTGTGAAATATTCTCAAAGCGCTAAACATTGAAACTAAGAATCGTTGTCTGAAAAGAAGTACAGATCATTTGAAACATTAAAGTCATACTCTGTGAAAAGGGGGCTTGATGCAACTGCAAAAAGTATCGATTCAGGTCAGCCTGCGCAGTCGGACCTTGGCCGAAACCTTTTGCCATTGCTCAATTTTCTGTATGTCGAAGGACCAGTCTACCTTATGATACAGTCGGTTGTTAGACGTAATGGATTTTATGGATCCCTAATTAAATGATGACTTGCTTGGTATGCATTATGGAGATGCATTAAGCTCCCTTTTGTCAGAGCATGGGTCAACAAATTTTATTAAATTACATAGCGCTGGCTCAAAACATTTGTTGATATTTTGTATTTATGACCGCATAGTCTACTTACTTATGTCTCACACACAACTTGACAAAGTTACTAGCACTAGAGTTGTATATATCGGGTATTTTCTTCTCCAAGAACGTAAGCCTCTCCATCACTTCAGAGACTGGTACTTGCAGTAAATTGATTAGGTTCAGAAAATTGATTTTAGCTGAAAATACAATCATTTTCTGGTTATTTTGTTATAATATTCGGTGCTGCCCAAAAATAGGAGAAACGCGTTGGAAAAATAATGGCGAACGTTCAGTGTGCTTATACAAAGCATTTTGCACACTCAAAGTTACTGTTTTATAGAAAGACAAGTAAATTATAGTCAATTTCTCAAAAAAAAAAAATGACACGTACACTTCGCTATCTGAATACCTGGTCAATAAATAAATAAATAAAAAACCACTTTCATACTTATAGTTCCCGATCCTTCCGCGTCCAACACAGTCATCAATAGTTCTATTTGATTGGGGCTCTTTTTGGGTAGTACCCGGCTCATAACGGCACTCCAGACGGTCCGCGTGATGACCTCTTCGCCGTTTTGATTGACCTTCAGGATCTGGAAGGCTTGTCTAAGCTTTTTCCTTTTGTTGAATACAGCCATTTTGATCTCGTTCTGTCAGACAAGAAGATAGTGGTATTTAATACGACTGTCCCCAATTCTATACAGGACGACAAAATGGTAGACTTGTTCAAATTGATTAATCGAATGCTGTTTTACGCCGCTTTCAACATCATTCACTTATTGCACTGCGACATCTCCCTTATTCATGGATGCTCTGGGCTTTACCAGTGCTAGGCTAGGATTCTTTCTTTCTCAAGGACTACCCGAAAACCCAAGTGCCTCGAATGATGATTGAACCGGGGGCCTCCAGGCTACGAATCACCTTACCACTGAGCCATGCAGGACCAAATACCCAAGTGTGTTGTGGAGGACACGCGATCCCAACCTGGTTACATAGTCTGCAAATATTTTGTGAGATACAATTATTTTGGTCTAGATTCTGCAATATGTAATTTAATCTGTCACCAGACGAAAAAAAAAAAATGTCCAATATGAAAGCGTTTGCAGAAGATAAATGCTGCTTAGATGATTGAATTTCTCTTTAACTCTTTACCAAACGACAAAATTTTAGACTGGTTCAAATTGAAAGCATATGCAGACTACAAATTAAATGTGACTGAAAATTTGAAATTTGTTTTAGGAAGGATAGAAAACATTGTGGGAAAAGGAGAAAATGCTGGTTACCAGCATTTTCTCCTTGTCCCACAATGTTTTCAAAAGGATTCTTTTTCAGAGTCGTTAAAAGTCGGGATTGTGTTGTAAAGGGATAAACGGGTCGAAAACATCGTGGAGAAAAAAGGAGAATATGCTGGTCACCAGCATTTTCTCCCTTTTTCACCACAGTTTTAAAATGTTCTCCCTCTGGGTCATTAAAACTCGGGATTCTTTGGTAACGGGTATCTGGTAAACTCAAGCAAGAGAATACTATCTGATCAGCCTTTTGGGCTGCTAAGCGCGGCTCATAGACCTTTTGTGGACAGGGTATATCAAGATCAGACTGCACAGAAAGTCCAGTCTGATACTAGATCTACAGTGTACGATAAGCAAATATTTATCCTCCCCTAAAATACTTTTGAAATAGCAAAATTTATTGGCTTGAAAATTTTATTTCGCTTATTTAGCAGGTTAAGGGTTAAAACCATAAAATTAAAAGATACAAAAAACTGATACCTTCAGATTTTTTCTGTAGGTGTTGTAGATGGCGGCCAGTACAATACTCATAAACACATACAGACAAATAATGAGATAGATGAAAAAGAAAATTGCGAACCATTTACTGTAGTCGTATGCTGGCATCCTAAAAAGAAATAATACCAATAAAACCAAGTTGTTTGTATCACCCGGTTAAGGGAGTCCGCAGTAATATTTTACCATATTGAAATGCCATAATGTTGCAGCCGTAAAATTACGTTTTAACGATTAAGACAGGGTTATTATATGTATACGTGTCCGTTTCTAAATACTTTCGGAATGGTCAGAAAATTTCGGAATGGTCAGAAAATTTTGTTGGATGGGTTTTTTGTCCAGTGTCTTGCACTATCCACGGTAACATAAATAACTAAGAGCCTTCTAAGGCTGTTCCCCGTATTGGAATCCGGTGGCGACGATAAATAAACGCAAAATAAATCAATCCACTTTAAAAAGGGAAAATTATAACATTACTGTAAGGCTATCGAAGAGCTGCAGGTTAATAATAATAGGCTTGCTAAACATTGCATAAATACAATGTACATGTATTTAAAATTCAAACTTACATGACGTCCGGATTATTTGCCGTTGTCACCAGCACATACAGGTCCCAAAAACTGTCCAGATAGTTTGTAAAATAGTTAGAACCATCGGGATACCTCAACTGCCTAGAAATGATTTAACACCTGCTACATATCTTAACAAAATATGATGTTTTGAAAGCTTTCCTAGGGCTTGAATTTCCTTCGAACTGTGTGGGGACATTTGCTATCTCGAGTGTCGCGCGAGATATCATTTTTCTTTACGCTGCGAGAAGCAAAAACAAGCCACAGAAAAAGTTACAAAAAACGATATACAGTCTTTTTTTTATTATATACCTACAAATTTTAACAACAAAATGTTGTAATTATGGACAAATGGTGGGAAATCAACAACAAATACCGGTTCAGTGCATTAAAACCTTTTAAAATCATAAGCTAAAATTTTGACCAACCATATAAGAGACCAAGCTGGAATTAGTCTGCATGTATTTGAGCCGGAAAAGTAATGGTTACATAATAACATATTCCAGACTTACATCAAGAAGTAAGATAACACCCAGCTTACACAGCTACGTTGAGTAAGTACCTAGAGCCTTCGACTCTAGTGGTCCGCCGTTTTTGAACACAAAAAATACTGTGCATTAGGTCATAAGGTGTTTAATACCAATATATCAATGGCTTGATTTCATCGACTCTCGAATGAATTCTGTTGTTCAAGATAGCAACACCGTGAAAGGGGAGACGAAGTAGATAGAGATGAAACACCCGTCTTTGCCAGATCTACAAAATATCTACCTTTTCCAAAACAATTTGAAGGCCAGCAGTGAGAAGAGTAGTACGATCATGATGAATAACACCAGAACATTGGTTATTTCCGGCACAGTACGACGTATATTTCTAAACGCACGACGTATCTACAAAGAAAGAGCGTGTCTGATTATTATTGAATTCATGACTAGCACCACTAAGTTTGTTATTTCCCGTAAAATACGGCGTCTCTTTCTCTAGGGCCTGTATTCACCAACCACTTAAAGTAACAATATTAGCCTGATTTTCAAGGTTTTTTTCTAAATTTTAAAGTGACACAACTGGCTAACCCAAATGGTAAAATGGTAAAGCCAATTAGAAATTGTGTTACATTTATGAATCTAGAATAAACTAAGAGCACGATCTAGACTTATTGGGGAATACAGGTCATGAAATTACATGTACTTGTCAATCCGTTCTCAATCCGATCAAAGGCGGGGGAGGAGTGGGGGGCAGACAGTAGCAGTGCAACATATCCAACTACTGAAGTTAATATTCTAAAGTTGTTGCAATATCTGACAAATACTGGATAAAATCTCACATAATGTCAGACTTATATCCAAGATCAGACTGTTCGTTTAGCACAGTTTGATCTTAATCTACTCTTTCCGCGAACGCCACTGAATTCATCCTAAATATTTTTAATCTAACAGTCAGGGTGGGCCTTCCCAATGATAGAGATATTTCATGCTGAAATGCTTTATTTCTTTAACGTGATCAGTGCAAAATATAAAAATTTGAACTCTTTAAACGACTGAAAATGCGATCCACTGACACTGAGAAAGATTTTCATCTTATAGGCATGCCTAAACATGCGGGCGGTAGGCCTATAGATCAAAGATTTTACGCAGTGCGATCTTGATATATGCCACCTGCAAAAATCCCTGTTTTGGCCTTGGGCGCTAAAAGGGTTTAAGGTAAGCATTTAGCATTTATCAAATTTTGCTTTAACACTTCAGACTGTTGATGAAGGTCAAAAACGTTTACCTGTCTTCCATCTGAGAAGTTAATGATATACAAAGCCCGTAGAGGGCGTGACCATCTGACTGCGTGTGAGTCTGGGGCAACGTTAACCCATATTATATAACATAGCATATCTAGTATCGTCAGCTGCAAGAATAAAAAAAGCCTCGCGTTTTTTAAGTTCCTCAGATAAAGTGATCCACGTTATTGTTCGAGGTAAAAGAAATCATGAAAGAACATCTTCGAGAAAGGTTTTAGCTTTCTAATGTCATTTTCATACAGATTAATATGGGAGATCGAAATACTGTTACATAAGAGATTTTTTGTTTCACATATGTGCACTTTCAAATACTTGGACAAACCACAGAATGACAAAGAGCTAATATTAAAACTTTCGATTCATGTCTCTTATTCAGACAGAGCTAAACGATTGTCATCATAGATTCACCTTAGTTCGTCAAGGGGGGGGGGAAGCTTTGAAATCAAGTTATCAAATGATCATGATTTTTAAAAAAAGAAAGTATAATAACTAGGAAAGGACCGGCACGTTTCCTTACTGCTATCAAGCCGATGACGATGATGTTTTTCGTGTCCCTCCAGAAGATGTGGGGCAGGCTAAAGTAGGAGAGGTGAATGACACGGGCGATAAAGAACACAAGACAAATGGCTTCGAGGAGCATCGTCATCTGAAATAGAATTAAGATGTGTTTTAAATCGTTACATTTACGCATTGATGAAATGAATTTGTCCACTTCTTTCGCCATTCTGTTATTCTAGCACACGATGTTAAGTAGTTCGAAAACTACGGCGAACTACATATAAATGGTACAGTATTTATGCAACCACCTTCTGTGACCCAAACGCATTAATCTCGTTTAAAAGTAAATTTACCATGGATGAAGTTTAACATAAACGTCACAACTGAGGACACAAGGCAACAGATTAAATGGCTTTGTCAAAATATATGAACATCCATCCACATAAAACGGACTTACATCAGTGATGTGGTGCAGTGAAGCAGTTTAAGTCGAATTCCAGTTCATCCAAATTTCATACCGAGATTCGATGAAAAGTCATAGCAAAACTTATTATTCATTGCGACAAGAACTATTCATGCCTCGCCATGGAACATTGTATACCGTACATCTGACTCCATGTTGAGCATTCGTTTTTTTATAGAGTCTCTTTCAAAAGTCGGCTGTTGAAAAAAAAAAGGTAACAAAAGGTGAAATGGATACAGTTAATGTACATTGCGTACCCAATATGGCTGTTCCCAGTCCGCCTGTGTAGGCTTCTCCATAAATGCCAGACAAAGGTTCAGCAATATGAACAGATAAAGCGTCCATCGGAAATACCATCTGTGATACCAAATATACAATCTGAAATGGAAATATACGATTTGAAATAGACATACCTGTATACAATCTGAAATAGAAATAACAATCTGACAAAATTATACAATTTGATAAACAATCGGCGATACCAAATATAAAACTTGGAACAGAAATGTACAATCTGAAATACCATATCTTGTATAAAATATGTACAATCGGAATCAGAAAGTATAATCTGGTATGGAAACATGGAGTCTGAAATACTCTCTGCTGTAAAAAGAAGAATGTACTATATGAGATAGCATCTGTGATACTTTTTATAAACAATTTGAACAATCTAAATTCGACATTAGAAGATCATTGAATATATATGAAATCTGCTTCTCTTTTGTTTTGAAACACTCACAAGTACGTGTATAAAGTTACATAGATAAGATTAAATTACGGTGACAGATCTTATCAACCATGCTCCTTATTTCCAATCCCGTTCCCCCACAACGTTTGTTATTACGATACCATAAGTTTCCTTTCATTTTCTAACACTTTTACCACTTCCTGTACAGCTTTCGTCGTTAGTGATGCACAAAAATGCATAGTGTGTAAGTGCAAAAATCATTTTCTTAGTCACGATAAATTTAGACACTGCAGTTTAAAAGTTCGCGTTTACCTGACGAAACGTGGTTCTGTTTTATACAGAAAATTTCTTCCGCTTTCAGCATCTTTTATTAGTGTCTCTGCCAGCAATAGATCCTGAAACATGCGAATATAACAGAAGATTATATAGATTATATAGGTCCCGACATATATAAATTTAAAAAGAAATCAAAACAAATGTATACAAATTTAAAAGGATTGTATCGGATTGGATAATATTTAACCCTTAGGCTGCTAAGCGCGTCATTATACTGTAAAGATTAAGAACAAAGCATTCTTGGTCAAAATTAACCAACCGCTCTTAATTTCATTCTAAGTCTAATTCTAGATTTAGAAAGTAACACAACTTCTGATTGGCTATATCATACAGTTTAGCCAATCGGATGGTGTTATACTTTCGACTTGAAAATTCTTGAGAATAAGACTAAGAGTGTTCTTAAGAATGGCTGGTGAATACGGACGCTGATATGGGTCTACAAGTTTAGCAAACTGTCAATCTGACACAGCTTCTTGTTGTTTGTGTAGCTGTATCTCTCTATAGGCCTACTCGAATTTTGTCGGTTTCATTCAACGTTTTTCATTTAGTTTTTTTTTCTTGTAACACGCACGTGTGGTAGATGGTTCACCAAAATGTTCGTTTGCGTCATTGTTATTTCGTATATTATCAAGGAATGACATAATTCAGTTTTTGTTTTTCGTTTCGTTACACGCACGTGTGGTAGATCTGATGGTTCACCAAAATGTTCGTCTGCGTCATTGTTATCTCGTATATTATCTTCAAGGAATGACATAATTGTCATCAAAAATGATAACGTCGTTGTATTTCGACAGGCGAAGATCAAATTATATGACATCAAAAACGATACAATTTGTGTCTGTTTTTGATAAAGCTACGTATAATTAAAAAAAAACGTGCTATGGAAGAACACCTTCATTAAAGACACGTGGTTTCAGACCGACTTTAGTGATCACCCAAAAGACGAAAAAAAAAGTTGATCACTTCAATGGATTAAGGGATTGTGATGAGAAAGAACTATAATGAGTCTGTGTGTCTGTCCAAGTAATTTTTGAAATCTCTCTCTTTTTCTCGAAAGATAGAAGACCAAAAGTAATTAGAAAAAAATAATTCGTGGTACTTGTAACACCATTAACCCCGTTATCGACAGGGGCGGTTATTTTTTCGATTCTTTACATAAGCGACGTAAATAAAGTCAATGTTTATTTATTTATTTCAGATTTTGAGCAAAGAATGAGTTTATGAAAACAACATTGTTATTAAGTTTTAACGCATGAAGACACGTGAAAACTTTGGCAAAATGGGAAATGCTCATGAGCAATTTCTCTTTTTACCACAACGCTTTCACAAGTGGTCTGCATTGCATAAGCTGTTGCCAACTGGTGACAATGTGGTCATAAATTGATAGATCTAATTTCCTATGAGATAATTTCTGTACACCATGCTGACTTCCTCTGTTGTGGATTGTACTCTATTTTCTGGCATTCCGAGATAGTCCTGGTACACTTCAGTGCCTGCGGCGCTTTGATTTTACTCAATTAACCACCAGTAACCAGAGGCCTTGAACTTGAAAACATTTTGGCAAAGGGAGATGTTGATGGTATTAGACATTTTCTTTTGTATTTGCATTAACCCTTTAGCAAGAAGTCCCATTTCTAACGACCCTGGGGAAGAAAGCTTTGAAATATTATGGGCATAGGAGAAACTGCTGATAGCCAACATTTTCTCTTCAAATGCGCTGAATTTGGACAAGTCTACAATTTTGATGTTTGGTAAGGTGTAAGATATTATTATATTATATTGTCATCTGAAAATGCTCTCAAATTGGACCAGTCTTAATTTTTTGTCGTTTGGTAAGGATATATATCTTACCAAGGATATTTTAAGGTCGTCGATGCAATTTGGTTACAGGTGAACCCTTTACCAATGGGCTAACTGTTAGACCCGTCCAAGTTGAAGTCAATTGCAGACGACAAATTGAAAGTGATACAGTGATAACATATATCTTCAAATGGTTGAAAGCATTGTGAGAAAATGCTGGTTACCAGCATTTTCTCGTTTTCCCATAATGTTTTCAAAATTCTTCTCCCTTAGGATGGTTTAAACACAAATTTGTTCGGTAACGAGTTAAGTAATGCTGTTATCGCTCTATAAAGATAATCGACACTTTGTCTATCTTAAGCCGACATAGCTATAACTCCAACTCGATAAACCTTTCATTAACAGATAATATTATTGTTCGTTTTTTGGGAAAACATGTTTAAAATTACGAAACTTGATGAGATAATATGAACACTATCGTGTTGGGTTTATAAATTATCCCGTCATGGTACTTGATTTTAAACCGTTTATCCCAAACATAAACAATAATATAAACTGATAATGAAAGGTTTATCGAGTAAGAGGTATACGGACATGTACTTACCTAGGATAATGGCAACAACTATACACCGCCATTTAAATTTCCAAGGTCTTTTATAACATATATACTTACTTTTGCGGTCAGTGTAGAACAAGACCAGACTGCATATATCTGTGCAGTCTAATCATGGATCTACAATGTCTGCTATTCTGAGACATTCGAGGCAAACGCAACCCTGATTCGGCAGTTGAATGGGTGTATTTTTTTTTTTTCTTTTAGACTAAGAAAAAGATTTTTATTAACGCTCTTACACTTGACATTTAGTTATAAACCAATTAATTTTATTAGTTGAAGACAAATCAGCAAGCGCGTTGGACTTTCTAAAACGTATTTAATCCACTGATATGAGGCGACAAAATGTTTATATTTGTCCATACTGAAAGCATTTGCAGACGACAAATTCGATGTGGCTCAAGTGATGGAATAGTTTTTTGAAACGTTAGAAAGCATATAAGGTTTTATATTTTGACTCATATTTGAATCTGCGACCAACCTTGGCTAAAACGTTGTCTCAAGAGATAAGGAACTATTTCCAAACACACAGAAATGGGAAAAAAAAAACTGACCATAATTTACGATACCGGTAATAAGATTCACACTGGCCGCTACAAAACCGACTATGATTAACAAAACCCGTTATTGTGCAAAACAAAAACGGCCGTAATTTACAAAATCGGTCATTGTGTACAAAACCGATTTTAATTTACAAAAGCGATCTTGTGTACAAAACCGACTATAGCCTAAAACACCTGTCATATTGTACAAAACCGACCATAATATACAAAACCGGTCGCTGTGTACAAAACCGACCATGACGTGGAAATCATGAATAACTTACGCCCTCAGATTAACCATGTACTAAATGTTTTAACAGTTGGCAGAAGAGGATGCCCCGATAGTGTCATCCAGACTTGTGGGATTTTTGCTTAATCTCGTAATTTCGTCTGTGACCTATGGTTTTTATTTCTCTTGCAAGGTACGGACTGTTTGCAAAACGGCATAATGTACAAAACCGACCGCAATGTACAAAACCGGCTATTAACTGTTTACACGACTATTCTTTACAAAACCGGTTGTAGGGAGACCGGGGCAAAATGAAATGATACACGGGGCAAGTATTACATTTGAAATATGAATTTCATGTCACTATGACGTCATTAGCCTTACTTAGAACTCTTCATCTTTTGAGAAGGGTCGAGTGCAGATCCACCAAACAGTGAATTTTATGAAGAGGAGCCGATGCTAATTCTTTAACTGGTCATGGGTCCAAACCGGTCATACAGATGAACAAAATCGACTATAATTCACAAAATAGATAATTGTGTACAAACCCGGCCATAGTGTAGAAATCAAGAATAACTTACATCCTCAGACAAGTGTTTCAAATCCTCTTTACTTTGATGCCGATGTCGTGCTTTGGTAGATCCGTTTGGCAAGCTTTCGACCCTCTCAATTTTAGGTAACTGTAACTCATTCGTAGACGGTTTGGAATCACTCTCAATATTACTGGTCGTGTCAGAACTTTGTTTCGCGACATCGTCTACGCTCTGAATAATAATGTCTGGAACTTTCAGAATAAGTTCAGCGTTTGTGTCGGAACGAGAATTACTGGTAGCGTGGGTATTGGTGTCCGCACTTTGAATCTTTAGTTCTACACTTTTGACAGGTTCTTGTCTTTTGGCTGTTTCAGTGTCCTTGTCCCTTGGCTCATCTTCGACGACGTCTATCACGATCTCAGGTGCAGTTAAAGTGTCGTTCGACATGCTCTTTGGTTCATCTCATCTGTGCAGTGGATTACTGTTTTAACCCTTTACCTAACAACCCCGTGTTTTAAAGACACTGAGAAATGACGGCTTCTGAACTCTTTACCAAACAACCCCAATCTTTAACGACATTGAAAAAAATGTCTTTGAAAACATTGTGGGAAAAAGAGAAAATGCTGGTAACCAGCATTTTCTCCTTTTCCCACAATGTTTTCTTTCCTTTCAACGACAAATATCATAATCAGAGCTAATTTAATGTGTTGTCTGTAAATGCTTTCAATTTGGAAAAGTCTTACAATTTGTCGTCTGGTAAAAGATTTAACTCCTTGCAACCAGCAGACGACAAATTTTTTGCGTCATATGTAGACTTTATTTGAAAACATTAACCAAAAGGAGAAATCGCTCGTAACAAGCAGTTTCTCCTATTCATCACAATGCTTTCACTACGTGTAAGACCTTAATTTGAAGCCTTATAATCTTAACCCTTAAAGCCGTGGAATCGACTTATAGAGTTGCTTTAGCGAACAGTGTAGATCAAGGTCAGACTGCACAGAACGTGCAGTCTGATCTTAGATCTACACGGTCCGCTACTATGTTACATATTCTAACGGAAACAACCTTGAAATAGCAATATTTCGGGTCGGTTTTACCTGGTTAAAAAGGTCCAAATCATTAATTTAGCAGCTTAAGGCTTAAGGTCGTACACCAATGGGACATAGAAAAGTGTTTGAATTGTCGGTATATTCGGATTATCGAAAATTTACTCGGTGGTTCGACAAGTGTTGAAATGCTGTACCATGCCAGGAAGATAAATACACACATTTATAAGGCTTTTGGCCTTTATATGTAATACTATTAAATGTATTTCATTTCTTTTTTTTTTTTTCGGAAATATATATATGTATAGCAGCAGTCGATCTGGTTGCTCATAGGAGCAATCAAACTGCTGCTACATTGTTTTCGAATGGAATACCACTGAAATCGATCATTTCGAACACAACCTACAATTTAGAGTTACTGTGTTTTCGAATATTCGATATTTAATAGGTCTGTCAACATCGACTTTGCTTAACCCTTTACCACAAAATCCCGACTCTTAGCTACCCCGAGGAAGGCTTTTGTAAACATTGTTGGAAAAGACGATAATGCTGGTAACCAGCATTTTTTTCCTTTCCCCACAATGTTTTCTCCCCTTTCAAGGACAAATTTTGTCATTGGGCCATCTTTAATTTGTCATCTGCATATGCTTTCAATTTGGACAATTCTAAAATTTTGTCGTTCGGTAAAAGGGTCAAAAGTTGAAGCAACAAAATTTCTTACTTTATCTTTCCGGTAAGACGTTGAAATAAAGTCACAAAATGTGATAGATGGTTTGTATTAATCCGCCGAGTGATACATATAATCCACTATTATTCTCTTTTAAACACTGTCAATTAGTTTTCTTTTACTACCACTTAATTTAGAATAGATTTAATGAAATTAATGAACTTCGAGCTCGGTAGTGTACGGGAGGCGTGTTTCTGTCCGATTAAGGGGGCCGTCTCAAAAGTTAGAATTTAAACGTTCGAGCACTGTAAAGATACGGCGCTGAATACTCCCCACACAAATGATATTAACCCTTTCACCACACAGTCCGGTGTTTAAATGGACGTTGGGAAAAAAAAAACTTTTGAAAACATGCTGAGAAAAGGAGGGAGAACGTGCTGTTAACTACCATTTTATCAGTATTTTCTCCTTTTCCAACAATGTGTTCCACCCTTTTTTAAAGTCAAACTTCATCTTAACCCTTTACTACACAGTTTTTACTTTTAACGAGCCTGAAGGGGAATGGTTTAAAAACATTGTTGGAAAAGGAGAAAATGCTGGTAACCAGCATTTTCTCCTTTTCCCAAAATGTTTTTTCCCCATTTCAACAACAGCAGTCATCGTTTGAGCTACAAGTAATGTGTCGTCTGCAAATGCTTTCAGTTTGGACAAGTCTACAGTTTTGTCGTCAGCTAAATGGTTAATGAGGTTTTTAATTCATTACCTCCTGCTGGGGACTTCTTTTTCGTTTTACAGACCACTTTTGAATACATCCCATTTCGAGATTTTTTCCCCATGTTTCCACAATTTTGTCCACATAATATTATAGACTGCTAGTTGCGTAGAGCGTTGTCGGGTATATTGGGGCAGCTAAGGATTTGTTTTCACAACTATTTTAATTATGCGCGAAACGGTTTTAACTATGAAAATTTAGAAAACCCCACTGTATCCCGTCGTTTATTTTGGGAACTCAGCGTTAGCATAACTAAAATCGATTTAATTGGAGAGGTCATGAGACCTCTCTAACAGTGGTGAGTTTAAAAGGCAGACTGCCTCAGAAATCGCTGTCTAATACTAGTCCTTTTGCGAAATTGTTCTGATACGCAGTCTGTTTCGTCATGGTTTTATAAATAAACCGAAATCAAAAAAACTGAAATAGGAAATAGACTTGGTTTGTTTTTTATAACACGGATTTCTTAACAGATTCGTTATATTGATTTCATTGCAAATTAAAATAGTTGTAATTTTTCATTAAATAAATAAATCTAAGCAAAAACAAGGGAAAAACAAGATTTTCGTTTAAAAAAAAAGAGAAAGAACACAGCGGGAAAAGATCACACGACTTGAAACCCCGGGAAAAAGGTCATGTGACTTATGTAATGCATAAGAGGCTTCAACGCAGCGGTAATCATTTTGTGCCTTACTTGTTTGTTTACATAAAAGCAAATAGATTGAAATTAAAAGCCATTAAATATTTGAAAACACCGATGCTGACCTCTCCTGGCTTCTTTTTCAAAGAAGCCAACTTGTATAAACTAGCTTAAATACGTAGGGAGTTAGTTTTGGGACACGTCTGGAATTTTCGGACACGATGGGGGGTATATTGGGACACCTTGTAATTTTTTAAAAAATAGTTATCATGAAACTCTTAAAGGGGTTAACCTCCAGATTTGGGGTCAAATTAAAAAAAAAAAAAAAAAAGTAATTCCTAGTCCATTAATTATAGAAGTGAAAGGAAGCATACTGATATATTTCTGGCTATATCTAATGCGGATACTGTCTGCAACAACGTACTTTCACTAGTAGTTTTGCACTGCCAATTTACTCCACCACGCAACGGGGTAGACTTTTCTCTTACAGGTACGTGTATTTCTGAGTCACGTTTTGAGTTACCTGACTGGCGTTTACACATTATGGCAGTTAAGTTAAGAAAATAGTCAATGGCTTGGAAAGAAAGGTGTCTTTACCGGTGCGAGAAAGCCAGACAGGAAACACATGAATTGGCGCACTGACCGCCGTGATATGACCTACGCCGTTTAAAACAGCGTTAAACTCCATAACAAACTCATGGTAGTTATTCACCCAAAATCACTAATAAGGCACAAATAGAGCTCGACAATATCCGAAAAATAAAGATTTTAATTGATATGTGAAAATGATCCCCTGAAAAACTTCCATGTTTGCTAATTACAATGCCAGATTTTCACCCAAGCGTTTTACGTTATTAAAAAGTTATGAGCTTCTAAAAAGCATCATTATTCGTCTGCCAGATTATGAAAATACTTACGTTATTAAAGATCTTTGCCGAAACAAAGTCATATTGTAATGTTACATGTGCTTGTTGAACTGCAAATATTGGTTTTATTTGAAGAAAAATCTTCATTCTAATGATCAAAATCTGTTTAGTCGTACTATTATCAGAAGTGACGTATTTCTTGAGCATGAATCAAAACCCTCGTGTATGTGCAATAAACTTTTTGAATACAAAATTGAAACGCCAATTAAGAAAGTGCATTTTAAATCTCAAACATGATATAATTTGAGTCTACTTAGAACAAGAATACAAATACACGACACTTGTCTATCAAGGAAAGTCAACGAGTTGCGTCAAAACAATTTAATTGAAATTTGTTCAGCCAAATTGATAAGCCGGTGATTTATAACGTATGTATTCAATAATGTGACACAAACAGCATGTAGTTTGACCATTGTCATTTTAAAGGTCTGTATTCTAAGCCACTCGTTTTATTTCACTGTCATCATTGTTTGTCAAAATGTAAAATTATACTATCATACGATAGTATTTCTTATTACTATGTGTCCTGTAAAACAACTGTATATCCATTACGGGCGCGTTTTACTGTATTTTTGACTCGATTCAACATTTTATTTCATCTTTTATATCGTAATGTCTTGACTAGCAAAAGCATACATGCACCAAATGTGTTTAGGTATATAAGTAAGTCTCTGCATTCGAGTCTCTTTACGATTATTCAGTGAATTTCTATAATAACGTATGTATCACCAATGATCCTACCAATGAGAAGGAATGTTTTGGACAAAATGGCTTCAATAGATGTCTTAGTAATCACAAAAAATGAAACTAGAAACACAAAAAACTGTAAATCACAAAGTAACATGGCGGTATTCCAACATAAAACTTTTGATGAACAGTAAGAATAACGTATGTATCAATTCACATTCTCTGTGCATGAAAAATTCCCTTGATCTTTTCCTTTTCTTCCACGTCCAGCTTGAAGAGCCTCTGAGACTTTCCGGACGGTTTCAACGACTCAACGACACACAATACACTACTTTGACTGACCCAGATGCAGTCATCTCTACTTGGCCATCTGAACATTTCCTTTACCCTCTCCATGAACTTTACTTAATATTCTCTGTCATCTTCGTCAATGTCAACAATCTCTCCCAGAAACCAGGCGTCGTCATAAACAGCTGCTACAAAACTTCCAACACTAATGTGTTTAGATGTATGGATAGCTTCTGCGGGCGGATAATCATGATATTTGTTGTCTGAGTTATCCATTTGGGTATTCAAACTGCTCTTTTGATTTTCTCTTGAAGTCTGCTCTGTATTCTCTGTTTCCTCTGACTTTGTAACTTTGAACTCTACCTTTCTCCATGTATCGCAATACAGTCCAGACAAACACAAGTTACAGTAACATGATGTTTCTCTTGTCATTATCATGTTGACATCATTGTCATCAGGTGCACCTACTGCATGGAGTTTCATAGTTCCCTTTAAGGGCTTTGTCTTAATCAAAGCCATCTCTTCATCTTTACTTCTTATTTCATCTGTGCTTACCAGAATGAACTTTGCGCCCATACTTGAGTTTGATCCCCATGTGAAGAATTCCTTTGCACTTTGAATTTGAACATGCCCTTGTCTAATTGCAATATCGGCCATCCGTTTTGTAGTTCCGCCCAGTCCATCACATGGGCCTTTGCCGTGGCCAACTTCGAAGTAGTTCCAGCGTGCTCTGATGCCGAACATGACTTTGTGTTTGATGATTACATGAAAGATATATCTATTCCTGTACTGTGATGACGGAGAGTCTGTCCAGTAATGCACAGCACAAAGATCTGGTTTTATCATCTTCAGCTGAGGAATGACTTTGTCGAGAAAGGCACATACTGTGCTAGCGCTGTGTGTCATTTCATCACTTACTATGACAAAGCTTTTATGTTTTAATTCACTTTTTTCTCGATAATATGCAACTATTGGATGGATTGTTACCATGGTCTGGTTCCAGTAAGCTGTCTGAACTTCATTTAACGATCTACAGCTGAAGTTTTCTGCAAAGTCCATTTGCACCATGATTTCGTTTTCTGGCAAGTTTTCTTTCAGTACTCTTACCTGATGATACTGTTCCCTGACTCTCTGGACGTGTTTTTCGAACAGATCCATCTGACTTATCAATTCTGTTTTGAACTTCTCTCTTTCATCTTCTTTGTCTACAACCTTCATCTTTGTCTTCCCATTTCCTATATCTGTCTTTTCCCATTTTTTGTAAGCAACTTTGGTCGGCAGACTGCATAGTAAGTTGTCAATGTCATGTTTATGTATCATCACAATATTTTCTGGATTTTCACTTATTCGAACACCTAGTTTCCTCAGAGATTGTACTTTAAGGGCCATGTTCTGGTGATGAAGGCACTGGCAGGTGTTTCGTGAAATGAAAGATGCCAGTAATACATTTGTTGGTCGCAGACGAGTAAAAGTTGACAATGACATTTTTGTTTCGGGGTATTCGCTTCTGTATTTACAGTGTAGGTTTTTCAAATAATCTGTTAAAACTTTTGTCTGCACTCTCTCTTTTTCTCCATGTATTTTCTTTGCATCAGCTTTGCCCGGCTGAACTCGACTGTTATCTTCTCTATTGTAGAAGTCGACCACGCTCTCTTTAACAACTTTTGACAGTGAATTACGTTGTTCCTTCTTGTTCTCGAATCGTTTTTCATCAGCATGTGATAAAGCACGACGACAAACCTTCACACCTCTTCCGATGCTTTCCAAACATCTATATTTCTTCGCCAGCTTGCCAGAAATAATTCTATGGATATTATGAACTCTTTTCTTGCCAGATGCTTCTTTGGCAGCTTCAATTTCGTGCATCAATACGTTAGATGTTAACAGCTGTCGTTTAATACGTTTTTGTCTCTTTGGCGTAAGCCTTAGCTCTTCTATATCGTTCAATGTTTTTCTCTTCGGTGTTAGTTCCTCTGACGGTGATTCTCGTGTTTGTTTGTTATTCTTCTTCAGTCTTTCTATTCTCTTGCTCTTTGTTCTTGATTGGAGCTTTAGGCTCTTTATTTCTGATTTCAGTGACTCTATCTCTCGATATGCTCTGGCAAGTGCTCTTGAATTACGCTTCCTCACATTTTGTCCCAGAGCAGGAAGTTTAACAACAAGGGCAGTCGAATGTCCTTGCTTATTATTTGAGTGCATATCCCTGTTATCTCCTTCCGTTTCAGCATTTAGTGAATCATAACCACTTGTTTCTTCAGTTGAATTTCTATCTCTTTGCTGCTGAAGACGTTTTCTCTCTCTACATAATCTATTTCTCATTTTATTGTTCTCATTTCTTTGAGCTCTTTTGCTTGAGCTAAGTTTGGCTGCAGGAACATAATATTGCTGCTGCCTACGACGTTCCTTTTCTAAAAATGCAGGACCCTTTGCCTTCTGCCTCTCTCTGTAAGCTTTCTGTATTTCACTTTTACTTTTCGCCATCCTGGAAAAAAGAAATGACAATGTTCAACGTAAGTATCGATACATACGTTATCTTACATGACGCACCCATTTCCTATAAGTTCATATTTAAAATGAAATCATCATTGTCTTTCGGCTGTTTAATTCATAGATCAAAGATGACAAGAGCGACTGAAATAATTTCAAGTCAATTTATCCAAGAAATTTGCGTATTACAGTTCTGAAACAAAGTGTACAAGCACATTTTGATTTCAGACCCAATAAACTTTCATAAAAATGACGAGTTTGGTTTTTTGCATTAAAAACAACTTCTGCTCATTTTCACATAGAAGATGAATTTCACCTGTAATTAATTTAAGTTGTGGAAATATGGAAGAAATAAAAAAAAAAAACATTACTTAAATCAAATGCAATACATACGTTATCAAGCATAACGTATGTATCTGTTTTATAAGCGGATTTATCAAATGATTTGGAAGTCATAGCATGATTCCATTCTAGTTAAAGTTGGCAAATGTGCATAATCGTAATATTTAGTAACAGTACTTGATATATTTGGCAAAGTAAATGGTAACAAACCTGTTCTGAAGTTGATGCCTCGGAGTGAATTTTGTTTCTCGCTAAGGTCACAAAATGTACCCGTTCACTACCACGTGTTAACTAAAATGGCCGAATTTCTATGTGTACGCAATTATCTAAACGTCATCGATGATGTATGATATGACGTAAGCATCATTATGATAAAGTATATTATGTATGTATCGATAACGTATGTATTTCACAAGCAAGTTTACCGGCGGAAAATTTTCAACTGGAGTCTTTTGCAACATTTCAAAGCACTACTTTATCGACTATTACATAACTGATTTAGCGAACAGACATCTAAATGATCAACTTGGTATTGATGATTTTATCCACGCATAACGTAGGTACTGCTTGGTAATTACGGTCCCGGGCATCCATAGTCTGTAGACAAAATTTCAGTCTCAAGTTTTTCTATGAGTTTGGTATTAGTTCCAGTAATTTAAAGAGGTGTTGAACCAGCATTTCCAGATATATCTGAAAGAATATACATCGAAATAACTAATGCAACACTCACCTAAATATTCTTATAACGTATGTATTGCAACCCTTGCGACAACGACTGAAACAGTTTCCATTATAGTTCAGGCTATCTGACTAGACAAATGATCTAAAATTTCGTAATTCCATACTTTATTGACAAAACTACAAGAGTGATATTTTACAGATATACCATACTTTCCTTAAAATAACAGATAAACAAATGATTAACAGGCATGCGACAGGAACGTAAGTATCGTTTTCCATACTTTCAAGAGGCCTTTTTATAACTGTTATGAAATTATCCGACCAAGCAATATGTCAGAGGGTTATCAGGACTAGATGTTTTATCTAATACATATGGGTGGTATTTTATTGCAGCTTGACTTAGAATTACACGCTGCGACACAAAAATATGAAAAATGTGCCTTACTAGTGATTTTGGGTGTATTACTATTATTATGTGTTTTTCATTTAACCATTGTTATTATTATTCAAAATGGTATGCCACTGTAAGGTTGAAATATGACACCATAGTTTATGCGAGAAATAACCACTTTTCCACACACACATATATGGTCGACTGACCTATTTTCGTGGGGTACCTGTTTTCGAACCCCAAATGATATCCAAGTTTTGTCGTGAACTATGAAGTGAATGACATCACTGTTTTGTGTGAACCACTCATTTGAATGTACACAACAGCGCCACTGCAGCTGATTTATAAAATACATCGAAAAGAAGACAGTACGCATGTTTCTGAAGGAAAGATTGGTTTTAGTGACAAATTTCTTATTAGCTTTTTCAGCCCGATACGTACCCAATTCAATTTCTCCGTCTGATATTTAATTTTAATCCTGAAAAAGTCCTGACATGTGACATAGTCAGTCTTGATGTAAAACAGTCATGTGATCATACTGGAATAATGTGACAAGAGTCTGGTCTATAAATAGATCGGAGAATTTCGTGACCTATTTCGTTCGGTCGCTTATGAATGAACAATTTTTCCGGAACATTCGCTGCTACTGAGAGAAAATGGTTCCAACCCTTTTATTAAGACACTCAATGTTTTCAGATGTTTTATGATAAAGTGGTGTTTAACACAATTCTTAATCTGTCCTCATAGGTGTATATAAATTGATAGAAGGGACCAAAATGCCTTAATTTTTGTTATTCTGATATTCTGGTGCTGCCGTCACGAGAGGGCCAATGGCCGCCATGACACTAATCCATCCTTTTCATCGCGCTTCAAAAACTTAAGATTATTGACTCAGAGCTGTTCATTTTCATTGTTTAAAACAGTCCCTTGTCATGAAAGTTAACACCTTTGACGAGTTTTGGTGTATATGATGATTTTCAGTTCTTTATTTATGAAAGCCACAAAATGAGGGCATGTTTTCCCATGCGCCAATTCAGCTTCCGGCACAAAATTTGTTGGGTGAAATATGTTGTTGCCGTTGAATATGCATGATTCAGACAGAATTTGTGGTTTCATATGCCTTTTAGTATATAATATGTTTTTTTTTTGTTATTAGTTCTTCATTTAGATATGCGTAGGCTAAACTTGTCAATTTAGTCCCACGAAAACTGGCAAAACCACCATATCTACACTTACTCTTTATTAAAACCTATATGAATCAGTATTGTTTGGAAAAACGAAGGACAGTCACGATTTTTGCATAATAAAATATGCAACATGATTCCTGGCTCGAAAATACCCTATTCCATTAAAATTATGTCGGGTGTTTTGTCACCACTTAGAGAGCAGAATAGAGTGTAGCTGGAAGAATGCAGACGCTCTGTGAGTGTTCTAGGCAATTTTGTATCTGGTAAATATGACTTTAAAATGGCAAAGGGCTGCTTTTTGTTGACTTACAGTGTTAAGAGTTAATCATATTTTTTTAGCGATGTACTTAAAAAAAATCATGCATTTAGTTTTATATTATTTTGTAAAAATGTTGATACTTACATGGACGTGCAGACGACGGATCAGACGCTTGAAAAAAAAGGACGATTCGTTTGTGTGTTTCTGTTCATCACGTTAATCGAACAACGCTCATAAACGAAATTATACGATGTGTCCCAAAACTACCGATGGTTCGTGAATACCCGACAACGCTCTAATTCATTACGTAGTCATTCATCCTTGATTCATGTTGATATTCCTAAGTTTACAGCGATGTTTTTCAAAGTCGATTTCTGCAAACTTGTATAAGGTCAACTCTTTATTAAACGACAAAATTTAAGACTGAAATACTGAAAGCGTTTGCAGACGACAAAATAAATGTGGCTGCTGAACTGACAGCACTAGCCTTGTAAAGAAAGAGACCACATCTACGTAATTAAAACACATGCTATTTTATACAGGTCTACAGAATATGTTACATAAGAGAGAGAGAGAGAGAGAGGATTGCGCAGGCTGACATGAGTCAATACTTTTTGCAGATGCATTAAGCCCCCCTGTTTACGAAGCATGGCTCCTATTTAGTCTAAATCGATTTAATATTAATCTACATAACCTTGAGAAAGGAGTTAACCATTTATTGTAGTAGCCTACCCTTGTATATCTAGATCTAGTTTGTAACATGCTTCATAACTTTTCTTTTACTCTCATCCATTTTCCCTCTCCACCATGTGAGACAAACTTTACCGCCTTAAAACTGTTATAACTTATATCATCGCTTCAGTGTAAATAAAAGGGAGGGGGCTATTCGAAGTTGCAGTGTTTCAGTATCTGTGCACAAAGGAGATGACATAATGCAGACCTGTATGTAGTCATGCTTGTCTATATCCAGAACACAGGGATAACATAACGTGATTACCATTTTTGAGTATGTTAGTTACCCAACAGAACAGGGATCAGTTGTTATATACGATCCCAGAACGGGTAGGAAACTTCATATTCGGAGCCAATGGCTCCGATGAGAAAATGTTGTGTTGGTCTTCCGGTTCCGAAATTGTCGGCTCAAAAACAACTGAAAAACAGGCAAGCTTGTCATTCTTTGTAATTATGTGTTCTTATGTCTTTGAAATTCCAAAAAAGGAGAATGTCATGCGATTCTCAAGTCTTTCAACGTGTTTTCTACACTGCGGAAAGACGTGGAATGTGTACAGTATTGTCTTAATCATTTGTGCCGTGGGTTGACCGTAGCCGAAATAATACGTCAGGAACGTAGATTCAGTCTGTTATTGCCATTAAATTAGCAAATAAGAGAGAGGTTTGCTGTCCTACAGGCGTGAATTAGTATTTTGGACTGTTATAATCGCTGTTGGTAAAGAATTGAAAAGAAATAGCGTAAAAATGATAAAAACAAAGAAGGGCTCCGATTATGTGAACCGGCTCTAAACATGCTAGTCGGCACCGATCGATGAGGGCATCCGTTTAGAAAATTAGTTGTTTTTTTTTTGTTAGAAATTACTTAATTCAAAAGCTCTGTTTTCCTGGAAATACCCTTCAGTTCAAAATTTAATACATTTCTTCGTTGGAACGTGACCGATTTATGAAAATACAAAGGACTGATATTGTCACAACTGAAAATTCTATCTAACATTAGTCTATCTAAATTTTAAAAATACTTTTGTGTAGCTTTTGATTAACCAAATGGTCTATATGTCTCATTTGTAATGCTTTCGTCGTAAGTGCAGCAAACAAATAAACTCATACAATGAAAAATATTTGCATTTTCGGAACGCTGTGTGGTCTTCCAATAGTCATTAAACAGCTAAATAGATCAAAGTGCTGTAAGCACTGTAATCGGTCGACGCTGAATAATTACAGTGGTTTGAAATCAAAATGAAATGGTAGATGTTTGAAGGGTCCCTATAAACTTAGAAACGGAACCGAAACAAAACGCAACGAAATGAAACGAAACGCAACGCAACGAAACGGGACGAAATGGAACAGAACGGAATAAAACAAAACGCAACGCAACGAAACAAAACGGAACCAAACCCAACGAAACGAAACGAAATAGAACGAAACGAAACGAAACAGAAAAAAAAAAAAAAAAAAAAAAAAAAAAATTCAAGCATAAGTAAAAGTTACATCATTTTTTTTTTCTTTTAAATAATCTTCCTCTTGATTGCACTTAATAGAAAATAAAAGTAAAATCTGATATTAGCTGTAAGCGCGAAGATCGGGCTGTTATTGTGAATCTGGATTATTGTTCACTTTGTTATTGAAATAAATCATCATTAAAATGTTCTTCAATTATAGGGCAACTATCGGTGATGCAATTACGTCGCTGTCCAGTCGAAGCAGAGGCAAAATATTAGGGCCTAGATTATTTTCCCAATAACGACCCGTAAGCAACACCGCCCCGCACCACAACTGATCCCAGCTCCCAAAACGATCGCGTTGTATAACGCAACAGTCAGCATAACGCTCATTGCTGCGTCGGAACAATTCTACAGGGCCATTAGTTCGAGACAACAGAAACCTCGACTCATCAGAAAAAAAAATAATTGTACACTAACGCTGTCTTGTCCAGTTTATGTGTCTAAAGGCCAATTGCTATATATAACTGCAAATGCACCAACATGAACTGCAACCTCTGTAGTACGCAGCCAAGCCTCCAGCATACCTACGACTCTTTCTGGTAAATTTTCTCCAAGTCTTGAAATTGATATTTCTGATCAGTAGCCTATGTGGATCGGATATGTCCATCCCGTACATCACCGTGTATCATGACTCCGGAACTTGGTACCAGCCGAGTCGAGACAAAAGGTAGTCATATCATGTAGTGGGGTGAGTCAATCGTTTTTCGAACGGTTTTCAGTGAGTGTCTTCCTACCAAACGATATGCATCGGTGTTTAGAGATGTCCAACTGTTGTCCATGATCGTGCGTCAAAAATAATATTTCACCATGCTGCAAAAAACAGCAAAATCCTACTAGCTGGTACTGCTCAAACCACCATATCCCACTGAAAATCGTTCGTTTTGCGTTGTTACAAAGCTTGTTACCCTTGGTTTTTAATATCAAAATATTCCGGACATTTGAAATTGACTTCGGTATAAGTTTCATATGCAACAACCAAGATTTGATTGAATTATTCTCGAAAACAAGAATCCTTGGGAGTACGGCATCTTGAAAGGCTGTTGTACGGCAACATGAAAACTTTACTAAATTAACTGTACGGAAACTTGCATAGGTATGATACAGCAAAAGTGGCCATTTTGGCGCATTCTTTTACCCCTTTGAAGGTTCTAATGTCCTTCGCTTGCGGATATTGCACCAAGAGGCGTCTAGATCAGGACGACTAACATATTTAGCGTTTTGACGTCACAGAGAGGTAAAATTTATAGTCCGGTTACATTATCTTGAAAGGAACCACCATGAACCGCGGCAGAAAGGGATTTAGATAGTAAAAAGAAATAGTTTAAAAAAGATAGACAGGGTAAGAGATACTGGAATATGAATATTGAAACTCTTTCGCGGCTCAATATGAAGTAAAATTATGAAAAGTAATCTAACGAGCAATTTGCCTCTTTCTCCTCAGTGATTTTAATTTTGTTGAAAAGTAGTATCGGGTTATTGGGTAAGGCTCATGAAAATAATTAATTTCCAAATAGCACAAGAAAAGAATTAGTTTGCAGTGGTATGAATCAAGGCCCGGGGTATCCTTTAGCAGTAGCAATACTTGTTGATAGTAGTTTCATAAAGTGCGAGCAAATATGCCAGCAGGGGCCCGCCGAACATGTGCACATTTTTTACCAATCGCAAATTACCATCTACTCATTTTTTATCAGTACCAAGAAGTAGGTCAAAAGCCAGCGCATTCAGCTACGCCGAAAAAAGAGGTTGCATTCTCGTGATACTTTAAGCAGTTGTCGGCGATTCATGGTGGTCCAAGATTTTAGGTGGTTGGACGCTAATAAATGAGCCGGAGCACAACAAATTCTACAGTTTACATGTGCATCCTGCTTAGATCAGCCTGTTCATATAGATCAGTGTCTTCAATGACCATTCTATTGATAGCTAAGGACCAAACCTTACTCCAGGCGACCAGCGAAGACCCTGACTGACTGTAGATATGGAGGCCGAGTTTATGTATTTGCCGGGCGTGCTTATTGGTTGTACGAGTTGCTGCGGCCCGATATAAGGGCCGTTTGAAAAGTTCATCTGCGGCGAGTGCCCATGTGGAAAACCATTCATATTTGGTATCATTGTAAAGATCAACAACTACACTTTAATTTAATCGGCAATTTGCATGCATGCACCTGCTACAAAATACAGCCTCAAGGACATATATACTGTTTTATGCTGGACACTGGCATGGTCTGAAAACACTGTAATCAAGGCCCTAAAATGACATCAAGGTGACCATTCACATGCTGACACCCATATTGTTCCGAGCAGGTAAGAAATGGCCATTGACATGCCTAGAGACACTGCTCCTTCCTATGTTGGCCGCACCATGCTAGGTGGACAGTCTTGTCTGATGTCTGGAGTGTGAAAAAATATATTCGATATTGTGTCTGCATATAAATAGGTAATGGGTTCTACTTACTACCATACAGGCTCTTTTTTTATGTATGACACAAAGGGCCACAGTGGAGAAATGTTTGTAAAAAGGAAAGCTATTTTGTGTGTAATAAAATGGAGAAAGGGAGTAATTGCTTGTACATTGCATATACTTCTTTTCTCAAATACAAGTTGTATCAGAGTGGTAGTGAGTTAATATTTTTGAAAGACTGTTAGGCCAAGGCATGTTTGAAAACATGTGATTGTGACCCCAAAATGACAGCGGAATGGTCATTACAAAGCTGACAGCACAATGAGCCATTTTATAAAAAAAAAAAAAAAAAAACATGAACATGCCTGTGATATATTCCATGAAATATTGGCCACACCATGCTAGGGGAACAGTCTTGTCTAGTTGAATGTTTGATATAGAATGCAAAATCCTGTCAGCTTAAAAGGAAAGGAATCATTTATTATTTTTAGTTAACTGAATATGATGTTCAGAGTTTGTAATCCATTAAGAACAAGGTGAATCATGTGAATACTTTGGCCTACTTGGGGATGTGGAATTTGTTCCTTACCTCCGTTTGTTTTATTTTTAGGTCAAGTACTGAGATAGAGCAACATCGGCAGAATTTGGTAAAGCCAAGATGAATCGTCAGTATTGAAGATAGAACTAGTGCATGATGTACTCTATACTAGCAAACAGTATAGTTCTTTTAAAGATGCATAATCACAGACAGTGGGGAAAAAACACTGTTATAAGTTGAAAATGTATAGAATGGCTCAGAATGTGATCAGCTGTGTAAACTTAGATAACTGAACAATGTATATGGTGTAAGGGATAGAGAAACTCCGGGATTTTTCCTCATTTAAAACCGGAAATGACAACAGTGATTTCTTCAAAGGCAACCAAAACAAAATGAAATGCATTTTCTATCTGTCATAATCTGTGCAACCTTGCAGCCGAATTGCAATACATTGTTCAGATTTCTCTTCTTGACTGTTTTTGAACATGAGAAAAAGAGGTGTTTTCTATCGATAGATTAATTATGCGCATCATAGGAATGACATTGGTGGTTTACTGCAACTAGATTTTTCACGGGTTATCTCATAAAAGCATTTAGGTCGTTTAGTTGATATTTCTGGATTTTTTTTCTCCACAAAACTGTTGGTCGACATGTACATATAACATATTCTGTATTCTTCAGTAAACTTTGATCATCTTTTGAATTGACTTCTTTTGTGTAAATATTACCACATTTCCCAACAACCCCAAGTTTTAACCACAGTGATTTAGCAGTGGTCTTTAAAACATTGTGGGAAAAGGAAAAAATGCTGGAAACCAGCATTTTCTCCTTTTCCCACAATGTTTTCTGTCCCTTCAATTACTAGTTGAGCCAGGTTTAATTTGTCATCTGCCAATGTTTTCAATATGGGCCAGTCCAGAATATTGTTGTCTGGTAGAGTTAAGCCAATATCCAATCAGACCCTTGTAAAACCACTTAAAATGGGTCTTGAATAAAACGCACAAAGAGGGTATTTCAAAGAATAATTTGTACAAAATTAAATGATTAACCCTTTACCACACAATCACAACTTGTAACGACCATGAGGAAGGAGCCATTTGAAAACACTGTGGAAAGAGGGGAAACTGCTGATAACCAGCATTTTCTAGTATTCCCACGTTTTCTACCCCACCAGGAATACATCTCACCATTTGGGTCACATTTGTCGTCTACAAATGCTATCAATTTGGACCAGTCTAAAATTTTGTCATGTGGTAGAGTTAAGGAAACACTATTATGTGAATTTAACCCTTTACCGGACAACAAAATTTTAGCCTTGTCCAAACTGAAAGCATTTAGAGATGACGATTTCAGTTTGGCTCAAATGGTGCAATTTTTCTTTGATAAGAGTTGAAAACTGTTGGAAAAGAAGAAAATGCGGGTTACCAGCATTTTCTCACAATGTTTTCAAAAGGCTTCTTTCCCAGGGTCGTTAAAAGGTGGCATTGTGCAGTAAAGGGTTAAAAACTGCACGTAGCTCAGTGGGTAGCATACAGAACTTGAGAACAGAGGGTCACTGGTTCAAATGCAATGCTTAGCCAATTTCTTACCGCGGATTGATGATGGTCATTGTGACACGATTTGTTCCTCTCTCACCACTGACCATTGTTCTGACGATGTTTATCTGGAAAAGCAGCTAGTTGCTTGGAAAGAATATTGTGCATAGTAGTACTTTACTAGTAAAAGAAACTCCAGGGAAGCATGGATAGGTGTACTTGGCACTGAAATATAACTGGAACAATGTTGAAAATGGCATTAAACACCATATAATCAATCAATCAGTCAACCTGTATGCTACCAATTAAACTACCAGGAACGACCTTAACATTAGAGAACAGCATCACTGAATCATTTTCTCCTCAGACTTATCCCATTTGCAATCCCTTACCAAACAATCCCATGTTTTAACAAACCTAGGAAAGAAGGCTTCTGAAAACATTGATGAGAAAGGTGAAACTGCTGGTCACCAGCATTTTCTCCTTTTCCACAATGTTTTCCACCCCGTTACGAATCCCATCATTTGTGCAATCTTTAATATGTTGTTAGCAAGTTGCTTACAAAATTGGGATCGGTCTGAAATTTTGTTGTTTGGTAACGAGTTAGCCCTTTACCATACCATCCAGATTTGAAATGACCTTGACAGGGAAGGCCTTTAAAACATGGTTAAGAAAGCTTTTGAAAATATTGTAGGAACAGAATAAAATGCAGGTAACCAACATTTACTCCTTTTCTGACAGTGTCTACTGAGCTTTTAAAGAAAAATCCAATCATTTTTGCTACATTCTACTTGCTGTTTGCACATGCTTTCCATTTAGACAAGATTTGATAATATTCTGTCTGGTAAAGAGTTGACCACTTAGCCAAACAGGATCAAGGAAACAGATTTGAGCTATGCTCTGATGAAAGGGGGCTTAATGTATCTCTATGATGCATGATAACAAGCAATTATTACATTATTATGGATCCATTAAGTCTATTTTTTATACCAACAGACTGAATCCTAAGGTACAATGGTCCTCTGACATACAGAAAATGTACCAAAAGCAAAAAGTTTCAGCCCAAGACAGCCTGTGCAGACTGTGCAGGCTAATTGGGGTGCATACTTTTTTTTTTTTTTTTTTTTTTTTTTTTAAATAATGAACATTAACCCCCCTTTTCACAGAGCATGACTTATTTGTTTGTGCTCGATTTTAACACCATTTTATCAGCTTAGGCCATATCAAAGTGGTGTAGGCACCTATGCATGTGTTTCCTGGCTCTCTCATATCACCAGTACTGACAACTTTCCTTCCAAGCCACTGACAACTGTTCCCACATGCATCAGACATAAGGGGCAAAAAATCTCCAAAAACAAAGCTTGCCTCTACGAGGTATCAAAGGAGACAAACAAATAAAAGTTTGATGTCATAGTTTGTTGCTATGGCTCTTTACCCTTTACCAAACAACAAAATTTGGGATGCAACCAAATTGAAAGAATTTGTAGACCACAAATTACCTGTAGCTCAAATGTTGATTTCTGTCTTTCATAGCTTAGAAAACATTGCCGGAAAAGGAGAAATTGCTGGTTACCAGCATTTTCTGCTTTTGCCAGAATTTCAAAAACCTTCTTTCCCAGGGTCATCAAAACCAAGGAATGTTTGGTAAATCATGAAGACACAACAATCCTGATGTAATATGGACTGAGATCCAAGACAGTGACAGTGTTGGTATAAAATGTACAATGTTGGATTGCTTGCAGAGGAATTAAGTTTTATATATCAACTGATATATGATAAATAGAAAACATCGTGGGAAAAGGAGAAAATGCTGGTTATCAAAAAGCTTTTTCCTCAGGGTAGTTAAAACTTGGGATTGTGCAGTAAAGGATTAACTCATCAGTTTATAAATGGTAGAAACATGGTATTGCAAGCAACCTGAATTGAAGGCTGAATTGAAAGCTGGTAAGTTTTAAAGGCTTACCTATTGAAACATTTTCTAGAAGTACTTTATGAATATTTGATGTATTTACAATTAGCATAAAAATGGTATTGCTAGCAACCTGACAGTTGACACTTCCATTTGTGCTTTTAAACCCCTGTCCCTTGTGACACTGCAGACCATGGAAATGCCTACTGTCATTTTACAGGACCTTACCTTTTCATACCAATTTTATTTGGAAGGGAATTTGAAAAAGATAGATGTAGAAAAAATGGCATTTGTCTGTAAAAGGGCAGAAAACATTACTGGAAGGAGCAAATGCGTAGCCAGCATTTCTCCTTTTCCAACATTGTTTTCCAAAGCCTTCTTCCTCAGGTTGTTACAGCACATGCTTGTTTAGTAAAGGCTCACCTGACTGATGCCTGTTTATCAAGATACAATGTTTATATCAAGTTCCAATAAATCAACATTGAGAAAGTTTTCACTTCATACTGAATTTATTTTGGTACATGAATATCGCTTTTTTAAAAGGCAGCAACCCCATAGTTAAAACTTCCATTTCTGATATATGGCCCCTGTCCCTGGCAACACTGTAGATAATGGGAACTCCAACACACCTGATAGTTTGATTTATATTTGACCTACAAGTTCAGATGTTTATATTATACAGACTGGTTTGCTATAAACCTGAATGTAATTAAGGTGAGTTTTATAGGTTGACCAAACTTGTCATTTTGACCTCTATGTCTTTGACCTTAAGGATAACATAGTTTTAAAATATTGTATTGCTAGCAACCTGAATATTAGGTCAGTAAATTTTAACAAGAGGGCCATGATGGCCCTGTATCGCTCCACTGGCTTATAAATATAAACCACGAAGAAAAGTCTTCACTATATAAGCCCTTATAAAACTTTGACCTCATGGCTACAGTCTGACTAAATGGGGAATATTGTATTAGAAGAATAACATGCCAAATGTGGGAGTTCTTGGCCTTATGGCTGGTAACAAGATGGTTTCTGAACTTTTCACTCCATAAACCCATGTACAACTTGTGATCCCTGGTGCAGGGCCAAACTTGATCCTAGAGCTGTAACTTGGGCCCTCTTTGTAACTGTCCACTAAATAATGCTATAATTATATGCAAAATTTGGTAGCCTAAGCCTTATGGCTATGTACACCAAGATTTAAAAGTTTTCCCTATGTAAGCCTATGTAAATCTTGTGAACCCCCCCCCTCCAAGTATGAGGCCAAATTGACCCCAGGACTATACTTTGGACACTTTTGGTAGACTCCAACTAGATCAAGCTAAATGCCAAATTTGGTAGCTCTAGGCCTTATGGTTTCAGACAAGAAGATATTTAAAGTTTTCTCTATATAAGCCTATGTATAAAACTTGTGACCCCTGGGGAAGAGCCAATTTTGACCCCAGGGCTATAATTTCAAAAAACATGATAGAGGTCTACTACATAAAGCTACATGCCAAATTTGGTAGCCCTATGCCTTATGGTTTCAGACAAGAAGATTTTTAAAGTTTTCTCTATATAAGCCTATGTAAAACTTGTGACCCCTGGGGAAGAGCCAATTTTGACCCCAGGGCTATAATTTGAAGAAACTTGATAGAGATCTACTACATAAAGCTACATGCCAAATTTGGTAGCCCTATGCCTTATGGTTTCAGACAAGAAGATTTTTAAAGTTTTCTCTATATAAGCCTATGTAAAACTTGTGACCCCTGGGGCAGAGCCAATTTTGACCCCAGGGCTATAATTTGAAGAAACTTGATAGAGGTCTACTACATAAAGCTACATGCCAAATTTGGTAGCCCTATGCCTTATGGTTTCAGACAAGAAGATTTTTAAAGATTTCCAATATTTTTCAGTTTTGTTGCCATGGCAACCAGAGTTTTTGAAGGAATCAAATTCTTTCAAGAAATTCTGAAGAGGACCATGTCAGGATCATTTCTGTGAAGTTTCGTGAAAATCGGATGGGTAGTTTCAGAGAAGAAGATGTTTGAAATAAAAGTTAACGCACGGACGGACGGATGGACGACCGGACGGACGGACGGACGGACGGACGGATGCACGACGGACACCGGGCCATGACATAAGCCCGCTGGCCTTCGGCCAGTGGAGCTAAAAACACATGTAAGAAAACCTTGAACTCGATATTCAATGTAGATTTGACCAATTTGCAATTAGTTTTAAGTGCTTTAATGATTTTTGCTATAAATCTTGTCCCTGTCAACAATGAAGATAACAGAAATTCCTACACTAAGTTCATTCAGTCTTACCTATTTATAGACATTCTATGTAGGTAAAGCAATTTCATAAATTGACATGAAAGACTGACTATACATGCTTGATTTGAAAATAAACAGACAGACTTTGGACAAAAATAATTGCAAATGTTGTTGTTAATAATTTATAAGAACTTCTATAAACAAGAAATATCTTTAAACATGAGTGGCAAATTGTCGCAAGATACGCCCATCCCACTGCCAGTTGTTGAGGGGGATAATAATTGTAAAGGGCAGGTAGAGGAAAATAGTAGTGCAGCAGAAATCATGTAGGTGATTGAAATAGGCATGAATGTCTCCGGCCAGAGCATAACTTTGACATCTCCAGTCTGAACATCTTGAAATTTGGTATGCATGATTGTTGAAAAATTACGCAGTGCAGTGCACAAGAAACATAACTCTTCCTAGCATGAATTTTGAGTTATTTCCCCATTGATCTTCATTTTTATAGCATTTCTTGCTTGTCCAGAGCATAACTTCCATAACCATTTACCTACATGAAGTAACAGGAAAATGTTAAGTTCGCAGGTTAAACATAAACTGTCATCTCTGCTGCGCCCATATAATATTTGTGCAAAGCAAGCTACATCCAACGTCACAACAGTACTGTTGTACAGCTTGTAAAAACACTCAGATACCTACTTGTATAAAGTTCGACATCCACTGCAAACTTGCACTGCTACAAAATGTGCCTGGAATAAATCTTACTCAGAATTCTTTACTAAGAAAATAGTGAAATAATTAAAAAACTACAAATAAGATGGTTAAGTTATGCGGTACGAAGATCAAAGGGGGAGTAACTCAAAATTCATGTGAGGAAGAGTTACGGTTCTTGTGCACTGCGCTCTGTAATCTTTCAACAATCATGCATATCAAATTTGAAGATGTTCAGACTAGAGATGACAAAGTTATACTCCAGACAAACAGAAAATGCTGTAAAAATGAAGGTCAAAGGGGGAAAAACTCAAAATTTGTGCTAGGAAGAGTTATGGTTCTTGTGCACTGCACTCCATAATTTTTCAACAATCATGCATACCAAATTTGAAGATGTTCAGACTAGAGATGACAAAGTTCTGCTCCGGTCAAGCAAGAAATGCTGTAAAAATGAAGATCAAAGGGGGGAAAAACTCAAAATTTGTGCTAGGAAGAGTTATGGTTCTTGTGCACTGCACTCCGTAATTTTCAACAATCATGCATATCAAATTTGAAGATGTTCAGACTAGAGATGACAAAGTTATGCTCCGGATAAGCAGAAAATGCTATAACAAGAGGGCCATGATGGCCCTGTATCACTCCACTGGCTTATAACCCATAAATACTAAACATTTCAATTCTGAGCCAAATGGTTTCAAAATGAAGACTTACAAAGTTTTCTCTGTAAAAGCCCATGTGAAAGTTAAGACCCGCAGGGCAAAGCCATTTTTGATCCCAGAGCTATAATTACTTGAACCCTGGTAGAGGTCCACAAGATAAAGCCATATGTCAAAATAATACAAGTCTATGCTGTATAGTTATAAATAAGGTGATTTTCAAGTTTTGTCCATATGAAGTCTCTGTAAAACATAAGACCCCTGATGCAAGGCTAATTTCAAAAAAAAAATCAAAACTGGAAGATTTCTCAAGTTGTCACTATGTAAGCCCATGTAAAACTTGTGACCCCTGCCGCGGGGCCAATTTTGACCCCAGGGCTAAAATTTTGGCCCACTTGGTAGAGGCCCACTAGATATAGCTACATGCAAAATTTGGTAGCTCTAAGACTTATGGCTGGGTACAGGAACGGACGGACGCACGACGGAGCCGGAGACATTCATGCACTGGAACAGACGGATCGACGGACGACGGACACTGGGCCATGACATAAGCCCGCTGGCCTTTGGCCAGTGGAGCTGAAAATGAAGGTCAATGGGGGAAAAACTCAAAATTTGTGCTAGGAAGAGTTATGGTTCTTGTGCACTGCACTCCGTAATTTTTCAACAATCATGCATACCAAATTTGAAGATGTTCAGACTAGAGATGACAAAGTTCTGCTCTGGACAAGAAAGAAATACTGTAAAAATGAAGATCAAAGGGGGAAAAACTCAAAATTTGTGCTAGGAAGAGTTATGGTTCTTGTGCACTGCACTCCGTAATTTTTCAACAATCATGCATACCAAATTTGAAGATGTTCTGACTAGAGATGACAAAGTTCTGCTCCGGACAAGCAGAAAATGCTGTAAAAATGACAATCAAAGGGAAATAACTCAGACAGCACAAGGTAGAGTTATGGATCTTTCGCACTGCACTCTGTATTATTGCAACAAACACAAATGCCAAGTTTCATGTCAATCGGACTGAAGATGACAAAGTTATGCTCCGGACAAAGAACTGGACGCCTCCCGCCCGCCTGTACGCCATGGGTGATCCCATAATACGTCCTGTCTTCGAGGGGCGTATAAAAAAGACAGATGGCATAAATTTGCCCGCAAATAGGCAGCCGTCCTTAAAATAAACATGTCTAATTTTCAACCAATCACAAATTTCCATTTACTCAATTTTTATCAGTACAAAAAAGTAGATCAACAGCGAGCACATTCAGCTACATCCCCAAAATAAAAACAAGAGGGCCATGATGGCCCTGGGTCGCTCACCTTAGTAGAGTGCCCTAAAGGTATTTCTTTAATTTGACCATGTGACCTAGTTTTTGACCGCAGGTGACCCAATTTCGAACTCAAATTTCATGAAGACAAACATTCTGACCAATTTTCAAGTCAAGTGAGCAAAAAATGTGGCCTCGAGTGCCCTAAATGTATTTTTTTAATTTGACCTAGTGACCTAGATTATGACCCCAGGTGACCCAAATTTAAACTGGTCTTGGACTATATCAAAAGAAACATTTTAACCAATTTTCAAATCAACTGAATAATAAATGTGGCCTCTAGAGTGCCCACTAGCTGTTTCTTTAATTTGACCAAGTGACCTAGTTTATGACCCCAGTTGACCCAAATTTAGACTCATGTGAAATTTTATAAAGACAAACATTCTGACCAATTTTCAAGGCAATTAAGCAAATAATGTGGCCTCTAGAGTGCCCACAAGGAATTTCTTTCATTTGACCTAGTGACCTAGTTTATGGTTCCAGGTGACCCAAATCCAAACTCATCTGGTATTTCATCACGACAAACATTCTGGCCAAATTTCAGGTCATTTGAGCAATAAATGTGGCCTCCAGAGTGCAAACAAGGTATTTCTTTAAATTGACCCAGTAAACTAATATGGCCCAAGTTGACCCAAATTAATCTTATGTGAGACTTTATAAAGACAAACTTTCTAACTAATTTTCAAGGCAATTGAGCAAATAATGTGGCCTCGAGAGTGCCAACAAGGCATTTCTTTAATTTGACCTAGTGACCTAGTTTATGACCCAAGATGACCCAATTTTGAACTCAATGAACTTGTTGTGCTTAGATGGGCAAACAAACTTAGAAGAGAATCACTACATACCAAATATCAAAGCTCTACGCCTTCCAGTTTTAAAGAAGAATTTTAAAGTTTTCCTTCTTTGTTCCTATGTTCGAACTTGTGACACCCGGGGATGGGCCAGTTTTGACCCAAGCAGCATCCTTGGAACAAACTTGGTAAAGGTCCACTAGGAGATGCTACATACCAAATATCAAAGCTCTACACCTTCCCATTTAAGAGAAAAAGAAATTTAAAGTTTTCCTTCTTTGTTCCTATGTTCGAACTTGTGACCCCTGGGGCGGGGCCAGTTTTGACCCAGGGGCATCATATGAACAAACTTGGTAGAGGTCGACTCTGAGATGCAACATACCAAATATCAAAGCTCCACACCTTTCGGTTTCAGAAAAGAAGAATTTTACAGTTTTCCCTCTTTGTTCCTATGTTTGAACTTGTGACCCCAGGGGCTGGGCCAGTTTTGACCCAAGCAGCATCCTTGGAACAAACTTGGTAGAAGTCCACTAGGAGATGCTACATACCAAATATCAAAGCTCTATGCCTTCCCATTTAAGAGAAAAAAAAAATTAAAGTTTTCCTTTTTTGTTTCTATTTTTAAACTTGTGACCCCCGGGGCTGCGCCAGTTTTGACCCCAAGGGCATCATATGAACAAACTTAGTAGAGGTCTTCTAGGCGATGCTACATACAAAATATCAAAGCTCTACGCCTTCCAGTTTCAGAGAAGTTGATTCTTAAAGTTTTCCTTCTCTGTTCCTATGTTCAAACTTGTGACCCCCTGGGCGGGGCCAGTTTTGACCCCAAGGGCATTATATAAACAAACTTGGTAGAGATCCACTAGAAGATGCTACATAGTACATATCAAAGCTCCATGCCTTCCTGTTTCAGAGAAAAAGATTTTTAAAGTTTTCCTTCTTTGTTCCTATGTTGGAAATTGTGACCCCCGGGGTGGGGCCAGTTTTGACCCCAGGGGCATCATATGAACAAACTTGGTAGAGGTCCACTAGGCAATGCTACATACCAAATATGAAAGCTCTACGCCTTCCAGTTTCAGAGAAGATGATTTTTAAAGTTTTCCCTCTTTGTTCCTATGTTTGAACTTGTGACCCCCGGGGCAGGGCCAGTTTTGACCCAAAGGGCATTATATAAACGAACTTGGTAGAGGTCTACTAGGAGATGCTTCATGCCAAATATGAAAGCTCTATGCCTTCTAGTTTTAGAGAAGATGATTCTTAAAGTTTTCCTTCTTTGTTCCTGTAGTGGAAATTGTGACCCCCGGGGCGGGGCCAGTTTTGACTCCAGGGACATCATATGAACAAACTTGGTAGAGGTCCACTAGGAGATGCTACATGCCAAATATCAAACCTCTACGCCTTCAAGTTTCAGAGAAGAAGATTTTTAAAGTTTTCCTTCTTTGTTACTATGCTCAAACTTGTGACCCCCGGGGCAGGGCCAGTTTTGACCCCAGGGGCATCATATGAACAAACTTGGTAGAGGTCCACTAGGCAATGCTACATACCAAATATGAAAGCTCTACGCCTTCCTCTATTTTTTAAGTTTCCCCTCTTTGTTCCTATGTTCGAACTTGTGACCCCCGGGGCAGGGCTACTTTTGATCCCAAGGGCATCATATGAACAAACTTGGGTGCCAAGTTTCATCAAGATTGGCCCAGTGGTTTAGGAGAAGAAGATGTTTAAAGAAATTGTTGACGGACGACAGATGACAGACGACGGACGCCGGACATAGGGCGATCACAATAGCTCACCTTTAGCACGTTGTGCTAAAGGTGAGCTAAAAAACCAATTTCAGATTTTCAATTTCCTCAGTATTTTTAAAATGAAAATCTGTCCTAGATATTCAGTCAAAAATAACAAAAAAATGTTTTCTTGGTGTTTAATGCAGTTTTCAAAGTCGTTTCAGTTATATCATGGTGGCTAGTACATCTACAATGTATCTATGCTTACCTGGAGTCTCTTATCAGTATTTTGCACATTATTCTTTCCAAGCCACTGGCTGCTTTCCAACATAACCCACATAACCATGGTCAAAAGAAGAAAACTACACAAAAATTATGAGAAATAAACTTAGCAAAACTTTGTATATCATAAACCATTACCAATGTCTTGCTCCCAGAACTGCCATGACAAAGACAATTTCAGACAGGAATTTTATGCTCAAAATGATGAATTAAACAAGCATTCTGATAGTATTGCATAGCAATACAAGTCCCCTACCGGCCGTATGTATAACTGGCATGTCAGTGAAATTTTTAAAGTCCAAGGCCTGTAAATGCGTCAAAAAGCAGTGGAGCGGGACGAAACTCGAACTTGATGTGTAAGTCATGGTGGTTGATGTACACACCAAAAATCAGCTCTATATGTAGCAGCGTTTAGAAAAAAAAGTGGGGAAAAATGTTTTATCAGTGAAATTTTTTAAGTCCAAGGCCCGTAAATGCGTCAAAAAGCAGTGGAGCGGGACGAAACTCGAACTTTGATGTGTAAGTCATGGTGGTTGATGTACACACCAAAAATCAGCTCTATATGTAGCAGCGTTTAGGAAAAAAGTGCGGAAAAATGTTTTATCAGTGAAATTTTGTAAGTCCAAGGCCCGTAAATGCGTGAAAAAGCAGTGGAGCGGGACGAAACTCGAACTTGATCTGTAAGTAATGGTGGTTGACTTACACAGCAAAAGTCAGGTGAATATCTACCAGCATTTAGAAAAAAAGGTCCGGAAAACTGATTTATCAGTGAAATTTTGTAAGTCCAAGGCCTGTAAATCCGTGAAAAACCAGTGGACCGGAACGAAAGTCAAACTTGATCTGTAAGTCATGGTGGTTGAGTCACACAGCAAATCTGAGATCAATACCTACCAGCGTTTAGGAAAAAAGTCCGGAAAACCGATTTATCAGTGAAATTTGTAAGTCCAAGGCCCGTAAATCCGTGAAAAACCAGTGGACCGGAACGAAAGTCAAACTTGATCTGTAAGTCATGGTGGTTGAGTCACACAGCAAATCTGAGATCAATACCTACCAGCGTTTAGGAAAAATGTCCAGAAAACTGATTTATCAGTGAAATTTTGTAAGTCCAAGGCCCGAAAATCCGTGAAAAACCAGTGGACCGGAACGAAAGTCGAAATTGATCTGTAAGTGATGGTGGGTGACTTAAACACCAAAACTCAGCTCAATATGTACCAGCGTTTAGAAAAATAGTCTGGAAAACTGAATTGCCTGACTGACGGACAGAAGGACAGACAGACGGATGGACAGACGGACGGAGTGCAAACCTAAAGTCCCCTTCGGCTTCGCCGGTAGGGGACTAAAAATACACCAGCAACAAACATATCTCTATAAAAATCAAAAAGAACCAAAGAAATATTAATTTTGAAAAGATATATAAAGAAACTAGCTTAAAATTGACTGAAAACTTTGACCTACCTCTCCAGTCTGTATTTAAATTTCCTTGAGCAACTTCCTTTCCTCCCTGAAAAGAGACATAAAAGAAATAATAATACTTTGTAAATGAAATATTTCAGTATCCAATTGAAATTGAGCCTTTAATGAACAATCACAACCTTTATTGACTCAAAAGAAAATAATCTTTGGAAACATTGTGGAACAAGAGCGGCAAATCGTCGCAAGATACGTCCGTCTTACCCCAAGTTGTAAAGTTGGGGCATAATAATGATAAAGGGGAGGTATAGAAAAATAGTAGTGCAGAATATTTTTTTTACTGTTGATTGAAAATAATGGCAGTGTATTTGTGTTGACGGAACTCTTGTTTATTATTGTATTACTATTAACTCTTTACCACACAGCAAAAGTTTGGACTAGTCCAAATTGAAATCATTTGCAGTTTACAAACTAAATGTAACTCAAAAATTGAAATTTGGTTTGGAAAGGGTAGAAAACATTGTGGGAAAAGGAGAAAATGCTGGTTACAAGCATTTTCTGCTTTTCCCACAATGTTTTCTAACGGCATATTTCTCAGGGTCATCAAAAGTAGGGATTGTGTGGTAATGGGTTAATATATGGCATCAAATCATCTCTGCTGTTATCCCCTGCTCCAATCTGTCCACCTACCTGCTTGTCTGTAACCCATGGGCCCATCTTGTGTCATATATTTCTGAGCAACTATAACTCAATTTGACTTAAAAGTTGATGCTTGGGTATGGTTCTTAAATATTGCTTCACAAATTCCTGTTCCTATTTTACAGCTTAGTCCATTTTAGACAGATTATGGTATGGTACTAAATTATCATAACACTGTTCACAGCAACTATAACACTGACTTGAAACTTGCTATAATAGTTTAGGTATATATGGTTCCTACATGCTGCTTATTCGATTCAGGTCTACAAGTCATCTACTTCCTGTTATACAAGTTCGTCAATATTACGACAGATAATAGTATGGTACTAAATTTTTGTCAAATTTTTCTTAGCAACTATAACTGACAGAGACTTGGAACTTTGCATGAGGCTCCAGAGAGGGTTCCTACACGTCACTTAGTGAATTTAGGTCAACCAGTAGCTTACTTTCTGTAATAAGACTTTCTGTAATAAGATGATCTAGATTTCCTGTTGTTTCTACAAGGCTATCCACACAGCCTTATGGTCCGAGTAATACACTTCAAGAACACCAGTCTGCACAGTGGTAAGGTTTGTGTAAATTAAGTCTAACAAAGATCCAGTGTCAAATTCATTTGAGGGAGAGAAATAGTCAAGTTCCCAGTTTGAGTGTACAGACTGAACAAATTTCGCAGCTTTTTTGTTTAATGTTTTGGTTGGTTGGTTGGTTGTATTGGGGTTTAACGCCACTTTAACAGCTAAGGTCATATCATGGCGGTCGGTGATGCAAATAAGTTTCCTGGCTTTCTCACACCAGTACTAACACAACTTTTTTTTCCAAAGCCACTGACTACAGGTGAAAATATGCCGGACAGAAAGTTTGCCCCAACTGGGGGTTGAACTCACAACGACCAGGTCAGGAATCTAATACGCTCACCACTAAGCCACCCAGGCGGGGCCTTAGTGTTTTGGTGCTAAATTTGACCAGAAAAACATTGATTTGTGTGAAGAAGTGTCATCAAACACGAGAAACACATGTAAAGTTACATTTGACTATGGGATATCCTGCAGCAGTATTGCAACTGCACCACATCTTCCTGTTTCTGGACAATTCAGCTTTACAATCGAGAATAAAAGTTACACTTTACTAACAAGTTTCTGTCCCAGGTGATAAGTTGCAGTTTGAAGGCATTGAGAGGCATGCAAAGCAAGGAACGACATCCCATGCAGAGTCATCGCTACTTTTCATTGGTTTAATATAATGTTTTGATGTATGCACATGAGGGAGCTTTGCATGCAAAGATGCATGGAAAGAATATATTATCTTTATTAATCCATTGTTTGGAAATATGTAAATTTTACCTATGCGTCTCTTTATCCTTTCAGTATATTAATTTGCATACTTTTATTGATTTACATAAGTATAAACTGTCATGTCTGTTGCGCCCATATCCTATAGCAAGCAACCATCAAAGTAAAAACACACAGATACCTACTTTTATGAAGTGATATTCCCTGCAAACTTGCACTCCTAAAAATGTGCCTGGAATAAATCTTGAAAAAAATTTTGATTTCACATCTTTCAAAAAAAAATTAAAATCTACAAATAAGAGGATGAAATTTTATATTGGCAACACCTATACTCTTGGAGATACAGCGTGGTCAAAATTTATGTTTAGAAATAAGTAGATATATAATGTCATGAAATTTCCTAGCCATAGCTAGCATAGAATTGGAGAATCCTACAAACAAAATTTAAGTGTGATAAACAATACAGGGGAAAAACACAAGTTTAGCAAGCATGAACAATACCTTACAGTTCTATTTTATAAGATGTACTATACCACAAAATTTCATATTGAAGAATAGTTTTGGAGATATGCCCTTGAAAAATTTTAAGCCTGAAAAACAACAAAGAACAATAACTGAAAAGTTAACCAAGCAAGAGATATGGTTCCTATGTAATACACTTTATGTTGATATCCATAGATACGATAGTGTTGAATTTAAGCCTGAAAAATGACTAAGGACAATAAGAAAAAGTTAAGGAAGCAATAGTTATGTTTCTAATAATCTGAGATGTATGCATCACTGAAATTTCATATACATAGGTAGTGTAGTAAGAGAGATATGCTGCTGACAAAATTTAAGTATGAAAAAGAAGAAAGGGCAATTACTCATAAGGAAGGAAGATTTATTCTTTGTGTACACTGCACCCCATATGATTACAACAAACACAACTGTCAAATTTAAAGTTAATAGGTTTTAAGATGTGTAAGTTATGCTACCTGGATGCCTGTACGCCATGGCTGATCCCATAATACATCCTCTCTTGAAAGGGTGCATAAAAAATAAGCAATTTATATTTCATGTGCACTGCACTACCCCTTGATGAGATGTATCCAGCCCTAAAATTTCATAACCCGAGGTAGTATAGTTTGAGAGATATGCATCATACAAAATTCAAGTTCGAAAAAAAAAACAAGAAAGGGCAATAACTGAAAAATTAAGCAAAGCAAGAGTTGAAATTTATATGCACAGCACTTCCCGTTGATGGAATGTATCCACGCATGAAATTTCATATCCTTAGCTAGTATAGTTCTGAAGATATGCACTGGACAAAATTAAAGTTTCAAAATAAAGAAAGAGCAATAAGTCAAAACTTAAGCAAGAGTTATGGTTCATGTGCACTGCACTCCCAGTTGATGAGATCTATCTACGCATGAAATTTCATAGCCATAGGTAGTATAGTTTTGGAGATATGCGCGAGACAAAATTCAAGTATGAAAATAAGTCAAAAATTAAGGAAGGAAGAGTTATGATTCCTGTGCACTGCACTCCCCTTTAATGAGATGTATGCAGGCATGAAATTTCATAACCCTAGGTAGTATAGTTTTGGAGATATTCACCGGAGAAAATGCAAGTATGAAAAAGAAGAAAGGGCAATAACTGAAAAATTGAGGAAGCAAGAGTTATGATTCCTGTGCACTGCACTCCCGCTTAATGAGATGTATGCAGACATGAAATTTCATAACCTTAGGTAGTATAGTATTGGAGATATTCACCGGACAAAATTCAAGTATGAAAAACAAGAAAGGGCAATAACTGAAAAATTAAGGAAGCAAGAGTTATGATTCCTGTGCACTGCACTCCCCCTTGATGAGATCTATCCATACATGAAATTTCATAACCGTAGGTAGTATAGTTTTGGAGATATGCTCCGGACAAAATTCAAGTATGAAAAACAACAAAGGGTAATAAGTCAAAAATTAAGGAAGCAAGAGTTATGATTCCTGTGCACTGCACTCCCCCTTGATGAGATCTATCCACTCATGAAATTTCATAACCCTAGATAGTATAGTATTGGAGATATTCACCGGACAAAATTCAAGTATGAAAAACAAGAAAGGGCAATAACTCAAAAATTAAGGAACCAAGAGTTATGATTTCTGTGCACTGCACTCCCCCTTGATGAGATCTATCCACGGATGAAATTTCATAACCGTAGGTAGTATAGTTTTGGAGATATGCTCCTGACAAAGAACTGGACGCCGCCCGCCCGCCCGCCACGGGTGATCCCATAATACGTCCCGTCTTCGACGGGCGTATAAAAAAGGAGAAAATGCTGGCAACCAGCATTTTCTCAGTTTCCCACAATGTTTTCTACCAAGTAAGAGAGTTCTATCCATCTCATTTGTACCAATTTTCTGATTTGTTGTCTGCAGTCGTTTAGAATTTGGAAGAGTATAGAATTTGTCCTTTGGGAAAGGGTTAACAAATTTTTACACCAGCCAAAGATTGATTGCTTGTAGGGTGTTTAATTCAGTTTTCAACATTATTTCTGTTATATCGTGGCAGCCAGTGCACTTATCCTTGCTTTCCCGAGTTTTTTTTTTTCCAGTACTCTGTACAATATTCTCTCCAAGCCCCTGGCTGCTTTCCCACATAACCCTTGTCAAAGCAATGGTCAGCAGTGAGAGAAGAATGAATCCTGTCGCAATGACTATAATCAATCCTCCGAAAGAAATTGGCTGAGCTGGGATTGAACCAGTTCTCCTGTTCTCAAGTCCTGTATACTACTGACTGAGCTACCGGGGCTCAGCCCCGCTGAAAAGGACAATACAAGGGCCATAATGAATGGATGATGTTTTATATTGACAGTAAACCCTTTACCACACCATCCCGTTTTCATGATCCTAAAGAAGGCGGCTTTTTAATTCTTTACCAAACAACAAAATTTTAGCCTGGTTCAAACTGAAAGCACTGACAAGACAACAAATTAGCGGTAGCTCAATTGACAGAATTTGACCTTGATAGGGTATAAAACATGGAGGGAAAAGGAGAAAATGCTGGTAACCAGCATTTTCTCCTTTTCCAACAATGTTTTCAAAAAGCTCCTTTCTCAGGGTCATGAAAACCTGGGATTGTTTGGTAAATGGCTAAAACATTAGTGGAAAAAGAAAACAAGAGGACCATGATGGTCCTAAATCGCTCACCTGAAATGCAACTCAGCTGTCATTGTTATGGCCACTTGCCTCTTGTTTTTTGCTGGAATGTTTTAGTTTTGAAAATGATTCATCCATATGACAATACCAACAATCAGAGCAGGTAAGGAAATGATAGTCGAAATTATAGGCCCTAGAGTGTAAACAATGGAATTGTCATCAAGATCCCCTACTTTGATGCTTTTAGCTTGTCCCCATTTTGATCAGATTTGTCCCTAGGTCATTATGAACATCCAGGGAAATTTTGAGTATGACTGAGCCAGAATTGTGGTTGCTGAGTGTGTTCACGTTCATGTTCACAACCTTACAAACATTCTGGGCGATGGATCAAGATTATGCTCGAATTATGATACTTACATAATAAACAGTGGAATTTTGGCAACGCATATTCAAGGATACATAAAAGCTAACCATGAGTATGTTATGCTCAGGTGAGCTGATAATCGGTTTTCAGACAGAATCACATGTCAAATGTATGTTGTGGGCCATACAATATGGAACAGGAGGATTCCAAGAATACACTCTTTACATATTTGATCCCACATTGTGACTACAAAGGACTTTTTGTGATTCCAAGGAAGAAATTTGGTAAATATTATTAGCAAACAAGAGCAGTCAAGTGGTTGTTGAGAAATCGCTTCGGACGGACGGACGGACAGACAGACAGACAGACGAAGTGGCGACTATATGCTCGCTCTTACGGGAGCATAACTATCCACCAGTCCATGCTGAATATGAAGGTTCTAGGGTTAATGTTTGGATGAAAGAAGATTTTAAAAGATCTTTTATTTGGATGTGGAAACTGGGATCCAACAACAAAGCACTTATTTTTTTTTCCTAAGGTCACAATTCGATGTACTTTGGTAGAGTGCTACTGTTGCCAATTAAGTTGTAGGCTTTGTGTTTGGGTTGATTTTTTTTTTCAGCAGTTGACATGGAAACCAGAGTTGTTCATGAATTCCAATTTGTCAAAGGGCAATACAGTTGATCTTGCTTAGCTAAGCGACTACGTTTATTAAGCTAACACTTTTATTAAGCGATAGGAATTCCAATGTCTCTGTTGAAATATATAAGACTAGCTGGAAATGAATGCCCCATGGATTAAAGCCTTTATGCTGAGCTAAATCCTATGTTGTTAGTACTTATTACAGTTGTCTTAGTGAGAGTATTGTAATGAGTATTACCAACAATGGCTTTTCCTGAAAGTAAGGTATTATTTGAGTGCAAAAAATGTTGCCACTCCATGTAATCTGAATAAGTTTTTGTTGCGTTAAGAGACCATTTTCTAAAGTGACCAATTCTGGCAGTCCCTTGAATGGTCGCTCAATAGATGTTTTACCCATACAAAGACCCAAATCCAACACTATTGGTGTATATAAATTGTAAATTATCAAAATGCGTTTGTGAAATTTAAATGCATATAAGCCATCGTTCACAGATATGGCCTTGATATTCAGTCTTAATATTGTGATTATACCTTTTTTATGAATAGGTCCAAAAATAAATTAGATATGCAATGACCTTTTGATAGACAGGCAAATGAAAAGTTGACAACAATTAGACAATAATTGCAGAAAGCAGTTAAAAGACTCGGTGTTTCCCAATAGTGGCACATACCTGGTACGGGTTGACATCTGCAACAGCCCAAAATAGGGTTCCACTTATAATGATACTCAGGGGACCGAAGAAATCATATCGTTTTATCTGAATATCGTTTTAACTGATGTATATTCTTATAACAAGAGGGCCATGATGGCCCTGGGTCGCTCACCTTAGTAGAGTGCCTTTAAGGTTTTTCTTTAATTTGACCATGTGACCTAGTTTTTGACCGCAGGTGACCCAATTTCAAACTCATATTTCATGAAGACAAACATTCTGACCAATTTTCAAGTCAACTGAGCAAAAAATGTGGCTTCGAAAGCCCTAAAGATATTTCTTTAATTTGACCTAGTGATCTAGATTATGACCCCAGATGACCCAAATTTGAACTGGTCTTTGACTATATCAAAAGAAACATTTTAATCAATTTTCAAATCAAATGAATAATAAATGTGGCCTCTAGAGTGCCCACTAGCTATTTCTTTAATTTGACCAAGTGACCTAGTTTATGACCCCAGTTGACCCAAGTTCAGACTCATGTGAGATTTTACAAAGACAAACATTCTGACCAATTTTCAAGGCAATTAAGCAAAGAATGTGGCCTCTAGAGTGCCCACAAGGTATTTCTTTATTTTGACCTAGTGACCTAGTTTATGGTTCCAGGTGACCCAAATCCAACCTCATCTGGTATTTCATCAAGACAAACATTCTGGCCAAATTTCAGGTCATTTGAGCAATAAATGTGGCCTCCAGAGTGCAAACAAGGTATTTCTTTAATTTGACCCAGTGAACTAGTTTATGACCCAAGTTGACCCAAGTTTCCCCTCTTTGTTCCTATGTTCCAACTTGTGACCCCCGGGGCAGGGCCAGTTTTGACCCCAAGGGCATCATATGAACAAACTTGGTAGAGGTCCACTAGGAGATGCTTCATGCCAAATATCAAAGCTCTATGCCTTCTAGTTTTACAGAAGAAGATTTTTAAAGTTTTCCTTCTTTGTTCCTATATTGGAAATTGTGACCCCTGGGGCGGGGCCAGTTTTGACCCCAGGGGCATCATATGAACAAACTTGGTAGAGGTCCACTAGGAGATGCTACATGCCAAATATCAAAGCTCTACGCCTTCAAGTTTTGGAGAAGAAGATTTTTAGTGTTTTCCTTCTTTGTTCCTATGCTCAAACTTGTGACCCCCGGGGCGGGGCCAGTTTTGACTCCAGGGGCATCATATGAACAAACTTGGTAGAGGTCCACTAGGCAATGCTACATACCAAATATCAAAGCTCTACGCCTTCCAGTTTCAGAGAAGATGATTTTTAAAATTTCCCCTCTTTGTTCCTATGTTCGAACTTGTGACCCCTGGGGCAGGGCCAGTTTTGACCCCAAGGGCATCATATGAACAAACTTGGTAGAGGTCCACTAGGAGATGCTTCATGCCAAATATCAAAGCTCTATGCCTTCTAGTTTTACAGAAGAAGATTTTTAAAGTTTTCCTTCTTTGTTCCTATGTTGGAAATTGTGACCCCCGGGGCGGGGCCAGTTTTGACCCTAGGGGCATCATATGAAAAAACTTGGTAGAGGTCCACTAGGAGATGCTACATGCCAAATATCAAAGCTCTACACCTTCAAGTTTCAGAGAAGAAGATTTTTAAAGTTTTCCTTCTTTGTTACTATGCTCAAACTTGTGACCCCCGGGGCGGGGCCAGTTTTGACCCCAGGGGCATCAAATGAACAAACTTGGTAGAGGTCCACTAGGAGATGCACATACCAAATATCAAAGCTCTGCGCCTTCTAGTTTCAGAGAAGAAGATTTTCAAAGATTTTGCTTTTTTTTCCTTTTTGTTGCCATGGCAACCAGAGTTTTGGGTGGAATTCAATTCTTTCAACAATTTTGGTAGAGCTTCACCCAAGGAACATCCCTGCCAAGTTTCATCAAGATTGGCCCAGTGGTTTAGGAGAAGAAGATGTTTAAAGAAATTGTTGACGGACGACGGACGACAGACGCCGGACGCCGGACATAGGGCGATCACAATAGCTCACCTTTAGCACGTTGTGCTAAGGTGAGCTAAAAAGAGACCCTGTTGGGACCAAGGGATTAACATCATTATAAGCAATATATCGTATTAAGCAATATAGTAATAGGCAAAGTTTACTGTAATTGTTGCAGAGATGCTCAAGAAATTAATTAATATTTTAGCAGATCAGTATCGAGTTGACTCTTTTCAAGATATAATGGTGATCAACCTCTTTCCCACAACCACTTGCAAGAAGACTCAACACCATAATGCTACATGCCAAATATGAAAGCTCTAGCCCTTACGGTTTGGGACAAGAACATTTTTAAAGATTTCCCTCTTTATCTCTATGTGAAATCCGAGACCAACAAAATATGGCTAATTTTCACACCAGGGCCATAATTTTAAGAGTTTTGGTAGAGGGCCACTAGATGATGCTACATGCCAAATGTGAAAGCTCTAGCCCTTACGGTTTGGGACAAGAAGATTTTTAAAGATTTCCTTCTTTATCTCTATGTGAAATCCGAGACCCCACAACATAGGGCCAATTTTTAACACCAGGGCCATAATTTGATGTATTTTGGTAGAGAGTCACTAGATGATGCTACATGCCATATATGAAAGATCTAGCCCTTACGGTTTGGGACAAGAAGATTTAAAAGATTTCCTTCTTTATCTCTATGTGAAATCCGAGAACCCACAACATAGGGCCAATTTCCACACTAGGGCCATAATTTGAAGTATTTTGGTAGAGGGCCACTAGATGATGCTACATGCCATATATGAAAGCTCAACCCCCTTACAGTTTGGGACAAGAAGATTTTTAAAGTTTTTTCTTTCGGTTGCCATGGCAACCAGAGTTCTTCATGGAATTCAAATCTTTGAAGTATTCTGAAAGTGCATCACCTAAGGATCATTTCTGTGAAGTTTCATTGAAATCTGATTGGCAGTTTCAGAGGAGAAGATTTTTTAGTAATTGTTTACGGACAGACAGACGGACGGACAGACGGACAGACAGACAGATGGACAGACGGATGATGGACACTGACCGATCACAATAGCTCACCCTGAGCACTATGTGCTCAGTTGAGCTAAAAAAAATGCTGGTTACCACTGTTTTTCTTCGTTTCCCTCCATGTTTTCGCACTGTCAAAGACAGAAATCATCTCTTCAGCTACATAAATTTTGTTATCTGTGAATGTTCTAAATCTGGGTTGAATCATGGACCATGGCTTTGGAAGAATATTGTGCAAAGTAATGGAAAAAGCTGCTCCAGGAAAGAATGGATAGGTGCACTGTCAACAGCAATATAACTGAAATTAAGTTGAAAACAGTGTTGAACACCATACAAAGAAACAAACAAATCAACTTACCATCTCTATAAAGCGTCTTGTCGGCTTGTGCCCCCCTACAACATATTTGTCATCTTTTTCTAGCAGTTCTGCTTCACAGCCAAGGTATCTTAAATTGAAAGTAATAAAGGAAAAGGCTAAAATCTGTGTTTTAATGGACAGGTTGGCTATTAGTATGGGAAATTTTGCAAAACTGAACATCTTAAGGAGGAGGACCTGTATGATTTAGGGATAAGAAGGGGAAGCAAAAACATTAACATTAACCCTTATCCTGCTACAAAAGTTGAATTAAACTTTCAAGCCGATAGTAAAAACCCAAATAATGCTACTTCAAACTTGTTTGGCAAGCCCCGATAGCTCAGTCAGTAGCTTACAAGCCTTAGATCACTGGTTCGATCCCCAGCTCTGCCAATTTCTTTCTGAGAACTGATGATTCATTCTTGTCTCACCCCCTGACTATTGTTTCCATGATGGTTATGCTGGAACGTAGCCTGTGGCTTGGAAAGAATATGGTGTGGAATACTGGTAAAAGAAACTCTAGGAAAGCATGGATAGGTGCACTGGCTGCTGCGATAAAACTGATATAATGTTGAAAACGGCATTAAACACCATACAATCAATCAACCAAACTTATTTTTTGTAGAAAAATACCTCCTTATCAGACAGTGTAGGTCCAAGATCAAGACTGTATGCTCTGTGCAGTCTGACCTTGATCTACACTGTCTGCAAAAGGTCAGTGAGTTGTGCTTAGCAGCCTAAGGGTTAAAATTGATAAAAATTTTAAAGAATTTTCAAACAAATGACTAATTTCTGTAGTTACTAGTAAAATTTGGAATAAATGGAAAATGAGAGCTTCTGACACTATCCGCAATATTGTTGCCAGGGACAGGGGGTATCAGAAACAAACATAACCATTTGAAATTTCAAAAAAAAATTATTATTGCAACTTTGCTTATAAATTAGTCACGTATATTGCAAACAAGAGGGCCATGATGGCCCTGGACGCTCACCTGAGTCAATAGGTGAAATTCACTCAATGTGCATAATTCAATTTCTGACCAAGTGTCAGGTCAACCGAGCTTAAAATGTGGCCTCTAGAGCGTCCACAAGGAATTTCCGTAAGTTGACCTAGTGACCTAATTTATCACCCCACGTGACCCAATTTAGAACTCATCAAAAAATTCATCAAGACAAACATTCTGAACAGTTTTCCAGTTAATTGAGCAATAAATGTGGCCTCTAGAGTGCCCACAAAGTGTTTCTTAAATTTGACCCAGTAACCTAGTTTATGACCCCAGCTGACCCAATTTCAAACTCACCCAATATTTCATCAAGACAAAAATTCTGACCAACTTTCAAGTCAATTGAGCAAGAAATGTGACCTCTAGAGTGCCCTAAAGGTATTTCTTTAGTTAGACCTAGTGACCTAGATTATGAGCCCAGGTGACCCAAATCCAAACTCATCTAAGATTTCATCAAGACGAACATTTTGACCAATTCTCAAATCATTTGAACAATAAATGTGGCCTCTAGAGTACACACAAGGTATTTCTTTAATTTGACCTGGTGACCTAATTTAAGACCCCACATGACCCAAATTCAGACTCATGTGAGATTTTATCAAGATAAACATTCTGACCAATTTTCAAGTCAATTGGGCCAAAAATGTGGCCTCTAGAGTGCCCACAAGGTATTACTTTAATTTGAACTAGTGACCTAGTTTATGATCCTAGGTGACCCAAATCCAAACTTGTCTAAGATTTTATCAAGACAAACATTCTGACCAAATTTCAGGTCATTTGAGCAATGAATGTGGCCTCTAGAGTGCCCACAAGGTATTTCTTTAATTTGACCTAGTGACCTAGTTTATGACCCCAGGTGACCCAATTTCAAACTGACTGAACATATTGTGCTCAGGTGGGCTAACAAACTTAGAACAGGTTCACTACATACCAAATGACAAGCTCTATGCCTTCAAGGTTTAGAAAAGAAGAATTTTAAAGTGTTTCTTCTTTGTTCCTATGTTAGAACTTGTGACCCCCAGGGCAGGGCCAGTTTTGACACCAGGGGCAACGTATGAACAAACTTGGTAGAGGTCCACTAGGAGATGCTAGATGCCAAAATATCAAAGCTCCACGCCTTCCAGTTTCAGAGAAGAAGAATTTTAAATTTTCCTCCTTTGTTCCTATGTTCAAAATTTGTGATCCCCCGGGCGGGGCCAGTTTTGACCCCAGGGGCATCGTATGAACAAAGTAGAAGAGGTCCGCTAGGACATGGTACATACCAAATATCAAAGCTCTACACCTTCCAGTTTCAGAGAAGAAGAATTTTAAAGTTTTCCTTCTTTGTTCCTATGTTCGACATTTGTGACCCCCGGGGCAGGGCCTGTTTTGACCCCAGGGGCATCATATGATCATATGGTAGAGGTCCACTAGGAGATGCTAGATGCCAAATATCAAAGCTCCACACCGACCAGTTTCAGAGAAGAAGAATTTTAAAGTTTTCCTTCTTTGTTCCTATGTTCAAAACTTGTGACCCCTGGGGAAGGGCCAGTTTTGACCCCAGGGGCATCATATGAACAAACTTGGTAGATGTCCACCAGGAGATGCTAGATGCCAAATATCAAAGCTCCACGCCTTCCAGTTTCAGAGAAGAAGAATTTTAAAGTTTTCCTTCTTTGTTCCTATGTTTGAACTTGTGACCCCCTGGGCGGGAACAGTTTTGACCCCAGGGGCATCATATGAACCAACTTGGTAGATGTCCACTAGGAGATGCTACATACCAAATATCAAAGCTCCACACCTTCCAGTTTCAGAGAAGAAGAATTTTAAAGTTTTCCTTCTTTGTTCCTATGTTCGAACTTGTGACCCCCGGGGCGGGGCTAGTTTTGACCCCAGGGGCATCATATGAACAAACTTGGTAGAGGTCCACTAGGAGATGCTACATACCAAATATCAAAGCTCTACGCCTTCTAGAATCAGAGAAGAAGATTTTTAAAGTTTTCCTTCTTTGTTCCTATGTTCAAAACTTGTAACCCCCGGGGCGGGGCCAGTTTTGACCCCAGGGGCATAATATGAACAAAATTGGTAGAGGTCCACCAGGAGATGCTAGATGCCAAATATCAAAGCTCCACGCCTTCCAGTTTCAGAGACTTAGAATTTTAAAGTTTTCCTTCTTTGTTCCTATGTTTGAACTTGTGACCCCCTGGGCGGGAACAGTTTTGACCCCAGGGGCATCATATGATCCAACTTGGTAGAGGTCCACTAGGAGATGCTACATACCAAATATCAAAGCTCTACACCTTCTAGAATCAGAGAAGAAGATTTTTAAAGTTTTCCTTCTTTGTTCCTATGTTCAAAACTTGTGACCCCTGGGGCAGGGCCAGTTTTGATCCGAGGGACATCATATGAACAAAATTGGTAGAGGTCCACTAGGAGATGCTACATACCAAATATCAAAGCTCCACGCCTTCCAGTTTCAGAGACTTAGAATTTTAAAGTTTTCCTTCTTTGTTCCTATGTTCGAACTTGTGACCCCCTGGGCGGGGCCAGTTTTGACCCCAGGGGCATCATATGAACAAACTTGGTAGAGGTCCACTAGGAGATGCTACATACTAAATATCAAAGCTCCACACCTTCTAGAATCAGAGAAGAAGATTTTCAAAGATTTTCCTATTTTTTGCCTTTCTGTTGCCATGGCAATCAGAGTTTTGGGTGGAATTCAATCTCTTGAAAAACTTTGGTAGAGCTTCACCCAAGGAACATCCCTGCCAAGTTTCATCAAGATTGGCCCAGCGGTTTAGGAGGAGAAGATGTTTAAAGGAATTGTGGACAGATGGACGCCGGACAATGACCCATCACAATACCTCACTTTAGCACTTCGTGCCCAGGTGAGCTAAAAAGTTGATATTTTCTTAACACCTACTGATATAAAAACCAAATGTATAGAAAATTGTATGATTGATTGTATGGTATAGAAAAAGGAAAATAAAAATAAAACAAAACCTAAAGATGGCTAACTGATAAATAAGTAGCCCTGCAGACTAGCTGAGTGGTGGGCATGGCCGACTTGACCTGGTGGTTGTGGTATTGATACCAGTTGAGGCAAAATTCTTTAAGGTAATTTCAGCTTTCTTCTTCATCATCATCTTCTTCTGCCCCGCGAGGTAGCTCTGTGGATAGCTCAGTGGACTTGTGACCTTGTAGTTGCGGGTTTGATACTCAGTTGATAGTGTATCTGACTTGCGACCTTTGCGGTTGTGTGTTTGATACCAAGTTGAGGCAAATTTTCTTTCCAGCAATCTTTATCTCTCACCTCTGATACATGTGAAAAGTTTTTTTTCAGTTGCTCGGAAAGAACTTTGTGTCAGTGCTGGTGTGAGAAGGCCAGGAAACATGTGTGTAGGTGCACTGACTGCCATGATATGACCTAAGCTGCTAATATGGCATTAAACTCGAAATACAAACAATCTGATGAATCAGTGGTGATTTGAAATTGTCTTGATTTTATGTATTGCATTAGCACAGAACCATATATTAACATCAAAATACTAGTAAGAGCCTTCAAAACCCATGTGTAGTTTAGTGTGTGACTGTATGTGTCTAACTGGTAGTCTAAAACCGGCTAAATTAAAAACCCAAACCCAATCAGTCGAATCCATTCCCTCCTGTCAAGATTGAGGTCAGAGTCAGTATGCTTGTGTAAATGCATTTAAGTTTCTGTGGAATAGTGTTATCCCAGTCAGACTGGGATTGGAATGTGCTAACCCAAAGCAGAGAAAGCTCTCCATATGTGTTATGTGAATGTAATAAATATTGTCATGACGAGAGGTTAGATATATAAGCACTCCAAACCTGCCTTGCTGTTGAGCTAGCTTTTACAGCAATGTGGTTTAGTGTTATTCCTCTCTGTAAAAGTTAAGCAACATGTGTTGTGGTTAATGCCTGGATGGGTGACCAGGCAGTTGCACATTACATTTAGTGGCAGAGGTGCGATAATGACAACTGCCTTACAGAGTTGCCTTACCCTTATATAATCCCCAGGTTTATTTGTATAAAAGTCTCAGGGTCGAGACTTCTCGTAGGGGAGAGTAATGTCACAGAGAGACATTAGATATATAAGCACTTCAAACCTGCCTTGCTGTACAGCTAGCTTTTACAGCAATGCAGTTTAGTGTATTTCTCTCTGTGGAAGTTAAGCAACATGCATTGTGGTTAATGCCTGGATGGGTGACCAAGCCATTGCACATTGCAGTATGTTAATTCTGTAGCATAGTGGGGTTTATCAGGCCTGAACATTCTTCAGAAATAAACAAATGTCTCTGGGCTTGTCAGAATTGCACAGACCAAAAAAGTTACCATGATTAGTAGTTTTGCATTTTGACTGTTCAACAATTAAGGTAACATAGTGATGTCTGTTTTGTGAATTCCACATTATTGTTTGTTTATACTGGAGTTTAACACAGTTTTAACAGCTTAGGTCAGATCATGGCAGTCACTGCACTTATGCATGTGTTCTTGGCTTTTTCACACCAGTACTGACACAACTTTCTTTCCAAGGCATTGACTACTTTTCTCACATGCAACAGAGGTGTGAGGTTTTGCCGGAAAAATTCCCTTTAATGGAAAGTATTTGCAGACAGCAAAGTAAATGTTACTAGCACATGAAATTTGTCAGTCATTGCAAAGAAAACATTGTGGAAAATGAAACAAGAGGGCCATGATGGACCTGTATCACTCTACTTCCTTTCACATGTGCCAGGGATTTAATTAGCACTGACAGAACTTTCATAGGAAAATAGCCAACTCCCACTCCCCAAACAAATCCAGTCATATCTTTTTCCAATGCAGAGATGATGGCAGTAACTACAAGCAGGTCTAATCAAGTATCATTCATATCAAACATCAACATACTCTAACAAAGAGTGCTTTGCCAAGAAGATTTCCAGAACTTAGAAGCAGAAACCATTTTTTTCAATGACATGAATGGTAAAGTTCTTGAACAAAAAAAAATGAATTATAGAAACCTTACTATATACTAAACATTCAACCCATATTGATACATGGCATTGTCACTATGATTGGTAAACACAAGGTGTGGCTTGTATATTTTTTTGTATATATAATTGGTATCTCAATTAGACAAGTTTTGTTGACAGGGATTTTCCTAATTTTTTTCAATTTGGGGTCTGAAATTGGGAAAAAGATGCATTAATCCATCAAACTGGGATATATGCATACATCCGTTTAATTGGGAAATTTGAGAGAGAAACAAAAAAAAAAAACCCAACATCATATTCAACTCTTTTACAGACAATATGTAATTAACGAATACAACCATCCTGCTAAAATTGTATTTCAGCCCCCATATTGTTTACTTTATGTCACTATTGTGCCTTTAATTGATGAAAATTAATGCAAATGGAAACCAACTGTCTTCTTTGACCATAGCAATAGAATAACAAGTATCGTGTTGATATATTAAGGATATGTTTAGCATTTAAGCACTAAACTGCTATAAATTGAAACTGAATACCGAGCCTGGATGAACTGAATTTAACAGGAAGAAAGTAATAGAAATGTTGGTATTCAAAACATTCAAAAGCTGATTATGCATGAAGTATTTTTAAAATTGGACAAATGGAAACACATACAAACCAAGCAAACAAATCTTTTAACTGCACCTTGTCTGAAATCATACCCTGAATATCTGTTTGATATTGATTCCCAATTTAAATCTAAAATCTTTTCCCAAGGAACATCTTTGAGACATTTTAAATTAAAACCAACAGGGATTACTGAATTACATAGAATCTTAATGATTCAAAAAAATGGATTTTACCTCTCATTTATGAAAACTTACATGCAACAAATCAAATGGAATGGGAGGCATACCTAACAGTATGGTGTGATCTGAAGTCTTCAGTGAATGGAAAGAAGAAAAGGGCCCACTCCATTATCAGCCCTGGGTCTGTATTCACCAACCATTCTTAAGAATGCTCATTCTCCAAAATTTTCTAAATTTGAAAGAAACACAACTTCTGATTGGCTAAACCAGATGTTTTAGCCAATCAAAAGTTGTGTTACTTTCAAATTTAGAAATTCTTGAAGAGTAAGACAAAGAATACTCTTAAGTATGGTTGGTGGATTTAATCTTTAACTTAAAATTGCCCCAAAGCTGTTTTACAGTCAATGGTCTTGTTAATGTAATGCTAAGTATTTGGCTGCAAAAGATGGATTTCAAGACGGTCAGACCACACAAAACTGAAACCTACTGTACTGGGGAATAGCCAAGTGGCTAACTGAGTGCAAAGCAAATATTCACATGTTTTTTATACAGGTCATGAAGATTAAAATTAAACTGCCATGTACCAACAGTGTAGATCAGGGTCAGATAGCTTATTAGGAGCAGACTGATTTAGATCTACATTGTCTATTATTTGTGAAATATTTTTGCAAGAGCACCCTTGACATCAACATATTTGGGTCTTCTTTCCATAATAAAAGACATCTGATATCTGTAAATTTCTCTTAGTTTTAAACTTAAAAAAATACATATATTCAAAAGTAAGAAAAATGCAAAAATTATAAATGTAGATAAAATTGAGCCATGCTCTGTGAAAAGAAGGGCATCTCTTGCACCTGCAAAAAGTATCAACCGTTGCCAGCATGCAGTCCGTGCAGGCTGACATTGGTCAAAACTTTTTGCTATTAATTGGCCAATTTCCTCCAGATTCTATCAATCATAAGGCTAAATGGATTTTATGAAGCCATAATTATGTGATCACTTGCTTGCTATAATGCATCATGGATTTCCATTAAGCCCTCTTCTGCCAAAGCATGGCTCAAATTTACATACCAAGAAGGTTTTCATTTATATTTGGTAAAATCCTTAAAGTGCCCAACAAGTAGACATTTTTAGGCAAAAAGGGCCAGAAAAGTAATCATTTCAAGGCTGATTAACTCTTATCTTACCATTTTTTATCATAGATGTATTTTGCGGAGAGCGTAAAGAATGATCAGCCTGCATGTATTTGCAGCCTGATCTTGCTCTACACTATCCTCTGCCCTCTTATTGTTACAGTCCTATAAACCCCATTCAAAGCCAGTAATCTTAAAACAAAAATTATTTTTGTAATGATCAACAATTTAAATTCGGAAGGATAAGTGTTAAATTGGCCAGTATGTCTGCATAGTGTAAAAGATCAGACAGCATACTTTGCAGTCTGATCTTCATTTACACGGGTGTAAGAAAATAATGTTGTTAAAGAGTTTAGATTCTTGTCATTGTACAATGCATGTATGGTGAAGAGAGGTAAGTGAATAGAATGACACCTTTGAGTAGTGTGACATGAAGCCTTTTATGAAGTGGACATTAAAAAAAAAATGAGTAGTTAGCTCTGGAATTAATTTTAAACTTAAAATTCACCCCATAGCTGTTTGAGAGTGCATGGCATGACTGTTTTCAAATGATATAACAGTCTGATCTTGATCCGTGCCAACTGTAAATGCTACTTATTGCCTATAGTGGTATAATAGAGTAAATTTGATCTATTGATGTAACTTCTGCAAAAAGCCTTGAACAAATGTATGCCACTGTTTTTGTTACTTTTTGCAAAAAAGCTAAGACGCATAAGGTTGACTTTGCGCATGAAACACAGCTGCCCCTGAATAGACCGACAAACCTTTCTGGCTTGCCTTGATCTGTCATTGGTGACAGCATCAGCTCCTTAGTTGTAGACAATGGTGTGTTTATGATAAACCTGCCATTAATCTGGAACCAAACCAGTACTTGGCTCACTAACATGGACCCTAGATAAAACCTAATACTTATCAAAAGTACAAGTTCAGAGGAAGAAGTTGTACTAAAGAAGAATGTTTCCTGGACCTAAACCAGGAATCTAACATATATCTTTGTCTACCAATAATCTAACCATGACATACTGGTGGGAATCTAACCCTCCAAACCATGTAAGGATAATAAAATATTTACAGACTTATGATAAAAGGTCTACAAGGAACTGTGGTGTTTGATGGGATGAATTTCCTATCATTATCTGTGCCTGAAAAGATCAACAACCTTTCTGGATTGCTCTGACCTGTCATTGGTACAGTTTATAATAATTTTTTTTTGTCTATTTCTCTCTTTCTTCTAAATCTAAAACTGTTGTTCACGAGACAGCCGTTTTTCCTGGATTCCACCCAGTAATCAACCCTGCTCTGTTTATGTTTCTTTATTGCCTAGATACTAACCAGTGAAAGGAAATCACCCAGTGGGCAAAGATAACCTTAGTTCTGAGCAGTTTTACAAATGTTTTTTCCATTTTTCATTCATACAGTCTTTTTCCACTTAAGGTTTAGTCAAAGTATTTAGTTTACATTACTTTATTCAAGCCATACAAGAATTTACTTCAACATATTTAACTTACAATTCATTGTCTGTCTGAATGAATGAATGAATGAATGCATTTTTTTGTGGCATATTGACAACTCTGGTTACTAAGCATGCATCTACATATAAGTATTCAAAGATGATACAGTGCAATTTTTGTGTTTTGAAAGATTTGAACATCAAAAATAGTGGGAAAAAAAAAGTGAAAAATGAAAATTGTTCAAACTTTGTTTTACTTAACCCTTTACCAAACAATCCTTAGAATTAACAACTCTGAGGGAAAACAATTTTGAAAACATTTTGGGAAAAAGAGACAAATGCTGGTAACCAGCATTTTTTCCTTTCCTGAATCTTTTCTACTCTATCAGAGAACTTAAGTCCATTTGTACCCACTTTGAATTTTCCATCAACAAAAATTTTGAAAATGGATGAGGAAAATTGATTGTTTGGGAAAGGGTTATAATCATTGTAAATACAAGTTTGAATAAAACAACAGGAAAAAAAAGATACAGGCAATAAAATAACAGGAGAAAAAAACAGAAGTAATGAATTAATAGGAGAAAAAAATACAAGTAATAAAATAACAGTAGGCAAAAATACAAGTTTGAATAAAATAACAGGAGAAAAGATACAAGTAATAAGATAAGGAGAAAAAAAAAGCACAGGTAATAAAATAACAGGAGAAAAAAAAAAGCATTGCAAAAAAAAAAAAGTCTTCATTTTTCTTGGATTAAAGATCCTTAACTCTTAAGCTGTTAAGTGCAACTCACTGACCTTTTGCCGACAGTGTAGATCAAGATCAAACTGCACAGAAAGTGATGTGTGATCTTGGATCTTCACTGTCCCATAAAGAGATACTTTTCCCGAAAAATACCTGTCAAACAGCAAGATTTGGGTTTTTACTTTTGGCGTGAAAGTTTCATTTCACTTCTTTAGCAGGTTAAGGGTTAACATCAAATAATGCATGCTTGTGGTATCTTGGTGATTAATGACAAATCTCTTTGATGTACTAACCCTCAAAGATGTTTATAGTTAATGTTTGTCTAAATCTTTGACAAACATTATGATTGGATACATCAAAGTGTATCGTTGTAAACCTACCAATTTGAATAACATGGTGCTTTTTTAAAGGATTCGTCTGTTTTTTAAAACTTATGTCATTCTCAACAATTCAGCTAATGAAATATTTTGAATACAGGTTGCAAATCTAAAACTTTGAAAATCTACATGCTGTGCTTTATAGCTGGACTTTTTTTCCCCACAAGACTGAAACTTGACATCCAAGTCAAAATTTCCAGGAGTCAAACCTTTATTTGGACTAGACTCAGACCCACAATTTTAAATGTCAAAACCTTGGATAAAATTTCAGGCTAGTTCTTGACATCTTAGATCCCTATTTGTATGCTAATGTCAAGAGATGAATTTATTACTATTCTGAAAATGGTGTTAAATGACTTATACTTAAAGAGACATCATTAAGTCTTAAGCAGGTGATATCCTTTCTAGCACACTGACCCCTAGACCATTGGGCAAGAAATCAATATTGTTTCCTGACCTGTTTCTAGCAGAAAATTTAAAATATCAAAGTGTTTTTCCTTTTTATTATCTGTTCAATTCAAAATCTTTGTAAAGAGCTCAAAAAGTGCATGCTATAGGTAAGAAGTCAATAAATTTTTGGCCAAAAACTCTTTGGACATTTACAGTTATAAATGATGTAGCTATGTGTGTGATATACATGTATAGTGATTGCCAAGCTGTGATTTTTCCCATCAACTAAGACACATTTTCAGATGAATGCTTTGACATAATAGGAGGGCCATCATGGCCCTGTAGTCACTCGCCTGAGCCTTTTGACCAAACATGACCCATTTCCAATCTCTTCCAAGATAAAACATGACAAGCATTCTAACACACTTTCATGGGTATTGCTCTGAAAATGTGGCCTCTAGAGGGTACAAAAGTTTTTTCAAAGATTTGTCTCAGTGACCTAGTTTTCTTCCAGTGTGACCCATTTTCATACTCATCAAAGATATCATCAAGACAAACATTCTAACTTTCATGAGCATTGGACTGAAATTTAGATTCTTCAGGATAAAAAAGGTTTTCCCAAGATTTGGCCCAGTAACCATTTTTTCTACCTGACATGATCTATTTTCAACTTGCTTTGAATATCATCAGGACAAAACATTCTGACCAACTGCCATGAGTATTGGACTAAAAAATGAGGCCCCTAGAGACTGAACATCTGACCTCTAGAGCATACAGAACATTTTTCAAAGATTTAATAAGGTGACCTTGTTTTTGACCCTAAAACTCATCAAAGAAATCATCAAGACAAACATTTTTACCACTTTTCATATGTATTGGATTGAAAAGTTGGCCTATATACAGACACAAAATTTATCCAAGATTTAACTAGGTGATCTATTATGATCTGGTATGGCCCATTTTCAAACTTGTCCAAGATATCATCGAAACAAACATTCTTACTAACTTTCAGGGTTCTGGACTGAAAATGTGGCCTCTAGATTGTACACAAAAATTATCAAAGATCTGACCTAGTGACCTATTTTTTGACCAGAGGTGACCCATTTTCATACCTGTGTAAGATATCATCAAGACAAACATTCCAAGTCTCATGAATTTTGCACTTAAAATGTGGCCTCTAGAGAGTATACAAGGTAAGTTGTCAACACATGAAGCACCATAGAAAATATTGTGGGAAAAGGAGAAAATGCTGGAAACCACAATGTTTTCTTCCTTTCACAGACAGATTTCATCAATTGAGCCACATGTAATTAACCCACTGCAACAACTTTGAATTTGGACGAGTCTGCAATATCGTTGTTCAGTACAGACTTAACATCATGAAATATTGACTCCAGGAATGAAAGTTTCCCAAAGTTTTCCTGGTAACAAGTCTTTACATGATCCTTAGCTCACATCAAGCATTTTCTCCATTCAAATAATGCTTTCAATTTCCTACTTTCAATTTTGTTGTATTTCGAGGGAAACTTTGTTGCACAAAAATGACAATACTGTTCAAGATATATGTGAATTACAGCAGCAAATTCGCAAGAAAAGTGCAGGGGCAAAATCAGGGAGAGATGAACAAAGATGGTGGTGTAAATCCCGAGTTTCAGCCACCATTAGGAAGAAGGCTTTTAGCATTGTGGGAAAAGCAGAATTTTCTCCTTTTCTCCTTTTCCCACAATGTTGTCTATCCTTACTAAAACAATCATTTGAGCCATGTTTGTTGTCTGCAAAAGCTTTGAATTTTGACCAGTGTAAAATACTGTCATCTGGTAAAGGGTTAATTTGTCACCTGCAATGACTTTCAATTTGGGCATGTCTAAATTTCTGTCGCAAAAGAAATTGTGATTTGCAACTACCATGCTTCATTCCTCATTCAGGAATACATGCCTCAGCAAAGTGCAAATGAATGAGACTTACGTCATTTTTTCTGAATCAACTGTTTTGCTCATGTTTAAGCACCATTTTGCCATCTGAATGTCAAGCGATCACATGATAAGGGTGAGTCTAAAACCCAGTAGACAAATGGACTAGAACAGGCAGCCTATGGAACAGAGAGAGGCTTTTATTACTTTGAATTAGTAATCTTTACACTTTATCACACAATTCCGATTTTAATTGAGACTTACATGGAATGCTTTTGAAAATATTGTACCAGCATTTTCTCCATTTCCCACAGTTTTCTTCCCTTTCAGAGACAAATTTGTCTGCTACAATTTTGAATTGGGATGAGTATCAATATTGCTCCCCCCCTCTGCAATGACTTTCAATTTGGACATGTTCAAAAATTTTGTTGCAAAAGGAAATGTCATTTGCATTTACCATGCTACATTGCTCATTCTGGTACACAATCTTGAGAGATTGCAACTGAATAAGAGACTTACCTCATTTATTGTGAATGAACAGTTATGCTCTTGTTTAAGCACCATTTTGCCATCTAAATGTCAAGCAGTCACATGATAAGAATGGACTGGAACAGGCAGCCTGTGGAACAGAGAAAGGCTTTTTATAACTCTGAATTCCTAATTGTAACCCTTAGGTTAAATGCAACTCAAGATGCTTTTACAGACAGTGTATAGATCAGACTGCACAAAAAGTGCAGTCTGATCTTTGATCTACACTGTTGGATAAAATATTTTCTTGCCAATGAAATCAACTTTGAAATATATGGCTTTTTACTTTTTGGTGGAAAATTTCATTTCATTTATATAAGAGTTTAAAGTTTAACCCTTTACCACACAATCCCACCTTTTAAAGACCTTCAAAAATAGGATGGTTTTATACATTGTGGGAAAAGGAGAAAATGCTGGTAACCAGCATTTCTCCTTTTGCCCCAGTTTTCTAACCTGTCAAATACCATAGTATTATTTTAGAAACATGTCAGCCAAGCCCCCGTAGCTCAGTCGGTAGCGTACAGGACTTGAAAACAGGAGGTCACTGGTTTGATCCCAAGCTTGGCCAATTCCCTATCTGAGGACTGATGATAGTCATCGTGACAGGATTCATTCCTTTCTCACTGCTAACCATTGTTTCGATGATGGTTATGTGGGAAAGCAGCCAGTGGCTTGGAAAGAATATTGTGCGGAGTACTGGTAAAAGAAACTCCAGGAATACATGGATAGGTGCACTGGCTTCTGCATTATAACTGATATAATGTTGAAAGCAGCATTAACACCATACAATCAATTGATCAAACTTACTTTTTTGTAGAAAAATACCTCCTTATCAGACAGTGTAGGTCCAAGATCAGACTGTATGCTTTGTGCAGTCTGACCTTGATCTACACTGTCTGCAAAAAGTCAGTGAGTTGTGCTTAACTGCCTAAGGGTTAAAATTGATAAAAATAGAGATTTTCAAAGAATTTTCAAACAAATGACTAATTTCTGTAGTTACTTGTAAAATTTGGAATAAATGGAAAATGCGAGCTTCTGATGCTATCTCCAATATTGTTGCCAGGGACAGGGGGTATCAGAAACACACATAACCAATTGAAATTTAAAAAAAAAATTATTACTGCAACTTTGCTTATAAATCAGTCATGTATATTGCAAAAATGTTGATATTTTCTAAACACCCATTGATATAAAAACCTGTATGTATAGAAAATTGTATGGTTGATTGTATGGTATAGAAAAAGGAAAATAAAAATAAAAAAAAAACTTAAAGATAGCTGACTGATAAATAAGTAGCCCTGCAGACTAGCTGAGTGGTGAGCATGTCTGACTTGACCTGGTGGTTGTGGTATTGATACCCTTGAGGCAAAATTTCTTTATGGTGATTTCAGCTTTCTTCTTCATCATCTTTTTCTGCCCTACGAGGTAGCTCAGTGGATAGCTCAGTGGACTTGTGACCTTGTAGTTGCAGGTTTGATACTCAGTTGATAGTGTATCTGGCTTATGACCTTTGCGGTTGTGTGTTTGATACCCAGTTGAGGCAAATTTTCTTTCCAGCAATCTTTAGCTCTCACCTCTGATACATGTGAAAAGTTTTTTTTTTCAGTTGCTTGGAAAGAACTGTGTGTCAGTGCTGGTGTGAGAAAGCCAGGAAACACGTGTGTAGGTGCACTGACTGCCATGATATGACCTAAGCTGTTAAAATGGTATTAAACTCGAATACAAACAATCTGATGAAACAGTGGTTATTTGAAATTGTCTTGATTTTATGTACTGCATTAGCCCAGAACCATCTATTAACATCAAAATGCTAGTACCAGCCTTCAAAACCCATGTGTTGTTTGGTGCGTGACTGTCTATCTGTCTAACTGCTAGTCTAAAACCAGATTAAATTAAAAACCCAATCAGTCCAATCCATTCCCTCCCGTCAAGATTGAGGTCAGAGTCAGTATGCTTGTATAAGTGCACTTAACTTGCTGTGGAACAGTGTTATCCCAGTCGGACTGGGATTGAAATGTGCTTATCCAAGGCAGAGAAAGCTCTCCTTCATATGTGTTATATGAATGTAATTAATATTGTCATGACGAGAGGTTAGATATATAAGCACTTCAAATCTGCCTTGCTGTTGAGCTAGCTTTTACAGCAATTTGGTTTAGTGTTATTCCTCTCCGTGAAAGTTAGGCAACATGCACTGCAGTTAGTGCCTGGATGCGTGACCAGGCCATTGCATGTTACATTTAGTGGCAGAGGTGGGATAAGGACAACTGTCTTACAGAGTTGCCTTACCCTTATATAATCCCCAGGTTTATTTGTATAAAAGTCTCAGGGTCAAGACTTCTCGTAGGAAAGAGTAATGTCACAGAAAGACATTAGATATATAAGCACTTAAACCTGCCTTGCTATACAGCTAGCTTTTACAGCAATGCGGTTTAGCGTATTTCTCTCTGTAGAAGTTAAGCAACGTACATTGTGGTTAATGCCTGGATGGGTGACCAAGCCATTGCACATTGCAGTATGTTAATTCTGTAGCATAGTGGGGTTTATCAGGCCTGAACGTTCTTCAGAAATAAACAAATGTCTCTGGGCTTGTCAGAATTGCACAGACCAAAAAAATTACCATGATTAGTAGTTTTGCATTTTGACTGTTCAAAAATTAAGGTAACATAGTGATGTCTGTTTTGTGAATTCCACATTATTGTTTGTTTATACTGGAGTTTAACATGGTTTTAACAGCTTAGGTCAGATCATGGTAGTCAGTGCACTTATGCATGTGTTCTTGGCTTTTTCACACCAGTACTGACACAACTTTCTTTCCAAGGCATTGACTACTTTTCTCACATGCAACAGAGGTGTGAGGTTTTGCCGGAAAAATTCCCTTTAATGGAAAGTATTTGCAGACAGCAAAGTAAATGTTACTAGCACATGAAATTTGTCAGTCATTGCACAGAAAACATTGTGGAAAATGAAACAAGAGGGCCATGATGGACCTGTATCACTCTACTTTCTTTCACATGTGCCAGGGATTTAATTAGCACTGACAGAACTTTCATAGGAAAATAGCCAACTCCCACTCTCCAAACAAATCCAGTCATATCTTTTTCCAATGCAGAGATGATGGCAGTAACTACAAGCAGGTCTAATCAAGTATCATTCATATCAAACATCAACAAACTCTAACAAAGAGTGCTTTGCCAAGAAGATTTCCAGAAATTAGAAGCAGAAACCATTTTTTTCAATGACATGAATGGTAAAGTTCTTGAACAAAAAAAATGAATTATAGAAACCTTACTATATACTAAACATTCAACCCATATTGATACATGGCATTGTCACTATGATTGGTAAACACAAGGTGTGGCTTGTATATTTTTTTGTATATATAATTGGTATCTCAATTAGACAAGTATTGTTGACAGGGATTTTCCTAATTTTTTTCAATTTGGGGTCTGAAATTGGGAAAAAGATGCATTAATCCATCAAACTGGGATATATGCATACATCCGTTTAATTGGGAAATTTGAGAGAGAAACACAAAAAAAAAACCCCAACATCATATTCAACTCTTTTACAGACAATATGTAATTAATGAATACAACCATTCTGCTAAAATTGTATTTCAGCACCCATATTGTTTACTTTATGTCACTATTGTGCCTTTAATTGATGAAAATTAATGCAAATGGAAACCAACTGTCTTCTTTGACCATAGCAATAGAATAACAAGTATCGTGTTGATATATTAAGGATATGTTTAGCATTTAAGCACTAAACTGCTATAAATTGAAACTGAATACCGAGTCTGGATGAACTGAATTTAACAGGAAACAAGAGCGGCAAATTGTCGCAAGATACGCCCGTCTTACCCCAAGTTGTAAAGTTGGGGCATAATAATGATAAAGGGGAGGTATAGAAAAATAGTAGTGCAGAATATTTTTTTTACTGTTGATTGAAGATAATGGCAGTGTATTTGTGTTGACGGAACTCTTGTTTATTATTGTATTACTATTAACTCTTTACCACACAGCAAAAGTTTGGACTAGTCCAAATTGAAATCATTTGCAGTTTACAAACTAAATGTAACTCAAAAATTGAAATTTGGTTTGGAAAGGGTAGAAAACATTGTGGGAAAAGGAGAAAATGCTGGTGCATAAAAAATAAGCAATTTATATTTCATGTGCACTGCACTACCCCTTGATGAGATGCATCCAGCCCTAAAATTTCATAACCCGAGGTAGTATAGTTTGAGAGATATGCATCATACAAAATTCAAGTTCGAAAAAAAAACAAGAAAGGGCAATAACTGAAAAATTAAGCAAGCAAGAGTTGAAATTTATATGCACAGCACTTCACGTTGATGGAATGTATCCACGCATGAAATTTCATATCCTTAGCTAGTATAGTTCTGAAGATATGCACTGGACAAAATTAAAGTTTCAAAATAAAGAAAGAGCAATAAGTCAAAAATTAAGCAAGAGTTATGGTTCATGTGCACTGCACTCCCAGTTGATGAGATCTATCTACGCATGAAATTTCATAGCCATAGGTAGTATAGTTTTGGAGATATGCTCGAGACAAAATTCAAGTATGAAAATAAGTCAAAAATTAAGGAAGGAAGAGTTATGATTCCTGTGCACTGCACTCCCCCTTAATGAGATGTATGCAGGCATGAAATTTCATAACCCTAGGTAGTATAGTTTTGGAGATATTCACCGGAGAAAATGCAAGTATGAAAAAGAAGAAAGGGCAATAACTGAAAAATTGAGGAAGCAAGAGTTATGATTTCTGTGCACTGCACTCCCCCTTAATGAGATGTATGCAGACATGAAATTTCATAACCGTAGGTAGTATAGTATTGGAGATATTAACCGGACAAAATTCAAGTATGAAAAACAAGAAAGGGCAATAACTGAAAAATTAAGGAAGCAAGAGTTATGATTCCTGTGCACTGCACTCCCCCTTGATGAGATCTATCCATGCATGAAATTTCATAACCATAGGTAGTATAGTTTTGGAGATATGCTCCGGACAAAATTCAAGTCTGAAAAACAACAAAGGGCAATAACTCAAAAATTAAGGAAGCAAGAGTTATGATTCCTGTGCACTGCACTCCCCCTTGATGAGATCTATCCACTCATGAAATTTCATAACCCTAGGTAGTATAGTATTGGAGATATTCACCGGACAAAATTCAAGTATGAAAAACAAGAAAGGGCAATAACTCAAAAATTAAGGAAGCAAGAGTTATGATTCCTGTGCACTGCAGTCCCCCTTGATGAGATCTATCCACTCATGAAATTTCATAACCCTAGGTAGTATAGTATTGGAGATATTCACCGGACAAAATTCAAGTATGAAAAACAAGAAAGGGCAATAACTCAAAAATTAAGGAAGCAAGAGTTATGATTCCTGTGCACTGCACTCCCCCTTGATGAGATCTATCCACTCATGAAATTTCATAACCCTAGGTAGTATAGTATTGGAGATATTCACCGGACAAAATTCAAGTATGAAAAACAAGAAAGGGCAATAACTCAAAAATTAAGGAAGCAAGAGTTATGATTCCTGTGCACTGCACTCCCCCTTGATGAGATCTATCCACTCATGAAATTTCATAACCCTAGGTAGTATAGTATTGGAGATATTCACCGGACAAAATTCAAGTATGAAAAACAAGAAAGGGCAATAACTCAAAAATTAAGGAAGCAAGAGTTATGATTCCTGTGCACTGCACTCCCCCTTGATGAGATCTATCCACTCATGAAATTTCATAACCCTAGGTAGTATAGTATTGGAGATATTCACCGGACAAAATTCAAGTATGAAAAACAAGAAAGGGCAATAACTCAAAAATTAAGGAAGCAAGAGTTATGATTCCTGTGCACTGCACTCCCCCTTGATGAGATCTATCCACGCATGAAATTTCATAACCGTAGGTAGTATAGTTTTGGAGATATGCTCCGGACAAAGAACTGGACGCCGCCCGCCCGCCCGCCTGCCCGCCCGCCACGGGTGATCCCATAATACGTCCCGTCTTCGACGGGCGTATAAAAATGACTAAGGACAATAAGAAAAAGTTAAGGAAGCAATAGTTATGTTTCTAATAATCTGAGATGTATGCATCACTGAAATTTCATATACATAGGTAGTGTAGTAAGAGAGATATGCTGCTGACAAAATTTAAGTATGAAAAAGAAGAAAGGGCAATTACTCATAAGGAAGGAAGATTTATTCTTTGTGTACACTGCACCCCATATGATTACAACAAACACAACTGTCAAATTTAAAGTTAATAGGTTTTAAGATGTGTAAGTTATGCTACCTGGATGCCTGTACGCCATGGCTGATCCCATAATACATCCTCTCTTGAAAGGGTGCATAAAAAATAAGCAATTTATATTTCATGTGCACTGCACTACCCCTTGATGAGATGTATCCAGCCCTAAAATTTCATAACCCGAGGTAGTATAGTTTGAGAGATATGCATCATACAAAATTCAAGTTCGAAAAAAAAACAAGAAAGGGCAATAACTGAAAAATTAAGCAAGCAAGAGTTGAAATTTATATGCACAGCACTTCACGTTGATGGAATGTATCCACGCATGAAATTTCATATCCTTAGCTAGTATAGTTCTGAAGATATGCACTGGACAAAATTAAAGTTTCAAAATAAAGAAAGAGCAATAAGTCAAAAATTAAGCAAGAGTTATGGTTCATGTGCACTGCACTCCCAGTTGATGAGATCTATCTACGCATGAAATTTCATAGCCATAGGTAGTATAGTTTTGGAGATATGCTCGAGACAAAATTCAAGTATGAAAATAAGTCAAAAATTAAGGAAGGAAGAGTTATGATTCCTGTGCACTGCACTCCCCCTTAATGAGATGTATGCAGGCATGAAATTTCATAACCCTAGGTAGTATAGTTTTGGAGATATTCACCGGAGAAAATGCAAGTATGAAAAAGAAGAAAGGGCAATAACTGAAAAATTGAGGAAGCAAGAGTTATGATTCCTGTGCACTGCACTCCCCCTTAATGAGATGTATGCAGACATGAAATTTCATAACCGTAGGTAGTATCGTATTGGAGATATTCACCGGACAAAATTCAAGTATGAAAAACAAGAAAGGGCAATAACTGAAAAATTAAGGAAGCAAGAGTTATGATTCCTGTGCACTGCACTCCCCCTTGATGAGATCTATCCACGCATGAAATTTCATAACCGTAGGTAGTATAGTTTTGGAGATATGCTCCGGACAAAATTCAAGTATGAAAAACAACAAAGGGCAATAACTCAAAAATTAAGGAAGCAAGAGTTATGATTCCTGTGCACTGCACTCCCCCTTGATGAGATCTATCCACTCATGAAATTTCATAACCCTAGGTAGTATAGTATTGGAGATATTCACCGGACAAAATTCAAGTATGAAAAACAAGAAAGGGCAATAACTCAAAAATTAAGGAAGCAAGAGTTATGATTCCTGTACACTGCACTCCCCCTTGATGAGATCTATCCACTCATGAAATTTCATAACCCTAGGTAGTATAGTTTTGGAGATACTCACCGGACAAAATTCAAGTATGAAAAACAAGAAAGGGCAATAACTCAAAAATTAAGGAAGCAAGAGTTATGATTCCTGTGCACTGCACTCCCCCTTGATGAGATCTATCCACTCATGAAATTTCATAACCGTAGATAGTATAGTATTGGAGATATTCACCGGACAAAATTCAAGTATGAAAAACAAGAAAGGGCAATAACTCAAAAATTAAGGAAGCAAGAGTTATGATTCCTGTGCACTGCACTCCCCCTTGATGAGATCTATCCACTCATGAAATTTCATAACCGTAGATAGTATAGTATTGGAGATATTCACCGGACAAAATTCAAGTATGAAAAACAAGAAAGGGCAATAACTCAAAAATTAAGGAAGCAAGAGTTATGATTCCTGTGCACTGCACTCCCCCTTGATGAGATCTATCCACGCATGAAATTTCATAACCGTAGGTAGTATAGTTTTGGAGATATGCTCCGGACAAAGAACTGGATGCCGCCCGCCCGCCACGGGTGATCCCATAATACGTCCCGTCTTCGACGGGCGTATAAAAAGTAATAGAAATGTTGGTATTCAAAACATTCAAAAGCTGATTATGCATGAAGTATTCTTAAAATTGGACAAATGGAAACACATACAAACCAAGCAAACAAATCTTTTAACTGCACCTTGTCTGAAATCATACCCTGAATATCTGTTTGATATTGATTCCCAATTTAAATCTAAAATCTTTTCCCAAGGAACATCTTTGAGACATTTTAAATTAAAACCAACAGGGATTACTGAATTACATAGAATCTTAATGATTCAAAAAAATGGATTTTACCTCTCATTTATGAAAACTTACATGCAACAAATCAAATGGAATGGGAGGCATACCTAACAGTATGGTGTGATCTGAAGTCTTCAGTGAATGGAAAGAAGAAAAGGGCCCACTCCATTATCAGCCCTGGGTCTGTATTCACCAACCATTCTTAAGAATGCTCATTCTCCAAAATTTTCTAAATTTGAAAGAAACACAACTTCTGATTGGCTAAACCAGATGTTTTAGCCAATCAAAAGTTGTGTTACTTTCAAATTTAGAAATTCTTGAAGAGTAAGACAAAGAATACTCTTAAGTATAGTTGGTGGATTTAATCTTTAACTTAAAATTGCCCCAAAGCTGTTTTACAGTCAATAGTCTTGTTAATGTAATGCTAAGTATTTGGCTGCAAAAGATGGATTTCAAGACGGTCAGACCACACAAAACTGAAACCTACTGTACTGGGGAATAGCCAAGTGGCTAACTGAGTGCAAAGCAAATATTCACATGTTTTTTATACAGGTCATGAAGATTAAAATTAAACTGCCATGTACCAACAGTGTAGATCAGGGTCAGATAGCTTATTAGGAGCAGACTGATTTAGATCTACATTGTCTATTATTTGTGAAATATTTTTGCAAGAGCACCCTTGACATCAACATATTTGGGTCTTCTTTCCATAATAAAAGACATCTGATATCTGTAAATTTCTCTTAGTTTTAAACTTAAAAAAATACATATATTCAAAAGTAAGAAAAATGCAAAAATTATAAATGTAGATAAAATTGAGCCATGCTCTGTGAAAAGAAGGGCATCTCTTGCACCTGCAAAAAGTATCAACCGTTGCCAGCATGCAGTCCGTGCAGGCTGACATTGGTCAAAACTTTTTGCTATTAATTGGCCAATTTCCTCCAGATTCTATCAATCATAAGGCTAAATGGATTTTATGAAGCCATAATTATGTGATCACTTGCTTGCTATAATGCATCATGGATTTCCATTAAGCCCTCTTCTGCCAAAGCATGGCTCAAATTTACATACCCAGAAGGTTTTCATTTATATTTGGTAAAATCCTTAAAGTGCTCAACAAGTAGACATTTTTAGGCAAAAAGGGCCAGAAAAGTAATTATTTCAAGGCCGATTAACTCTTAAGTATCCTACTATTTTTTTTTTTTTATATCATAGATGTATTTTGCAGAGAGTGTAAAGAAAGATCAGCCTGCATGTTATGTGCAGCCTGATCTTGCTCAACACTATCCTCTGCCCTCTTATTGGTTATGGTCCTATAAACCCCATTCAAAGCCAGTAATCTTAAAACAAAAATTATTTTTGTGGTGATCAACAATTTAAATTTGGAAGGATAAGTGTTAAATTGGCCAGTATGTCTGTATAGTGTAAAAGATCAGACAGCATACTTTTTGCAGTCTGATCTCCATTTACATGGGTGTAAGAAAATAATGTTGTTTAAGAGTTTAGATTCTTGTCATTGCACAATGCATGTATGGTGAAGAGAGGTAAGTGAATAGAATGACACCTTAGAGTAGTGTGACATGAAGCCTTTTTTGAAGTGGACAATAAAAAAAAAAAAAAAAAATGAGTAGTCAGCTCTGGAATTAATCTTAAACTTAAAATTCACCCCATAGCTGTTTGACAGTCCATGGCATGATTATTTTCAAACGGTATAACAGTCTGATCTTGATCGGTGCTAACTGTAAATGCTACTTATATTGCCTATAGTGGTATGATAGAGTAAATTTAATCTATTGATGTAACTTCTGCAAATGGTCTTGAACAAATATATGTCACTGTTTTTGTTACTTAAGTCTTTTGCAAAAAAGCTCAGACGCATAAGGTTGACTTTGCGCATGAAACACAGCTGCCCCTGAATAGACCGACAAACCTTTCTGGCTTGCCTTGATCCGTCATTGGTGACAGCATCAGCTCCTTAGTTGTAGACAATGGTGTGTTTATAATAAAACTGCCATTAACCTGGAACCAAACCAGTACTTGGTTCACAGACATGGACCCTAGATAAAACCCAATACTTATCAGAAGTAGAAGTTCAGAGGTAGAAGTTGTACCAAAGAAGAATGTTTCCTGGACCCAAACCAGGAATCTAACATATATCTTGTCTACCAATAATCTAACCATGATATACTGGTGGGAATCTAACCCTCCAAACCACGTAAAGATAATAAAATATTTACAGGATTATGATAAAAGGTCTACAAGGAACTGTGGTGTTTCTCTGACGGGATGAATTTCCTACCATTTTCTGTGCCTGAATAGATCAACAACCTTTCTGGATTGCTTTGACCTGTCATTGGTACAGTTTATAATAATTTTTGTTTGTTTATTTCTGTCTTTCTTCTAAATCTAAAACTGTTGTTCACAAGACAGCCATTTTTCCTGGATTCCACCCAGTAATCAACTCTGCTCTGTTTATCGTTCTTTATTTCCTGGATACTAACCAGTGAAAGGAAATCACCTACTAGGCAAAGATAACCTTAGTTCTGAGCAGTTTTACAAATGTTTTTGTTTTTCATTCATACAATCTTTTTCCGTTTGAGGTTTAGTCAAAGCATTTAGTTTACATTACTTTGTTCAAGCCATATAAGAATTTACTTCAACATATTTAACTTAAATTCATTGTCTGTCTGAATGAATGAATGAATGAATGAATGAATTTTTTGTGGCATATTGACAACTCTGGTTATTTAGCATGCATCTACATGTAAGTATTCAAAGATGATACAGTGCAATTTTTGTGTTTTAAAAGATTTGAACATCAAAGATAGTGGGAAAAAAAAAGTGAAAAATGAAAATTCTTCAAAATTTGTTTTACTTAATCCTTTACCAAACAGTCCTTAGAATTAACAACTCTGAAGTAAAACAATTTTGAAAACATTTTGGGAAAAAGAGAAAATGCTGGTAACCAGCATTTTCTCCTTTCCTGAATCTTTTCTACCCTATCAGAGAACTTAAGTCCACTTGTACCGACTGAATTTTCCATCAACAAAAATTCTGAAAATGGATGAGGAAAATTGGTTGTTTGGGAAAGGGTTATAATCAGTATAAATACAAGTTTGAATAAAACAACAGGAAAAAAAAGATACAGGCAATAAAATAACAGGAGAAAAAAAACAGAAGTAATGAAATAATAGGAGAAAAAAAATACTAGTAATAGAATAACAGTAGGCAAAAATACAAGTTTGAATAAAATAACAGGAGAAAAGATACAAGTAATAAGATAACGAGTAAAAAAACACAGTTAATAACAGGAGGAAAAAAAAAGCATTGCAAAAAAAAAAATGTGTCTTCATTTTTCTTGGATTTAAGATCCTTAACCCTTATGCTGTTAAGTGCAATTCACTGACCTTTTGCCGACAGTGTAGATCAAGATCAGACTGCACAGAATGTGATGTGTGATATTGGATCTTCATTGTCCCATAAAGAGATACTTTTCCCAAAAAATACCTGTCAGACAGCAAGATTTGGGTTTTTACTATTGGCGTGAAAGTTTCATTTCACTTCTTTAGCAGGTTAAGGGTTAACATCAAATAATGCATGCTTGTAGTATCTTGGTGATTAATGACAAATCCCTTTGATTTACTAACCCTCAAAGATGTTTATAGTTAATGTTTGTCTAAATCTTAGAGAAACATTATGATTGGATACATCAAAGTGTATCATTGTAAACCTACCAATTTGAAAGACATGGTGCTTTTTTAAAGGGTTTGTCTGTTTTTTAAAACTTATGTCATTCTCAACAATTCAGCTAATGAAATATTTTGAATACAGGTTACAAATCTGAAACTTTGAAAATCTACATGCTGTGCTTTATAGCTGGACTTTTTTTTCCCACAAGACTCTGAAACTTGACATCCAAGCCAAAATTTCCAGGAGTCAAACCTATATTTGGACTAGACTCGGACCCACAATTTTAAATGTCAAAACCTTGGATAAAATTTCAGGCTAGTTCTTGACGTCTTAGATCCCTATGATTTGTATGCTAATGTCAAGAGATGAATTTATTACTATTTTGAAAATGGTGTTGAATGACTTATACTTAAAGAAATATCATTAAGTCTTAAGCAGGTGATATCCTTTCTAGCACACTGACCCCTAGACCATTGGGCAAGAAATTAATATTGTTTCCTGACCTGTTTCTAGCAGAAAATTTAAAATATCAAAGTGTTGCCTTTTTATTATCTGTTCAATTCAAAATCTCTGTAAAGAGCTCAAAAAGTGCATGCTATAGGTAAGAAGTCAACAAATTTTTGGCCAAAAACTCTTTGGACATTTACAGTCATAAATGATGTAGCTATGTGTGTGATATACATGTATAGTGATTGCCAAGCTGTGATTTTTCCCATCAACTAAGACACATTTTCAGATGAATGCTTTGACATAATAGAAAGGCCATCATGGCCCTGAAGTCACTTGCCTGAGCTTTTTGACCAAACATGACCCATTTCCAATCTCTTCCAAGATAAAACATGACAAGCATTCTAACAAACTTTCATGGGTATTGGGTCTGAAAATGTGGCCTCTAGAGGGTACACAAGTTTTTTCAAAGATTTGTCTCAGTGACTTAGTTTTCTTCCAGTGTGATCCATTTTCATACTCATCAAAGATATCATCAAGACAAACATTCTAACTTTCAAGAGCATTGGACTGAAATTTAGATTCTTCAGGATAAAAAAGGTTTTCCCAAGATTTGGCCCAGTAACCATTTTTTCTACCTGACATGATCTATTTTCAACTCGCTCTGAATACCATCAGGACAAAACATTCTGACCAACTGCCATGAGTATTGGACTAAAAAATGAGGCCCCTAGAGACTGAACATGTGGCCTCTAGAGCATACAGAACATTTTTCAAAGATTTAATAAGGTGACCTTGTTTTTGACCCTAAAAATCATCAAAGAAATCATCAAGACAAACATTTTTACCACTTTTCATGAGTATCGAATTGAAAAGTTGGCCTATATACAGACACAAAATTTATCCAAGATTTAACTAGGTGATCTATTATGATCTGGTATGGCCCATTTTCAAACTTGTCCAAGATATCATCAAAACAAACATTCTGACCAACTTTCAGGGTACTGGACTGAAAATGTGGCCTCTAGATTGTACGCAAAAATTATCGAAGATCTGACCTAGTGACCTAGTTCTCATACTTGTGTAAGATATCATCAAGACAAACATTCCAAGTCTCATGAATTTCACACTGAAAATGTGGCCTCTATAGAGTATACAAGGTAAGTTGTCGACACATGAAGCACCATAGAAAATATTGTGGGAAAAGGAGAAAATGCTAGAAACCACAATGTTTTCTTCCTTTCACAGACAGATTTCATCAATTGAGCCACATGTAATTAAACCCCTACAACAACTTTGAATTTGGAGGAGTCTACAATATTGCTGTTTGGTAAAGACTTAACATCATGAAATATTGACTCCAGGAATGGAAGTTTCCCAAAGTTATCCTGGTAACAAGGCTTTACATGATCCTTAGCTCACATCAAGCATTTTCTCCATTCAAATAATGCTTTCAATTTCCTACTTTCAATTTTGTTGTATTTCGAGGGAAACTTTGTTGCACAAAAATGGCAATACTGTTCAAGATATATGTGAATTACAGCAGCAAATTCAAAAGAAAATTGAAGGGGCAAAATCAGGAAGAGATGAACAAAGACGGTAGTGTAAATCCAGAGTGTCAGCCACCACGAGGAAGAAGGCTTTTAGCATTGTGGGAAAAGCTGAATTTTCTCCTTTTCCCACAATGTTGTCTCTGCTTTAAGAAACAAATTCAGTTGTTGAGCCACATTTATTGTTTGCAAATGCTTTGAATTTGGACCAGTGTAAAATATTGTCATCGGGTAAAGGGTTAATTTGTGGCCTGCAATGACTTTCAATTTCAGCATGTCTAAATTTCTGTCGCAAAACAAATTGTGATTTGCAATTACCATGCTTCATTCCTCATTCAGGAACACAGGCCTCAGCAAAGTGCAAATGAATAAGAGACTTACCTCGTTTTTTTTTTAATCAACTGTTTTGCTCATGTTTAAGCACCATTTTGCCATCTGAATGTCAAGAAATCACATGATAAGGGCGAGTCTAAAATCCAGTAGACAAATGGACTGGAACAGACAGGCTATGGAACAGAGAGAGGCTTTTTATTACTTTGAACTAGTAATCTTTACACTTTATCACACAATTCCGATTTTAATTGAGACTTACATGGAATGCTTTTGAAAACATTGTACCAACATTTTCTCCATTTCCCACAGTGTTTTCTTCCCTTTCAGAGACAAATTTCATCAAATGAGCCATATTCAATTAAGCTGTCTGCAACAGCTTTGAATTGGGACGAGTATCAATATTGGTCCCCCCCCCCCCCCTGCAATGACTTTCAATTTGGGCAAAAGGAAATGTCATTTGCATTTACCATGCTACATTGCTTATTCTGGTACACAGTCTTGAGAGATTGCAAAGGAATAAGAGACTTACCTCATTTATTGTGAATTAACAGTTTTGCTCTTGTTCAAGCACCATTTTGTCATCTGAACATAATCCTTAGGTTGCTAAATGCAACTGGAGATGCTTTTACAGGCAGTGTAGATATAGATCAGACTGCACAAAACGTGCAGTATGATCTCTGATCTACACTGTTGGATAAAATAATTTCTTGCCAATGAAATCAACTTTGAAATATGTGGTTTTTTAATTTAAGGTGGAAAATTTTTCATTTCATTTCATTTGAGAGTTTAAAGTTTAACCCTTTACCACACAATCCAGTCTTTTAATGGCCCTGAAAAATAGGACGGTTTTATACATTGTGGGAAAAGGGGAAAATGCTAGTAAGCAGCATTTCTCCTTTTACCACAGTTTTCTAACCTATCAAATACCATAGTATTATTTTAGAAACATGTCAGCCAAACCCCCTTGGCTCAGTCGGTGGTGTACAGGACAGAACAGGAGGTCAAGGTCACTGGTTCGATCCCCAGCTTTGCCAATTTCTTTACGGGGACTAATGATAGTCATTGTGACAGGATTCATTCCTCTCTCACCGCTGACCATTGTTTTGACGATGGTTAGAATATTGTGCAGAGTACTGGTAAAAGAAACTCCAGGAAAGCATGGATATGTGCACTGGCCGCCATGATATAACTGAAATAATGTTGAAAACAACTTTAAACAACATACACCAAGAAACATGTCATCTGCAAATGCTTTCAATTTGGTGTAGTCCAAAGTTGAGTCCTTTGGTATTTTAAGTGGTAGATGAAAATCTAAGCAGGGAAAATATGAACTGAGTTCTCTATGACCTTCCAGCAATTTCTCCTTTTCCCACAATGTTTTTCTTTCCTTTCGATATGAATTCCATCATGTTTACCACGATTTATTTGTTGTCTGTGAATGCTTTGAATTTTGACATGTCTAGAATTTTATCTTTTGGTACAGATTTAAGTGGTCACACTTTTACAATACCCTATCAGACAGTGTAGATCAAAGATCAGACTCACAAAATGTGCAGTCTGATCTTGATCTACATGGTCCACAAAAGCACCCTGAGTCATGCTTGTCAGCCTACGGGTTAAAATATTCACATCAGTAACTTGAACGTCCCAGTAACGCAGCTGTATAGCCGACAAGATCGTTCCTCACACACGGCAGTTTTTCCTTTTCTCACTGTTTTCACTGTCATACTTACGATTCCAATGTCTTCTATTGGGGAAACTGTAGCAAAACAAATAGTAGCACCACCCAAAATATACATGAATAAAAGCAGCATCTTCAAGAAGAAATATCGAAAGACGAGATCACAAAAGAACTACGTGTAAATGCTACACAGAACTAAATAAATCAATCACGAGTCGCAATTACCATGCTACATTGATCTTTTCGGAACAAAGTCTCCAAAAATACAAATGAACAGATTTGGATATTTCTTATTTGTTTCTATCTCTAAAACGTTTCTCTCTCTTGTTAGAAGCACAATTCTGCCGACCTGAATCTTGAGCAACCTGGTGATCGGCTGAGCAATCAGGTGAAATGTAAAGCGCGGCCAGACAATCGTTCAGGTATACATAAAGAATATAACACAGACTGCTTACCAAGATGATGAATGTTGATCACAAAAAGGATGGCGACTGAATCTAGCGATGGTCACGGTTATCAGTTTGTCATCATGTCTTCTCGATGTGAAGGCAAAGGCAGGGATACGAATACAGGAAATCTGAGCTCGTGTGCAACATATAATTTACGCACGTGCACACATGAATATTGGTTCTCCCCTGCGCCTCTGGCGCTTATTTCGACTATGTAAGTAAGGGAAATAACTTTGGTTAACTCGTTACCACTCGTCACAACTCGGCCGATTCCGTACCTACATCTAACTACATCTAATTTCAATTTGGACAACTCTACATTTTTGTCGTCTGGTAACGAGTCATTCGGCATACCTCGGGTGATCCGGTGATCAAATCCCTCGGCTGTATCACGTAGCTTGATATGCACCTACACGGTACATTTCGTACATCTCCGGAAGCACACCGCGTTACCGTTATTGAAATTGTAAGGCTCCTCTTTAGGAAGAACGCATGAGTAAATTTTCTATCGTTATCTTTCTAAGAGTATTTCAGTCGGCAAACAGTTTGTACATTCAATTTTTAGTGTGGTTTATCAATTCCATTAGGAGCTTTCATCGACAGATCGATAGAAGTGAATAACTTCACAGTGGTTATTCATCTCGTTGCTAAGCGATCTACAGGGGCGCCGCCATGTTTAAGATCATGTGATTGGTAGTTCGAAATGGAAGCCTCCCTTATACAGACGAGGTTAGATGTAGGTACGGAATCGGCCGACTTGTGACGAGTGCATTTGCAGATGTCAAATCTAAGGACCAACGTACAGTCTCGCAAATCGGAAGCTGCAGTCACTATACACCCAAAATCAGTTAGCTGCGGTAAACAAGTTTGCAAAAAACAGGCTCGCAAGGGAATTCTATTTGACAGAAACTCATCAGATGTACATCATCTGAAGGCTAAGATATTTTTCAACTCACATGTACTGCGATCTAGGACGTAAAACCTGCCATTTTCGCACAGTAATGCTGAATCACTGATTTTTGTCGCTGACGGTTGCCTTGACCGCTAAACCTTTGCTTTCTCTTCCTCTGAGGAGACCTTAAACCACTTTATGATTATGCAAACATATAGAGAAATCATTCAACTTCACTTACAAACATCAGTAATCAGTGTTTTTCCTTTCGAAATTATACAACTTTTATTGGGGCACTATCAAAACATTGACTGTACGATCACCTACATCTGTGCGCAATAATTAGCTGCAAAAGTCGATATAAAATCTGCATGCCAAGCTGCAGTTATCTTAACAATGGCAAAGAGAAAAGGGTTGATTTATTCTGCTAAAATACAAAAAAAATGATTTTATCGCAACTGCTATTAATACGTGTACTCTAATAATTCCGTACGAAGAACATACCTCGCAGCAATTACAATTTATCTTAAGATTTGAAAAAAAGGGAAATGCACTGAAGAATCTAATGGACATTTGTAAGTGGAGATAATGAATATGTGTTCATTTTCATTTTGTTTTAAATCTATAGGATTATAACACAGTGATCTATAATCGTCAAATCTATATCTTCTAACGGGCCACATTGTTTTAAATTTTATAAAGTATTTCATAAAATAATGTGTAACATAATACTGAACACTTCTAACCGGCCTATTTTGTTTTATATTTAAGAAAGTACTATACTCGTATGCAGATAATGTGCAACGTGCATAATGTTAGACGAAGCCATTTTATTGCATTCTATGATATTGTTCCTATTACTTTACAAAGAACGACAGAATGTAATATTTTTTTCATATTGCATACTTTCATATTACATACTTCAGAGCCTTTTCACGTGACGCTAGATACGGAACTACTTTCGCTTTCGATTTTGGCTTTTTTAAAATCCACTTTTGACATACATGTACCTGCAGCCTATTACATCAACCATAAGCATGTTCTTCCTTTTCTACAATGATTTCTTCACTCTTACTCAAACGGTATACTTCAAATTTAGCGAAATCTAAATTTTCATCCCTAGAAGTTCCCAAATAAGAATAGTCTAATAATGCCATATGTTGTGGAAAGGGTTAGCATGCATGGCCATACCTTTTAGACAGAAACACACGTTTTATGAATACTTTCGTCAAGTGAGAAAACAGAATTATATTCTTAAACGTTTGTTGAGTTTTGTGTAAAACATCTTCATCCACAGTGCCAATGAAACTGAGACACTTTCGCTCGCCCTTCACCTGTGGTTCCTATCACTCACCCGCCTAGTCTGGATTACCTGCCCCTACCACTACGTTATAACTCTTGTAGTACGGCGGGGTACCAGACTATCACCCTCCCTCTTTCTCTCTCTCTCTCTCTCCGATTTCTTTCATGCACTGAAAATAAGTGATATAAAAGCATTTCAAACAGAAGGATGATAAAGAAAACAAGACTAAGCGAATTTAGTTTTACAATCTGTTAAACTTCAGTGAAGCTGTATTCCAATGATGTAAGAGTGTAGTTACTTTTGAAAAGTAAAACTTGAAAATATACTGATCAACTATCTTTATATCTATGTGTGGGGTACCAGCTGTTCAGAGAACTCGTACCCCAGGCAAGATATTAGATCAGATTAGGGTACGAGTCACTCCGGAGTACGAGTTCTTCAGGGTACGAGTTCTACTGACACCCTTAGCAACCGATGTATTCATCCCTTGATAGAATCAAACGATCTTTTACGACCTTTTCCCCCCACTCTCCTTTTTTTTTTTTTTTTTTAAATCCTGCTGTTAATAAAGCAGTAAGTTAATAGAAATTATATAAAACATTCTCTTAATATCAAAATATACAATAAAAAGGTTATTGCACTTGTATGGGAATATATTGTGTTATACATATCATCCCTTTCATGATATAGATACAGGAAAACTGACAGGTAATCGTACAGCAAGAAATAAACGTTGGGCAGCTAATCGTACAGTCAACCTTTAGACAGTACCTCAATAAAAGTTGTATAATTTCTATAGGAAAAACCACTGAGTAATATTATTGATATTTGTAAGTGAAGTTGAATGGTTTCTTTATAGATCTGTGTGCATTATCAGAAGGTGGTTTAAAGTCTGCTCAGAGGAACAGAAAGCAAAACCTTAGCGGTCACAGCATCCGTCAACAGCAAAAATCAGTGATTCGGCATAACTGTGCGAAAATTGCAGGTTTTATGTCCTAGATCGCAGTATATATATCAGTAGAAAAATATCTTAGCTTTCAAATGATTTATATCTGATGAGTCTCTGTCAAATAGAATTCCTTTGCGAGCCTGTTTTTGCGAACTTGTTTACCGCAGCTAACTGATTCTGTGTGTACAGTGACTGCAGCTTCCGGTTTGCGAGACTGTACGTTGGTCCATAGTGAATTATATATGCCTCAAGTGATGATATTTGTCTTTCAAAGCGTAGAAAACATTGTGGGAAGAGAAGAATGCTGGCTACCAGTATTTCCTCCTTTTTTCTCTTGGAAGTTTAAGCCCGGGATTTTTTTTTTTTTTTTTTTTAAAGGGCTATATAGACATGTTGTCAAAGAGAATTTTTTTTTTTATAATCTGTAAGATTTTGATCTTTATTTATCTCATAATCTAAAGCAAGCTATTTGAGCTGACCTGAACCGAAACTTTTCGCTACTGGTCTATTTTCTTTATGTCAAAGGACCAGTTTACCTCATGTTTCAGTGGGTTATTAAACAAAATGGACTTTCTGGGTCCATGATCATGTGACGACTTGATTGGTATAATGCATCACGGAGATGCATAAAGTCTCCTCTTCACGGAGCATGGATCTTCTCTAAGCAGTACTCGATGTCCGTATGTAATGACATACGTTATGTGCAACTTACTGGGCGTGCAACCCAAGGCGTCGCTGATGCCATTTCCAGCTCAGGAAAATTCTAAGAATTTGATGATATTGACTGCGACAAGATTAATTTCTTTCTCAATGCTGAACATTGCTCTGACGACGTTGAAAAGCATCTTGTGACTAGGAAATCAACTCGGTTGTGCGAAGTAGTCGTGAAAAGGATCCTTTAAATTTTCTAAAAATACTGTTTGTCAGACTAAATATATATTGATATTTTGCTATGAAGGTTCCCTGTGTAGAACCTTTTAGTCATTGACATTACCTTGCCCTATAAAAATATAATATTTTTGTCAGGCTAAGCTTATTTTCTGTATGAAATTATATTGAAACAAAGGCTTCCTGAAGGGATACTGGGCCACTATGACCTTGATTTTCATTACTGGTCTTTGAACTTACTTTGAAAACTTGACAGCATATCGTTTGCATTGCTTTGATTTGATCAAAACTGTTGTAGCGTTAATATTTGTTTGTTTGTATTGGAGTTTAACACCTTTTTATCAGCTTAGGTTATATCATGGTGACCAGTGCACCTAAGCATGAGTTTCCTGGCTTTCTCAAACCAGTACTGACACAGCTTTCTTTCCAAGCCATTGACATGCTACCATGCTACTTTTTTCACATGCATCAAAGGTGACAGGCAAAACCACTCGTCACAACTAGGCCGATTCCGTACCTACATCTAACCTCGTCTGTATAAGGGAGGCTTCCATCATGAACTACCAATCACATGATCTTAAACATGGCGGCGCCCCTGTAGATCGCTCAGCAACGAGATGAATAACCACTGTGAAGTTATTCACTTCTATCGATCTGTCGATGAAAGCTCCTAACGGAATTGATAAACCACGCTAAAAATTGAATGTACAAACTGTTTGCCGACTGAAATACTCTTAGAAAGATAACGATAGAAAATTTACTCATGTGTTCTTTCTAAAGAGGAGCCTTACAATTTCAATAACGGTAAAGCGGTGTGCTTCCGGAGATGTGCGAAATGTACCGTGTAGGTGCATATCAAGCTACGTGATACAGCCGAGGGATTTGATCACCGGATCACCCGAGGTATGCCGAATGAGGCAAAACATCGCCGGGAAGAAAGTTTGCCGCAACCGGGTGTCGAACCCGCAACCAGCAGCGTTAACACACATGTCGTAAATGTACAAAAACGGATAAGAAGCTATTGCTAAATCGCTATTCAAACTTTGGGAAAAATCTGAGTATCTTTTTCAGTTACAAAAGATATTCAGTCGATATATTCCATATTTCTTCGTTTAACATAGTGTGTACGCGGGTCCCTATAAACTTAGAAACAGAACCGAAACGAAACGCAACGAAACAGGACGAAACGCAACGGAACGAAACGAAACCAGATCCAATGAAACGAAGTGAAATAGAACGAAACAAAACGAAATAGAACGAAATCTAGGAAAGTGATTTTTATTTTACTATTTTTTTCTCAATTTATCGTATATCTTTTGCATTATTTCTTATTGCTTTATCTCACGTTTTATGTGGAGAGCACACAGAAACAATTGCTGGAAGTTCGCATCATCTTATGCGTGGTTTGCGGGTTTGAAAATCTAGTCAGAATCAGAATTGGTTGATCTAAACGACAATCCTTTATCAGGACCTGTGTTTCGGAAAGTTGCACAAACTCCAACATATTTCATGCAAGATTTTGGATGGAAATGAAATTTTATTTTCCTTCTATTCTGTTCTTCTTTCATTTTGGTAGCGAGCCTTTGTAACTCAGTTGGTAGCATACAGAACTTGAGAACAGGGGGTCGCTGGTTCGATTTCCTGCTTGGCCAATTTCTTTCCGAAGATTGATGCTAGTCATCGCATCATGATTAACTCCTCTCTCACTGCTGACCATTGTTTCGCCGATAGTTACGTGGGTAAGAAGCCTGTGGTTTGGAAAGAATATTGTGCGTATTATTGTCAAAAGAAACTGCATGAAAGCATGGATAGGTGCACTGGCCGCTGTGATATAACAGAAACAATGTTGCAAACGGCTTTAACGCCATCCAATTAATCATTTTGATATTATATTACTTTCGCAGGGTGCCGGCATATTTCGCACGAACACCATATGATGCTGTCAATACCTTTGAGATGCTGAGTCGATGCCCTTCAAGATGCTTTTAGTGGACCCTTGCGAGTATAGAGTCCCAGCAGATGTTTTTTTTTTATTTGTACATTTTTCCCATACTAATAAGTCGATAAGAACCTGTAAGATAAAGAGATGGTTTCAGGTCTGAAAAGAGAAAATGGGTAGGGCTGTTCGTTAGAACCGCTTTGAGGTGAACGGCTACATTAGCAGAGGGAGATACATTCAGTCTAGAAGAAATCATCTTCAGTTTCAAAGACATCAAATTGGTATCAGTAAATGTACAGCGTGTTTATAAATGAATCCGAACATTCGCACAGGATCTGACGGTAAGCAGTAGCTTATTTTAAAGTGGTCTGAAAATGTCAAGTAGGTTGCAACACCACTGGCGATTAAGAATCCTTACTCGTACGACATACAGCGGATAAGGCTAATTTTTCGCACGGCAGCAGTAAGGTTATTATCTTCATTGAAAGAAAGATATGACACTACATTGACTATTTTGAAATTATCGAGGGAAAGATTCGTTCTTCTTATATAAAACTGCTGTCTACGTGAAAATTATAAAAGTTAAAGGCCCAATAGCTACCTAAATCACAACGCTGTTAAAATATATTTCAGTCTAAACCATACCAAGTCAAAGTATGAAAAATGTTGTGAAGATGACTATCTGTTGTTGTGTGGTAAGTCCAATTGTTAGTCGCAGGTAGAAAATTAATTTTAAAATCATGCAAAAAGTAAAAAAAAAAAAGATGGAGCAACCTGGCAACTTTTAACCTGATTTTGAAATAAATTTCTCTGCCAGGGACTAACACTTGGACCGACTGTACAATATCAGATTGTCATCTTCACACTTATTTCCATACCTTTAAATGAAATGATATAGATTTAAATGTATTTTAATACCTGCTTTGTTTACTTTTGGCAGCTATTGTTACTTTAAGAAACTTCAGGAACTGACTTAACTAGAACCCAAACCTTTTCCCCTAGCATCAAAGGAATTTACGATGATCACGCTTAAAAAATGATAATACATATTATAATTAAAAGAGAAACACCCTTATCAAATGACGGCCGCGAATGTCCGACTTGCCCCGGGTCCAAAGATTTTTTTTTTCCAATACTTCATTTCTATTTCTAAATACATGTAACATACAAACATTATTTTCAATATGTATTACAGTTGTTTACAATCAGTGTAATGCATTAGATACTAATAATACTAAATAGAAATAAAGCTGAAATAAAGTTAAGGGTAAAGAGACAATCAGCGCACACGTACTTTCGCATTTTTGTAACGAAGGTCTTTTCTGTCGGATTATGGACTTTAAAATGACTTAGGGGTTTTCTTCTGACGACATATAATCTGAAATGTAAAAGTGCCTTGGCTACAATTTCATGGTCGTTTTTTTTTTCCCCATATACATCCCAAATAAACAGACAATTAGATCTAAGATATGAACGTCTGTGATATTGAATTGCATTGCGTTTAAAGGACAGTCTGATCTTTATCTTTTATTGTCTTCAAAAGTGACTTTACTTGTCCATCGCCAACACAGGTAATTGTATTTGAGTCAGTTGCTGAATACATGCAGTTTCTCCAGCTATATTTTTAAAGCCCCACAGGATTGTTTGGTCAAGGGTTAACAGACTGATTCTAGTCTGTAGAAACTCACCAAGAAGATACATGTAAGTGACTGTGTAAAATGGTAGTGCCACGGCTGGAAGGAGAGGGAGAGGGCTGTGAAAACAATTTAACCCTTATCCCACTAAAACATTGAAATGAAATTTCAAACCGGTAGTAAAACCCGAATTATTCTATATCAAACTTATTCTTTTTTGGAAAAAAAAAAATCTCCTTATCGGACAGTTTAGATCCAAAATCAGACTGCACGTTCTGTGCAGTCTGATCTTGATCTATATTATCCGCAAAAAGGTCAGTGAGTCACATTTATCAGCCTAAGGGTTAATACATCATACGCTGAAAGATTGGAATCAAGATTGTATAATGTAAGCTAAGGGTTAAGGCCAATATTGTCTTCCTACTCGAATGTTTATTCGACACGCTCAAACGCCGCCATGTCTGCAATGTTCTCACTATTTTTTACTGTGTAGAGTCACTCTCTTGCACTCCGGTTCATTCACATTCACCTCTGTAGTGGGCTCAGAAAGTAGTCCGTCCTCTCGCGAGATTTTCCGTCACTTGACCATAACCCCAAATGGCGACACAAACGCCGGTGAAAGAAAGATGTATCGATTGTTTTGTTTGCTGTTCAAACAGCATACGGCCAATCAAACTTAGTGGGAGAAAATGTGGAAAAGAGGGGTTTTCTGAAAAGCTAAAATGTGTTTTAAAGGACGACAGTCTCTTCTTTGATGTTACAAACTTAGATCCATCGGTTTGTCGAAACTGTCACAGGACTGTATCACTCTCTTGCACTCCGGTTCATTCACATTCACCTCTGTAGTGGGCTCAGAAAGTAGTCCGCCCTCTCGCGAGATTTTCCGTCACATGACCACAACCCCAAATGGCGACACAAACGCCGGTGAAAGAAAGATGTATCGATTGTTTTGTTTGCTGTTCAAACAGCATACGGCCAATCAAACTTAGTGGGAGAAAATGTGGAAAAGAGGGGTTTTCTGAAAAGCTAAAATGTGTTTTAAAGGACGACAATCTCTTCTTTGATGTTACAAACTTAGATCCATCGGTTTGTCGAAACTGTCACAGGACTGTATAATTTTGTTTAACTTGTCTTCATTCGTGGGCGCAGCCATTCGGTTTACAATTGGCGTAGGAATCTGATCAGTGAAGAAACTCGAAAAAATAGTTCCATTGTATACAGGTAAATTCATCAATTTAAATGCACCTATAATGCATCTGGAATCATATTTGCTTTGTCTACTTTATCATGTTACACATGAAACAGTTAAACAGTAACAAAACATGTTTTCCTCGGTTTGACAAGATTCTTGTCATTTAGCCCATCGCAGAGATGTATGTGAGGTAACGAACGACAACTCTGCTCGGAGATTGGTGTAGAGTATCCGTTTAACCCTCAACTCCAAACAAAACACTCCCAAGTCTTAACGACCAAGAAAAAGAAACACTCTCTAGACAACGTAAGAAAAGGAGAAAATGCGGGTAAAGGGAATTTTAATATTTTCCGACAAGGTTTCACGAAAAAGTATGTTTTTATGTTGTCTTTAAAAAGGTAGAAAACATTGTGGGAAATGGAGAATATGTAGGTATCTGGCAATATCTCTGATGATATAGTTTTCAATCACTATCTTAGGTTTAGTTAAACTGAAATCGATAAAGTGTAAAAACACTGTGCGATAAGGAGAACGCGCTGGTAACCGGAATACATGCATCTCCTTTTCTAAAAGCAGGGTTGGTAAAGGGTAAAAACACTCTCTCTCTCTCTATTACATTGATTGCCCAGGCTATCGGAGACATTCCCGTGCAAAATAACATGTAAATAACCTATTCATAAATCAAATGTCTTGCCGGAAGTGCTCATTGAACTCGCACGCCGATTTCAACCCACACTAACAAATATTTGATAGATCAGATGGCTACCCCAAGAAAGTGCCTTCCCAAGATCCTGAAAATACCCATTGTCAAGGGGAAATCTTTTGTTACCGGCTTTTCCTACTTTTAAGACAATGGTCTCAAAAGTCTTTTTCTTCGGGGTCGATAAAACACGGGATCGTTTTATAAAGGATTAAGTGTTGCTGAAAGGGACAATTTCAAAACTAACTGATTCACATAATTCCGGCTTAATTATCATTCATTAGTAATTACTGACTGATTTACGAGTTTTCCCTTTCACCTACAGGTAACCGACTGATCATACAAAGGTACTTGCAATTATGGTCGACTGACCTATTTTCGTGGGGTACCTGTTTTCGAACCCCAAATGATATCCAAGTTTTCTCGTGAACTAAGAAGTGAATGACGTCACTGTTTTGTGTGAACCGCTCATTTGAATTTACACAACAGTGCCACTGCTGCTGATTTATAAAATGCATCGAAAACAAGACAGTATGCACGTTTCTGAAGGAATGATCGGTTCTAGTGACAAATTTCTTATTACCTTTTTCAGACCGATACGTACCCAATTCAATTTCTCCGTCTGATATTTAATTTTAATCCTGAAAAAGTCCTGACATGTGACATAGTCAGTCTTGATGCCAAACAGTCATGTGATCATACTGCAATAATATGACAAGAGTCTGGTCTATAAATAGATCGGAGATTTTCATTACCTATTTCGTTCGGTCGCTTATGAATGAACAATTTTTCCGGAACATTCGCTGCTACAGAGAGAAAATGTTTCAATCCTTTTATTAAGATACTCAATGTTTTCAGATGTTTTATGATAAAGTGGTGTTTAAAACAATTCTTAATCTGCCCTCATAGGTGTATATAAATTGATAGAAGGGACCAAATTGCCTTAATTTTTGTTATTCTGATATTCTGGTGCTGCCGTCAAGAGAGGGCCAATGGCTGCCATGACACTAATCCATCCTTTTCATCGCACTTCAAAAACTTAAGATTATTGACTCAGAGCTGTTCATTTTCATTGTTTAAAACAGTCCCTTGTCATGAAAGTTAACACCTTTGACGAGTTTTGGTATATATGATGAATTTCGGTTCTTTATTTATGAGCTGTTCTACAGATATTGAAAGCCACGAAATGAGGGCATGTTTTCCCATGCGCCAATTCAGCTTCCGGCACAAAATTTGAAGGGTGAAATATGTTGTTGCCGTTGAACATGCATGATTCAGACAGAATTTATGGCTTCATATGCATTTAAATTAAATTTTTTGTTTTATAAGATGTTTTTTTGTAATCAGTTCTTCATTTAGATATACGTAGGCTAAACTTGTCAATTTAGTCCCACGAAAACTGGTAAGACCACCATAATATCAATAAAACTGTTAACAACTTTTTTTATGACACACACGAAAGTTGATTGAATTAATTAAGAACTACAACATTAACCAGTAGTTTATAAGAACAAAAAATCGAAGTGGGACGTTTTGACCATTTTTTGTTTTTGTTTTGAAGAGTGGGACGTTTTAACCAAATTAGTGGGACGTTTTAACCCAAAGTGGCACGTTTTGACTGGGGCGTTTTTACTGTGGGACGTTTTGACTGTAAACCGTCAGATCCAGTGAATCTACCGGCTTACCACTGTATGGTTGATAAATTGATCGGTCGATCAACTGATAAATGGAGACGACAAATAGCATCGAAGCTCGAGTTCTTTATGTTCTCCAATTCGTCATCGCATTTTAATCACAGAACAGGGTTTAAAAATGTTTAGTGTGAGGGCCCTCTCGTAACCCTTTATCACACAATCCCGACTTCTAACAACCCTCGGAAAGAAAGCCTTGGAAAATATTGTGGGAATAGAAGAAAAATGCCGGTAACCAGCATTTTCTCCTTTTCCGACAATAAATTCTACCCTACCCATAATAAATTTCAAGTCCTGAGTCACAGTTATTTTATCATCTGCAAATGCTTTCCTTTTGGAAAAGTGAAATTTTATCGTTTCGTAAAGGGTTAACTGACATATTCGTCTCCCTTTTAAATCACGATTTATCTACCTTGAAATTCTTTGCGCATGCCCAAGTAAACATTCCGCCATATTAAAGGTTTCGTAGCAGACGAGAATGTGAATAACTCGGCAGAAATTTGGCAAAATTTAGCCAAATGTCGTCGGCATTGGCTAAGTTTAGGAAATCCAATAAAGATGGAGATATCCGCAAGGCAGCTCAGAAAGTTGCAGATGCCAAGAAAGATACATTAACTCGATTAAAACATCTCAGAACCGTCTTAGGTGGGTCTTGGAGAAACTGACGGTTCTGGGTCACCTCCCATCGTTTCCTGAACTTTATTCTAGGAATTGATGTGATGAATTTTAAAGCTACTCCAAATGGATGTAGCGAATTAAGCATTTTCCGATGATTGATTATAAACGAAAAGCATAACATAACTTTTGCATACACTGATTGTGCACTGTAACCTGTCAAAGATTCTTAGCAGTTTTCCAAGAAATGAAATGACCTAGCTCTCCCCCTCTAAATTTCGAGCCGACTGTTCTCTTAACCCTTTCCCACATGACAAATTTTAGACTCTTCCAAGTTCAAAACATATGCATACAACAAATTCAAAATTGTTACAAATGAGCTTAAGCTCTCTGATAGGGTAGAAAACATTGTGGGAAAAGGAGAAAATGCTGGTAACCAGCATTTTCTCCTGTTCCCACAATGTTTTCAAGTCTTCTTTCCCAGAGTCGTGAAAACCTGGGATTGTTTGGAAATTAGATATGCCGGCAAGTTGCATTATACTTTATGTTATATGCGATATGATGATATATTGTCTCGCAACAGTTCATTGTACATTGCTGTCAACATCCCTACTTTCCATCGAAGGGAAGCTCCGATGTTATTTTGCCCTTCTTGTCAGCAATTCTTCTAATGCTTCTTGAAATTTCAGCCTTTGCGTTCATCTTTCAATCAGCTGAAAGTGTCTTTTAATCTGCTTGTCAGCTGTTGAAATGGACATGGATTGATAGATAAATGATTTAACTTATGTTGACTCCCAAGTTTAGCACAAGGTTTTCATCAGTCTTTTGTTATTTTACCTTTATTTTGACATAAACACATCTGGTTCATTTGTAAACAAGTACTCATTTTGAATTCAGTTAATTGTGCATGCATGTTCTATTTCATTTGAAAAAATAACACTGTATGATCGGCAAGTGCCTCATAAATGAAATACAAACAGTAAATTTTAGTTTCGGCTTCCATGCCCAAGCTTATAAAACAGAAAAGCAATAAATAGTGAAGAAAACAACTTAACATTACTTGAAATGACTTCTGGAACATGCTCAGTGAGTGTCAAGATTAGTTTCGATTTCCTTGGAAGTAGGTTAATGGATATTTACTTTTTCACAGAACTGGAATTGCAAGAAGGCATCATTTACAATTGTTGAGTATTTTGGTGTTTATGTGTAATCATTTGTCTATCATTCAAGGGCCTTATTGTTTGTCAGCAATGAAAAGATTGATGCATACAGCCATCTGAAATGAAGCCAGTATTTTCATTTTTCAATCAAGAATCATTAGCAGAATGGCTGACATGAAAGGCAGGGAAAAAACAATCACAAACATAACATCAGAGCTACCCTTCAGGTCAAGGGTAGAATTCTCTAGTCTCAATAATGAGACATATATGATGCTTTTTGTTCATATAAAGTTGGATATTTATCGTGCACCATAACGTCTCAAGTCTGTGGTGAACTTTATGTGTGAAAAGCTACTGACTTTCTGATTCATCAGTTGAATCTGTATTGCAGCAAAATTAGTTAATTTGTCAAAATATGTGTGGTGCCCATGGTCTCGAGGTGGCATCACAAGGTCCTGAGTTTGATACCCAGGAGTGGGTGTCAACTTTAGGACTGTTCATTGGCTCACACATTTGGCACGAGTACTGGTGTAGTTTCCAGGAAGCAGAATGGCGAGAGATTAGTATATTAGAGTTAAAAGAACTTGTTTCTCAAACAATATAAAATGAATTTGTTTAAACTAAGGCAACTATGATAGGGAGTCACGTTACAGAAATTTATTGAGGGGATAGGACATGACATTTAGGTTGTCTATCTGCCATATGCGTATGCAAAAATCATGGGAGTGTGGAAGCCCATAGCAATGGTAACAGAGTAAGTTGGCCATTCGGAAATCATGATTGCTACATGGCAGTTTGTCTTTTGCAATAAACATTCTTAAAATGTATTTAACTCTTATGGGGAAGATGTCTTTACATTGTGATTAAAAAAAAACCAAAGCTTATATCCATCAAACACGTAAATTTTCACTGATGAACTGTGAGATTTAATGGTAATTCACCATCAGTTTTATTATCAAATAAACCTTTTTGCATTTTTGCTTAGAGTTGGTAAGTCTTCTATTAGATAATAGGTCAAAATGGGACGAACACAGAAATTATAAGGCAATGTGACACACTTTATGAGCAAGTGATCTGGGGTGAACAGACCCTGGGGAAACTTGTATTAAGGGCAAACTGACTGGCTACATTTTCAGAGTACCAAGGGATACCTCAGATGTTATTTTTTGTGATTGCTATTACTGCTTTGCATTATTGTTTAATGAAACTCTTAAAAATTTCAGTTTTACCAAGTACAGTTGCTTGACACAAACCTTAAGGTTAGCTGTCATGAAGCCATAGTTTAGCAAACTTAGGGACATGTATAGTCACAGCTGGTACTGGTTTTGTGGCAGGCGGTATTCTTTTCAAAACAAACATCTGTGCTGGCAAGTGGCTAATCTAGCTACAGTTTTCAGGGTAAATACACTGACTGAGAAATCACATTTCATTCACCCCATGAAGGTTTAAAAAAATCATTTTGAACATGTCATTGTTGATACATTGTTTCTTTTCCGCATCGGACTGTAATTGCTGCTAAAATTGCTGAACCCAAAAATTTGACTTGTCCTAAGGACTAATGGATACTGAAAAGCAATCACTCCTTTCCCATGTTTTTCATGTAACTAAAAAGATTATTAAGCTATGTTTTCTTAGAGTAGTTTGTAATACTTACAATCAAGTTTATAGTGTCATTAGTGAGATCCGTATGCTTGTATATAGACTTTCCATTGCAGAAAATTATGAAACAGCTGATGCCAAGAAGTTTTTTGAGGATAACTATTCCCACATTTACTTCATTTTCTTTGACAACTTTGTGACTGTTGAAGCAGATTTAAAGCAGAGGGGTGAGTGGTATTGAATAACTTTTATCCTCATTTTGATCCTGTCAGAAACTTTCAGGTTCTATACTTGTAAGATTCTCAAGCTCATTTCTTTTTTTTTTAGCTTTCATGGTTTCTCTCCAATTCTTGTTCAATATCTTTTTGTTTCAACATTTTAAATCAGTATTTATGAATACAAAAAAATCATAATGGTACCACAGGTTGGTGATTAAGAAGTTTATGCTTCATAAACCTTCTATTGAGTAGTATTAGGTTATATTCTGTGATACACTTCTATTTTTTCTATTCCAGCCAACAAGTCTCACAGAGAAGAATTAGACCAGATACTTCATATTTTTGAGGTTAAGTGTCTTGGTGCACATCAATACTCTTAGTTCTATTGTACCACTATACTGGTAGATAAATTTTCCTAGCTTGTTGACCATTATTATCAGATTTGGCAAATTTTCAATTGTAGCTGCTGAGTCCTGTAGCTCAGTCTGTAACATACAGGGCTTGAAAGCCAGGGGTAGCTGGTTCAATGTCAAACTCTGCCAAATTCCTTTTTAGGACTGATGAAAGTCATTGTGGCAGGATTCATTCCTCTCTCACAGCTGAACATTGTTTAAACAGTATGTAGGGAAGCAGCCAGTGGCTTGGAAAGAATGTTGTGCAAAGTATTGGTAAAAGAAACTGTAGAAAAGCATTGAAAGGTTCCCTGGAAAATAACTGAAGTAATGCTGAAAATGGTGCAGAACACCAAACATTAAGGACTTTTTTCCTTTATAGAGTTTCTTGTAAGTTTTGGATTTCTGTTATAGAGCAAATTATTATTATAGAATAAAAACTTCTTGGCTGAGTGGACTACCTATGTTTTGCCTTGAATTGTATGTCCCATGTATTCAAGGATTACAGTAAAGACCCTTTAATAACCATTTACCAAACAACAGATTTGAGACTCTTTAAAGTTGAAAGCTTCTGCAGACAACAAAACTGAAAGTAATACAAATGAATCAAAGTTGTGTGATAAGATAGAAAATATTGTGGAAAATATTGTCGGATAAGAAGAAAATCCTTTTTCCACAGTGTTTTCAAAAGCCCTCTCCTTCAGGGTTATTAAGACTAAGACTTGTGTGGTAAAGGGTTAACTCAAAAGGCTAGTGTTTACAAAAATCAAATTTTTATTCCAGCTGATTTTACTGCTGTAAAGACTTTTTTCCTTTGAGTTTCTTCTATGTTTTGACTTTCACTTCTGGTACAAATTGTTATATCAAATAAAAACTTCTTGACTATCTTTACATCATGTGTTTTCACTAGTTTATGTTTTGCCTGAATGTTATGTGCCATGTATAACAGGATTATAGAATGTGCCATGTATAATAGGATTATAGTATGTGCCATGTATAATAGGATTATAGTATAGACTCTCAAGATTGAGTATTGACAAAAATCAAATTCTTATTTCAGAAAATTTTACTGCTGTTACCAGAACTTATCCATAAAAGATGGATGTTCCACAGCATTGGGCGTATCATGAAGAAACTGTTGCATCCAAACAATGGGTTAAAGGTAAATTCATGTTTTATGTATGCATACTAATCCTTTGAAAGCCTACCTCTTAAAACTGTAGTTGCTTGTGCTGACGCTGAAGATCAGGCTACATACTCATCAACCATTTCTAGCTGCATTCTTAGTCTCATTCTAGATTTAGAAAGAGAGACAATTTCTGATTGATTAATCCATTTGGTACAGCCAAAATGGTTTAGCCTATCAGAAACTGTTTCTTTGAAAATCAGAATATTCTTGAGAATTAGACTAAGAATGCAATTTTGGATGGTCCGTGTTTATTGGTTCAGACTTCACAGAACTTGCAGTCTTGATATTTTGTCTACTGTTGATGAGATATTCATACCAGAACTGTCTTGGAATTGTAAAATTTGGCTTTTTCTCACTGACTGCCAATGTTAATTAGATGTATATAACATTTAAGGGATAAGATCAAGTTTTATCTTCAACTGGAAAAGCGTTAAAAGCATGAGCCATGCTGTGTTAAAAGGGGGCTTAATGCATCTGCATCTGACCCAGGTCAGCCTTTGCAGTCCTCGCAGGCGGACCTGGGCGGAAACTTTTTGATATTGGTCCATTTTCTGTATGTCAAAGGACCAGACTACCTGATGATACACTCGGTTGTTAGACCTAATGAATTATATGGATCTCAAATTATGTGATGTCCTGCTTGGTATGATGCATCATGGAGATACATTAAGCCCCCATTTTGCTCCTGTTTGCCAGAGCATGGGTCACATATATATAAGTCAAGTGTGCATGTCTGGCATCTACTTTTGAAAACAGAACACCATGTATGTGTTTGATCCTTTTCATAAAGATTTAGTAATGTCTTTTTTATTTCAGCTGAGGAGAGATGGTCTTCGATTGTTCCTGATATGGTATCAAATTCTTCAGGACAATGCCTCGACTGAATGTCACGATATCTTTCTACAGCTAATTCCAGGGCTGGGGGATGGAATCAATCAAGATATCCTGAACTGTCGGACACCTTCCACTCCAGATAGTAAGTGTTTTGTTAGGTTTACTTGTTTTCAGGATGCTGATTTTTTTTTTTGTCTTTTGTCAGCTCCCAAGGTGTAAATAAAACTGACTATTTGCTAAAAAGAAAATGGGCTTTTTAAACCTGTTTTAGTTAAAATTTCTGATAAATTAGGCAGTATAGATTTGAACTTCTTTGAAATCTTAATGTTTACAAAAGCATTTACAGTTATGCCTAGCTTGCCAAGGGCTACTATCCAACACTAGTCAAGCCTTTTTAAATAATATAGAAAGAAAAGATAGTGATGAACTTTTTGAATATTTAGCAATGACACTTATGAATGATACAATGAAAATCATTGTTTTTTTGGAACAGAAATGTTTGGCAAAATGAAAATAGTTCAACAGTTTGATTTAAGTATCTAGTACTTAAAAAGAAGATGCTGGGTTGATTGGTTTAATGAATGTTAGCCTCTACAGGATGTTACCTTCAAATCATTCCAATATATATGTATTGAATGCAAAGTCTGTGATAGAAATGAAAACACTCCCTTCAAATAACATTAGTCTTACACAATTAGATGAATGAGTAGATAGAGACAGATAAAAGATATCAAGGTAGCAGTATGTCATGCATGCTTTTTAAATGCAATGTAGTGCACAAAAATTTGAAAACACAAGTGGGAAAGGACTGAAATTTCGGATTGTAAATATCTTGAAATAAGTTTGCTTTTAGATAGGTAGAGCAAAGTACCCTAATGTCGGCATACCCGTAATTTCGACACCCCTAACTATTTATGTAGTAAAATATATTTTCACTTCATCTATTAATCGCTTCATCCGACAAGATCATGACGTCAAAATATTTTTGACGTCATGATAATATATAAGTTCAAAAGGCGCTCACCTTATCGGACATTTTTGGTTCGGACCGATTTTTTTTCTTGGAAAAGTTTCCAAAAAACTTGCCGTTAAGACATTCCATAAGGACAGGACTTTACGAAAAGGTAAGTGAAATTGAACATTTTTCATCAATTCAGTACTTGCAGTATTGAAATAGCCCTGTACGATGTTTATTTCGATGATTTGATGTTTAGATTTTCTTTTCGAGCCTGGAATAAAGTTTTAGCAAAGGTGTCGAAATTAGGAAACAAAAGTGAAAGGGGTGCCGTAATTTCGCCACCCGATTTTATAATTTATATAATAAAATTCCATCATCAACTGTAAGAGGTCTTGTGGCCCCGTGGTAAAATACATAGGCCTTTTTCCACAGTTTCAGTTATATATTGTCGGCGTGGGTTCAATCCCGATGGAAGAAAACTTTTTTTTTTCAATCTTTTGGCCGTTTTAATCATTCACTGAAAAAGTGCACACCATAAACAACAGTTATTATTTTATTTCTTTTTTCGAAAGTTTTTTTTTTTCCGAATGTACGGCTTGACTGAAAATTAATTTTCCCGATATGTTAACTGAAGGGAAGAGATTAGTCTAAAAATTGCTTTTACCACATTGTGTCTCCAAAGTCTTACTAGATTACTTACAATAGGTAAATTAACCGGTCCTCAAAAGAAAATATTCAAAATTTTGTGGAGGAAGAAAATGTCATTTCGTTGATGGACGTCTTAACTCTTTACCACACGAAAAAATTTTAGACTAGTCCAAATTTAAAGCATTTGCAGACGACAAAATGAAAGTGACTGAAAATTTGAAATTTGTTTAGTGAAGGGTAAAAAAAGTGGGAAAAGGAGAAAATGCCGGTGAACAGCATTTCTCCTTTTCCCACAATGTTTTCTTAAGGCTTCTTTCTCAGGAGCGTAAAAGTAGGGATTGTGTGGTAATGGGTTAAACATCGTAAATACATACATGTACATGTAATTTAGACAGCTGCAGTTATTCTTCTTTGTTCATAATAGATTATTTTCTTCGGATAAACATTTATTTGTATGAATTGAATCGTATCGAATTTGTCGTCTGCAAATATTCTCAATTTGAACAAGTTTAAAAGTAAACCCTGACGTCTAGGAAATTGGTCGTCAGCAAACGCTTTCGGTAGACTTACTTTCGGTTTGGACTAAATCAAAAAGAAAAATAAACCACAGTCGTCTAATCAACTTGTAATAGATCTAGATTCATTTAAGATAGTCAAAAGAATTTTTTCTCTTTTCCAGTTACAATCATGTCCAAGCAAGCCGGTTCAATGAAATATCGCCAGTACTCCCCGTCCAAAGTAGCAAGTGCTGTGTCAGTTGTACAGAGTGGTGCGATGTCCAAGAGAAAAGCAGCGTTGACTTTTGGCATTCCGCGGTCAACACTGATGGATAAATTGAGTGGTAAAGCACCTGTTGGTACCAATCCGGGAAAACCTTGTGTTTTGAATGCTGCCGAAGAATCAGTCCTGGTTGATTACGTTAAGCTCATGGCGTCCATTGGTTACCCTCTTAAACGTAAAGAACTTTGTTTTGAAGTAAAAAAAGTCCTTGATAACGATGGAAGAAAGACGCCATTTAATGAAAATCTTCCAGGTAAGCATTGGTACAGGCTTTTTTCAAAGAGACATCCAGACTTGTGTGAAAGAAGTGCAATGGCTCTAGGTCATCAAAGGTCTCATATTAATCTTGAGATGATAAAGGGATGGTTCAATGGGCTAACATCGTATTTAAAAAAGGAGGTGCCGGATGTTGATGCGTTCCTTCGTGATCCCCGGAGAATATTTAATGCTGATGAGAGCGGCTTCCCTTTGTCAGTTACAGACGGGAAAGTTTTGACTGAAAAAGGTGTCCGCCATGTGTACCAAGTTTGTACAAGCAATAAAACACAAATTACAGTACTTGCTTGTTTCAATGCAATGGGTAATTATGTTCCACCACTTATAGTTTACCCTGGAGAGAGATTCCGTGATACGGGTATTCACGAGTTTGAAGAAGCAATCTATGGTCATACAAGTAGTGGGTGGATGGACTCAGATTTATTTGTCTCTTTCCTGAGGCATTTCAGTGATTTTGTAGAGGAACAAGCCATACCTAAACCCGTACTGCTTCTTGTAGATGGTCATTCCACACACATGTCGCTAGAAGCTGGACATTTTTGCTACACGAACGACATCATTCTATACTGTTTACTTGAAAATGCAACTCACATTTTACAGCCCTGTGATGTCGGTTTTTTTTCACCTATGAAGGCTGCTTGGAAAACCGAAGTGAAGAATTGGCAACTCGCGAATCTTGGCAAATCTCTCACCAAACGAGAGTTTCCTGGTGTGTTTAAGAAAGCTTGGGTAAGAGTGGCAAAAGTGGAAAATGCAATCCATGGGTTTCAGAAATGTGGCCTCTTCCCGCTTAATCCAGCAAACATTGACTTAACAAAGCTAAATCCGTCTAAAGTAATAAGTCGCATGGATGAAAAAGGTGACCAAGTGAAAAGCTGTTGCAGTTCCACGGAAACAGGGAATGGTAGCAAGGACACACCTGTAGAAAATGCAAGCTCTGGTGATGGGTCGATAAACGGTGTTATAAACATCTCATCTAACATCAGTCAAGATTTAACAAACCCTCTTGATCAAATCCCAGTCTTTCAAAGTGCTGGTAGTGCGTCTACCCCACTCCCGGGCGAAAAATCTGAAAGGAAAAGTTCATGTATCGACAGACCTGGGAACCAAACTGTATCGAAGTCATTCTCCCTGTTAACCGTACCTGAAATTGAGAAAAAACGTTCAATTAACACTCTACGAAAAAAACTTCCAAAAGCGTTGTCAGGAAAGGATGCTTTGAGAATGCTGAAAGATAAAGAAGAGGGAAAAAAAAGCCAATGAAATTGCTAAACAAAAGCGTAAAGAGGAACGGTTATTTAAAAAAGCCCAAAAAGAGGAAGAAAAGGAACGTAAAAGAATTGCTAGAGAAGAAAACAAAAGAGAAAACAAAAGCAGCTGGAAAAGGCACAATCAAAGAAACAGAAATACAGAAAGGAGTCCAATGAATCAGATGACAGTGAAGAAGAGGCTATTCTAAAGTTGGTTGATTCTTCCGAGGAAGAGTTTGAAGAAACGCTTACCTGTCCAGGTTGTAACTCTGATGAAGGCACGGTAGATGAATGGATTCGATGCCAGGCTTGTTCAAGGAAATGGCACATCACCTGTACAGGTGATGCTGTAATTTTTGAGATACCTACAGAACAAATTGAACATTATCCTTTTCATTGCGAGTTCTGCATATAAATATGATCCCATACAAATACATGTCCATCAAATATAAAACAATCCCTATTATGTCTTATTGTATTTAATTTGGCCAACAATTTTCAATGACATATTTTCAGTTTTGTCACGACAACAGTGATTTATTACAGCGATTCTGTGGTTTCACCAGCACTACCTTCAGTTTGAAGGTGTCTGCTCCGATGCTATTTTTGTTACTGGTCTTCGCGAGACCAGTAACAAAAACAACGTCGGAGCAGACTGAAAGTAAACCAGCACTAGCTAACTTAGGCTCGAACCTGTTTCCCACGGCATCCCTTGTACATTACGACGTTACTTTTACCGAGCATACCTAACATAAAAGACCTTAACCAATAATATTCTTTAAACCCCATGCGAATTCCTGGAGCTGAAATCATGTCAGAAAATGAGGAAACCCTATTTACTTTTTTTTCTATCTTCAACGTTTTCAAAAGCCTTCGCCATAAGATTTGACAGAATACCTGACTGCGTCCCTGGTCAAATCGCACAAATGAAAAAAAAAAACGT